>OZ025681.1:0-598078 GCA_964019335.1 Diplonema japonicum
GGGTTTGCGGGTTTGCGGGTTTGCGGGTTTGCGGGGTTTGCGGGTTTGCGGGTTTGCGGGTTTGCGGGTTTGCGGGTTTTGCGGGTTTGCGGGTTTGCGGGTTTGCGGGTTTGCGGGTTTGCGGGTTTGCGGGTTTGCGGGTTTGCGGTTTGCGGGTTTGCGGGGTTTGCGGGTTTGCGGGTTTGCGGGTTTGCGGGTTTGCGGGGGTTTGCGGGTTTGCGGGTTTGCGGGTTTGCGGGTTTGCGGGTTTGCGGGTTTGCGGGTTTGCGGGTTTGCGGGTTTGCGGGTTTGCGGGTTTGCGGGTTTGCGGGTTTGCGGGTTTGCGGGTTTGCGGGTTTGCGGGTTTGCGGGTTTGCGGGTTTGCGGGTTTGCGGGTTTGCGGGTTTGCGGGTTTGCGGGTTTGCGGGTTTGCGGGTTTGCGGGTTTGCGGGTTTGCGGGTTTGCGGGTTTGCGGGTTTGCGGGTTTGCGGGTTTGCGGGTTTGCGGGTTTGCGGGTTTGCGGGTTTGCGGGTTTGCGGGTTTGCGGGTTTGCGGGTTTGCGGGTTTGCGGGTTTGCGGGTTTGCGGGTTTGCGGGTTTGCGGGTTTGCGGGTTTGCGGGTTTGCGGGTTTGCGGGTTTGCGGGTTTGCTTCCGCCAGCCCCTGGGCTACAAGCGCCGCGTTTCCTGCCGAGAACCTCCCTTTGCTGCACAGTTCCGTGGCCCTTGCGACCTTAGAGACCTCGTCGTTCTTAGGTTCCCCCTTCTCACCTGATTCCAGCTTATTCCAGAGGGCCATGTAATTTCCCTTCTCCCACTCCTCCAATCTGGCCTGGACACTCAGCTCCGTCTCCTTGTCCCGCTTCTTCCCTCCCCTCTTCTTCCACAGGCAGGCTTTGGGGAGCATCGCCACCAGCAGCCAAGCCTCCTCTGTGTTGTCCTTCACCGCCCGGCCCAGAGTGTGCTTAAGGGTAAGCCCCCACAGTCTTTGAAGGCTCGTCGGGATCGACCCCATGGTCGTGACGTTCATGGCGGCTATGGCTTCCAGGCTGGGTAACTCGGTCCTCGTCGGGGCCGGCGGGGGGGTCGTGTATTCCCCTTCCCTTCGCACCGCCTTTTTGCACTCGTCGTGGCACCCCTGACCCTTCCACACACAGCCCCTGCACACCAGGCACCTCTCGAGGTCCAGTCTCCTCAGAACGCTCTCCGGGATCTCATCACTCTCCAGGTGCCCATCCAGGTGACACTTCCATACCCTTGTCGAGTTGAACGGGGTCGTGCTTTTGCACTTCGACCTAGCGCAGTTCGCCACCGGACAGTACAGGAATTGCTGGTTCCTTGCCCCCATCTGGTCCAACACCCTTGCCTTCCCGTATCCAGGGATCGCACGGTCTATTATGTCCCACTCCCCGATGTCCTCACCCGGGGCCTCGGAGGGTTGCTTACCTGCCTTTTGTAGAGCTACCGATTGGGACTCATCAAGGAGCATCATCATCGACTCCTCCTCTCCGACTGCATACTCGTAGTGGTTGCCAGCACCACCACCTTCTCGTGGTCGGAGTTGTACTCCCCTATCATCAGGACTGGGTTCCCCCCAGCAACCACGAGAATCGTGCGGCCAAACGCTTGTGCTGCGGCTGCCAGGCACAAGTGGTCTCCCCACGTCGCTGCTGTGCCCATCCCTTCCAAGTACCGGTCCCAACCCTCACTGCAAAACGGGGCATAGTGCTCCTCCCGGTGTTTCATCCATTCTACAACCTCGCTCCTGATGTGGGTGTGGTCGCCGTAGGCTTCCCCGAGCGAACCGGCCAGGGCGTGGAACATGCAGTTCCCGTCCTTCTCCGTCGATCTCCTCGTCAGCTTGAAGCTCTTCATGATCTCGTCCACTGACTTGCCGGCCCTGGGTTGTTTGTCGGGGTTCCACAGATTCCGCTGCCTGTGTGTGCACAGTGCGTCTGGTTCACGAGCACGCCGCAGCACACGTTCCACAGAGGTTCACCTTCATGCTCCTCGCCTGCTCTTGTTTCACAAAATGATGGTGGACCGCATTGAGGTGTTTAACTAGACAGCTTGCCACACTGGTGCGGAAAGAGCAGTCTTCCATCCGGCATTGATGTTTGTCTGATCCTTCTTTTTCCCCCTCCTTCTGCGCCTCCATGTGCTCATCATCCAAATCCATGGGGGGAGGGTCACCACCTCTTGCAACGCGTCCCCTGCCAGCGTCAAGTCCGCAAAGGGGTCCAGGTGTTCGGCCTGAAAGAGCTTATCCTCCGTCTCAGCTCGTTCCTTCGCCGCTTGCTTGGCGTCCTCCTTCTTTTTTCTGCGTCTTGAGCTTCTAGGCGGGCCCAAGTACACCGGCCGGTAGTGACCTCTCGATCCGCGTCTTGTCTTCTTCAGCTTTACCGGTCCGAATCTCTGGGTCGGGCCAGCACCAGCTTTCCCCACCATCACTTCCGCCATGGCCCAGAGCGACATCAGCCCCCCTATCCAAACTGAAGTGCTTCCCACCAGAGTGCCCCCTACCGCTAGCCAAGCGAGCTCCCCGGCGGACCATTCATCCCCTCGGGGCCCCACCTGTACCCTTGACCTGCGGGTGGTCCTCCTGTCGCTCCCCGGCCTCTTCCACAACACTGCCGCATGCAGGAAGGAGGGGGCCATCCCGATGCCCGCCCCCAGCACCTGCCTCACCCCTGGGATCAGCAAGAGGGAGAACAGGGCGACCCAGGCCCACGCCCCCAGGTGCTCCCATCTCACCCCTTCCTTGCTGTGTCCCGTCCGTCTGCGGTGCCTCCTTGTGCCGGTTGCAGCCTCAGGTGCCGGGATTCTGGGTGCCAGGGGTTGGGCTCCAGGCGTTCCCACCTCGGTCCGCTTCAGCCCCATTGCAGGGTCATCTGGCTTCTGTTCCAGGGCGGCCTCGTGTTCCTCTCTGCGGGCCCTCCTCCTCCCTTCTTTCCTCGCACGACGGTGCCTTTTCTTCTCCTGTCTGGCAGCCTCCCTCGCCCCCTCCCTCGCCTTGGTCCTCTTCTCCCGACGCCTCTGAAGGGCCGTTTCGCTCCTGTGCCTCCTCCTGTTCTTCTTCCGCTTGGGCGCTGGCTTAGGTTCCCTGCCACCCATGGCAATCCAGGGGGCTCTTTTCTGTCTTCTCACAAGGGTGTGCAGTGGTGCTCTCACGTCGCTCGCAGCCTCCGCCCCAACCACACCTTGGCGGGCGGTGGGGGTGGGTGCTGGGTCCCCCTGGTTGTTTGAAAAGAAAAAAGGTTCCTCCTTGTTTGTTTTTTTTTTTTCTTTCCCTTCCACCCTCAAAAAAAGCCCCCGGCCCTTGGGGACCAGGGTGTACACCTCCGTAGAGGGTCCAGAAAAAATGGGGGGCAGAGAGGGAGGGGCACTACCTTCTCTCGGGCGTGCTGTCTCTCCCTCTGCCTTTTTTTCCTCCGAAGAGGGTCTGTTTTTCACCTCCGTGGAGGGTCCCTCTGGAGAGGGCTCTATAAAAGAAAAAGGGGGGGACAAATGGGGGGGAGGAACACTACCCTCTCTCGGGAGTGCCACCTCTTCCCCTCTCTCTCTGTTTTCCTCCGAAGAGGGTCTGTTTTTTACCTCCGTGGAGGGTTCCTCTGGAGAGGGCTCTAAAAATGAAAAAGGGGGGGACAAATGGGGGGGAGGAGCACCACCCTCTCTCGGGAGTGCCACCTCTTCCCCTTTCTCTCTATTTTCCTCCGAAGAGGGTCTGTTTTCCTCCGAAGAGGGTTCTAAAAAAAAAAGGGGGGCGGGTGGGGCACTATCCTCTCTCGGGAGTGCCACCCCCCCTTGCCCACAAAAAAGGGGATCTAAAAAAGGGGGTTCGTCTGTTAACCCAGGGGATGGGTCTTCCTGGGGTGTGCGGGTGAGCTTGGGGCCTACCGCACGCAGGGTGATCGACACCCTGACACCAGTGGACATCCCGGACGGGATGTGGTGCGTCCACTGGTCTCGCTTCACCTTCCAACAGTGCCCATGAGAAGGGGGGCACCAGGTATCTCGCCACCCTGTCCCCCCTCCTCATGACCATTGTGGTCTCGGCTCCGTACGAGAGGACTAGGACAATCGGTCCCAGCCTCGCGTCGTCCTTGTGGGCGGCAATCCCACAACCAGACTTGTACTTGTTGACAAGTACCTGGTTGGGGACCACCTTGAGTCCTGCGGCGGCGGCCACCTCCCTCACCCACCCCTCCGCCCCCCCTGGGATCCCCGTGGTGGGGCGCACCTTGGCGTTCGTCCCCTCCCACCGGTACCCGTATTGGAGGGTCTCCCTCCCTGAGTTCCCAGACAGGGCCTCCCACTTTCCTGAAAGCAGGGCTTTCGGGAAGGCAGGGGCAGGGCCCGTCCTCAACCCGGGAGGGTGTTCACCATACACCAGTACCCACCCCTTTTTTTCTCCCTCTTTTCTTCCCTCTTCAACAATAGCAGGGTCGGCTGCAGGGGTCGTGGTCGCGGCGGTCGTGGCTGCGGCAGGGGCGGCTGCGGCGGTCTCAGTTGCGGCGATCAGGGCGGCAGGGTCGGCTGCGGCGTTCAGGGCGGCTGGGGCGGGTTTGCGGGTTTGCGAAATCTCTTCTTTCCCAAGGGATCGTGCAGCAATCCACGTCACTGTGCTTATTTAAGTGTCTGGGGGTTTTCATACCTGGTCGACTTTGGTCAAGACTTGGCTTCATATAAGGTCAAGAGCGAGGGCTCTCAGGAGAAGCGGTTCAACATCGATCGAGTCCTGTAATTTGTGTCAATCCCGTTTTTTTTTATTCTCACACTGTTCTGCATTTTTCGTGGATTAGCGTGTTTGCGCTTGGGGGTCGTGACGGTGTTATCGGGGGTGTGTAATGTTTGGAGAGGAGCTCAGGCGGCCTGTACCGCCTTGTCACAACATAGTCGGTGAACTCCGTGTCGCCGTCGTAGCTCACAGGATATCCTTGATGCTGATGATGTTCTCGTGGTTTAGAAACGACAGCAGCTTCACTTCCCTCAAGATTATCTTTCTGTCCGCAAGATCGTTGAACACTTTCCCCATCTTCTTGATCGCTACTTTTTCTTCGCCATTTTCAGCACCCCGTATACCCCGTACCCCCCACAGGATCCACCAGCTTGTATCGACTACGAAAGTGTTGTCGCCCACTTCGTACTGTCTCTTCCTCGGGCCTACCAACGGTCCTGGCTTGCAAACAGGCATATTATTTCTTTTTTGCTAGATTCTGCAATGATGCTGGAAATCAAAAGGAGGGGGGTTATTTAAAACCTTTTTTAAAATGGGACTTAAGAATAGGAAAATAAAAGATGTCTTTGAAGGGAACCTGCAGTATGTGACAGGATCGCTTAACGAATCAACTCATCTAGTTTTTGATCCCTTCTGTCGTGGAAGTGCCCTAGGCCCTAGCTTGCTGTCGACTTACATAGCAACGGGAGAATCCACATGGGAGGGGAAGACTTGGCATGCTGGGCTAGTGCCACGCTCCACGAGAACATGGTACTAGAGCTGACCAGTAGACGATCCGAGAAAACATTCTACCTCTCCATCAAACAAATCCCTGTAACGACCGACGGACTCTTCGTAGAGTACGTAGCGTGGTTCGGCTTGGTTCACGTCGAGAAGCTACGGGAAATCGAATTATCCGAGGCGATCTTGCCCCATTTAAAGGCACTCAGCCATTTGAGGACAAACGGGATCAGCCTCGGGAAGTACTTCTTCCCCAGCCCGTGCTTGTGATACCAAATGAGGGGTTTCATTGCCAATAGATTTCCCGGTTGGAATGGTCTTTTCCAGAAATTTCTCGGCCGGTGAAAGAAAACCTCGAAGTAAAAAACAATTTCACTTGGCAGCCTCTACCAGACATCTCATTTGTCAGACCCCAAAAACCGGGTTGGGAACTCAGTGAAATTTGGACCTTGTTGGGACTAAGTGCATTTTGGCACCTTTCTTGGGCATTAAGTGAATTATCCCTAAAGACAATTATGATATGTCGCAACAGGACAAGCTAGAAAGCATGCTATGTTGACTGCAGGTGCTACTAGGGGCCTCCTTACACCTAGGTTGCCACCGCCCACTCATTCCATCCGCTGCTAAACCATACCGCGCTACCACTAAGGTTATCAAACGGCATCTACGAGCACTGTGATCTGCTATGACATGCATAAACGAAATTAAGGAATTTAATCCGATTCCATCCGATCGTCTGTAAAGACTCTCCTTTTCTTTCACCTCATGTACTGCCGCACAGCCTCACATGTATCTGCTGCTGAAGACGTTCCTGCGTCATGTAGGTCTACGTACCTCGGTGGCCTGACTGCCTCGCTAAGGGACTTTGGACGTAGCTTTACAGTTCTACTGAAAGCTCGCTCGGTGGAGGACTCTGCTGTAAATGGGCTGATGGGGACGAAGGCCTTCATTACAGGGCGGATAGAGATGCAAGTGAGGTGGTGGAAGGTGTGCGGGCTCAAAATTCGGTGTATTTCTGAAGACGGAAAAACACAACCGGTGAGCTCGGATGCCCTGTAGAACAACGGTACTCGAGGAACTAATTCGCGGAAAATGCTCGGAAATCCGTGCTGAGCCTCTACTGCATCCGTCAGCAAGCCACGCCAGAATCGCGTCGTTTCGCTTGATGACGACAACAGCAGCGTGAACATGTCGCCTGCGACGAGCATAAGCTCTTTTTCTTTCTCATCAACAGCAGCTGAGCACAGCACGCGATTCCACTCCGATATAAGAAGCCTTTTGAATCCCCTTGCCGCCATTTCCACTAGAAGAGTCTGGTACGGCGGCGCGCCCCTCGAAGACGCTCCCATATGCTTCGCAACGGGACCTAAAAAGCACAGGTTGATCCCTGCATCGTGAAGCTTTGCCTTTAAAGCGTGCTGCACGACTGTCCAGTCTCCAGTGAGGAGGAACTGCTTCGAATTATCCCAGTGCTTCGACTGGCACCACCTAGTGCAGAACCCTGATATTGCTTTTGCAAGACCGCTCTGCATCTCGCTGTGGGACATGTCGCTTGTCGGGCTGACAGGAGAGGAAAGGTCTTCAAGGAGCTCCCTTCGAAGGATGTGCATGGTGGCCAATACATTGAAACCAAGATGTGGCTCACCAGCGGGGAGTATGCCCTTTCCCTCGATGGGGAGAGAGTACAGCCTTCCTGCAGCTGACTGGGTAATGTGGACATCCGTGGGGAGGATTCCAGGCAAGTGAAGGAGGCGGGATGTCTTTCCAAGTGTAGTGTAGATGGAGGCTGCAATGCACGAGGGGACATGTTCATCTATTGTCACTTCTGGACCGCAAACGCACTGCCCAGCAGGTGGCCGTAGCGTGATAACGTATCTGCATCCTTTCCATGACATCACGAGCAGTGGCAGAAATGTTATCGCCGAGACAGGCCGCGTGGCGGAGCAGCAAACAGAAAAGGCCTGCTGATGGGCAAGCATCCTTGAGCACATTTTCCAATCCCCCGCACCGACGTATCTCGTCACTGTCGCCCCTCCCGGTAAATCAATAACTTGTTGATCCCATTGCACTGTAATGCTCGTCTCACAATACTGCAAGAAGTTCCGATAAAACAGTGCAACATGCCTCGGAGACCGGAAGCTGCATTCCGCAAAAGCTTCGTACCAGCTCAGCTCTTGTTCCCTCGGGAAGGAGGGGTACATCACAGCTACGGGATGGACAGCTGCTTCCACATATTGACTGAGCCTCTTGAGAAGAGTATCTGCAGGAGGCTTTTTGACAAGAAGCATGCCCAGAGCGTCTGACAACAAGGCCTTCAAATGGACACCGTGCGCCTTCATGTACATGACGCTTTCGGCACCAGCACTATGTTCGTGCACTTCCCCTTCTTCTTGCAGCACGCTATTGACAATGCTAGGTAGCATCTCGCGAGGCATCGTGTATGCAGTTTTCTCATCACGCTGCACTTTGAGGCTTTCTAAAACCTGCAGCAAGGTATCAATAATTCGTGTTGTGGCTTCCGGCTTCTCTTTGACCAACCCTTGCAGCATGGCGTTCATCCCTTGTACTATCACCTTCCCATTCATTGTGAGGTACAAGATGTCACCCCATTCTGGCATCGTTTTTCTGATTTGTAAATCACCCACGAAAGCACTTGGTAAGATCATCTCTTGTAAACTGCTGCCACCCCCTCTCACTAGTCCAGGGGCAACGTCAATTGTAGATAGCACCTGCTCGGGAATCTTACGGCTGGTCGCACCTGCCACCGCTGCTGCTGCATTGCCCATGTTAAATACGTGCTTCTGGGAACAATAAAGTAACGAAAAACAATAAGGTTCTACGACAATCTACTCACACACAACTCCCAAACAGAGATGTGTGCCCTTTCAATTCAGCATAGTCGACCGGTGTCTCTCCTGTGAAATGCAACGATAAGCAGCTGCATACCAGCCTTGTTCTTAACTGTCGTATCAGCGCCACAGCCCAGTAGGTGTGCTAAGGTGTCCTTGCAGCCGGAAAAGGCAGCATGATGTAGAGGCGTCTCTCCTTGGTTGTTCTTGGCGTTCACCTTAGACCCGTGTTCGAGCAACAGTGTTAGAATCTGCATGCAGTTCTTATCAGCGGCCAGATGCAAAGGCGTCCTGCCATCAACGCCTTTGATGCTAGGATCAGACTTGTAGCTGAGAAGCAGATGGACAAGCTCATGATCTTCACAACGTGCAGCCAACATCAAAGAGGAGTCCCCATTCATCAGCGTGACATCAGGATTTGCTCCGTTTTCAAGAAGAATTTTCACAACAGAAAGATTCCGTTCCTTGGCAGCAACATACAAAGGCGTACCCTCTGTAAGAGTGGAATGTGGTGTAAAACATACCCCTATCTCTATCCGGCATGTCAGGATCCGCGCCGTAGCGAAGCAACAACTGCACAACATCTTCGAAGCCACCACCACAAGCAAACTGCAATGCCGTGTTGTGAAAGCACGTAGCTGGCCGTACGTTGACGTTGACGCCTGTGTCCAAAGCAGAAGCAACACACTGCAGGAGGCCCCTTCCAGCAGCCACGACTAAAAGCTCACTCATACTCTTCCGCCTACTCTTGCAAAGATCTGCATCCGCCATCAGACGCAGAACCTCACCATACGTAGCACTATGCTCTTGTACGCTGTCATCGTCGACAATCCTTTCTACAATATCGCTTGGTATCTTTCCTCCCCATCCCATCTCCGTTAACTTGTACAATGCGCTTGCAGCCTTGCTGAGAGATACTTCCAACGTGCTTTGGTCTTCAAAGGGAAATTGGCTGATCTTTCCATCACCTAATTCCCTGCCATCAAAGCTCAGCGAGAACTTTGTCGTTTTCAACTTAGCCATCTTGGCAATTCTCGCTTTGAGTGCTTCGGTTGTATCGTGCCCTGCAGCATCGATGCAGAGAACTTGCGAAGAAGGTAGAACCACGTGGAGCGCAACGGACATTATTTAAAAAGCCTGGAGAGAAAACAATTTGAGAGAAGGAGCTTACTTGCAAAAAACTACCTTGCTTAGGGCCGTGTGGTCGGTCAGTGTCTGAAGAGAATCAGCTTCGTGTCAAACGGAATGTCAGTCGTCACCATAAGCAGATGAAATGACACGGTGCGGTGCAACAAGGTAAAAGCCACGAAAAGAGCACCCATGGAACGTGCCAGATCAGGTGTAACTGAAGTCGCCTCACAAGCCAAGGAAACAATGTGCTTCAAGGCCTTCGCAATGCTGTCTTGAGACACCAAGTGCCACCAACCATGAATGTCGCACCTGCCGGATGACATAATACCAGCTACATCTTGCGGGGTGAAGTCTCTAAACTCGCCTGTTATACCCGGTAGTGCCTTAGCAACAACATTGATAAATAAGTCCTTCACACGCTCTTCACGCAGGCCTATGCTGCGCACACTTTTATCTGCAATACGCGACACCCTCCGCAATATGATCATGTCTTCAACACTAGCGTACTCCATTACGTTACATGCTATCTCAGTCAGCAATATGTTTCCCATAACCTACAGGATGAGTGAGGGGCAAAACAACGAGAAACTAATCACCTGCCAATATCATTGCACATCTCTTCGAGCCACGTACCGCTATCAGCACCTGCAGAAAGCAAGACACGGGCCACGTCCCTATGGTTCCTAACTGCTGCGTGATGCAAGGCAGTACAATATGAGTCATCACAATAGTTCACGGCCGCACCTGCACGCAGCAGAGAGCGGACAGAATCGGGCCTAGGAAAGATACAGGCCTCTATTAGGAGTGATTTTTTCGTGAGTGAGTTAATATAATTCGGGTCAGCGCCTGCGTTAAGGAAGAGCTGCACTACAGCATCGTCTTGAGCGCCTGGCCGGTTCATCAGGAGCAAAGAGAGGAACGCAGGGTGGGGCGTAGCACCTGCCTCAATTAATAATTGAGAAATCTCGAAGTCCCCTTTCTCTGATGCAATTCCGAGGGGTTTACTAAGATCCAGCTCAATATCAGTGTCGACAATTGTCCTGCATATGTCAGTCTTTCCAAGTTCTGCTGCGAGCATCAGTGGGGAAGACAACCTGAAGTCAGCAGCATCAATGTATAGCTTGACTAGGCCTTCGTTACCGCATCGAATAGCTTGTTTGCAGCCGGCAAGGGTTATGTCCCTACCTGCCTCGGTAAGAGCCATACGCGCCCTGTGTTTTTTCGACATGTCAGCAACCAGTGCCGTGTGTGAGACACATGTCATCAGTCAGCAATTGCCCATCTACAACGAGATCTACAGCATCCCTGTTCAAGTTAAGCAATGTACACGCGTCTTCAGACTTTCCAACGAGCAGTTTTCCTCTACTTCTATCTGCTCCACCTCTGAGCACGGGACGCCTCTACACCTAACATATACAGTAACAGACATATCCTGTTGTGAGCGTTCTTCATAAGGTACAACAGAATATAATAAACAAAAGGAAGGGGGCACAAAAAAAAAGGGGAGGCAACATAAGTAAGTTCTCTATATTCGCAGGGGATCTCCGACACAAGGTAACGGGGTCGCAAACGCAGATACCTTTCATACAAGATAAGTAAATACCCCAAAGGCATCTCGTGTTGCGTTTATAATGAAATAAGACACAGTAACCTTGCAGGAGCTTGGGCCAGACTGAAAGGGAGGAACAGGAAGAAATAAAAAAAAAGCCAAGCCATGCAGCTCTGCTGCGTTCGTCTCAGACTTCTGCTTTCTGTGGAAGATGTGCCACAACATAATTGTTCCAAAATAAAAAATCATTTCATTAAAGAAATTCTGACGCTCGCAATCTGTGCACTGAATGAAGTGAACCACAAGGACTCGAACGTCATAAGAAAAAAAAAACAACAAAAAAAAGAAGAAGAAAAAAGAAAAGAAAAGGACGCAGGACGTGTGTAAGGAGAAAAGATATTGTTGGTAATAAAGAAAAAAAGATGAAGTACGCAGAAGGCAAGCAAACACGCAGCACTCTACTACTGTATCGATTATGGAGTTGATCACCACTAAGGTCTTAGGAGAAAGTAGTGTATAAGAAAACGCACTGTCCAAGAAAAGTTAAAAGAAACTAGGAAGAAGAGACGTTTGAAATCACGATGCATGCCACATAAAATAAAAGCTGCACTACCTACCGCACTATTCGGCAAGCAACTCCGTGTAGTCTGCATTCAAAGCGCCCATCTCAGCCATCTGCGTGGTGGGCCCCTCTTCGTCGACCACCACCTCTTTCACAGGCCCTTCGCTCTTATCGGGGCCGAGCTGGCACCACGTCCCTGCCTCCTCGATGTCTTTCTTATAGTGCAGCCTCAAGAAAAACCCGAAGCCAATAACGAGCAAAACAAGAGCAGCGGCACCGAAACCTGCGTACAACATGTCATGCGATGCTTTGTCCTTATGTGGAAATGTGGGTGTAGGGGTGTGTGGTGGCGTGGGCTCCGGTGTGGGGGCTAGTGTGGGTGGCGCCATGGTAACAAGACCAGGGCTGTACAGTTCCATCACACCTGAAGACAACAACTGGCTATCCGTTAGCACGCTTAAAGAAACATTCAGATCTTTGTAGATGCAGGCCTGCAGGCGTGTGAAGTTAAATGAAAAAGCAGCTGGTCCTATGGCCTCGTATCCGTACACCTCGACCTCCCACAGTTCGCACCCTGTGACGTTATAAGTAACATCGAAATCTTGCCACGCAGGTGTGCTCCATCGCACAGGCCCCAGGTCGTCACGAACCTGCACTTCGCACTTCCATGTGTCCCGAGTCAGGTTTGTGCACAATGCGGTGCTCCCGTCTGTCGGCTTGATTTTCGGCGGTAGTGGTGCCACATTAGAGAGGCCCATATTCACACGGGGCCCTGCCACCCATGTCCCGCCTGAGAAGTGCTGGACCTCGTAGGCAAGTTTCAGATTGTCGACAAGGCCGACGGGTAGTGTGTACTGAAACTCAGTGAAGTAGTGAGTCACAGGTGGTGTCCACGTGTCCCCAGAAGCTGTTCCCGTCTTGGTGTCCAGGAAGGTCACCCTGCTGATATCGTTGCTGGCGTTGAAGAATGTGAACTTAGAGGTGTAGGTCCCCTGGTGCCCAGAGTAAGCAGTGCATTTCACAATGTCCCGAAGTGCCGCTTGCTCGATGCCAGGGCATGTGAGATTCAAGAGGATGTTTGTTTGAAGCCCCGCCGAGGAGTAGTCAATGAAGTTGAGCGTGACATTGTTCTCAACGCTGCGTACAGTCACATTGGAGATACAGCCCCTGTCGCGCATAATGAACACAAAGTCAGTGTCGCCTTTGCAGTCCGAGCCAGGTGGCTGCGTGGCGTTCACCCATGAAAGCGTCGACAGAGTACCGTAGTCACAATCACCCACAAGAAGCTGCACCTCAGTTACTCCTGCGTGACAGTATCCCAGCTTTCCGGCGCATGAGTTATTGCAGCTGCCAAGATGCACATCAACATAGCTGTCCTTACGTCGCACAATATCACTGCACCTCACCTCACCATTGTATCCGGAGCACGAGAAGCTGTCTGCCCCATCGCGCAGCCTCATCAGGTGTGGAACAGCACTGAGAGTGCTTATTACTGCAAAAATAAACATTTTCTAAAGAGCAAACCTGAAGACCATGCGCAGTAGGATATAATATAATAAATGAAAAGTAAGATGTTTATAACTCCCAAACCCATGTTAAAATCTGCAATCGAACGAGCACACGAACAGGATAGACCTAGTCCATAGAGGGCTTCGTAGGTTGTGTTCATGCTTATAATTTGCTGAGACTTTTAATTTCTGCCTTTTTACGAATTTCAGCCTCCCATTCTTTTCCGTTGAACTGGTTGGTGGTAATATGCAGCAGCTTAGTGTCCTCACGGGAGAGGCAGCGGACATTGAGTGCCCTGCCGTCAGGATTGCTTCGGGGGGTATAGAAGGACTGGACGCCACAGGTTGAGCAGAATGTGTGCTTTGCCTGATGAGTGTTGAAGGTGTAGGTGGTGAAAGCCGACGGAGACGTCAACAGCGTGAAATCCTTGCTTGGGATGATGATGTGATCGTTGGCCTTCATGTCACAGACACTGCAGTTGCACACCCACACCACGCATGCCTCCGGGACAGTGGCCACCCACTTCACCTTCCTACAATGACAAGAACCCGTCACTTGAAGCATGTTATGTTGAAACTTACGTGAATGGTTTGCAGAAAACCCGAAATAAAGAATAGAGTGGGAGTGACCAATACAACAATTACATACACCCGTTGTTTGTCATCTACCAAAAACCAAGGCAGGGAATCATTGTCTTAAGAGCTTATGCAACATCTATGGCCTGGGTAGTATTGGTCTTTTGTATCGATACCGAAGAAAATAATTAAAGTCCCAAAAGAAGTAAAATGGAGCAATCTCCCTCTACCTCTCTGGTCACGCCCCGTATGAATAAAAACCTTTCTTTATTTTATTTGCTTAGAGTTCCGTTTGTTGTTCAATCTAAAGAAGTCCCGGAGGGAGAGAGGGAAAATAAAGTCAAATTCGCCACTCCAAAAAGGGGTAATTACTGGGAGGGGGACAAGATTCGGCAATCGTGATTAAGGTAGAAGTCATCGGAAATTCAGTGAGAAATCCTTTTCTTAAGAACAATCTTTCTTCTTTTGCAACTGCTCATCTGGTTGAGCGAAGCAAGTTAATGTCGCAAACCGTAGCCTACAGCAGCAGCCGCCCCTTTTTTCTCTTCTCCTTTTCTTTCTATTTGCGTCTTTCTTTCTTAACATTTCTTTCTTTCATTTCAAAAGAAAAATAAAGCACACCACGTAGGTGTTTACACTAAACAACAAACAAACAAAAATAAAGCAAGTTACGATACCTATTATCACCTGCCGCCCCGTCCTCCCCCCCCACCCCTTTGTGGATTTCCCCCGCTGGTGTAAGAAGAAAAGGGAAGCATGACAAAAGAGGATTGGGAAAAACCTTCTCTACACAAACTCGAATTAAACCATCGCGTGCTTCATGCAAAAAGGACAGATAACGTACCCCTGCATCGTGTGTAGCTTGTATTGTTGTGATATACCTGACCGACAACTGCGGCGTAGTGCTTGGAACAGAAGGGACACTGGTATGGAGCAGTTCCTGCTGGATGTTGCGGAAGCTGCGTCATTGCACCAGGATTAGCTACTGTTTGCACAGATGTGTACATATTAGGGACCTGCTGCTGCTGCTGTTGAGCTTGCTGCTGCTGCTGTTGAGCCTGCTGCTGCTGTTGCTGCTGTTGTTGCTGTTGCTGCTGCAACTGTAACTGCTGCTGCTGCTGCTGTTGTTGCTGTTGCTGCTGTTGCTGCTGCTGTTGCTGCTGCTGTTGCTGTTGCTGTTGCTGTTGCTGTTGCTGTTGCTGTTGCTGTTGCTGCTGTTGCTGTTGCAGTGGCACCTGATAAAACACCATTTGCTGCTGCGGAACGCCTTGAGCCTGCATGCCCTGCACAACCTGCTGCTGCCCCCCTACAGTGTAATACACTCCTTGAGACGGGACCGAAGGATTGCTTACAATCACCTGCTGCGGAACCTGCACTTGCTGCTGTGGCATCATTTCAACAGTTCGTGCCGTTGTCATATAGTAACCCTAGGATGTTGTGTATTGTTCAGCTGCTTCCGGCACAATGCACTGGGAAAGATGGGCATGTAAATGCTCATACGTTGCCAAGACTTTGTCTCCTCTCACGAGCATTTGAGGAAACTATAAGCCCTTTTCGCGGAAGAAACTCTAACAGCCCATGGAACTCATCCTCTTCCTGCGACTGGTTCGCTACTGTACGTACTGGCGGCACATATCCTAAGTAGTGATCATACAACTTCTTGTCCATCTCTGCGTTTCGCCCTCCGTCGGGCCTCTTCCCTCCCTGCTGCAATCGCTTACCATTATCGTCTGCAACAAAAGGAACAAACTTGGTCGGCGGGCGGGGCTTGGGAGCACCCGAGTGCGACGCTTCACGAGACGTACGTAGCAACTCTTTCGGAATAGCGAGCTGGTTCAAAACACTCAGGACATGTGCGCCCGCGTGATCGACGTCCACAGCATGTTGCCACTCGTTCAGCGACATCCGCTTTGTGGGTGAACCATTGCGTACCATACCGAGCCGCATCCGGGAGGCCTTTGCTGTGTTCGGCCGTGCATACATCCTGCGGTACTGTTCCGCCACAGGGTGGTGACGGACGCACCGACCCCCCTGCTTCAGGGACTGGCTCGCTGCAGCCCTCGGCCCGTCTTCACCTATTCGTAACCTCTTGTGCTTATCGCTTTTGTCAACTTTCTCAATGACTGCCTCTTTCATTCCCTCCCCATCACAAGCATAGCCCTTCACTCCCGCAGAGGGAAGTATCGCTTGTGTCCTCACCGTCGATCGTCGTTTGCCCCGCCTTGTTGGGCTGTGGGAACGGTTTAAAATTGTATGCATCCGGGCAAGCCCGTCGCTGAGACCAACACCACGCCTGTGCTTCTTGCTAACCTCCGCTGACCTTATCATACTGCACACGGAAACGACGTACTCAAGTGTGTCACGTGCAGTGGGGCATGACCTTCGGTAATATTCAACTGACCTGATCCGTGTCCCACTCGGCGAGATACCGTTAAGTATTCGCTCCTTCCTTTGTAGCACAGACAACAACACAGCATGCGGCACAGAGTGCTTGCCTCGTAGCTCTTTCAGCAACTCTTCGGTGTGTTCTACTTGCCAGTTAAGCGAAGCGCAATACTCCCGTACATCATCCACAGATATGCTGTCGTCAAGTGCTGTTTCCTGATCAGTATCGTGAAATAAGTCTTCAAATGTTGCGGCATTCACCTCTCCCTTGTAGCGCAGCCCGTAGGAATCGAGCACGGTCGAGATCTTGTGGAGACTCCCCCCCACCGCGCGGAATGCTAAGATCTCTTCCTCACTATGGTTTGCGTAGTGCCTGTTTTTCTCATCTTCCATAAGTCGCAAGAACCCCTCGTACGTTAGACGTGGCCCGTTCAAGTACTGCGCATAGTCAGCTTCCCCGACAGGGATGACATTGCACATCAGAAGAAGTGCTTCTATCTGGTGCACCGTAGTGATCTCACGCCTTGATGCCACCAGCCGTCCCCAAACCTCCGTTATTTTCCGTAGGTCATCCTTTGTGAGCTGCACCATCTGCACCTGTTTTGATACTGACTATCGGGAAAGAAATATAGCATAAAACTGCCGGAGAGGTGTCAGCGGCAGCAATTACCCAATATCTAGACAATCGTATGCATCAAAGAAAAAGAGTCTCATGCATTTCACCAAAAGAGTAGCTCGTATGGCGTGCAAGAGAGTGAATACTTATAAAGACTTGACTTCTAAAAAAGAAATAGAAGTATTTCATGCACGAGTGCTGTATTCGTGCAGTTTAAAGCGACGCGTGTAAAAAAGAAAAAAGATAATAACTATGATGAGAGAAGCATTAGCAACTGCGGTCTGATTCAGAACAGGCATATTTTCGTTGACACATTCGGTACAGAGCATGCTCTGCAACATAAAATAAATGGAATATTAAGAATGAGGGAGGTGCTTCGACGCCGCCTGCCATCATCTCTGTTGGCAAAACTTCAAATGCGTTCAAATGACAAAAGTTAAACTGTGAGGTCAAACAGAATACTCGGCTTTGAGTTAGTATTCTTGGACCCATCACTTAGTCTACCACCCATTGTGCTGCTATTAATTGCATTGTGAGGGCAAAAAGTGCACAGTTCCCTCTCACTCTGACGGGAGGTGTCGTGAGACCTAGGCCCGAAGACCTTGGTCTGCCCCAAAACAAAAAGGGCAGTACAGAAAACTAAACTAAAAAGAAAGCTAAGGATAATAAGAGAGATAAGGATAATAGATAGCAGGCAAGGCAAGACAAGTCTCGCGCACAGCTTACCAGCGTTGGCCTAATGAAAAGGCTACACCTAAACCGAAAGGCGAGGGATGAGTTGCAGACCGGTCCTTAAGCGAACCCGGATCGACATCAATGAAACAAAAAGGAGAAGTTCGAAGGTGAAAGGGTACAAACAAAAGGAACACGTAAAAATATCAAACAAGAACTCTTGAACCAACACCGACCTGAATTCCCCTTCCGCAAACCCGCAGCTGCACCCTGCATATGTCATTGTTCTACATATGTTGAGTCCTTGGGGCTAGCGTAGTCACCAGCACCCACGAGGAACCTCATCACGGGGTCAGCATTCGGATACTCCACCAGAACTCCTGTGAACACACCTGGCTTCAGTACATAATACAGACCAGCAGCCGTAGTTCCTTGAAAGCCGATAATGCACAGGAGAGCAACAATCCTTCCCCCCATTGGCTCATGGAGCAGCACATTAACAGAGCTCTCCAATGTGGACTGATAAAAGAACATTGTGGGTAAAAAGCTATACGAGGGGAATCTGCACGTCCCTGCTGCTGCAACCCAAGAGGCGTGCCCTGCCTTCGACTTGCGGAGGAAATAGACCAGAAACACGATACTTCCATGTACACTAAGGACAATAAGCATGAACAGAAGATTCCCAACCATGCACGTGCCGGGTTAGCATACGACTCGAATCGCAAAGACAACACATTCTCGAACAGGGTAAGCTTGCCTGACTCGATGTTGACCGGGCACTCCAGTAGGTGTAGAATGGCAGTAGTACGTCCCGCATTTTGTGGAGAGCCAATCGCGCCCGCACCAGCAGTAGAAATGCCGCATGCAGCCATCTCGCAGCAGCTCCATCTGTGCGGTTGTCAAGACGCCATGCCACACAGATAGATCATCGAGCCCAAAGTTTTCACCTTTGTCGTCGCCAAGCACGTCTGATCCAGACAAAACCATTCCCCTGGAAGGTGCCATGGCGTTCACAAGGAACGACGTCGGATATGGCTTGCTGTTGGCAGACTCCTGGAATCCCACCTCAGACAGCCATCTTTATACATACATATACATCTTCATTGCGGATGCGGTGTGCGTTCCTCGAAGTCCAGACCCAGACCACCATATCTCACCGTTATTCCTGAACTCGATGCCATAGCCAAAGCCCTTGTCCTTGTAGTTGTTGGGCATATAATACGTAACGCCAAACACAACACCGTCGCTTCTGATCCTCGCGCAGATCGTTAGGTCGCTGTCAGGATATCGAGCGGGGGACTTAAACCTGTAGATGGAGGGGTATTGCACTTGTGATCGGTCACCGCCAGCAAACTCTAAGCAAGGACTCCTTCCTTTAGCACAGCCTGTACTGAAGAAACTTGTGAGTTCACATGGATAGGGACATTGGGCATGAGCCCATCGTTTGACGTTGAGGAGGAACCTCCCAAGTTCCCTGCAATCACCCCCTCGTCCTCAAAGGTGGTGCTCCACACAAGACGGACTCAGGAATCGATAATGAAGAAAAGCAAGAGCCTCGAATTGGTATGACAGCTGCTCGGGATCTCTGACAGGCAAACGTCTCCCGCCTATCCCTGCCCCCCTTCCACCAATTTGTGGCTGACTTCTTCGAGAAGCGTGCCCGCTCATCATTGTCCCTCCGTCCCAATGCGTGTTTGAACTAGGAAAGCCATCACCTGCAGCCCACAACCATACCCTGTATTTGGTGCTCCTAGCATCATGTAGAATACCCAGGCCAGTGTTACTGACCGACTCGCTCTGCATGTAAACGTGAAGGTTGTCGGCCTTCTCAGCTGTGTCTACCGATATAACATGCGCTTCATAGGCATCGCAGAACTCATCTGCACATCGTCCGTACATGTTGGTCTTGAAGATCTTCATCTCTATTGAAAGCGACCCGATCTGCACCCAGGCACCCTCGGGGGTGCGCGGCCGCTCACAAAAGTAGTCCCTGCCGTTGCCACATGAGGTGTACTTCCACCGCTCGTTGTCAGAGTTATCTGTGGAAATGCACTTGTTGGATGCCCACGTGCCGGGGGATGTCTTCCAGTAGGTAAACGAAGATGACATGGGCGTGCATGTCGCACAGCTCGTTCCGCATGCAGCCGACGTCTCACACAAGTTGTTCCCATTCTGGCTCCAGTAACCCACCCACGTGTCGCTCCGGGTTATTGAATGTACTAATTCTATCTTCTCATAGCCGTCGACATGCATCAGCCATCCACTACTGTCCTGGCACTTCTTCTGCGCGTCCCAATAATCTCGTGGATTGGAGAAGCGAAGGAACTCTTTATCCCTTCCTGTAGGCATCCAGGCATTAGGGTCCCAAGAACTCTGCACGGCCCTAAAACAGCTGTAGCAATTATTGTTGTACACGCACCCGTCCCAAAACCCTTGCACCGGTCGCGGGCTGCTTCTGCAAGAGCAACGACAAATATCAACAAGGATACGATGCGGAACATCACAGTACCTGAAATGAATTATTGGATGTGCGATGCAATAGTAATAAAAAGGGTAAAGGAGGCCAGTGCTGGTCACCCTGCAAGCACTGCCTGATTACAGGAGGCGCACCCCGTTTCTGCATTCCGCGTCATATCCTTAATGCGTGCGGTGTGCCGATAGAAATAAGAAAAACGAAAAAGAAGCTTCTCAAAGATGCTTCTTTTAAAACAAGAACACGATGCCGAGCCGGCGGTGTAAGAAAAGTGAGGAACTGAGAGCAGAGATGTCAAGGGAATCGTCTGCCGTAGACTAGAATCGATTGTTAATGGAGCAACACAAAAATAGTTACAAATCTCGCACGATAATCAGATTAGATATGCTTATTGAAGTATCCAAGGGAACTAGAAAAAGGAGGCGATCAAACCGGGAGGAACGCAAGTGGACTGGGAAGGTGCGGAATCGCGTATTCTTTCCGTTTCACAAACAAAAAAAGAGTCAGTACTTAGCATATGTTTGTGCACGGTACAAATCTTGAGATAAGTACCGCATGCTGCCACTACTCTTTTTTGTTCTTTCGTTGCTACAAAAGAAAAAGAATTAATCTCCAACACAAAATGGGAGATGAGATAAAGGAGGTTCTTGAAACAAAATGAACGACGACCTATCTTAACCTGATGTACTTGGCGGTCATGTAATTTGAACAACCAGGTCAGGCCACAGAGACCACCTCGACAACATTCTGATAGCTTTCTTGCGCGTTTGTGTGCATCAGGAAGAAGGGCCTCGAATCTGAAGATTATCACTAAACGAAACTGGACATTCTAAAAGGCTTGCGTTTCTACGCTCACCGACTAGTGCCTAAAAAGGAAAACGAGAAGCGACAACAACTAAAAAAAAAAAAAAAGCTCAAAGTACAGGACAAGCCCCCATTTAAAAAAAAAAAGGAGGAAACCACGTCAACTTCAACTTGATTACAAAGAAGCGCTCTTGCTGAGCCCATAGATAACATAATATACTAGGATACAAGATGTGCTCTGTTTTGCAACCGAGATAAAGAACAAAGCACACTTGTCGAATCGTGCACAGAGAAGAAAAAGTGTTTTATTATGCTCATGTGCCTACTTGTTGATTTAAATAATCACTGTGTACTGAAAATAAGAAAAAAGACGTTTAAGAAACGATATAATCTCGATCGGGGTGCAGGATGGCTCCCGCTTTTGAATAGAAATAGAAAATAGACGAGTTGAGGCTTCATATAATTCTCGTGCACGATAGTTCAAAACACCATATCTTTAGAAAGTCTTCTTTTGTGACTATTTATAAAATGGCCTTCACGTAGGTCATGAGCCCTGTTTGGGTCAGGAAAGTAGAAAAGACCTTGCCTATGGTGGACTTAGCCAACGTCTTGGCAATGGGATCAGCATAGGTAAGAACAAGAACCTTGACCGGCTCGTTGAAAATGAGGTCCTGGAACAGGGCAACAACGGTGGTCAAAAAGAAGTTCTTTTGCATCTTCTGTTCCCAATGCAGTGCTTCTGTTAGGTAGACAGTGCACGTACCCAGCTGAATACAAAGTGCTAGAGCATATGCAATGTACACAACCCAATATGGGAGGTGCTGAGGCAGGATGCCCCCCTTCTGCACTTGGTACGTGCGGAGGATAACCAACCATCCAGCCAACAGGAATACCAATGGAGCAAGCCACAGCTCTGTCCCCTGTACCTTCATCTCACTGTCGCTTAGAGCACTGTGGTACTGCAGACACGTTGCTAAGTGGGAAGACCACAACCCTATGTACGCGTACGAAGCTACGTAACTCATCCCGTTCAGGTGTATGAAGTACCAGCAAAGGAACGCAACCACCAACTGTCCTCCGCACGATACAACCGCAACCCACCAGAAAACATCATAGTAAAAGAAGAGAACAATTAGCAGATGGACAGACCAGAAGCATGCAAGAACTAACGGCAGCAAACTACGCCTCACAACCATCGTCACGAGTGACACGACGATCATAAACCACAAGTAGCCCACTGCTATGCCGATAGCGAGGTACCCGTTCACTGCTAAGTAGATGCAGCCGTAGAGGCCAAGGCTGATAATGAGCAGGATCGCAGCTCTTTTAAACTGCAAAAAATACGTCGCAATGCAGAGCACCAAGCACACCGCGGTCAGGAGGGGCCACCAATCCCGCCACCCCATCAACAAGCTGCAACCAAAGTGTAGCAGCACCAAAAATGCCATGAAACGGAAAGACTTCCCCGACTCCTTCTTTGCCCTCTCGCACAGGGAAGGAGGCTCTTCTAATTCTGCATCCACTTCGAACCCCGGTCTTGGCTTTGCGTTCCTTCTCGGACTGTAGGTCGCGTTAGGCGACAGTGGTGACAATGGGGTTTCGTTTCCTTCTGCAACTTCTGCGTTCTGCGCCAACCACCACTCTTTGTGCTCCTGCGAACGGTACTGCGGTGATGAGAATCTTACGTACTCGCAGATCACCCTTATAAGAACCTCTCCTCCGTCTGCTGCCAGCCATCTGTCCAAGGCTGCTACTGCTGATGAGTCGTCACGGATAACCTTCTTCGCGATGTTTTGCATAGTGGTGCTGGCAGTGTGTAAAACCCTACCCCTACAATCTATGTCTTCACAAATTCTGATATTTAAACTCTCCTCTTCTGACCGTATCCTAAACACTACTGCCTCAGATGCGTCATACGCAGGACGCATGCTGCCTGGTGCCGTACCCGTTCTGTACACACGGCCCTCGTTCTCTACCTCGGCGAATGTCCTGACATTCTTTGGGAGGCCCCTCGCAGAAACAACACGTACCGTAAGGTCGCCAAAAACAGGGTTGTCAGCAAAATAATCCTCACCAACAAGATTCCACTTCACAGGCACTTCATATGCAGCCCTCTTGAACAGAAGGCCAAGCAGCACCGTCGTAGGTGTCATCATACAGGCAGCCAGTACAGCAACTAAAAGCGTCTTCGTCACGGTACGGTTGGCGTCGCCAGTCCCGTTGAAGACGGCACAGATGAAGATCACTGTGTTGACTGCCGAAAAGAGCACCATGATTCGCTGTGGCCTTGTGAAGGCTTGCCCTGGCTTCCTAAACAACACGCTGAACCAAAGATGAGCACTCATTGCTGCAAGCACATTCGAAAAAATAGTTCTCAGCTTTTTCCAACGGACAGGCTTGTCGGTCGTACTTAAGTCTCTCGGTCTTTGCTCTACAGGAGCAGCATCCTTCTCAAGCCCAACAGAAACCGGTGACGCTGGCGCAAGGAGGCCAAGGTCACTGTGTGGCGTCGTAAAATCAGACGTTGCTTCCCTTTCGGGCAGGGCGCTGTTATTGATGTCGGTTAAGCTGACACTGTCCCCCGCTACTTGCACAACGGGTAGTCTCCTTACGTACCGGCTAAAGATCGGACTTTGGCATTCTTCAAATGCTACCGAAGCATCCCATGGGATCCTGTGCTTGAAGACATCTAGGGCTCGTGTGTCAATATTTCTTGTGAGCACGCCCCGCAACGACTGCCTGAACATCACGCGGTACATAGAACATAAGTCCTCCCACTCTGCAGGAGTGACAATTGATGACAGCACAGCAAGTATCTCATCGACAGCAATTGGCAGGGTGTTGTTCAAGTAGAACATTCGCTCTGCCCTGTCTGCAGCAGAACAACTGCGCTCAGGAGGACACAGGGGGTGCGGAATACCTTGTGATGGCGCTGTAGTGTGCAGCTTGGCGTCTTGCTGCTTGTCGTACCACCAAGCCGAAAAAATCAAAGAATAGAACAGTAAGTACAGAAACCCTACAGCGGTGAGCGTCGCGATGTTGCTGGAGTCAATGTTCCTCCAGCTGTTGAAGTTGGAATTACCGAGGAGCCTTCGTATGTTAGTAGAAGGCATCACCTCAGAGGAAATAAAGACGCCAACTGTACCTAACCTCGAATCAGTCTTCACGGTGACAGATTCATTGCTTTCAAGGAGTCTTCCTACACGTAAGCACGCACCGCTACCGTCAGACCGCAGTGCTTCTTCCAAGACGCTTGCCGGCCAACTCAAGTCTACAGCAGCACCCCATGTCTTGCTTTCATCGTTCCACTCTCTGAGCACGATGTTGCACAAAGCGGGAGATGTGTATTTCTTATCAATAGAAAAGCTAATCTGCACCTGCTGCTCCTTGCTGCTCTCAGACAGGGTTTCGATTATGTTCCCCAACGGAGCCTCGTCAACGGGCATGTTGTACAAGTGCCAGTCTCTCTCAATTATGGACACACGACCTTCATCAGAAGGGAATACCGCAGATATCTCATTGACGTTCAGCTTCCCTTCTGATGCAGGTGCGATAGCCAAGTCGAAAGTGGTCCCTGTGTAAGACAACTTTCTGATAACTGGCAACAGGCTAGCCACGACGTTGCTTGCAAGACCAACAACTGCGTTCAGTGTTGGAGCACGTGATTCCTTTATAGCAACATCTCCTAGCCCGCTGCATGTGTCTAACAATGCCGTAATGCTGCTACCACCATCTAACAGGGCGGCATTGCTCATGTTTTCCACAACCCTCACAGCAAGAAGAACTTCTTCGTCTCCTGCTTTATTTACCTCCGTAAGAATGTGCCTCAATACCCCTTCCGCATCTTTAGGTGACACAACAGCCACGCGACAAGTATGACGTGTTTCAACCACCCATCTATTTTTCGGTGTAAGAATGCCTGTCTGCAGAACGCGACTTTCACCACTAGGAAGAGGGCCCATGCTGAAGTTAGGATGCTGGCTTTTCTTCACCATTTCGCCGTCAATTGCAAACCCGTACACAAAACCGTTGGTAAGGCCCCAGTCACTGTGCGATATTTCAAGGAAGTCCCCTTCCATCAAGGAATCGAGCTGAGGAAAGATGTCTGAACCAAATTGGCCTATGTATGCAGTAAACCAGGGGCATCTGATGGCGTGCCCATCAAAATCTGTGAGCTGAAACAGCATCTTTGTTGCACTTGTCACCAACACCACAACTGAAGCATGCTCGCAACTGACCTCAACGTTCTCCGATACACCAATTCCTTTTAAACCATCTAGCCTCAGACGTCCAACTTCTTGCAAAATCTCTACTGCCTTCGTCACAGGAATATTGCTTGAAAGGAACTCAGGTATCAGTGTGACATCAATAGTACTGCTCTCTCCAAGGGTACAGGCAACCGCTTGTATCGAGATATCAAAATACGACGACAGCAGCTCCCTTACACGGCTCATGGTCATGCCTGCTGCGGTCACGCTAGCGCGCATCGGAACCCCAACACCAGTGGCTGTCACCAACGCTACGTCTTCACTACCATGAGTAAAGAATAGGGAATGGGAATCTCCATCCACAATAGCATTGGCACTATGGAGTGACGTAACCTCATGAATAGCGCTGCTCGCTATTACAGCTTCAGGCACCTCCGTTGCTAATAACTGCGTTTTCGGAACCGTTGTCAATATATCTGGTGTAGGGGTCTCTGGAAAGCTTGTAACAGGCGTAACAGTGCTTGGAGCCGCTGTTGCTGGCGCTTTGGTCTTTGGTGCGTCCGTGTTCGGTACGTTCGGTGGTGTGTCGGTGTCAGGAAACGGTGGTTGTGCATCGGTGTCAGGAGATTTTGTTTGTGGCACATCAGTACCAGGAAACGGTGTTGGTGGCGCATTAGTATCAGGAGGTGCATCGGTGTCAGGAAATGGTGTTGGTGGCATATAAGTATCAGGAGCTGGTGGTGCATCGGTGTCGGGAAATGGTGTTGGTGGAACATCAGTATCAGGAAATGCAGGTGCACCTGTGCCAGGAAATGGTGTTGATGGCGCTTCAGTATCAGGAAATGGAGGCGCATCTGTGCCGGGAAATGGTGTTGATGGTGCATTAGTATCAGGAAGCGGTGTTAGTAGTGCATCTGTGTCGGGAAATGATGTTGAGGGAGCTTCAGTATCAGGAAATGGTGTTGGTGGTGCATCGGTGTCGGGATATGGTGTTGGTACATCAGTATCAGGAAACGGTGTTGGTGTATCGGTATCAAGAAACGGTGTTGGTGGTGCATCAGTATCGGGAAACGGTGTTGGTGGTACATCGGTATCAGGAAACGGTGTTGGTGGTACATCAGTATCAGGAAATGGTGTTGGTGGTGCATCAGTATCGGGAAATGGTGTTGGTGGTACATCAGTATCAGGAAATGGTGTTGGTGGTGCATCAGTATCGGGAAACGGTGTTGGTGGTACATCGGTATCAGGAAACGGTGTTGGTGGTACATCAGTATCAGGAAATGGTGTTGGTGGTGCATCAGTATCGGGAAATGGTGTTGGTGGTACATCAGTATCAGGAAATGGTGTTGGTGGTGCATCAGTATCGGGAAACGGTGTTGGTGGTACATCGGTATCAGGAAACGGTGTTGGTGGTACATCAGTATCAGGAAATGGTGTTGGTGGTGCATCAGTATCGGGAAATGGTGTTGGTGGCGCATCAGTATCAGGAAACGGTGTTGGTGGTGCATCAGTATCGGGAAATGGTGTTGGTGGTGCATCAGTATCAGGAAATGGTGTTGGTGGTGCATCTGTGTTGGGAAATGGTGTTAGTGGTGCATTAGTGTCAGGGAACGGCGTTGATGGTGCAGTAGTTGGTGGTGTTGGGGTTGCAGGTACATTCGTGTAGGGTGCTCCAGTATTTGGTGCGTAACTGTATGGAGCAGATCTGTATTTTGTACGACATAAAAGGCAAAAACATACGTGAAAAACGGCACTACAGCTTGTTTCAGTTTCGAAGAGCATGCGGAAAGCGGATTGCAGACAGCAGCTGTGAGGACCCCGTAGGAAGAAACAGTGGTGCAAGTATTTGAGCTACCTGTGCAGCTGATGCTACAGTATGAGTCGGCCGCGGGCGAGGAGGGGCACATAAGACCGAAGCCATCTGATTGGTGGTCAATGACCTCTACGAAGCAGCGTGAGGTGCTCGTCATGCATTTCATTGTTGTTCCCTTGCAACTATCGGGTGCGCTGCATTTAAGTGAGGTTAATCCGTTGGCAGCTGCGATGAAATGCATCGATTCACATGCATGGTCACCAGAGCAGGAAGCGGAGCAATCGCCACCGGGGCACTGCACCTTTGCATCCTTGCAAGACTCGTCATCCGCGCAAGAGAGTGCAAGCGCGCCATTGCTGTTAGCTGAACTTTTTATAGTGATCGACTCGCAAGCATGAGACCCAGTGCAGGAAATGTCGCACCGTGCACCGTCAGGGCAGTACAGCGTCATGTCCTTGCATGCCTTTTCCCCCTCGCAGACAAGGTTACAATCAGCTGAATCAGGGCACCAAATATCCATGTTCTCGCACGAGCTTTCTTTGCTGCACATGAATGAGCACTCATAGCTGGAGTGACAGTGAACAGCACAGTCCTTACATTCGTCCTTTAAGGCACACATCAAGCTCTCGGACCACTCTGGGAAGTACACAGTTCCATGACAGTTATACAGCGTACCGCGGGTCAGAAACAGGACTGCTAGAAGCCCTGACACCATGTTACCTATTATGTTGTGAGTGATCATCAACAGAGCGAACCCGTGAAGGGCCTCAGCAGTGATTTGATAGTGACATTCCGAGTCGCTATGGATGGCATAGAGCCAGCAGCAGTTGAAACGTATGGCAGGTTCTTCTACACTGTCTTAGGGCTCATGAGGTTGTTTTACGCTGTTGACTGCATGGCTAAGGGCCAAGCGGAAAACATGATGAAGACGGGTGCTGACATTCAGCCAAGAAGTATGCAGGTATTTGTTAGCAGACAAACTCGTATTCAAAAAACCTTGAAGTATTTTGTAAGATGGACCGAGGATGGAAATCTTCGGACCGCGAGAGCAAGTATTAACTCACAGCGTTGACTGAAAGGCATGAATCCCAAGGCACGGCAGGCTAATTCCACAAGGAAGGTCAGATTTGGAGGTAAGATTGAGGGCTGCAATTGTGCATATCTCTCGAAGGATTCCAGTGTCCTCAGGGAAGAACAACCCATGTGATACACCCGACTCAGACTGCGCCAGCGCTTCGTGCGCCTGAACTCTTTTATTTATGACCCGTACAACACCCACCACGCTGTCATCGAGCACCATCTGCACCACCATTGCAGACACCGCGCCAACACCATCCACCTCGATGTTATAATTGGCCTCTTCAGTGTACTTTACCAACGGGCCAGTTGTATATCGCTCTCCCAATGGACTAAAGGCAACCTGACCTAAAATACTGTTAGCATCACCTGCAGCGCAAATACACTCATCATCAGATAATCCGCTCAGTCTTCGGAGCTTTACCTCGCTCGTCTCGAAATCGCTGGTCAGCATGAAGAGTTGCGCCTGTTCGCAGTCCAGCAGCATTGGGATCTCGCTTTCTATGAGATGAATCAAAGAAGTGGAGCTCTCTGCACTCGACGACATGATTGTCACACGAATAAGAAGCCGCAATGTCTGGTGGCGCCGTTTGCAAGCCTCAAATAAAGTCGCGTTCTGCAAGGTGACCGCTATGAAAGTAGCGAAGGCTTGTATGCATGTGGCGTCTTCGCCGCTGAAGAACTGGTTGCTACTTGCGCTTCTCAAGACTCCAGGGGGGTTCTTGTTTATTACGAGGATCATGCCCAGCACCTTCAAATCGTCGACAATAGGCACCCCAAGCATGGTTTGCACCTCGCTATTTATAAGCCCCTCTGTGATCTTGTCAAAGTAAGGAGAAGAGCTCGCATTGCCTATGTTCAGCATCTTCGCTGTATGTGCCACATGGCCCACTATACCGACGCCCATAGGGATATTGACTGTGTCAATGCTACCTGTACTAGATGTCACTACAGAATAAAGTGAGTCACGGTGCTGGTTAACCAGAAACAGGGACACCGCTTCGCAATCGATGATGGCCTTCGCACCACTGGTAACTGATTCAAAGATGCGCTCGTGCTCTGCGCTGACGTTGATGTTTAAGTTGCGCAGGACACTCATCAGCACAGTCTGCCTAGCTTCGCTCTTGTGGAGCTTGTCGAACAGCATGGCATTTGACAGGTTGATACCTACATGTTTACCAAGCAAGGATAAGAGTAGTTCGTCCTGTTGAGTGAAGCTCCCTACGTTCTTATTTATTGCTTGGATCACAGCAAGCACTTCTCCATCTTTCTTTACAGGAAATGTAAGGAGATTCCTCGTTACGTACCCCGTATCTGAGTCCAGCGATCTGTTGAACTTCGCGTCTGAATACGCATCAGTGATGTTGACCAGATTGCCTGTCACCGCGCAATGGCCAGCCACGCCTGACGTTAAGGGGAGCTGTATCCGCTGACCGTTCACCGTTAGGTACGACCACAGCAAACCAGCATTATTGTCTACCATAAAGATAGTTGCCCTGTCACACTGCAGGAGGTCGACTACTGTGTCGATGATTACGTTTGCAGCCTTTTCAAGGCCAACCTCCGTCAGCCGAGTCACAGACAGCAAAAC
The DNA here is from genome assembly GCA_964019335.1 of Diplonema japonicum. Taxonomy (NCBI): domain Eukaryota; phylum Euglenozoa; class Diplonemea; order Diplonemida; family Diplonemidae; genus Diplonema; species Diplonema japonicum. The sequence continues at coordinate 29,249 of OZ025681.1, forward strand.
CTGCATGAGGTCTTTTCTGTAGCATTCATCAGACTGGATTTGTGCAAGCTCAGTCAGGTCAGAGTAGCTTTGGCGAAGATTCTCAACTACTTCGGCACCTGCATCTTGCAACAAATATGTATTCAACTTCCCCTTGCCCTTGATGAAGACGTCCCACTGCACTTCGAATAGGTGCCCGTATCGGGAAAGTATATCTTTTGCATGAAGCGTCACATTGATGCGGCCACTCTTTCCACATGACTCCATCCTGCTGGCCATGTTTACAGTATGTCCCCAAAAGTCATAGACAAGCCGTGTCCGCCCAATGACGCCGCTCATAGCAGGTCCTGTTGCGATCCCAACCCTTATCTGCACGGCCTGTGTAGTGTACTTTGTGTTTATAAGGAATACCGAGTTAAAAAGGCCTAACGTGTGGCTTTTCAACTGCTTCATGAGCTCTTTCGCCCACTGTGGTGGTTAAATAGCTTTCAAGCGTATACCTCGACCATGCGGTGTGTGTGGTGCTCCTCTCCGTTGATGCCTGAGACGCACATGTATGCGTCGCCCATTGTCTTCACTTTGAAGATGTTGCGTTTAACAATCAAGTCATCAAAAATCACGAATATCCTGGCGAGGTTGCAGTGCAGGTCGTTTGCGTTTGCGTTCATCGTGTGCTTTGTGTAGCCGACAATGTCGCAGAAGCACGCGGTGATGGACCGATGCTGCTCCGCGATGGTCTCATTGTTGTGAATACGAGGTATGATGTGTGCCGGAAGTATGCGTCTAAGGAGCACACTGTCTTTGCTGTCGCACGCTTCTCTAAACAGCCTAGAGACAGCACACATAGAAAATAGACAAAAAACAACTAGAGAACCCGACGCAATTAAGCTCCATCTCACAACCCTTGCGAACAAATCCGATACCTCGCCGGCATCACACATAGAAACCCTGTCCACAAGCAACCACCCTACCACAAACACTAACAGACAACAATTCGCTGCAGCCAGCCCCACTGCTGCAACTGCACAGACATACCATTCGTTCATATCATTGAATAAATCTCTGTGTGGAATACTTAGCTGCGCAAGAAAAGAAATAAGTTGAACAAGCCATCAGTTAATGGAAGTCTATGAGGAAAGAGATGCAAAATAAATGGTTGATTGTTGTGCACCTAATGTACAGCATCCCTTGGAAAAGGGCGGGACTAAATAAAAATATGTGAGCTGTCGTCGTCATCTGCAGGAAGGGGACGCATTCTTGATGGGGGTGATCGCGAAAGGCGCCGCGGTGGGGGAGTACTGCCAGTGGCCTGCCTTAGGAACACCGGCGGGTCTATACTTGGCCGCCGCCTAGCACCAGGGGAAGGGAAAAATGTCTTGGCAGGAGACCTTGGAGGGCTTGATATAATGGGACCCGGAAGGAGCTTCATAGGAGGAGTGTATACGAGGGGAGGGGGTGAGACGCTCGTAACGGGGTAAGGAGGTTCAGAAGCCTCTGACGAAGCAACGGGCCCCATCTCAATGTCCAAGGTCCCTTTGGATGGGACGGGGGGCACAAAATCAGGAGGGCTAAGCCCTAGAGCCGGGTGAGCGATGGTGGCTTCGCCGCTGTGGAAAGATCTACCTTTCTGCTTCTTCATAATAAAGAAGACTACAGCGACACACAACATTGCTAACACCAAACAAGGTAGCAGCACAGCCCACCATGGTACACCGCTGTCGTCGTCATCACTATTTAGCGCTCTCTCCTCTTTCGCTGCCCCGAGTGCTCTCAGAAGCAATACCTCGTCCTCAGGCTGCATAGGTACCTTGAGTGCCTTCTCCATAGCAGCAATCTTGTCATCCAAGCTACTGCTGGGCGTGATAGTATTTAGGGCCGCTTTTGCCTCAGCTGGAAAAGTTGGTTTCGCGGTGAGCGTCTGAATAGTCTCCGTGATAATCTCACTTGTTGTCTTCTGCTTAGGTGCTTCATGTGGCACTATCGCTGGGGCAACACGTGGTACTGCGATCACAAGCGTAACTGTAGCAGTAACTGGATCTTCGACTGGTGCTGTCACGGGTGTCGTCTCGGGTGTTATCGCTGGCGTTGTGTCGGGGGGGAGTGCTGGAGTCGCATCGGGCATAACCGCAGGCGTTATTGCAGGAGACGCTAACGGGCTGAGCTCTGGTGTTAATGCGGGAGTGGTATCAGGGGGCAGTGCTGGCGTGGTAGAAGGAGTCACTTCAGGGGTGAGCACAGGCGCAGACAATGGGCTGGCATCAGGTGTCAGTATCGGAGTCGCATCGGGCGTCGATGGAGCTGCTTGAGGACTCACACCGGGGGGCAACGCAGGTGTAGCAGGGCTCGCTTCAGGTGCTATTCGAGGAGATAGAGCAGGAGATAAAGCTGGCGACGCATCAGGTGTCGTAGGTGAGGTGCTTGGCGGCAGTGCTGGTGTTGCATCTGGGACGAAAACAGGTACCAATGGTACTGCATCTGGAGGAGACGCAGGTGTTGCGGAAGGTGTTAAAGCCGGAGATGCAACAGGGGTCAGCGCAGGTGCGAGAACCGGGGAGGCATCAGGGGCACCATCGGGACCTGCATTGGGAGATGCTTCCGGAGTTACCGATGGGGCCTCAGCTGCTGGTGCATCCGCCGGCACCACATCAGGAACCACATTGGGAACAGAGTATGGTGCGGATGGTGTTGCCTCGGGGGTCAAGTTTGCCGCAGGGCTGTATTGTGGCGCTGCAGGCACCGGATCTTCCGGCACGGTGGCCGGAGGCACGCCAGCGCATAACAGAATAAGGGGGACAATGAGAGAGGCCATTTTATGTACAACAAACTGAGGTTGATATAAAGTGTACATGGGCTTAGTGCCATTGTGAACAAAGAAATGTTAAGAAGCACCATGGAAATGGTGACATTCGTTTTTTAGTCTTTTGTCTTATGGCTCTGGGCAACGGATAAAGACCTCCCCACAGTATGGGAACGAGATTCTCTTACCGGCTTTGCTCTTTGTGGTGGCTTGCTGCTGTCAGGCTCATCTACCATGCCGAGTGCCACAGCTCGACTGAAGTCGATATCCTCGCGTTCGGCGGCCCATTGCTCTTTGGCAAATACTTCTGCCAGGTCCAAGTGGCCCATAATCGCAGATGGGGAAAGCACTTCGCTGGCTCTCAGGGGTGATGTGCCTACCTCACTTACCCACTTTCGTGTGATGCTGTCTGTCCTGCTACCCGTCTTAGGCTGCGGTCTGTGCTTTACGTCTGCAACAGATATGTTTGGCATGTGCTTCATCCCTACAGGACCTAAACACTCGTCCTCACCGGACGACAATGATATCTTATCAGCTTCTTCGGCCGTTTCACATACGCCAAGCATAATTCTTTGTTTTGTTAATGCCTTTTCTCTGCCCTCTCGCATCTCGCGCTCAACTGCTTCTTTGCGGGCATTAACCTCACGTTGCTCCTTCTCCCTCTGTGCCTCTCTCGCTTCCTTTTCCTCTGCTGTAAGTCGCTTCTCATAACACGTACATGGCATCCATCCAAAGGCGCGCCTGAAAAGTACGGCAAACACTTCGCACACTGTGATGTCACCGTCGCCGTCCTCGTCAAGCCAGTCAATGATGCCGTGCTTACCTTCCTCTTGCAGCCTCCGCTTGTACAGGTTGAGATATAACAGCGCAAAGGCAAAGATGACAGAAATATTGCACACGACGAGTGCGATATAGACAACCCACAGGAACGGGTCACTGGCAAGATGGGCACCCTCACTTTCTTCAAGCAAGAGATCGTCCCTAAAGTAGTACATGCCAAGTGCGAGAGTGAACATCAGCATCACAAGAACGGTTGTCTCGGCTTCGTGGTGTACGGCCTCTTGGAATGGGTGCACCACAACGTTTACAATAAGAGAAACGATAAGCAGCCATTGTGAGATGAAAAACCTGTAGAGAAGGCGTTTGACAAAGACAGCCACAAGAATCAAGGCTACCTTGCGTAGCATGTGCACGTAGTCCCAAAACCAGCAGCTCCTCTTGTATCCCTTAGAGATGAAGCCTAGCAGGCTGTGTACTCTGGGGTCATCTTTGTCGATCATCTTCTTCATCACGTAGCCGATGGCAATGGGAATGATGAAAGTGAATAACACAAAGCAACACCCGTTGGCGATCTGCCAGTTCACCCAATTCTCATCGTAGCAAACCTGGCTCATGTCGAAGTTGATGTAGTGCTTGTCGTTGACCTCCACACAGTCAAGGAGCATGCTGCCAATGAGTACCAGCAGCGGATGCACAACAAAAAAGCCCACTAACCACGACGTTGCCACAATGTCAAGGATTCCTACGTTCATCTTTGTGAACAATGTGACACCAACGGGATCGGGTGCAATAAAGTCGACAGCACTAGGACCGCTTACCCTCCATGAGATGATGAAGTCTCCTTCATCCCAGCCCACCACCGTTAGGTCCACTGAAAGTCTGTCTGTTGTGAACAAAAGGCTCTTAGGAACAAATGACAGCATCGGGCTCTTCGGTGTGAGCCTAACCGACACACCTGGCGGTCTTGTGACTGTAACCCTGCACGGATCCGATGCAGTATCCACCATTGTGTTCCTGAAGTTGTCTACAACGAACGTCCCTGGCTCTCGCTTCTTGCTATCCTTCCTTGCCGTAGTCACAGCTGCCTTCACCTGCGTGGCGCCCTTGACTTTTCGCCACATTCTGCCGCCCTTGGCCATCTGCTTCCCCTCGTGTTGTACATTGTCAGCTATCCAGTTAGATGCGCTTACGGGACCCAACTCGTTCTCGTTGATGATGGCATGTGTGTACGGCTCTACTTCCTCTTCTGAAGACGTGGTCGAATCGCCTGTGTCGAACATGAGCTGCACATGTCCAGATCGTGAGAGGGACCTTCCCATCTTCATCCCTTTTTTGCGGTCTTGTAAGACCTGGATCCCGCCCTCATACATTGCGGTTGGAAGCGCGCTACTCTTGCGACGCATGCCGACTTGCATGTTTGCTGCGTCAAACAGTGACGCCTTTCTGATTCTTTTGTTTTGTTCACTTTCACTGGCACTGCTCCCACGCAGGGGACCCAACTGCGAGTCAAAACCTGCAGAGACTTTGGGTATCCTCAGTAGAGACCCTTCTGAAGGCTCGCTAGGCTGCTTTTGTGTCTCCCTGCGCGGCGATTCTCCGCGAGGTGAGGAAAGAGCACTGCTTGACTTGTCATTAGCTGAGTTGTTTGACCTTCGCCTCAACGCTGAAGCCAAGGAGGGCCTGTCATTAACTTCTCCTACCCCCAAGTGAGACATAGTTTGGGACTTACTCAGAGGAGGCTTTTTCTTTATTCCTGCTTCAACATTGTCAGGCGGAAGCTCAGTCGAAAAGCTCACCTTCGAACGGTTTTCAGAGGGCTCCGGCAAAGGGGGAAGGGGGCGGTCCGCTAACGACGATTCTGCGAAGGCCTTAAAACCACCAAAAGGATATTCATGGTCACTGATGTTGGTGTCAGAAGTATGATCAATAGACGGCTTGTGATCGTCGTCAGTGTTGTTGTAGTTGTTGTAGTTGTTAGACGGCTTGCGATCGTCGTCAGTGTTGTTGTTGTTGTCATCATCGTCAGGGCTAGTGTTGCTGTTCACCCACCCTTTCTTATGAATAGCTGACTGGATGGAATGTTTAGTATGCCTTCTTTTGTGAGCAGCTCTCGTTTCCTCTTCTTCCTTGTTTATTTTCCGCGTTCTCAGGAAAACCCACCTTCCCAACATGAAAACGGGAGACATCATTACGAGGAAGACGGCCCACACCACAGGTACAGCCATCACGATGGCAAACTTTTCATAGATTGTTAACGTGCCTAGACAGTTGAACGGAGCGAATGTAAGGTGGAAAGTCAGAACACGTCTCTGGATGTTTAGAAGGGCGGCGAAGGCGGCAGGCCACCGGACAGTGTCATCTCCAGCAATGGCCGCTAACATCTGCAGGTAGTTGAGCATTAGCTTCAAGAACACGAAAACCAAGTTCTTTCTACCGTACATACTCTCCGCCAGCGTGCGATATACCAAAACACTGAAGGCAAGGAGCAAGAGCATAATGAACAAAACTGCTAATGCCATTGTTGCATTAGTATTAAGACACTCAAAGCACGATTCGCCCGATAAACCATAGCCTTCATCGCACACAGAACACATGACGCCTTTGTACCCAGTGTTACACTCCGCAATGGCGCCACCATTGCAAGCATCTTCATTTGGACACAGAAAGAACCTGCTATATTTTTCTCGTATGCTCTCACCATGGTTTGACAAGGTGTAGCCCAAGTCCTCTCTCCACCACCCCGGGCGGACGATAATCTCACTAGCACCATCACACACACCCCCTCTGGGGCATGGTAGGCATTCAGCCTTGCCGATGACTGCATACTCATTCGATCCGTACTCGCCACAAGGGCTCTTCATGATGGGCCCTTCTGTAACTGTGTGGGTTACTCCGTCTACTGAGAAGTGAAGGAAGTAGAAGTAGCCGAAGAGAAGGTCGTTCTCCAAGAAAGTGACATGCACAATCCACTCCGTGCTGTAGTCGTTGGGAAAGAAGCTCATCGAGCGAACAGTCTCGTTAGTAATGTTGTTCATAACCAACACGCGTAACTCGGCAGTGCTTGACACAAGACTTCCGCCCTTGTCTAGTCCCCTGATGGCCATTGGCCCAAGTTCTTCCGACTGCATGTAAGGAACAGCACCCGGAGGCAGTCTTGGGTCATCCGTTCTGCGAAGTCCAGTGGAAATAACAAGTTTGTATATGTCACCGACAGTAATGGTGAAGTGTACCTTTGAGGACCAGCCCGACTCAGGGAGGCTCACCTCAAGGTAGCAATTGCCTGCAACCGGAAACGGAAGGAGTAATGAGTCGATTTGTGCCTTGCCACTTGTTACAGAAGTAGGTCTGGAGCCATCGACAAGAACTTGTTCTGTTTGCAAACCTGTGTCGCAGTGGGCGTGTGACGCTAGCACTAACCGGCGTGTTATTCCCTTGTCACCTGTGTACTCTGCGAGCCTGTTCCCGACGGTGTCTGTAACGTAGATGCTGAGCTGCGGTAGTCGTGTGAGGTTCTTGTTTATTGGGACACCTGTCGTGTTGAACCACCCAAGCACGTCCCCAGGAGGGCCAACAACCATGAATTCGGCAACAGCGGCAGATGGGAAAGATTCTCCGTCCTGCGAGACAGATGCCGTGTAAGGCACACTACTGGGGAGGATAATGCTCGCTGCAGGAAACATGCACAGTGACAATGTTGACGTTCTGAAGATGCCCCTCCCGATGTGCACGCAGGTGGGGAGGTCGTCGTGGCACTGCAGCTTGCAACTCAGCACACCGCTGTTGACGTACCCGTATCCCTTAAATGACAAGACGATGTTCTGGCCTTCCTCTTGGTATGAGGGACTAACAGAGATGACAGTAGCAGGCGGTGTGATGTGCAACATTAGGTTGCTTTGACTCCACCGCGCTGTGCCGAACATGGAAACCTCCAAAGGGTATCCTTGGCACCCACCAAGACCTACTGCCTCTATGTGTGGTGACTCGCACAGGAGCGAAGTCGGGGTCACGTTGTAAGCACGCATCGTATGGTTCAACAGCCTGCAGTGTGCATTGTTGTGGTCCTTCACGAACCCAACGCCCTTCACGGTGATAGTTGTTTGCCCTGTCATGTCAATGTAACCTGGATGAATCTCTGTCGGCGCATATGTGTTGAGCTCGACCAGCCGGAGGAATGACGTAGCTGGGAGTGCCACAGACATCCGCAAGCTGGAGATGTCTACGATAGTGGACACGTCTTCTGACTCACCTGCGTAATACGTAAAGGTTGTACTGCCTTTCATAGCAAAGACCTCGGGGTCAAAGGTGTAAAGAGTACTAGGGCTTGTCTTGTTGCCTACGTTGTTACTGATTACAAGCTTGCCGTGGCTCGGCATCGTGTTTATGGACATAGAGCGAGGAGTGAAAGGCTTTGCTGACTGCATGACCTTCAGCTCTACAGGCTGCGGGACTAATGATGCAGCAATAAGCCTCCCGACGTCAAAGCGAATTAGAGTCAACAGCCCGTTTTGTACTGTTGTTGTGAACACGTATTGCGATCCCAGAAACGCCAGCAACGCTACATCTGTGGTGCCTTGTCTCCCCAATCCCCCGATGCCCCAGTACATGATCTCACCCGCAACAGAAACGTCGATTATAGCAAGCACATTATCGCCGTTCTTCACACCCAGCAGCGCGAGGTACCCCTGTGGCTCTGCTGCCCACTTTTGCATCTCATTGATTGTGTCAACATACTGCGCCAGCGAGTGCTTTGCAACCAACCGCAGCGTAGCTGCGACGGCATCAACAACGCTGATGTGCAGCTGGTATTCACCTGCGATAAAATACACAGTGCAGACCTTATCAGTGAGGAGAAAGGCACCTACCGTGACTGGCGCAGCAAGGGGGGAAGCTTCCCTATCAGCAACAGCAAAAGGATTCAGTGGGTACGTGTACAGCTTGAGAAGGGCGCGACGCATGACCTGCACAACCTGTGTCGTAGTATCAAGCAGGTTCGCGATGATAATGAAATCCTCCGTGGAGGAAAATGAAGCCGACAGGATCTTGCCTTTCCAGGAAGCCAGTCCTGCAGACAGCGTCGCATCGAAAAAGAGCCCGGAATCATTGAAAGTGTAAATGGCAGGTGGCGTCGAAAGCACAACAAGTCTATGATACGTTTCATCTACAAGGAACATGGTTTCATTCAAATTCAGGAAGGTGCTCTGGAAAAGGGCTGGTGTACCGCCCACTCTCGCAACAGAGACCTCTCGCGAGTTGCAGTTCAATCCTGTGTATCCAGATGTGCACACATCGCATTCAGGCTCGGCCCAGTGTCCTTTGACATTATCATCCCAGCAGCTGCACTGCCCTGTGTTTTGCGAGCACGAGTACGCATGGCTGCTGCATGGGCACTTGCTCAGACAGGAACTGCCCCAGTACCCCGACTGGCACTCTACGCATTGAGGACCTCCCCAAAAACCGTTCATGTTATTTGACACACATGTGCACCCCGACGCTGAGCACGACACAGTATCTTTCAAAGGAAACCCCGTGCAGTTGACAGACACATCGCAGTACAGCTGGCAAGCGGATCCATAGTAGTGCGGCCAACATTCACACTTGCCTGAATCCTGCTCTGTACTGCCGCAGGTACCGTGTCCTGTGCACACATCGCTCGTGACAGCAGGAGCGCTGCTGTTTCCAGTTCTTGCTGGGCATTCGAATGTGCATCCACTGCCATAATAGCCCCAAAAGCACTGACAGCTCTTCCCCTCCGTGAAACCGTTCACGCATGGTACAGTGCAGTTCTCGCCACTCCACCCACTGCTGCAGGATTCGCAAGTCTTCCCCGACCACTGAAAGTCGCATATACACGGGGGGTCCAGCTGGTTGCATTGTCCCCGTCCGTTACATTCCATGCCAGTCGGCACGGGACACGGCACGTCACAGGCTGCACCTCGCCAACTAGGAAAGCACTGGCATGTTCCCGACCCTTCCAGTCCTTCATTGCACACACCACGAGCAGCACCACTGCAGGGCTCTCGAAATCCCCCTGGGCACTCAATGTTGCACCATCTCCCTGCCCAGCCTGGATGGCACACACAGAGGGGACCACCGTCATTGTAGAGGGAAAGGGCACAGTCACCGTTAATGCACGAACTGCAGGGAACAGAACAATCGGGGCTTCTATGGGTAGAGTCACATAGACACGTGCCTGTCCCGCTTATACCTTCGTCGCAGATACCATAACCGCTACAGACTGGAGTTCCGGGGCACCTCGTGCTACACGACACCCCCGCATACCCAGCTGGGCACGACAAGCCGTCACACGCAGCCCCCGAAAGAGAGCACGAACTTCCGCAGTACCCAAGGTCACATCTGCACCTGCCGACGTTATCAATCCCAAAACAAGTTCCTTTTTCATTGCATGGCAATCCGCTGGCTAAAGGGCAAGGTGTTGTGCAAGATGCCCCCGTATAGCGGGTGTCGCACACGCTACAGTCATAGGATGCCCAGTACCCAAGTGTGTCAGATGCTACACACGAACATGTTGCATCTAAGTAGCTACAACTACCATGCCCGTTACAAGGAGAAGACTCACCACCTGGGCACTGTGTGTCGCACGCAGCGCCGCCCCAGCCTGAGATACAAACGCAGATGCCGCTTTCCATTTCGCAAGTACTCCCAACGGATCTTCCTTCACAGGGGGATGCAATTCCCGGACAAGTGTTATTGCACGCAGCCCCCCAGTACCCCGCTGCACACTTGGTACATAGGGAAGTCTCATCCCAAAAGCCAGTAGCAGAGCACGTACAGGTGGCAATTCCATGCTGATCCTCGTAACATCTGCCTTGCCCCCCGCAAACACCTTTCCTCGTCATGGGGCACGGAATTGAACAGACCGTACCAACCCAACCATGCCTGCAGAAACACTCCCCCGTCCCAGAGGTACCATGGTCACAGTCACCATTGCTCCCGCATATTAACCCGTTGCGCAATGGGCACCTGTTGGTGCACGACGTACCGTAGTACCCCTCTTCACAGTCCCCGCAGTCTGTACTTCCCCACACCTCTCCGTTTCGTATTGTGCACAAGCATATGCCCGTGCCGTGTCTGCCATCTAAACACTTCCCCCTTCCGGTGCATACCTCGCCGGTCTCCGTCAAACCCGGGCATCGTATGTTGCAGCCCTTGCCCCACCAGCCTGGGAGACACTCGTTGCACAATGCCCCCTGCCACATTCCTACATCTGGGGTGCTGAAGCATGTACACGCACCAGTGCCAAGCAAGCCATCGTGGCATTCGCCATGCCCGTTGCACATGTTGCAAGCTCCGCCGGGACATTGACTCTTGCACTCAGGTCCCCAGTACCCAGGCATACACTGCTCACAACCTGGACCTCCAAAGAACCCAGAGGAAGCGTGGCGGTGACACAGACATGTGGCCGTTGTGGGGTTGCAGCTTCCACGTCCATTGCACACTGTAATGCCGTCTTGCAGCATGCCCGGGCATGTTGTGTTGCAGTGCGGTAGCAACCAGGGTGATGTACATGAAGTGCAAGCTAACCCCTTCCACGAGCCACGTGGGGAATCAGGGTCTTGAAAGCAGTCACAACCACCATCTGACACACGACAGTTCCCGTTCCCGTAGCATGGAGTGAGTGCACCTCCTCTGCACTCAAGTTCACAACTGACACCGGCAAACCCGTAGTTACAAATGCAATTCCCTGTGCCAGTGTTACCCCAGTCGCAAATCCCTCTCTGGGAGCACATTCCTAGAACAGGGTCCGAGGGACACTGCTTGTCGCACCATGTTCCTGCATATCCATAGCTGCAGGTGCACGACCCCTCATCTGTGCATGTCCCCTGGCAGAGTGTGCAGTCGAAAGAGCAGTCATATCCTTGGTATGTGCCCGTGCAAGTGCAAGAACCGGAGCCCTCTTTCCCGTTGTCACACGTCCCATGACCGCTGCAAACCGTATTGGTGGAAACCTCGGTACCAGGGCATCTGTTCTCGCACAGAGAACCCCATTGCCAATTCGTCTGGCAGGACCGTGCCTGGCAAGTCGCGATTGTGATCGAGCAATCAGCCCCGCAGTAGTCGCTGGTGCACTGACAGCTTCCCTTCAAACATGTACCGTGGCCACTGCACGTCGTAGTATCCGCAGAAGGGCACGCAACGTCGCACGTCTCACCGCTCCACCCTTCTGCACATGTGTTGCAGTCCGTACCCGCCCAGTACCCGTTTACAATGTCAGCATAGCAAGAACACAGACCAGCAATACATTCACCGTGGTTGTTGCACCAGTTCCCATTCATATCCCTGTTGCATTCCCTGTTGCAAGCGCTAAGCCCATATGCCCTATCGCACGTGCACTCACCGGTCCCGTTGATGCCCCACGAGCACAAACCGTGCTGGTTGCAATCAAAACCGGGGCATATACCAGTGCATTGGCTCCCAAAATGCGTTGATAGGCACTCCCCACAACCTGCAGCAGGATCATAGCCTTCATTTACACATGTACACGCACCTGTTCCGTTATTCCCATCGCTGCAAGCACCATTGCCATGGCAGACAGGACCTAAAGGGTATGGGCGTGGGCATGAGAGGCAATCAGGGCCGAAGTAGCCCTTATTGCACAACTCACAATGTCCCGTGCCATTGAATCCATCTATGCACCGACCCCCGAGCGGTTCATTACATGTGCACTCGAACTCACAATCACTACCCCACCAAAACTTCTGGCAGTTCTTGCACGCCACAGCATCGTCCCATTGTGACGAGCAAACACACACTCCGGAGCTGAGGTCACAAGCACCTTCGCCATTGCACTCTTTTCCATTGATGATGGGGCATGAGAAGGACGTATACTGTATTTTGTGGTACTCGTCAGGAAGAAGAGGGGTCTGCTCTGAACCCACAGACACCGAAATGGGTACGACGCCTCTGGCATCGGGGTAGGAGTCGCACCTCAGCGTGGAGTCCGAAACCGTTATGAGAAGTTCGCAGGGATCGCTGCCGAGGTAAAGCAGAATAGGGCTGCTCCACAAGAAGTTTCCGCCAAAGACAGTGAGTGGGACGGCAAGCCTGCCTGGTGGACAGGAGTGTGTACCGTTGACATCGTCTTCACAGCCGACGACGCTGGTTACATATGGCACAGGGTTAAAAGTGACGAAAACATCTGATGGAGCAGAAATCTCGAGTCCTCTGGAAACTGTGATCGGTAGTACAGAAACCTTGTAGGTGTGGACATGCCACCTGCGGCATTCTATAGCTGTATCGTTAAGGTACACCACACTGTCGCATTTATGGCTCCCAAAACTGACTGTAATGTCGCCGCGACCGAAGAAGCCTATTCCGAAAATAGTGATGACACTATCACCATGAGAGACACTTCTGCATCTTGTGAGCTCCCCATCGCAACCAGAAGCTGAATAGACCCACGGTGTCGCATCGAAGTGTGCAACTAGTCCGTCTGCACTGAACTCCATGTCGTGCGTCACAATACTGAACGTACTGACACTGGAAGACAGACGTCTGCGGTACCACATGCGGCATTCCATGGCCGTCGTGTATGGTTCGATCCACGTCGAGTTCTTACAAGGCTCGCCATCTATGTACACAACAGCGTCAATGGGTATCCTCTTTCCATGCACAACCAGCACGTCGTGCCCGCTGCAGTGCTCTGTGACCCCCGCCCTGTCTACACACCCCGTAACGCCCTCAAGAACAGGGTACGACCAAAACCCGATCTCTTGCGGAGCATCATCATTCCCTATCCACACTGTGTAGTTCGTCGTTCCCTCTAGCACGGTGTCTTGCATGTCGCACACGATCTTATCATGCGCCATGGTTACAACCTTGCATGTGATATTGCTCAGACCGCTCTTCGACATCATCATTACCTGCCCTGAGTGCGTGTCAAAACCTTCCCCGTGCAGCACCACCCTTCCAGGTGTGGGGCATGGGTAATCCCATCCTATCTCGTCCGCGTCGGTAGCGTTGCCACATGTGTACCATGTAATACGAGGGTAGCGCTGCACTGTAAGAGTTACATTACTTTCAGCCTGCCTTCCAAGTGGAGATGCAACAGTTAATTTCAGCGGCCCAGATCCACCGGTGTTCCAAGAATCGGAGTACAAAAGAAACACCGCCAGATCATCGTGTAGCAACTCTGGTCCTGTGAAGGTGGGCAGGTATCCGGGAGGCCCAGTCGCAAGAACATAAGGTGAGCATGACAGGGATGAGCAGAACTGCGAAAAACCCCACCCTACGAGGCTTATCCGTATGCCCATCGGCCGCCTGCATGTGATGTGAGTGTCGGAAACTGCATCGCACCACCCTGTGGAGTTTACAGTGATGTTCCAATAGATGCGGAACACAGCAGGTGCAAAGTTGACTGCAGGTGTCAATAACGGGCGAGTATCTGTCGTGTTCGGACCCCACGAACTGTACTCTGTTCGTCGGCCCTCAATGACCACAGGCCACGTAGAAGTCCCTTTCCCGAATGGGGAAACAGAGCTTTGATCGCACCGCACGATCCGTTTTGTGTCGGTGACGTTATCCCACATCCACCGCTCAGAAGTTAGGGTGGTGTCCAGGGGCAGCTGCTCACACTGGTGCTCATCGACGTAAATGTGCTGAGTGTAACCATCGCTGATGTGGTCAGCCACCACCGTGAGAAACGATGGATGGAAGGGACTACAGCCAAAGGTGTCACTTCCCACAGTGAAGCATCCAGAGACACTCACAACCATGGGGGTATTCAGGCACTGAACCTCTGCACACGTGTACTCCGTCTCTAAAATCCCTTCGTACACCCAACCAGCAAGGATGCTATACGAGTAGACAAGGTCTTGGGAGAAATAATATGTGGCAGGCAGCCAGAAGGTAGCGCATCGCACAACATAAGTAGAGCCGGACACCAGTGTCGAAGAGCAGTTGTAGTCAGAGTATTGATACTTCCAACTAGTGATGGGTGTGGTGACCACCAGTAGCAACGTGGAAGTTGTGGCGGGGCCGATGTGATTGTATCCTCTTCCAGAGGAGATCACCATTTTGTTATATGACACAGTAGGCGTGTATGCCGTCAGGGTAATCGAGGGGAGGATGGTCTCAAAGGTCAGCGATTGTGTGAAAGAAACAGTCTGCGACTCTGTAAGACTCAAGGTGTCTGTTGCCGTCGGGAGCGTAAGTGATATCGTAAAAGTGTTAGTGAGCGAAACCGTTTCGGTGCGCGTAGGGAGAGACAGGGTAGTCGTCAGTGTCTCTGTGATGGATGCAGAATCGGTCAGCGTTGGCAGCGTGAGGGTCGCTGTGCCAGTCGGCAGTGATAAGGACAACGAGAAGCTCTCAGTGTTTGTAGGCACCGTGATTGACTCAGTACTTGTAAGAGAGAAGGTTAGCGACTGTGATGAGGAGAATGTTTCCGAGAGAGAAAATGTTGCACTTAAAGATACTGAGTGGGTCTCCGAGAGGGAGAAAGTGTCCGTTAGGGAGAACGTGGGACTCTCAGTTAAGGAGAACGTCTCCGTGCCCGTGGGGATTGTAACGGACACTGTCCCGGAAACAGAAACGCTGCCAGAGCTGCTCCAGGTCTCTGTCCCAGTGGGGATTGTTAGTGAGACGGTCTGCGTTAGAAGTGACAAGGAAATGGTCTCTGAAGCTGACTGTGAAATCGTGAAACTATCCGTCGCAGTTCCTGTAGGCAGAGTGTACGTGTAGCTCAACGTGGGCAGAGAAAGAGAGATGCTCACTGTTTCACTAGCAGACACAGTGGCGGTGTCGAGGGTAACAGTCGTCGATGCCGTCGGCAAGCTCACAGTGGCGCTCTCCGTAGTTGTCGGGAGGCTCACAGTAGTTGTATCGGTGCCTGTGGGAAGGCTTGCAGACACAGTCACAGTCTCCGACACAGTGAGAGTGTCTAAGGTCCATGTGCGCGTCGCCGTGACTGCATCCAATGCACCCCAACAGAGTGCAAAAATGAAACATGTTAATAGGCAGCCATGACTGAGCATGCCTTGCCTCCTGTAAAAAAAACCATTAGTAGCAATTACGAAAAAACTTAAACTTAAAGAAGTTCCTACAAGGAGTTAAAGTAAAGTTCGACCGCCTTCTCATGAGCAGCGGTAAGCCCGTGACCCTTAAGGGTGTATGAAGGAAGGATGTCAGAGAAAGGGATGGTGCACGGTCTGGCTGTTCCATCTGGTTGGATGTAAGCAGCAGTGTAGGACATGGAGGGTGCGTCAGGAGGGGGGCGTTGCCCTGCGGCAAGTGAGGAGATGGGTGCCCAGCAAGCGTGACTGATCTCGTTTTTGGAGTAGACGGTGTTAAGAAGGAAACTGTCGGCATCGAAGCTTGGTGGCAGGATGAGCTTGTAAATAGCGAGAATGAGCTGCGAAGCCGGTGGAGCAGAGGAAGTGTCGCCACCTCTACCGTTGTTCTCCCATAAAAAAAAAAGCTCCAACTTCTGATCAGGGCTGGCCGAAAAGCCGACCTCCTCGTTGACCTCCCGCAAGGCGGTCTCTTCAAGCGAAGCGTCCTCAGCATCAACAGTACCACCAGGCATCACCCAAGCGTCCGGGAAGGCACGCATGTTCTCCGGCCGTCTAGTGAGCAGCACCCTATCCTTGCTGTCCACCAGCATTACAGCACATGCAAGCCTGACAGGTTTCTTCTTCTCACGCAGCTCTTGCATCACTTCTTCAGCGTCTTCTCTGACGCAGTAGTCACGCATAGGGCATATCCCGTCCACATTGCGGTGGTACAGGTACACGTCCGAGTCTTTGCTGCTGATATTCATATGTGACCCCCTCTTAAATGACATGCCAACCTTAACGCGTTCACAGAAGTCTTCGTTCACACCGGACTCGTCTCTAAGGCGGCGTATTTCATCTACAACACACCTCCCTACAAGGGCAGGCTCACCATCAATCGTGAGAACGGGTTTGCTCATTTGGTTTCCTGTAGTACGAAGGTGACTGTTGGGGTTGCATAACAAAGAAATAAATAAAAGAGTACCCTGGCAGCATCTGCTGTGTGTCGAGTGATGAGTTCTTTCCCTTCTTCTGTTGGCATCTGAGAAAAAGAACACTGCACACCCATTTGCTGCCTCTCCGCCTCTCCTTCATTTCTCTCTTCATATCACCTCTCATCACAGCAGAATAAAAATGGAACAAAAATAACTACAGGGAAGGGAGGGGGAAAGAATTGTAATGGGTGAAACATAACCGATAGAATTCCGCAGTGTTTGGGAGGGGGTTTTCATTATTCATAAACGAGAATTTTGGGAGTTGACAGATTCAAAAATGAAACAACAAAAGAAAAACTAGTCTGGCGCTTCTTTTGTTTGTGCGCACGAGAGTTATTTTACCTAATAAAATAGCTCATTACGCTGCCATCAACTAGTTCTTATTAATCACGACAATAATATTGTTAAAACAAAAAAAGAAAGAAAACCTTAAAAGCAACCACAAGGACGGGGTAACAACGTGGGAAAGGGAGGGGAGGGGGATAGTCTCCGCAAAGCGTAAACTCATCTTTTTTGGGCAAGAAAAAAGAGAATCTTTTTAGCAGCCGTCTGAGTGTGGTGATCCACAAAAAAAAAAGAGGGGGAAAAAAAAAGCAAAGAGGGGCGCAGTCTCCATTCCATGGCACCAAACAGCTCTTCGCAAAATACCGCAAACACATTTTCAAAAAAGAAAATAAAAGATTCCTTCACGGTAAGGATAGAAAAGTTCAGCAATGATAAAGGAAGCATGTTGTAAGAAAAATCACTCCTGCGAAACCTTGGAGTTCTAAAGCCCTCCATAGACATGGTGAAGACAGAAAAAAAAAGGGGGGGAAAGGGGGGGGGGAAGTGTGTGTGCACTATTAGAACCAAAACTGACCGGAAAAAACACAGAGCAGGTGAGAAAAAAACCCACACTGGAGAACTATTAAAAAATTCGATAAGGTTTCAGTGTGCAGGGTGCTCACTGTCCAAGAAGAAATTCACTATAATATCGGTCACCGTTCTGCGACTGCAGTCTGGTGCCTACTTGTCGCGATGAGATGGGCGGTATCTGGGCGAGAAACATTAGGTAGAAGAGTGGTCTCCTGTCGGTAGCCATGTGTCGGGCCACCACCCGACATGGCAGGGAAAGCGCTCCCCCTTTTGCTGCGCACCCAAGAGGTATCGCATTGGCCTTCTCCGTGAGCAAGAGGACCTGGTCGTCAAGCGGGCCTACGAGTGACCGGCGGGTGGTGCACATAGTCTATGGCCTCCATCGTCCAGACAGTTCTCGCTGGTCTGCACATAGTCTATGGCCTCCATAGTCCAGACTGTGCTCGCTGTCAGTACTCACGTTTACTCCCAACGACTTAAATTCTTTAGCTACCTCTGAGCGGCAACCATCAAAAAAAATAAGAATATTAACACATTGTTACCCAATAGTAGGCTTTCTTTTATGGCTTTTTGGAAACATTCAAATCGTCCACCCAGGACCCTGAGATATCCGTCTCTGTTCTTCTTCTAAACATTTCTCATTCTTCATAACCACGGGGGGAACGGGGGGGAACCGTCGGTAGAACTCCTTCTTTTCTTTTTAGTTTTTTGCAAGTTCATTTTCTTTCTTTTTTTCTTTTCTTTCTTAGTTTATTTGATCAGCAGGTGCTTGATATGGTTTTGAAACCCCTGGCTGACGATTTGAAATATGGTAGGAAGAAAGTGAGAAGTTTCAACCCACAAAAACTCGATAAACCTCGGGCCTTGGCTACCGACGGAAAGCCTGCTCTTCCATGTCATGTAGCCCCGACGATAGGAAGGCGTCGTTGAACGATCGCGCTCCTTTTTCCTGTTTCGAAAAAAAAGAAACCGTAAAAAAAAGGATCAGTGAGAAGCTAAAGCGTTAAAAAGAAGGAACCACATGTTTATGTTGTAGTAGTCATAGCAGTCATGCCTGGTGGTCACATCCTTGATGTACGTAACAGTTTCATCACCGATAGGATTTGGAAAGAAGGAAAGAGTGCGGCACATGTAATGGAGATTGTCGGTAGTAGGGAAGTACAGCAGCTTTGAGTAGCCCGTCATTGAAAGGCTCCTTGCGTTTGGCTCGGTGATGAGCCCAACGAGCCTCTCGAGCCTGCTAACACGTTCCATGTCAGGCGGGCTTTTGGAGTTGAACCCGGCAGTGATGGCACCTGGTAGGAACAGATACTGATACCCCTTGTCTGCATTCTCCCTTGCAAATTCCATTGCTCCTTGCATGTATTCATCCATAGCTTCTTTCTCCAGGTCGTTCGTCCACCATGCGCCAAGGGATGCGATGTGCAAGTCAGGAACGCCGCGTGGTGTTAGTAGTTCCGTCTCCCACCCGCTCAGTGGCAGGGGGTTCCACATAAACATGACTTCCACAACCTGTCCTTCTATGAGTTTTGCGTCTTTCGGGGGAAGGCCGTACCTGTATGCATCGTGGGTCTCGTTTGCAACGAAATAGTAATTGACGTGTCCCTTGAAGTCCAGCCCCCGTTCCCACCCCTTCCCCCTCAGCATTGCGATCAGCTTCTTGTAAAACTGCCTCATCTGCGAGTCGCCGGACAGCAGCACAGACTTCCCTCTCCACAGCTGCAGGATGCTATGGCGTGTGAACTCCTCCATCTTGCAATGGTTCAGCATCACCCTCTTCCCGTCCTTCAATGAGAACCTTCCGTTGTCCGTTCGCGTCACCTCCTCCAGGCTCGTCTTCACCATGTCGAAAGTACATTTAGGAAGCCGCGACGTCTCTGTGCACACCTTTTCTTCTGTTGCCCCGTGCCGTATGCGCCCTGCGTCGACGCACCTATCCACCCCATCCTTGCAATACTGCTTCAGGAAATCAGGAGCATCATCCTCACATGCCGACGGCGGAAGTTGTGACTCGTCAGCAGTGCACGACAGGGACTCTTCCTGATGGTAGCGGGTCACCTCGGTGCACACTTCCTGCAGATTCTCCTCACTACCGCGCTCTACATTTCCTAGCGCGTTGAACAGAAGGCGCCACAGCCCTGTGTTATAGTGGTCGCGGCAGGTGTGGCCCTTCTTCACGGCGTCCCGCAGCACTGATGTAGTCTTGTACCCGACGTCAGGGTAGAACTTCACCGATCCGCACATGTGGTGCTTTCCGTCGTACGGTTTGAAGTAACCCAGTTGGTTGTAGCCCAGCATCGAGAGGACCTGTTTCGGGTTGTTATCGTCCACCATCTTCGCAAGCCTGTCCAGCTTGCGGTGCTTCTCTTCCTCGACTGTCGTCAGGATTGGCAGGAACAGAAACCTGAACCCTGTGTCCTCGTTGCTCTCTGCGTACCTCATAGCGCCTTTCATGTATTCATCAAAGGCCGTTTCGGGCATCGTGCTGTTCCACCACATTCCCAACGAGACTACATGCAGGTCGGGCACCCATCTTCTGTAGTGTTTCTCGATGTCCCCCGACGGTTGTGGGTCCCACTTGAAAATCACTTCGAAAACAGGATTCTGCAGAAGGCTGACACCCTCTTCGGGAACGGTAAAGGACAGCTTGTCGTGTGTCTGATTCATCACGTAGTAGTAATCTGTAGTGGTGCAGTGTGCAGTGTAGTTAGAATCATACCGATGTGTCCTTTGTGTTCCATGTTCACTCTATGAGCCTGCCCGCGCATCATGAACACCAGCTTCATGAACATCTGTCGTGCAACAGCGTCGCCAGATATCATGACCTTCTTCCCTTCCCAGAGGCTGAGAATCTCGTGCCTGCCGTAGTCGTACAAGTGGCAGTGGTCTAGGACCACCTCTGTACCCTTGTCGGCTGTGATTCGCTTTGAGAATCGTGCGTTGGAATCTTTCGTGACCTCCTCGAGGCTCTCCTTGATTGTCGTGAATGTGCAGTCGGGGAGCACTTGACGATGGGAACAGCTGCTCACAATCTGCTTTGCAAAGACACCCATCCCATGGACGAAGCATCTGTTGGAATTCTGGCAGAAGTCAGAGAAATGAGTGCTCATTTCCTTTTTGCAGAAGTTGTCAGGAAGCATGCTTGTTGTTGAAGCACAGTCCAGCGGCTGCCAGGTGTACTGCACCTTATCACGGCAGTCGATGTCAACGGGGAGTGGGGCGGCTGTGGCGGGGGCTGATGTCACCACTGGAGGTGTTGCTGTTTCTGGGATACCAGTGAAGTAACCAAGACTTGTCGGGTTAGGTGTGGTAGGCTCTGCGGCAATTTCCCTCCGTACAGGGCTCGGTAGCTTCATGTCGTAGCGCGCGAGGTGTAGAAGAAGAATTAAGAATATCAACACACCCGAACCGAACGCAGGAAGACAGCTTGTTTCATGAACCTGAGTATCTGCTCGAGGTTCGGCATCTTCAGACATGACACCTGTGGTACGTAGAGGAAGACACGCTGAATAACCTAAACATGTGGTCAGCTAGAGGATATCAGTCAGTTGTAAAACAGACAGACCTCTTATGGCTAGGGCCCGAAAGGATAAAAAAGAAAAAACAAATACTATGAAATCACGCTAATATAAGTCACATTTGTAAGTCAGGTAGCTTTTTCCTGAGGTTTTATACTTTTCATAATGAACAGTGGGCTGAAATTATATTGGTTTCTTCTTTTTCATTCTTGAACAGTGGGCACCACCCCTGCACTGAAACCTTATCGAAGGTTCTTTCTAACCCGATCATATATGAAAAAGAAAGATTAAGTCACAAAGATTAAGATAAGAAGATAACATAAGGTCCCATGCCCGCCCTTGGAAAGATCTCGCAGGGCGAAACACTTCGTTTGTCACTAATTTAACTGAACTTCTTCGCGGTATCGAACCAATCATAGTCGAAGTCCTTCACGTACCCACGCTTGTTGAAATCATTTTCGACGCACTTGTAGAGGAAGTCGTAGTCCGGCTCACTTTCGAAAGTGAGGCTTTTGAGGTGCCCCATGACCATCGTGAAGCATGGTAGTTTATTCATGAGTACCTCGGGGGTTGTTTGAGTCTTTTTTTCAAATATCAGTTTCTTCCTCTTTGCTCTGTCCGCTGCTTGCACGCCCTGCCACGGCAAGCTACCGTCCGCCAAGTACGCAATCACATAACACAGCGACTCCAAGTCATCTTTCCGTCCTTGCTCCCACCCTTGATGGCTTGCCATAGACGCGTACCTAGCTGTGCCCGTGAAGCCCTTATCGCTCCGGAAGGGAACGTGCGTCCCAGACTTGTCTTTGTATTTCTTTGCCAATCCATAGTCGATCTGTGTTTTTTGTTTTCAGTCAGATTGCCCTCCCCCCCCCCACACACCATGTAGACATGATTCGCCTTGCCACCGAGGCCCATCGCGAAGTTCTCTGGTTTCAAATCCCGATGCAGGAACCCCACGTCGTGTAGATGCCTAACGACACTGATGAACTGCCCCGCTGTGGCGTATGTTAGGCATCCACAAAAGAAATACGCATACACAACATTAGAACTGTTTTCAACGAGAACTTCCTACCACAGTAGCACAGCAGGTCCTCTAAACAAGGCCCCAGCAGCTCTAGCGCTAGCACTGTGAACGGCCCGTCGTGGCCCTTAAAGCTGGCGTAAGGGATGCCTGGCACCTTCTTATCCATAGCCTTGTATACTCTGTACTCTAAGTCAAGCTGGGATTGATATTTGTCCTTCTTCTCCAGCTTCAGTGCAACCTCCTTTCCTGTCAAGGTGTCTGTCGCTTGGTAAACCTGACCGAAGGCACCAGCGCCGATTTTCGTATGCAGTGTAAATCTTCCATCGCTGGAAACAAATTCTTTTTGAGACTTCAGAGATATGCTAGAGCATACACTCTTGCTCAAGGCACTGCGGCTGACACCACTGGCCGTGATGTCGAAGCCGCTCATGCTGCTTTTCAGTATACTGTTTGTGTTGCTCATCAGTTCTTTGTGTAATGAACAACTGTGCTGTGCTGTCATGCTGGAGGTAAATATCAAATAGTAGAACCACGTGGATGAAACATGAAATAAATACTGTTTAGTGCCTTTGTGGTACCGCACCACGCCTTCTTTCATGCATTCAGTGATGGCTAGAACATGATCCCAAGGCATGGACTTATGGCTCAGTGCATTGGGTATTCATAAGAAACTCACACTAGTATCGGACAAGACACTACACGGAGTCGTGCTAGGTAGGGGGCGATTTGGCTCGCGGAGAAGAGTGACCATGAGCAGGATGCCTATGAGCTGGTAGAGAGGCAGCCGCTCTAGACCTGCAACAACAACAATTCTTGTGTTTAAGAAAAAGGAGAACACATATCCTTTCCTTCCCTTTTACGTCTTCACAGCTTGCAAAGCGCCTCTGCAGTGCTACAAGCAGTGGTGACGCAACCTTCGAAGTTGGGGGTCGCGGCAAAGGCATCGCCCGTGATGAAGACGGAGTGGTCAGGGAGCTTAAAGAAACTGGTGTGCGGGCACCTCTTATAGACCTGCGAAACATCAAGGAAGTGGGTTGTTGTGCCATGCACGGTGAGGTGAGGCAGCTTGGCAGTTATGTCGTCCAGCATGGCGGGCAGGGCATCCATGCTGCCGGATGTGCGAAGCCCGTAGGGGACTGAAGAATGCAACAGCAAAGTATGACGCCCCGTACACGTGGCTTCAGGACCGGAAGGATCCCTTTTCGCAGTGTCGAAACACGCGTACCTCACAGGGCCGTCAGGGTAGTAGTAACAGACCCATGGTACAGGCTCGGAAATCTCGCAGTCGACGACAACTACCCAACGCTTCGAATACTCAGCAGCCACCTTCGGCATGCCATGCCCTGCTATGTTCGCATACACGTTCAACGGGACAGTCAGGACTACCGAGGTTTCCTTTGGAAGAACATTGCCATTTACCTCTATGCCGCACGGGCCTACCTCAATACGAGTGGCCTCCTTGTTCGTGTGCACTGTGGCGCCTGATGCCATGTCCTCGGCCACGGAGCGGAAGCCCTGTGGTGCGACAAGGCTTGCGGCCGTGTATGGTATGTTCTCTCCTTTGATCGAACCGTTGAAGTCCTGCAGCAAACCCTTCTCCATCAGATCTATGTACACCTCACTGTTCTGCTTCGTGACGTACTGGCACCCCACATCCGCTCCTGCAAGCAGCCCTGCTCGGCCCCCAAGGCTGCCATCCTTCTCCCAAATCTCACACGGGATGCCCTTCATGCGCAAGAAGCGGGACACGGCGCACCCCGTTATCCCCCCTCCTATGACCAGCGTCTGCATCGAACAATAAGACAGCCTGAAGAAGTTGATAAGGAAAGCAACTTGGTGGTGTCACGCTGACAAAAGAAAAAATGAAAAAAAAGGGAAAAGAGCAATAATAAAAGAGTTGGCTAGTTGCTGGTCATGTACGCCTGGGGGTTGACCTGTAGAAGGAGTAGTAGCCCAGCACATGCTCTCTTAGCGACAACATTTCATCGTCAGAAACAATATTCTGCTCTTCGCCGCAAAAAACGCTCTTTCTTAGAAATAATAAAAGAGAGGAAGAAAGGGGAAGGAAAAAAAAAAAAAGGGAGCTCTGAAAAAAAAAAAAAAAAAACAACATCATTCTATTCCGCCCTTCGTCATTCACTAGTGGGGGGTATCATATTAAAATAGTAAACATATGAAAACTCAGCATGTCACCTCGTAACCCTCCAAATGCTAACCCCCTCGAACTGACCCAGGAAAAGCGACCTTGAGTTCAGAATCGTGACTCATATGACTCGGCAGGGTAAAAAAAATAGAATCTACTTAATCTAACCAATAAAAGGACGAAGCGCATAGGATACCTAGCCTAGATGGATTTCAGACAAGCGAAGATAAAAGAACCGCTGGTGACCTTTCTTCTGCCCAAAAAAAAACCTCCCCCGTGAAAAGACGCTGTTCTTCTTGTGCAGAAAAAAAAAAAAGATCACCATCAAACTTTTTCTATTTTCTGAATCTAAAACCATCCTAAAAATGATTCTTTATAGCTATATGTCCTTTGTTGGTTTTGCATGAGCAAAAAAAATGGCTTTAAAAAAAAAGCAGCGAAAATTCTTTGCTCGGCATGAGCTGGATGTAGCTATAAAATCTTTTCTTTGTAACAAAAAAAAAAAGAGGAAAAAAAAAAGACATCCCGAGTGACGTCACAGCCGGGTTAATCGTTCTGATTGCTAGATATCTATCGCTTCGTCCTTTCATGGTTAATAACGTTTGACTGGTAGTTTTGTACGTGCAAAAGTAAAAACCTGGAGAGGTTTGTGCACCTAACGTTTTTTGAAGAAAAAAAAAAAAGAAAAAAATTCGATTCAACTTTCAGTGTGAACGGGGAGAACACACTAATCGGCTGTTTACGTCATTCATACACCTTCTTCTCCTCGGCAATGCACCTCAATCAAATAAGATCTTCAGTCTAACTGCTGGTAGGTCACTGACACAGACTATGCCTCTTCTGAAGCGCAAGCTAGCGTAAAATTCACACAAACCTTTCGGCCTGTAGCCTTGTAACTAAATAAAATAAAATAATAATGCCACAAATCTTTAAAACCCGTCGTGCCTAGTAACAGAAGAAGGATCAGGTTTTAGAGATAGGCGTTAATTAGTAAGGGGGTGGAGCGAAAGAAGAAGAAAAAAAAAAATTACTTTTTAAATACGGTTGTTCCGAATATTCAATTAACTGGTCATTCCTTGTGGCCAGCTAATCGAAAACACGAAATAACCGCAAGAGAGAGAAGGACCGTCTGGCTAAAAGTGGTAAATGGGACTGAGATTCGAATAATTTTTTTGATTTTCTGTTTTCACTGTCGAAACTCTTCCGCACCTTGATCCCAGATTGACTGCTATGGTGTGTTAGAATCCCTGCAACAGGTCTTCAAAAAAGGAATGTAAAAAAGAATAAAGAGGTAAAAGGAAATCCCTGATCTGGGACGTCCACACAAAAAATAAAATAAAAAAAGAAAAAAAGGTTTAATTCCTAGGAAGGCAAGGTTTAATTTTTAGGAAGGCAGTAATAAAGGAAACAAATAAACTATGTGCATGAATGTTAATAAGGTAAGAAAATAATAGCTATTTACTGCCAACAAGTAATGACCTTACCGTTACCTCGAGGTTCCGCATTTTACCGTCGAGGGCCCGCAGGGCCCGAGATGGTAAAATGCGGAACCGGGGTCCGTAAAGCATTACTTGGCGGTAGGTAAGTGGTTTTATTTCACGACACTCTGAAATTACTTCCACGAGGGGCACAAAGGGGCGACAAGGGGTACAACAAGAGAGGGGTAACAAAGGTTACAATACAAGTTGTTTTTCCTCCTTTTGTTGACTAAAAGTGCTGCCGCGTCGCTGGCATTGCCACTGTCACCATCTCTAATCAGGCCTTCTCATCTCTCTCGCTCCTCACTTTCTGCTGCTTCGATATTTTGAAGTCTTTTGGGGAGCTTGGGTAAGCTGACTAAGTTACCCTTAGAAGAGTTACCCCCAGAAACTGGGAACAAGGCCTAGCCAAAAGTGGGCAAATTGGGAGGAAAAAGTAGTCCAACTTGGAACTGAGCCGAGGCAAAAGTTGGCCAATTGAGCCTGGGGGGAAATTGGCAAACTGAGGGGAAAAAGTAGCCCCACTGGGAACCGAACCGAGGCAAAAATTGGCCTGCTGAGGCATATTATTTACCGGAAACCCCTATTACCTCACGGAAAACAGGCCATTATTTCACCGTGAAGTAATGAGATTTAGCGTGAAGTAATGGTAATTTCAGAAGAGTGAAATAATAGCTATTTACTGCCAACAAGTAATAATTTTACCGTGCTCGAGGTCGGCAAAGCATTACTTGGCGGTAGGTAATGGTTTTATTATTTACCGGAAACCCCTATTACTTCACGGAAAGCAGGCCATTATTTCACAGTGAAGTAATGAGATTTAGCGTGAAGTAATGGGCCCCCTAGTGCGTGAAGTAATTTCTGAAGAGTGAAATAAAATAAAGAAGAGGTTTCCATTTGAAACAAATGGTGAAAAGGAGGGAATACTGCGCACTGAAGAGGGGGGGGGTGGGGGAAGAAAACTAGATAGGTAACCGGGAAATGGAACGTAACCTAAAAACCAAGGATGTGTGCCTTCTAGAACAACACCCCGTCACGTCTGCCTCGTGGTAAGGCGTAGGAAGTATTTAATTCTAAAGAACCATTCTTCACCCTTTTTCTTAAATTACTTTTCTTAACCATTAAAGAACGAGCGCTAGATATTAAAATTTGTAAAGGCATTTTAAGTACCACACACCTTGTCATTCCGGCAAACTTCTCCTCCGAAATCTTTCGCTTTACAGTTGAAAAAGAAAAAAAAAAAGAAAATCCCAGTGTGAAAAGAATATGCAGTTCTCGATTTCCTCCCCTCTTCAGTTGTTCTTAAAACTATTCCTCGACCTTGTCTTCTCCCTTCTCCGACTCTGGACGCTCAAGGATGTCCTCACCGCAATCTGCCACACAGCAGCAGCTACCTAAGAGCAGGTAGTTCGCCAGCACAGCAAACAGAGCGCCTGTGAAGGTGAGGCGGAGCCCATCTCGCATCTCCGATGTGAAGGGACCTGTGCACCCACGGATGGCACAGCCTATGTCCGATCTAGCTTGTGCAATGGCGTGGTGAGCAATAAGCTCATTCAACGGGAGTGCCACAAGAGTACAGAACAGCACAGCAATGATGGCTGTTGGGTGGGGAAGGACGCGCAAGCGTTGCACAACCACTGCCACGGGAGGAAGTAACTGTGCAAAGATGTACCACCAGTACTGCTGGTTGCTAACTGAGAAGGCCTCCCCACCGTTTCCATCCTCATAGTACACAGCGTAGCCAATCACCATCAGAAACCATGCAAACGAATTCACGCCCATGCTCACCGCCGACAGCACACGGTACGATCGCACGCACACCGTTATGCTCCCCTCCCCACCCTTGTTCTTTGCCTTTTCCACCACCGCCGCCCACTCCACCAGTAACGCCAGCGTCCCCAACATCGCTGACCCTGTCGTCGTCGCGATCACAGCCTTCATGGCGTCAGCCTTCTCCTCATCCTCTGGGATGGGAATGTACGTGTCGGAGAAGGGTTCACTGATGTTACCATGTAACCTCTGATACCCATCAAAGCACGAGGAAGTCTCCCTGATGTACACCC
Organism: Diplonema japonicum; assembly: GCA_964019335.1. Taxonomy (NCBI): domain Eukaryota; phylum Euglenozoa; class Diplonemea; order Diplonemida; family Diplonemidae; genus Diplonema; species Diplonema japonicum. Next base: position 56,892 of record OZ025681.1, read on the forward strand.
TTGAAGGCACGCCGTTATAAAGACTCAGCTGCAGTTCACTACATGTCTCACTATCGAAGTTGTTAGAAAGTGGTGTAAATTCTGCCGGGCCAGAGGAAGGCGAGAAATGTTCTGTGCAATCGTCGCCGATGTAAAGCTGCTTGATGCCGTCCCCCCCGCACTCCACGCCGCCTTTCATCCAGAATACCGCAAATGAGTTGCGTAACCCGTTCAGTTCCGGCTTCAAAAAACCACACTGCCCCACCGGAGCGGATACCATAACACCACGGTCGCTGCACCCAGTGTTCCTGGAGTAGAGCATCACTTGCAGGTACTCAGACGCTGCATCATTCATGGATGCAAAAAGGCTGGGGTGCGTGGTACCGCTGATTTCCTCGACGTAGTAGCTCCATCCAGATGGCAGCGGCATGCTTGACGAACCGCAGGGCTCGTAAGCTTCGAAGAGAGTTGAGTTACATTTCAGGAGGTACGTGTAGTTACTACCAGTGTTTATGCCATCGAATCTGAGCTGCAAATCGACGGTACGTTGGGTAAAATGCTCGATATTCTGAATAGCAAGGCGCAGTTCCACATCAGTAGGTGGCGTGGGTTGAGTCCATACGAGCAGGTCAGCGTCGAAAGTAGTGGTTGCTAACAGCGATGCTTCGGTACACGGTCCCATTGGAAGAAGCAAATGATCCGCGTCACACTCCAAGACAACGCACCGCCCCGCTGCGAATGCTGATGAGACGGCCCCTACAGAAGAGCATTCCAGGAGGGGGGCGTTGATCTGAACTGAGAAGGTACCCAACTCCAATCCTGCCTTTAATCTGTTGTACAAGCCATTGTCCTTGAGATCCGACAGCACAGTGTCCGCCAGTGTTGCCTCTTTGTAGACGAAGTTGACGTCGGTGGTGGCGCTCACGACGAAGGTGACCCCCGCTGTGCCCCTCCGTGTGCCGCACATCGCGGCGGCCTTCATACCCGCGGTGTCACTAACGCTCAGCTTGTCCGCAATGATGTTCTTCACAAGGCCGCTCCACTCCGGGTTGAGACGAACCAAGTCACAAAGGGCAGCGGGAAACTCAAGCTTTACGAGGGTGTGATAGGTGAGGGTGCTGATGAGTGTGGTGGCTTGGCCCGTCGGGTAGCATATGTGCACAGGAGGTGCGGTGCCATAGTCAGCAGACGGGCAGACACAACGTCCTTGCTCACACGACGAGCCGGAACCTATGCAAGTGCCCGCTGAACAGAAGGAAATCGGCTCCACAAGGAATGCACCAGGTACTTGCGGTGCGCCCAAGGTAGACGCAGTGCGGTGGTTGGGGGACCCGCCCTCAATGCATGGGATCCGGTCTGCTGAGTGCTCATACGCTTCGGAGAGTGCAGCTGAGTGCTCCATAACGAGGGGAGAGTGCATGACGACCATCAAGGACATTGCAATGAGCAGCCCGTGGTGGCTCCTCCGGTAACCCACTGCTGCAAGGAACATGACCACACACGGTGTCATGACCTGGAAGAAGTTCATCCACTGCACGAGGTTCGCCTCCCGTCGGAACTGGCTGCCCAGATCGCCACCCAGCGTGCTCCTCGTATCGTGGACCACAACAGCAAAGGTAATGAAAGTCACGACAGCAAAGATCGCCGACATGAGTGACGCGCAGAAGACTACCTTGTCGACTGTGTCAGGGTGCTCAGCAGCCCACTTTGCGAAAGACACCATGAGGCCCCCCCTTGGAGTTGTGTTCTTCATCTCACACTCCATCAAATAAGCCGCATGTGCCTCTTCCTTCACATCGCACGTGTCTGGGAAACAGAGTAACAGGACAACTGCAATGGCAACAAGAAGCAAGGTAACGATAGATAAGGCCATGACGGCTTCTGCCAGATTGGCGGTGGACTCGGGTGCCTTAAACGACAAATGACTCATCAGAGAAGCAGTTCTAATGAGAAACCCGATCACGACAGAGGACAGCGCGACGGGAAAGAACCTATCGGCAGACCAGTAAGCACGCACAGAGTAGGACGTCTTCATCATGTAGAGACCAAGAATGACAGGAGTGATTGTGTACCACCACGCAATCACGGCCCTCGCCTTCTCTTGGTCTTCCATGCACCACCCGTCCATCCTGTGCCAAACGCCTCCCCACAATGAGAACAGCAGCAACCCAAGAAATACAAAACAACCACCACCCCACCTAAACACCCTCCAAGGCACCTCTTTTTCCCATGGGCGTGCCGGCGTCACCTGGTTATCATTCACTGCTGCCTCTGGACGCTTGCTTAACTCAGCATCGTTCTTCGCTGCATTGTCGCTGTCATAGCCGTAAGGCTCTGTCGTCATTTGATTATTTCTTTCTTTTTTGTTAAAAAAATGAAGGAAAAGAAACCTGCGAACGAAAAAAAAAAAAAAAGGATACTTTTATTTATTTGCGCAAGCGTGACCTTTACTAAGTTCGTTAAATATAAAAAAAAGAAAAGACATAGACAAAGATGAAATAACTCAGAAGCAAAGTAGAGGGGGGACGGGGGAGGGCAGTGAAAAGAAGCTGGGCAGCATCCCATGCAGAATCGAAACGAGAGGGGGGGGGGGGGGGGGGGGAGGCAAATGGATGCTCCCCTCTCATCCGAATGTTCATCAAAAAAAAATATTAGAGATGCACTGCCACGGCTGTAGAAAAAGGACTAGTTTGTATCAAGGAGGGGAAGAGATATTCACGCAGATGAACGGCGCACCAGATTCTCGTTTCTCATCAAACTTGTGACATGCAGATGCACGCGCGCTCAAACTGTCTCCCTTAAAGGAAAGAAAAAAAAGTGCAATTCACTTGTTCATGCCGCAGAAGAAACGGCTGTAGTGATGCTTGTGCACAGCCAAGGATTAGCCGTGTTGAAGATAAGCCCAACATTGCTAGCCTCAATATATCATAACGCGGGTTCTGCAGAAGAGACAAAAAAAAAAGGAAAAAAAAGGATGGCCAACAAGACATTGGCAACATTTCATTTTCTTCCCCCCCCCCCCCTGATGTACCGAGATGCCATCTCGCAGACATGGCGTGCCTGATCCCCCTGTTGAGAGGTTTGTCTGTGCCTGGGTGACAGTTGCTCCTGCGGCTTGGTAGTGCAATGGCTGATGACAGCCGGCCACGCTTGCCTTATTCTTATCTCTCTGCCGGGCACCTGTCAACCGGGCACAGACTTCCTTGAAATAACTCGCTTGAGGGGAAGTGTCGTTACGCACCTAGACCCGGCCAAAGGTCTTGCTGCCCCTTTAAAAAAAGGATTCTTTTTATCCCACATTTTACAAACGGATCTTTCGTGGCACGTAGTTAGCTCTTTCTTCATAATTTCTTTTTCTTATGCATTTTCTGTTTCTTTTTCTTTTCGTTCTTTTCTTTTCTCTCTTTTTTTTTTTGATGGTCTTTTTCTTTTTTCGCCTTTTAAAAATTAACACAAAAAACAAAAACAAAAAAAAAAAATAGATCGTTTTTCGGAAATATATTCGCCCGGAATTCTCGCCGATTTGGTTTTGAAATATTTTCTTTGCGCAACTCGAGACCTATGTTGAAGTTGCCCATGTCTGGGTGTGGTCTTCTTATTGGCAGAAAACGTCTTTACCCGAACTAAAATAAATCTTCGGGCGAATCTGTTTCCGAAATACAGTAATTATAATATAACTTTCTTCTTCTTTTTCTTTTTCTTTTTCTTTTTCTTTTTCTTTTTCTTTTTCTTTTTCTTTTTCTTTTTAGCTGAGCAAAAATACCTTTTCTTCTCCCCTGGGTTTTCTTTTCTTTTTTGTTCTTTTTAAAACCAGTGAAATAATAATAGCAAAAAGAGGTGGCTTTTTATTTTGACAAAGGAACATATAGGTCGAGACCGAGGGTGTTTCTATTAAAGATGACCCTCGGTGGACGTATATCGGTTATAACTCGCCCAAGCAGTCTGCAGTCAGGACCGAAAGCCCCTCCTGCCACACTACTCTTTCCGTCAATTCCTGTAAAAAAAAAAATACAAGTCATTGGAGGAAAAAAAAAAGAGAAAAATAATTCTTTATGACTATATGTCTTTTGTTGTTCGAGCAAACAAGGTTTCTAGAAAGCTGCGAAAGTTCTTTTTGCTCGGCACAAGTTGCATATAGTTATAAAATCATTTTTCTTTGGAAGATAAATATTATTTTGTAACAAAAAAAAAATTAATATATATGAGTTAAAGGAGGCCGGTGTTGGCGGCGCCCTGCACTGCGGTGTACAGCTCAACCCCAGCCGGTGCGTCCCGGGTAACCAAGATTCTGCGCTCGTGCAGTTTGCTGCCTGTTCGTCACCCTGAGCATCTGCATTATGTTCTTCCACTCGGGCGCTACCGGTGATGACCGACGAGGAGGTCAACAGCGAACAACACATCTGATGTTTTTCTTATATTTTCATGTTATCCCCACCACCTAATTAAAAAAAAAAGAATAACTAAAGGTGACAATATTTATTTTTAAAAAAAAAAAAGAAGAAAATACTCGATCTATTTTTGCGGTGCGCTGGTTGACTGCCTTCCGAAAAAAAAGAATCTTAATTCTTTTTACGCAATCTTTTTCTTTTTCTTGACAAATACCGTATAATTGACCATATGAGTTCGTCCGGAAAAAAAAAGAATGTCAACACTTTTCAGCACCTATAAAAGTGGTAAAAAGCATGTTTTTGCACGTTTTAGAAATGAAATAAACGGCGCGCATTGTGCACATACTTAGACGGCAATTCTCAACACAAAGTGGTGTCGGACTACTTTTGTACTTAGAAATCTCTTCCGAGGGCTTTCCGCAGCAAAAAAAGGGTTCATTTGTTGACATTTCTCTCCGGACAGACTCATATTAAAAAAAAGAAAAATCACGAAAAGAAAAAAGCTGGACGCTCGACGGCCCAAGGGTGATGGGCCTTTGGGCTTTTTGGTGTATTTTTGCTGACGAGCCCGTCTTAGGGAAATATATACGAACCACAAGTAATAACCAAAAAAAAACAAAAAAAAAAAAAAATGGGAGAGAGCGATCCTCCAAGGGCCAAGGTTCAAACACAACATTCTTCTTTGTTTCTTGAGGCCAAAGTGGCTGCTGCCGGTCATGCTTCAAAGCATATTGAATGGAAAGAGAAAATAGGATATAAAATAAATAGGAGGCAGTGGTATACCATGAGTGCTACTGTCGCAAGGAAAAAAAAAAATCCTTTTTATTTCTTTTTTCTTTGTTCTCATATTCTTTTCTGTTTCTTTTTTTTTTGGTTTAGTTGTTTTCTTTCATGTTCTGTTCTTTTTTTCTTTTTTTTTCCCCAACAACGATCGCCTCACTTCAAAGCTGCTTTTGAGAAGGTAAAAATAAAAGTGAACGATTCCACTTTCTTCTTTCTTTCTTTCTTTCTTTCTTTCTTTCTTTCTTTCTTTCTTTCTTTTCTTTTTTTTCTTTCGTCACTCAAACTGTTTCGACAGGACTAAAGCCCTTCTTATGTTAGCTGCCCACGTGTAAAAAAAAAAAAAAAAAGAGAGAGGAAAACAACGTACGCGGTAACCAGTTAACTTTTTTCCACTCAAGTCTGTAAGCAGAATTTCCACCACTGTTTACGGTAACCTACAACTTTTTTTCCGCCCAAATGGTTTTTTGTTTACTTAAGAATTTTCACTCTCCACGGTAACCTATTTTTATTTCCCCCTAAACCGTAAGTAAGTCCACGGTAACCCACAACTTTTTTTCCAACGTCCACGGTGGAGGTCTGTGTGCACTTGGGAAAAACGTGCAGGCAGCCAGGGCTCGGAAAGACACCAAGAATTGGAAGCGAAGTGAGAGAGAAGGGAAAAATAAGTGCAGAACCCTCATTACTCAACTGCTGCGCCACAGCCACAATCACTCCTCGAAGTGCTGTCCCAGTTGACGTCCCAGCCTTCGGGTAGTCACCCATTTCTCTTAAAATGTCTTTTTTCCTTTTCTTTTGGAAAAAAAGTTAGTGGTTGCATAAGGGAAATTGTTGGTAGTTACAGTAAAAAGTGGAAAAAAGGTTGTAGGTTACCGTGAACGGTGGGAAAAAAGTTGTGGTTACCGTGGACGGTGGAAAAAAAGTTGGAGGTTGAAGGCGACGGTGGAAAAAAGTTATTTGGTTACCGTGTACGTTGGTTTTCCCAAAAAGAAAACTATTCTGTTAACAGAATTGTCCAATACTTCCTATAGGCGCTCTTGCAATGACCACCACAGCCATCGCCAACGTGCCAAAAAAAAAAAAAAAAAAAAAAAAAAAAAGCGGGCTTTGATTGCAACACTAAGTGGCGTTAAGTGTGCAACAGCATGAAACTATCTACTTGATTTCAGGGGGCACCTCAGCCGAGCTGTAGCTTCTTCTGCGTTCCACGTCGTGTCCTTAATGCGTGCGGTGATACGTTCTCCCACTCGGGCGCCTACCGGTGATGACCGACGAGGAGGTCAACAGCATACAACCTATGTTATCCCCACCAACCTAAAAAAAGAAAGAAAGAAAAAGTAAGTATTAGAATACTACAAAAGGAGATACAAGCTCTTGAGATCTCTTTCTTCTCTTTTTTTTTTCTTTTTTTTTTTTTGATCCGACCAACGCTTCAGCCTGCGAACCCTTAATCTCATCCTTTTGAGCCAAAACAAGGGTATATGTCTCGCAATTGGGTTTGTTTTCGTTTAAAGTTAAAATACTGTTTTCATGTCATTCGTTCTCACGGCCCTAATTCGTAGTAGTTTAGCTGTCTTCTTGCTGGGGGGGGGGGGGGGGGGGAGGGATATTAGAAAGCACAAAAAAAGATCTTCTACCTGCCCACACCCCTAGTAGTACCATACAAGGTTAGAGGGAGGTTTTCATATCATTGAAACTATTAAAATTAACTGGGGAATTCTATTTAGTCATTGTGAGACGCCCCGTTCTCATCCTGCCTGCACTTATCCCCTTTTAAAGAAGCAGTACCTACACTCGATGATGATGGGTAGCAAAAAAAGAAAAAAGAAAAAAAGTTCTTCTTTTAAAGGAACTTCACATTAGAAACCTACATTCTTTCATTAGATCCTGCAACCATAAGAACAAAGCGGGGGGGGGGGGGGGGGGGGAACATCCCTTTCTTATTATGTGCTTGCGCAAATTACGGAAATAGCTCTTTCCTTTTTTTCCTTTTTCTGTTTTTCTAGATGCTACAAACTCTGCTTTCTTTTTCTTTTTTAATGCGGCTCAAAAAAAAAAAGAAAAAGGGGGAGGGAAGGAAAAAAAAAACAGACAAAATAAAATACAAAGAAGGGTTCTCTAAGTATATATCTCGCCCCCTTATTTTCCTATTCTCTTTTCTTCTCTTCTTCCTTTTCTTCCTTTTCTTTTTCAAAAAAAAAAAGAAAAAGAAAAAGAAAGAGTAACAAATAAAGGCTTTAACACACGTGGGTAGTGTTTTCCTTCATGTTATGTTATCTTATGCTTGTTTCTTTCTCATTTGCCGAACCTGTTTCGCAAGTCTTGCAACGCAACAGAGAGGAAGTCAGGCATCGCAATGCCTTGCGCAAGCCAAGCCGCTTCGATATCTGCAACTATCTTCTTGTTGCCCACCTCATTAGTGTGCGAAAGGTCCGCCATGAGCGCTACAACTGAGTTAGATTCAGTACAGTTCCTGGCATAGGCGTACATCCACTCCTCGTTCTCCGTCTCTAGATAGTTTCCAACATGGAAGATGACTTGTTCGCTGCCCAATCTCCGGAACTCAGGGCCAAATATAGTCACAGGGGTGACATCCACAGTGGCATTCACTACGAGGGCCACCGGGTTCTCGATCAAGACGTTTGCCTGCAGAGCACAACTCCGCTCCGACAGGTACCTCACTGACTGCATCACCTTCCCAAGCGCCGTGAACGCCTTCAACGCAAGCGACCCACACGATGCTACGGTAGCCCTACCTGTCGCGACCCCGATACCTATGCCGTATTCCTTGATCTCTTCTACTAGCTTGTCACGCACCATCATCGCGCACTGGCACGCTTTCATGATGTTTGACACAAGATGCGTCGTGATGTTCAGCCCGATGATGCTCTGGTCGCCAGACGTGCTGAGAAGAGCTCCCCTCCCACCACCTTGTGTCACCGTGCTCACCGCATCTAAAATTGTAGTCACGTTGTTGACAGAGTCACCAGGGTACCAGATAGACACAAGGCTGATGGTCTTCACCGTTGCCTGCATCTTCATCTGTGTCACTGGCGCCAACGGCATACTCCCCGACGACACGGAAGCTGCTGTTCGCGAGGAGTTCGAGTTCTTCGACGCTTGCTCGGGGTCTTGCTCCTTTGGTTGTGCTTGCTCCTCTTCCTTGTCTGTCTCCTGCAGAAAGAGGGAGGCGGGCATGTAGGCCTTGTACTCGTTGAGGATGTCGCACATGGCATAGAAGCCAGAGAGCAGGGCGGAGACCTCCAGAAGAATGCTGTCCCTCTTCACCACCCTGTCCATTTCCATGTTCTCCACATGCTTCATGTCCCGCACAAGGCTGATGAAGGGCTGGGTGATCACAACAGCACATGCAAGAAGAACCACAACTCCAAGGGCCGCAAGCATCACAGACAGGTCGATCGCCTCCTCATATGCCTCCTCCGCATCCCCCATGATCACAACGTGTGGTGTGATGTACACCACCAACCAGTCCACAGTATAGGTCTTGGAGGCCGGCTTCTGTATATTCAGCATTGAGGCATACACCTTCTCACCACCAGAGGAGTACAGGTACGACCTCTCAGGGTCAATGAGTGATGTGTTCCAGTTCTCGATGCTCGCAAGGGCACCAGAGACCCACGGGTGTGCCACAGTTTCACCAGCTTCAGCCACATCCCCAGGTCCCATCACCTCCACTCCCACAGGCTGCTGTTGCTCATCGTTGGCGAGAAGTACCTCCCTCGTCCTTCTGTCGATGAGCACGATCAGTGACCTCGCAGGTACCCGCATGCGTGCAATGTCCTGTTTGATGACCCCCAGGATGCGCTGCAGGAGGAACGGAACGGATACAGACCCACTGCTTTTTGACACGACGTTCTCAACTGTCCCATGAACAGAGATCTCCACACCCAACATGCTCTGCAGACGCCAACGCTCCGAGAGGTCCTCGCTGATGTCGCGGATCGCAGTGTCGTTCCTGGTCACCACCACACCGAGCACCACGGCGAAGGAGGTGAGTGCCACAACCCCAAGCATCACAGAGACAGGAACCTTAAACGATTTGCTCCTTCCGTGAAGGCTACTGGCATTCTTGACTATCATGAAGATGATGCCAACCAGCATTCCACCGCTAAAGATAGAGACATTTACCATCGCAATCCTCGTGTCCGTCCACTCCTCACGGGAGTAGTCGATGCCAGAGATGCTCACTTCCTTCAGAAGGACTTCAAGCTCCTTCTCCATCAGGGCAACAGTTTTCTCAGCAGCGCCGTCCCTAGCGAAGAAGTCCCTCACGTTTCTGAAGACTATGTCAACGCACTCTGCGTACAGCACGCGGCACCCTCTGCTCGGGCGGTGTACCAACCTTTCCCAGAACTCTGGGTAGGCCTGCATCGACGTTGCCAGCATCGCATTCGCTTTCTCCATATTAGCCCAAAAGTCAGGTCTCTGCATCACATCCTCCCTGATGGGCTCCCGTCCAGAGTAGTCGAAGTACGAGAAGTGCTCAGACAAGTCGTTCACAAGGTCCATGGCTGCCTCCTTGTTTTTTGTGTACTTGTTGATGCCAATGCTCCAGTCCCCAGAGCAGCCTGACCCGTTGTTACCAGGGACGGGTGCCATTTGGATGTCCCACATTTTCGATTCACTTATTTTCGACAAGCCGACACTGCTTGACACCCAATGGAACAGGACACCAGCTGTGCCTTCCTCGAATTGTTTTTTGGCAGATGAGGCCTTGAGTCCCCAGAGGTTGTGCGGGGCAATGGTGCCCACCCAGCGCTTCCACATCTCAAGGGTGCGTGCCGCCGCAGGGTTGTTCACCGTCACATTCCCACTGTCGTCAACGATGTTCCCAGCACCATCAAAACCCGACATGAGCGTCACGAGCGTGTAAATAATCTCATTGCCCGAGTTCGAGTCGGTCGGAAGCAACACACCGTTGAAGACGGAGGTCTTCGTACGCTCAGCACGCTCCTTCTCCACGAGGGTGTCTAAGGTCGTCTCGAACTCCTCCCAGGTCGCAGGCCAGGTGAGACCGTGCTTGTCGAAGAGGTCCTTGCGGTAGTAGGCCACCATCTGGTTGGTCTGCCTCGTGAGGGTGTAGAGCTTCCCGTTCGGGGACATGTGAAGCTGCCACTTCTTCCTGATGATGTTGGGGTTGATGTCCAGCTCGATGAGCTCGTCCTGAAGGGTGGTGACCCAAGGGGTGTCCAGGCTCATCACCTCGTAGTCGTTGCCCTTGTTGTACAACATGTTTGTTACAAAGGTGAAGTCGTCGTCAGTACTGTCGTAGCCGAAGAGGTTCTGGATGTTGATGGAGGCCATCTCCGTGTCGGGGTGCTTCACGGTGAAGTTGAGGGTCACATCGCACATATCCTTTCGCAGGATCTCCATGATCACGTTGTGCACGTTCAGCGGCTCCTTGCTGCCTGTGGGCCTCGGGCAGTTGTAGGGCGATGGGGTCGGCTCAGGATCAGGGACAGATATCATAACTAATATAATACACAATGGTAACATTTGTCCCCCCCCCCTCCCTTCCCACTGCACTAAAGCGGCGTAGAGTTAGGTGCGAAAATAGACACTAAATAAAGAAGAAAACGAAAATAAGTTAAAGGGAGGTCGTTAGTGCAGACGCACCCCTGTTCTCACCACCTGCATGTGTGGTCCACACAGAAGCCCTCTTGAGGAACTTACATTGAGAACAAGCAAAAAATAAAGGAGAGGAGGGAAGGGAGGGGGGAGAGTGGCAACAATACGAAAGACACAAAAAGAAAAAAAACTCCCGTAAAAAGATTTTCCTCTTTCCTTCTCAAGATTGAAAACGCTGCTCTATAGAAGGCTTGAGATATGTCGCAGACGACCTCTGATTACTAATATTACGAATCATGATACGAAACACTCCTTATTTTTTAATTGCAACAAACTAGACATTCTGAGGTACAGGATCCCTCACTCGCCTCTTGTCTGTCTATTACAAAAATAAGCCGTATCGTCAAAATCTATTCTTGTAAAAAAAAAAAAGAAAAAAAAAAAAAAACTGAACATAAAATGGAGGCCAAGACTCGTTCACTTTTTCACTTGTCTCCTTTACTATTATTCTCTTCCCAAGCACTTACAATACATATGTTGAAGAAGTACAGATAAAATCTCAAAACGTGCCCCAACAAAACTGAGAAACAAACTCGGGGGTGGGGGGGACTGCCAAAAAAGAGAAGGCTGGTTTCTCTTCGCACTGGCCGGAAAAAGGGGCAAAAGAAAAGCGACTTTCTTCTTTTTAACGAAGTCCACGGGCCGATATGTGGACGAAGGACTGATAAATCAGCCTTATTCAAAACAAAGGGGAAACAACTAGTTTTGCGCTTTATTTGTATGTGTGCAACGAGCGGTATTTTACCTAACAAAATAGCTCATTACGCCGCCATCAACTATTGTTAAAAACACAAAAAAGGAAGAAAAAAAAAAAAACTTACCCCTGTTCCGAGAGACTTCTCGCTTTCTTTCCTCCCTTCTTCGTCTTGTTTGTGGGGACCTTGGAAACCATCTGCAACAAATTAGCAAACAGGTAACACAAGGGCAAGAAAATGAACATATTAAAAAAGAAAAAAGAGAATTTTTGTGGCTGGACATCGTGAGAAATACGACGGCGTCAGTGCGGGTAGTGTCTCGAGGCGAGAGTGGGAAGGTCATGGTGTCGCCCCCCACATCTCCGCATTTCTTCCGGTCTTCTACACGCAGCCAGGACACGCATTAAAACAAAGAACATAGGTGAATGGAGTACTTTGGTGTGACCAAGAGACCAAAAAAAAAAAAGAAAAGAAATGAAAAAGCATTGCTGCTAAGATCGCAGAGCTGACATAGGAGTGAGAAAACATATTGGCGGGAAAAGACAATTCTTTTCCCGGGGGGGTCATGAGAGGTTTAGCTTTAAAAAAAAAAAAAAAAAGAGGGAAAAAAAAAAGGAATTACCAGAACCCTTTAAAAAGCTGCCTCACGCTGCTATGAACAAAACGCTGTTCTCATTATTTTCCATTTATTTCGTGAAACCTCATCAGCAAAGTGGAGGGGGGGGGGGGGGGGGGGGGGGGCTGAGAGTATTTTCTTCTATTTCTTCTTTCTGCAGTGTCAGATATCACATCAAAATGTATCTTCAAGGCTGAAAAACAAAAATCAGACTATTAAACAAATATAAATATGATCTAAGGGAGGCTTCTCGTCCACCCGCATCTATCCCCTAACAAAGAAGACGTGTCTTTGAAGGGAACTGCAGCATGACAGGGTCGCCTAACGACAACACCTCTTCTGTCGCAGTATCCATTCAGCAGCTTGGGGATAAAACCAATCTTCGGATTTCTAATTTGAAGCCGTTTATTTTCAGGGCGGCTCTGACCTCATTAATTGGATCGCCTCTACAGGTCAGGATGCCATGTATCAAGCTCTTTAACTGCCGCTTTGAGGATGTCAAAAAAAAGCGAGCGGACCATTAAGGAGAATTAAGAGAATGAAAGGCCTTGAATCAGCTGAAGAAGAGACATGAAAGAGGCTTGTGTCTGCTCCCAGTTCCGCTTCTTCCAAGCAACAAAAATTATTTGGCACCAAACAGAATAATAAGAACTGGGCAAAACCTCAAATTAGAAATCCGAAGTGTCAAAAGAAAATACAACAGCTACTCAACTATTAGCCTCAACCGAAGGTCGCTGAGGGCAGCGTTTAGGTACTCTGGTCTTTCATCCCCGCCTTGCGAAAGCCATGAAGCTTCGATGCTGGATATGATCCTCTTGTTGGGCCCCTTGTTAGTATAAGAGAGTTCAGACATCAGTGAAACGACGGAATTTGCATCTGTTGAGTTCCTGGCATAGGCGTACATCCACTCCTCGTTCTCTGTCTCTAGATAGTCCTCGACACAGAAGACCACCTGATCGGTGCCTACTCTGTTGAACTCTGAGCCAAACACAGTAATGGGAAACACATCAATGCCCGCGTTCACAACTAGCGCCACCGCACTCTCAACTAGGATGCTTGCCCCAAAGTCGCAGCCCTTCTCCGACAGGTACCTAACCGACTTCATCACTCTCCCAAGCGCCGTGAACGCCTTCAACGAAAGCGACCCACACGATGCTACGGTAGCCCTACCTGTCGCGACCCCGATACCTACATTGCTTTCAGACAGCTTGTCACGCACCATCATCGCGCACTGGCACGCCTTCATCCCGTTGTTAACTAAGTTCGTCGTGATGTTCAGCCCGATGATGCTCTGGTCGCCAGACGTGCTGAGAAGAGCTCCCCTCCCACCACCGCTCGTCACCGTGCTCACCGCATCTAAAACTGCGGTCATTTCAACCACAGAGTCCCCAGGGTACCAGATAGACACAAGGCTGACGTTCTTCACCGTCGCCTGCATCTTCATCTGAATCACTGGTACCACAGATGGCTCGCTCGATGAGTTCCCGGTTCGAGAGGACTGCGAGTTCTTCGATGTTCTAGACAAGGCGAGCGACATGTCGTCATCTGCGTCGGAGGACTCGTCCTTCTGGAAGAGGGAGGCGGGCATGTAGGCCTTGTACTCGTTGAGGATGTCGCACATGGCATGGAAGCCAGAGAGCAGGGCGGAGACCTCCAGAAGAATGCTGTCCCTCTTCACCACCTTGTCCATTTCCATGTTCTCCACATGCTTCATGTCCCGCACAAGGCTGATGAAGGGCTGGGTGATCACAACAGCACATGCAAGAAGAACCACAATCCCAATAGCTGCAAGCATCACAGACAGGTCGATCGCCTCCTCATATGCATCCTCCGCATTCCCCATGATCACAACGTGTGGTGTGATGTACACCAGTAGCCAGTCCACAGTATTGGCGTCGAACGTCACTGTCTTGATATTCAGCATTGAGGCATACACCTTCTCACCAGAGGAGTACAGGTACGACCTCTCAGGGTCAATGAGTGATGTGTTCCAGTTCTCGATGCTCGCAAGGGCACCAGAGACCCACGGGTGTGCCACAGTTTCACCAGCTTCAGCCACAACCCCAGGTCCCATCACCTCCACTCCCACAGGCTGCTGTTGCTCATCGTTGGCGAGAAGTACCTCCCTCGTCCTTCTGTCGATGAGCACGATCAGTGACCTCGCAGGTACCTCCATCCGAGAGATGTCTTGTTTGATGTTCCCAAGAACCTTCTGTAGGAGGAGCGAGGAGGTCACAGTAGCCTGCGTCACCACTGTCTCGATAGTGCCGTGGATGGAGATCTCTATTGAGAGTATGCTCTGCTGCCTGAGCTGCTCCGAGAGGTCCTCGCTGATGTCGCGGATCGCAGTGTCGTTCATGGTCACCACCACACCGAGCACCACGGCGAAGGAGGTGAGTGCCACAACCCCAAGCATCACAGAGACAGGAACCTTAAACGAATTGCCCTCCCTGCGGAGGTTCTTCGCATTCCTCACAATCATGAAGATGATGCCAATGAACATCCCAGCAGAGAACACTGAGATCCCAAGCATCGCAACCCTTGTGTCCGTCCACTCTTCACGGGTGTAGTCGGCTCCAGAGATGTCAATCACACCAAGCAGCACCTTGAGATCATTCTCCATCAAGGAGACAGTTTGCTCGGCTGCACCGTCTGCCGAAAGGAAGAAGTCTTTGACGTGCCTAAAAACAATATTGATGCAGTCTTCGTACAGTGCCTTGCAACCAGCACTTGGGCGGTGTACCAACCTTTCCCAGAACCCTGGGAAGGTCTGCATCGACGTTGCCAGCATTGGGTTCACCTTCCTCAGGTCGTCCCAGAACCCAGGCCTGTCCATCACATCCTTACGCACAGGTTCCTTGTCAGAGTTATCGAAGAACGAGAAGTGCATCGAATAGTCAGTCAGGAGGTCCACCGCCTCCTTCACGAAGGGGGAGTGCTTGTTGACACCGTAATTCCAGTCGTTGGAGCAGCCAGCCCCGTACTTCCCAGGGACTGATGCCATTTGGATGTCCCATCCGTTGTCCTCGCTCACTTCTACCATGCCGAAGACACTTGAAGACCAGTTCAGGATGATGGCTGACTTCCCCGACTTGAAGTTTTCAGAAGCCTTGTTGCCAGTGTACCCAAAGAGGTCGATGGGGGCGATCGTCCCAATCCAGCGCTTCCACATGGTAAGGGTGCGTGCCGCCGCAGGGTTGTTGATCGTCACCTTGCCGTCTGCCTCCACAATGCTGCCAGCACCCTCGAAGCCAGACATGAGCGTCACAAGCATGTAAGCAATGGAATCCTGAGAGCCTGGGTCGGTCGCTAGCACCACACCATCGAAGTCAGTGTTCCCACCAGCATGCTCCTTCTCCACGAGGGTCGTCAGGGTCGTCTCGAACTCCTCCCAGGTCGCAGGCCAGGTGAGGTTGTGCTTGTCGAAGAGGTCCTTGCGGTAGTAGGCCACCATCTGGTTGGTCTGCCTCGTGAGGGTGTAGAGCTTCCCGTTCGGGGAGACATGGATCCGCCACTTCTTCCTGATGAGGTTGGGGTCCACGTCCAGTTCCACCAGGTCATCAGCAAGGGTGGTGACCCATTGGGTCTTGAGGTCCATCACCTCGTAGCCTGTCTCCTTGTTATGGAGCATGTTCTGCAGGAAGGTGAAGTCGTCGTCTTTAGAAGTGCGCCCAAACATTTCTTTGAGGTCCACAGACTCCATCCCCACGTCGGGGTGCTTCACAGTGAAGTTGGCCGTCACCTCGCACACCTTGCGCTCCAGCGTGCTCACCATTGCTTTGTTAACGTGCAAAGTGTTGTTCACATGGACAGGGATCTCGCACTTTGCTGATACCACACACGCCACCTGGCATGCAATCAAGAAACCGCTGCCTACCCGCATCTTGTAAACTGGTAGAGAAGGTGTTTAAGTAATGTTTAACTATATTAAAAGAGGAAGAGGGAGAGAGAGGCAAGCGAAAGAGAGAGGGAAGGCATTAATAGTAACATCCTCGGGGAAGAAAAGTAGTAGTGCCCCACTTGTTGGCGAGAAAAGAAAACGTTCTCTGTTCACTGCTCAGCATCACGCTAGAAGTGGAGTGGTTAATAAGGTCCTCCAAAAAGAAATCCTCAAGGCTAATTTGAAGGTAACTTCCAAAAATGCCAATGCTGCATGTATACATGATTCTTGTTTCTCGTTGACAGAAGGGCTTTGAGGCTTGCTCCTTTCAATACGTAGATAACCACTTTTGTGCCACTGTGCCGCCTTCAAGGAGTGGGTCGATTTTCTCCCTTGGATTTTAAAAATAAAAAGAATATCTTTATGACTATATGTCTTGGTCGCACGAGCAAAAAAAGGTTTAAAAAAGCTGCGAAAAGCCTTTGCTCGGAAAGAGTTGCATATAGTTATTTGAAATCAGTCGTTGAAAGATATAAATAACTGTAACAAATACAAAATGGTCCAGCAGGGATTTGCGGAAGAAAAAGAAGAAAAGCAGAAATACATATGAGTTAAAGGGAGTCTTTGTGAGACGCCCCCTTGTTCTCATCCTCTACCTGCACCTGTCCCCTTTCAGCAGCGAAATATTACAAAAAAAAAAGATGGATAGAAATCCATCCAGCGTGAGCTTTTCTTTTCACTCAGTGATCACTACCTCGGTCAGTCACCGGCTGTGCCTTCAGACTGCATCGCTCCGGGATGGGGTGCCTGGGGACTAGGGGATTCAGAAGGCTGCTCTGTGCTGTCCTCCTGCCTGTTATTGCCTTTGCTGCTTTTGCTGTCGCGCTCTTTGTTGTCGTCGATGTTGCTATCGATGCGTTGCTCTCCTGGGCAGTACTTCCTCTTTAGTTCACAGATGGCTCTAATCAAGTACTCAGGCATCTCACTTTGGGCCAACCACATTGCCTCAATGCTCATCACTGTCTTTTTGTTCACATCTTTGGTGAATTCGGGAGACAGCCCAGCCAACATAGCTACTAATGAGTTGGTCTCTGTGGCATTGCGAGCCAGTGCATACATCCACTCCTCGTTGGCAGACTCCATTAGGTCACCAGCACGGAAGATGACCTGATCATTTCCCGTTCTCCTGTGCTCTGAGCTGAACACAGCCACAGGCAAAATGTCAATGAAGCCGCTCACCACCAGGGCCACCGGGTTCTCGATTAGTACACACGCCTGGAGGTCGTACCCCCTCTCCGACAGGTACCTCGCAGTCCGCATCACCTTCCCAAGCGCCGTGAACGCCTTCAACGCAAGCGACCCACACGATGCTACGGTAGCCTTCCCCGTCGCAACCCCAATCCCGATGCCTTCGCCTTCTTTAAATTCGTCATCAAGCCTGTCACGCACCAATATCGCGCACTGGCATGCTTTCATGATGTTCCCAACCAAGTTCGTCGTAATATTCAGCCCGATGATGCTCTGGTCGCCAGACGTGCTGAGAAGAGCTCCCCTCCCACCACTGCTAGTCACCGTGCTCACCGCATCCAAAACTGCGGTCACACCAGCCACAGAGTCACCAGGGTACCAGATAGACACAAGGCTGACGTTCTTCACCGTCGCCTGCATCTTCATCTGATTCACTGGTGCTGATGCAAGTTGCTCGCTCGATGACTTATCCGCGTGTGACGACAAGGACTGCGTGCGTGTGTGTGCGTGCGAAGTCTTCGAAACACATATCGACATTTCATCAGCTGAAGATTCAGAAGACTCTTCCTTCTGGAAGAGGGAGGCGGGCATGTAGGCCTTGTACTCGTTGAGGATGTCGCACATAGCATAGAAGCCAGAGAGCAGGGCGGAGACCTCCAGAAGAATGCTGTCCCTCTTCACCACCTTGTCCATTTCCATGTTCTCCACATGCTTCATGTCCCGCACAAGGCTGATGAAGGGCTGGGTGATCACAACAGCACATGCAAGAAGGACCACAATTCCAACAGCTGCAAGCATCACAGACAGGTCGATCGCCTCCTCATATGCATCCTCCGCATTCCCCATGATCACAACGTGTGGTGTGATGTACACCAGTAGCCAGTCAATGCTGCTCGGGTTGAAAGTAGGCTTATTGATATTTAGCATTGAGGCATACACCTTCTCACCAGAGGAGTACAGGTACGACCTCTCAGGGTCAATGAGTGATGTGTTCCAGTTCTCGATGCTCGCAAGGGCACCAGAGACCCACGGGTGTGCCACAGTTTCACCAGCTTCAGCCACAACCCCAGGTCCCATCACCTCCACTCCCACAGGCTGCTGTTGCTCATCGTTGGCGAGAAGTACCTCCCTCGTCCTTCTGTCGATGAGCACGATCAGTGACCTCGCAGGTACCCGCATGCGTGCAATGTCCTGTTTGATGACCCCCAGGATGCGCTGCAGGAGGAACGAGTGTGTCACGCTGCTTCTTGTCACAAGGCTCTCGATCGTGCCGTGTACTGAGATCTCCATTGCCAACATGCTCTGCTGCCTGAGCCGCTCCGAGAGGTCCTCGCTGATGTCGCGGATCGCAGTGTCGTTCCTGGTCACCACCACACCGAGCACCACGGCGAAGGAGGTGAGTGCCACAACCCCAAGCATCACGGAGACAGGAACCTTTAACGAACTGTTCTGCTTGCGGAGACTCTGCGCATTCCTCACAATCATGAAGATGATGCCAGCAAGAATCCCAGCAGAGAAGAGAGAGAGGCACACCATCGCCACCCTCGTGTCCGTCCACTCCTCACGGGAGTAGTCGATGCCAGAGATGTCAACGTCGCCAACCAGCTGGACGAGCTCCTTCTCCATCAGGGACACAGCCTCCTCGGCGGTACCATCTGTCGAAAGAAAAAAGTCACTGACATGCTTGAAGACGATGTTGATGCAGTCCCCGTACAGTGCCTTGCACCCAGCACTTGGGCGGTGCACCAGCCTGTCCCAGAACTCTGGGTAGGCCTGCATCGACTTTGCCAGCAGCGGGTTCGCGGTCGTCATATTAGCCCAAAAGTGAGGCCTCTGCATCACATCCTGCCGGATGGGCTCCCGTCCAGAGTAGTCGAAGTACGAGAAGTGCTCAGACAAGTCGTTCACAAGGTCCATGGCTGCCTCCTTCAAAGGGGAGTGCTTGTTGACGCCGATGCTCCAGTCCCCAGAGCAGCCTGCCCCGTACTTCCCGGGGACGGGTGCCATTTGGATGTTCCAGTTATTCTCAACACCTTTCGTTCCCAAGCTGACACTGCTCGAAACCCAGTAGAACAGGACACCAGCCCTCCCCTTTTTGAATTCGTTCTGTGCAACCGAGCCCTTCTGCCCCCAGAGGCTCGTTGAACCGATGGTACCGACCCAGCGCTTCCACATCGCAATGGTGCGTGCCGCCGCAGGGTTGTTGATCGTCACCTTGCCGTCCGGTTCCACCACGTTCCCAGCACCCTCGAAGCCAGACATGAGCGTCACGAGCGAGTAGATGATCTCGTTCTGCGAGTTCGAGTCGGTCGGGAGCACCACACCGTTGAAGTCGGTGTTCCCATCAGCACGCTCCTTCTCCACGAGGGTCGTCAGGGTCGTCTCGAACTCCTCCCAGGTCGCAGGCCAGGTGAGGTTGTGCTTGTCGAAGAGGTCCTTGCGGTAGTAGGCCACCATCTGGTTGGTCTGCCTCGTGAGGGTGTAGAGCTTCCCGTTCGGGGAGACATGGATCCGCCACTTCTTCCTGATGAGGTTGGGGTCCACGTCCAGTTCCACCAGGTCGCGCTGGAGGGTGGTGACCCAAGGGGTGTCCAGGCTCATCACCTCGTAACCTGTCTCCTTGTTGTACAACATGTTCTGCAGGAAGGTGAAGTCGTCGTCCGTGTTGTCGTAGCCGAAGAGGTTCTGGATGTTG
Organism: Diplonema japonicum; assembly: GCA_964019335.1. Lineage (NCBI taxonomy): Eukaryota > Euglenozoa > Diplonemea > Diplonemida > Diplonemidae > Diplonema > Diplonema japonicum. Next base: position 76,822 of record OZ025681.1, read on the forward strand.
ATGGAGGCCATCTCCGTGTCGGGGTGCTTCACAGTGAAGTTGGCCGTCACATCGCACCTGTCATTTCGCAGGATCTCCATGATCACGTTGTGCACGTTCAGCGGCCCCTTGCTGCCTGTGGGTCTCGGGCAGTTGTAAGCACTCGTATCATGGTGAAGCATAATGCAAATAGCGAGCAACAAGGCTCTCATCTTGTTACAATTTGGAGTAACTGAAAGAAACTGAAACAAAAAAGAAATCAGGAAAGAATATGGAGTAAAGTGTGGGGGCATAAAAACGGGGGGTGGGGGGGGGAGAGGAAATACGGCATAATGGGAGGACCGTTAAAAGAAATATTCTTTTTAAAAAAGAAAAAGAGTCGGTTTCTTAGCATTTGTTTGTTGTTTGTGCACACGGTACAAGTCCTGAGATGAGTACTGCTTGCTGCCACTACTCTTTTTTTCTTGTTCTTTGTTGCTACAAGAAAGTGAGCAGCACTTGTTAAATTCAAAAAAAAAAAAAAAAAAAAACGAAAAGAGGAGATAAAGAGGAACTGGCCGTTGCTTGTTCGTGCCGGGGTATGCACGCTGCAATCATTCCCTTTTTTTTGTCTTGGAAAAAAAAAAAAAGAAAGAAAACCTTTACGGGATATCACTGGCCATTTCTCTTTTCTTTTTCTCTTTTTGGAAGGTACTAGTTTGCTTGCGTGACAGACTGTCATCTGGACTTGTTTGCTCGGAATTCTACTTGTTTCTCCTTAAAACGAACAGGAAAAGGCTATCCTTGTAGCCTTTCTTGTAGCATGTCCATAAGCATGTTTTCACAGATTCCGTTGCTTGTGACTCCTGATGATTTGGGAACGAAGTGGTAAGAGATCCACTTGGGAGGGAAAAAAAAAGGGAGGACCAAAAAAAAAAAAAAAAAAAAAAGAATTCCTATGATACGGGGAGGGTTAACCATCTGGCTCCAGATGTACAGTTAGGGAGAGAGAGAGAGAGGGCCCGCAGACCACCCAGCAAGGGGACAGGCATGCAAGAAAAAGGGTGGGTAAAGATGATGACTTTTGAAATACAAAAAAAGAAAAAAAAAAGGCTGTCCTGACACAGTTTCTTTTTCTTTTTGCCAAAATATATTTACCCCCCTGCCCAAGGGGAGGGGAAAAAAAAAATAACTTTCAAAACTATATGTACGGTCTACAGGTTAAAGGTAAATAACCAGCTTTTCTCTTTTGAGTGTAGAAAATGATACTTTTGAACTTGAACTCCCGCGTGAGGCAAAGAAGCGCGAGAAGCAGAAGAAAGAAGAAAGAGAAAAAAAAAAGCCATTGCTACAGTTTGTAAAACCTTAAGAATAATTCTTTGCTCGGCACAAGGCCACAAGGAGTACAAGTCATAGTTATCATTTCGTACCTCAAAACTGTGAAACTGTGGTGGAAAAAAAAAAAAAAAAAAAAAAAAAAAAAAACTAGGTGCAAAGAACTAGAAAAGTGCTTTCTTCTTGTTTTTTCTTTGTTTTTCTTTCGTAGATGTGTGTACGACTCTCACAAAAACCACAAAAAATTAGAGGATTTGAAAAAAAAAAAAAAAAAAAAAAAGCGGCGGGGTGCGAGAGGGAGGGAGGTGGGGGAGGGAGGAAATTATCCTTCTTTTTTTTTTGCATTCTTTTTTTTCTTTTGTTCGTTTTTCTTTCTAATACTCGCACGAAGTGAGGCTCTGCTCACTGTTTACTAGGCAACGAATGAACCTCTTTCAGTTTCTTCCTCTTTTGAAAACAACTCGCGATACTTTATCTGGTCCCCCCCCCCCCCCCCCCCCCCGAGTCTGTTTCAGTTAAGCTAAGTTAAAAGAAAAGTCTTTTCTGAGTGGCCTTTTGTTGTTGGTGGCAACCCGAAAAGTAGACGAGGTACCAAAGAAGTTCCCCCACCCCACCCGGCTCGGGAAAAAAAAAAAAAAAAAAAAAACGGGAAGTTTGCGCAAGAAAATAAGAAAGAATTCTGTGAGGACAGAGGGGTTGTGAGAATTCTCGAAGCTTAGAGCATGGGGGGGGGGGGGGGGGGGGGGAGAGGATTTTCTATCTTCCAAAGCATCGTCCCCTCCCTCAAAATTCTCTTCTATTTTCTTTTTAAAGTCCTGCTGCCACTAGAGACGAATCTTAAAGAGGGTGCACCTTTAGTGGTTTCGTGAACAGGACACATATGAGGGGTATTTAATTTTTCTTTCTAGTTCTTCTTTTTCTTTTTTCTTGTTTGCATATTAGGCCCCCCTTTTTCTTCTTTTAAAAAAAGAAACTAACTTCTTCTTCTTCTTACGAAAATAGAGAGGTGGGGGGTAGCTTCCTTTTGTATTCTTTATGCATTCTCTTATTTATTTCTTTCAACGTTTCTCATCTGCCTCGCCGCCTATAGCAGTGAATAGCAAAACGAGAATAAATGAGATGAAATTAAAGACCCCCCCCCCCCCCCCTAGAAGAAAATATGGAAACGGAAACGAAAAGCGTTTCCCCTTCCTCGGTGATAACAAAAGTCGTTGTTTCTACGTGTCAGTTCATTTTTTTTTGAGCTTCTCGTTGAAGGCATCACGCACCAATAGGGGAGGGGGGGGGGAGGGGAGTTGAAACATAAGTGTGAATATAAGAGTCGGTAGGCAACCATTACTCTTTTTTTTTTAAGAATTCGACTGCCTTCTAAACGATCAAAATCGTTTTTTTTTTTCCCTTCTTTTTTTTCTCTTTTTTCTTTTTTTCTTCACGAGGATGTTTTGCGCTTTTTCGTGCTTTTCTTTTATCCCAAAGAGAAATATAAAAATCACCTTAGCAGTCCATCGCGAAGAGAAAAAAAAAAAAGAGAGAAAAAAAAAGAAACGGGGGATGTATAGGGAGGGACAGAACAAAATATAAAAAAAAAAAAAAAAAGAAATAATAAAAGGAAAACGCAGAACACTCAGAGCTGAAATGAGAAACCACTCCACTGCTTTTAAACTCCTGTACTGATGAAAATAAGGTGCAGGGTGCCAGACTCTCTTTTTTCGCTCTTCTTCTTTTTGGGCCTGAATAAAAGAAATATTATGATAAAAAGCAAATCAGAAATCCTTAATTTTGTTGTGAACCAACAAATGCTGACGGGTTCTCGCGAGAACCCAACATGTGATTGTGTCAATCCCATCAGTCGATCCACATGCTTAAGAAGTTCGCATAAAAAATGAAACAAAAGAAGAAGAAAAAAAAAAAACAAGAAAGGAATGCTGCAGAAAACAAAACAAAAAAAAAAAAAAAAAACCTAACGAAAAGAATATAAAAAAAAAAAGACGTTGGAATGGAAGTTTTTCTTTTTTTAAAAAAAAAAAAAGGAAAGAAGAAAAGTTCCAAATCCTTCGCCTTCTTATATTGCAGCACTCCATGGAGAGAGAGAAAAAAAGAAGAAGAAAAGAAAATGTGAGCTCGTCGACCTAGCATCACGATATGATCACTCTGCTTGTGAAAGGCCTTCCGTCTAGTGTGTACTATACCCTGTTGACAGGACCGGTATGCTGCATTTGCAACATCCGGAAACCAACTTCTATTCTCACAAAAAAAAAAGGGGGGTTTTTTTACCTTGTGTGTGAGGGCTCGGGGGAAACGGAAGCACCTTCTTCTTCTCAGCATGGTTTTCTGCGTGCCATCTGGCATATTGGTCTTATTGCATTCACTAAAGGGGAAAAGCCTTTAAAACAAAGCCTGGCTAGTGGTACAGAATCGTGTAATCAAAAAAAAAAAAAAATAACGATCATTCCTACCAGCGTTACGGCATTGTAGATGGCTTTTGACGGGTGGGGACAGGGACAGGACAGGGACATCTCCCATCTATTTTTCTTTTTTTGTTCATACCACACAAAACTTTCTGATGGCAAGAGTCAAAGAGATGTAATAAATATAAAATATCGGTAAAAAAAGAAAAAAAAAGAAACAAAAGAAAAAAACCAAAACAAAGAAGAAAATAAAAAATATAAAAAAAAAAAAAAAAAACTTGTACCACATCGAACCTGAAGATCATTTGTTTGAGGGGCAGGGCAGATATTTCTTTTTGTTTTTTTCTTTCGTTCTCATCCCTTTTCCTTTCCTTCTTTTTTCTTCTTCTTTTTGGCTAGATCCGTCATGAAAAATTAATCATCTCTGACGGATCATCAAATAAGAATATGCTTTTTTCTTTTTTTATTTCTCGTTTTTTTCTTTTTTAACCACGTAGAGAAGGAGTGGAGGGGGGAAAAAAAAGAAGAAAAAATCAGCAAAACCTGTTCCTCAAGTCTTGCAGTGCAGCAGACAAATAAGGCTTCGTGTTCGGCCCTTGGGACAACCAAGCAGCTTCGATGCTAGCGACTACCCTTGTGTTGCTACCCTTGCTCATGTATGAAAGCTCTGAGAGCAATGTCAATACAGAGTTGATTTCAGTTGAACTGCGTGCCAGTGCATACATCCACTCCTCATTCGCCACGTCCACGTGTGCACCAGCACGGAAGATGACCTGATCGTTCCCTGACCTCCTGTGCTCTGAGCTGAACACAGTGGTTGGAACAGCTTCCACAAAGCCGCTCACCACCTGCGCTACAGAGTTCTCGATTACCACTCCAGCGTCCAGCGAGCATGCTACATCGGACAGGTACCTCGCAGTCCGCATCACCTTCCCAAGCGCCGTGAACGCCTTCAACGCAAGCGACCCACACGATGCTACGGTAGCCTTCCCCGTCGCAACCCCGAGACCAATGCCATGCCCCTCACCTAGGTCTATGCACAGCTTGTCACGCACCATCATCGCGCACTGGCATGCTTTCATGATGTTCCCAACCAAGTTCGTCGTGATGTTCAGCCCGATGATGCTCTGGTCGCCAGACGTGCTGAGAAGAGCTCCCCTCCCACCACCTTGTGTCACCGTGCTCACCGCATCTAAAACTGCGGTCACACCAGCCACAGAGTCACCAGGGTACCAGATAGACACAAGGCTGACGTTCTTCACCGTCGCCTGCATCTTCATCTGATTCACTGGTGCCGATACATGATAGTCGCCTGAGGAATTGCCTGTGCGCGAGGATTGTGGCTGCGAGTTCTTCGAGTTGGCTCTTGAGGCTCTTGAGGCCCTCGACTGCGCGTCGTCGTCCGGAGCATCCGATGAGTCGTCCTTCTGGAAGAGGGAGGCGGGCATGTAGGCCTTGTACTCGTTGAGGATGTCGCACATAGCATAGAAGCCAGAGAGCAGGGCGGAGACCTCCAGAAGAATGCTGTCCCTCTTCACCACCTTGTCCATTTCCATGTTCTCCACATGCTTCATGTCCCGCACAAGGCTGATGAAGGGCTGGGTGATCACAACAGCACATGCAAGAAGGACCACAATTCCAACAGCTGCAAGCATCACAGACAGGTCGATCGCCTCCTCATATGCATCCTCCGCATCCCCCATGATCACAACGTGTGGTGTGATGTACACCAGTAGCCAGTCAATGCTGCTCGGGTTGAAAGTAGGCTTCTGTATATTCAGCATTGAGGCATACACCTTCTCACCAGAGGAGTACAGGTACGACCTCTCAGGGTCAATGAGTGATGTGTTCCAGTTCTCGATGCTCGCAAGGGCACCAGAGACCCACGGGTGTGCCACAGTTTCACCAGCTTCAGCCACAACCCCAGGTCCCATCACCTCCACTCCCACAGGCTGCTGTTGCTCATCGTTGGCGAGAAGTACCTCCCTCGTCCTTCTGTCGATGAGCACGATCAGTGACCTCGCAGGTACCCGCATGCGTGCAATGTCCTGTTTGATGACCCCCAGGATGCGCTGCAGGAGGAACGAGTGTGTCACGCTGCTTCTTGTCACAAGGCTCTCGATCGTGCCGTGTACTGAGATCTCCATTGCCAACATGCTCTGCTGCCTGAGCCGCTCCGAGAGGTCCTCGCTGATGTCGCGGATCGCAGTGTCGTTCCTGGTCACCACCACACCGAGCACCACGGCGAAGGAGGTGAGTGCCACAACCCCAAGCATCACGGAGACAGGAACCTTTAACGAACTGTTCTGCTTGCGGAGACTCTGCGCATTCCTCACAATCATGAAGATGATGCCAGCAAGAATCCCAGCAGAGAAGAGAGAGAGGCACACCATCGCCACCCTCGTGTCCGTCCACTCCTCACGGGAGTAGTCGATGCCAGAGATGTCAACGTCGCCAACCAGCTGGACGAGCTCCTTCTCCATCAGGGACACAGCCTCCTCGGCGGTACCATCTGTCGAAAGAAAAAAGTCACTGACATGCTTGAAGACGATGTTGATGCAGTCCCCGTACAGTGCCTTGCACCCAGCACTTGGGCGGTGCACCAGCCTGTCCCAGAACTCTGGGTAGGCCTGCATCGACTTTGCCAGCAGCGGGTTCGCGGTCGTCATATTAGCCCAAAAGTGAGGCCTCTGCATCACATCCTGCCGGATGGGCTCCCGTCCAGAGTAGTCGAAGTACGAGAAGTGCTCAGACAAGTCGTTCACAAGGTCCATGGCTGCCTCCTTCAAAGGGGAGTGCTTGTTGACGCCGATGCTCCAGTCCCCAGAGCAGCCTGCCCCGTACTTCCCGGGGACGGGTGCCATTTGGATGTTCCAGTTATTCTCAACACCTTTCGTTCCCAAGCTGACACTGCTCGAAACCCAGTAGAACAGGACACCAGCCCTCCCCTTTTTGAATTCGTTCTGTGCAACCGAGCCCTTCTGCCCCCAGAGGCTCGTTGAACCGATGGTACCGACCCAGCGCTTCCACATCGCAATGGTGCGTGCCGCCGCAGGGTTGTTGATCGTCACCTTGCCGTCCGGTTCCACCACGTTCCCAGCACCCTCGAAGCCAGACATGAGCGTCACGAGCGAGTAGATGATCTCGTTCTGCGAGTTCGAGTCGGTCGGGAGCACCACACCGTTGAAGTCGGTGTTCCCATCAGCACGCTCCTTCTCCACGAGGGTCGTCAGGGTCGTCTCGAACTCCTCCCAGGTCGCAGGCCAGGTGAGGTTGTGCTTGTCGAAGAGGTCCTTGCGGTAGTAGGCCACCATCTGGTTGGTCTGCCTCGTGAGGGTGTAGAGCTTCCCGTTCGGGGAGACATGGATCCGCCACTTCTTCCTGATGAGGTTGGGGTCCACGTCCAGTTCCACCAGGTCGCGCTGGAGGGTGGTGACCCAAGGGGTGTCCAGGCTCATCACCTCGTAACCTGTCTCCTTGTTGTACAACATGTTCTGCAGGAAGGTGAAGTCGTCGTCCGTGTTGTCGTAGCCGAAGAGGTTCTGGATGTTGATGGAGGCCATCTCCGTGTCGGGGTGCTTCACAGTGAAGTTGGCCGTCACATCGCACCTGTCATTTCGCAGGATCTCCATGATCACGTTGTGCACGTTCAGCGGCCCCTTGCTGCCTGTGGGTCTCGGGCAATCATATGCCAGAGCCGTTGTGGACAGCAGAAGAACGAGACAGGAAACAGCGTGTTGCTGCATTTGCATTTTCTTTTTAAAGTATCTGTTGTAGTTACGCATGTCGCTAAAAAAGAAAGTCAGGGAACGTGTAAAAGCCAAGATACCCATGAGGGAAAGAAGAACAGAACACGTGATCTGTAGTCCCTCATCCGCCGCAGTGCCCTGGGAAAAAAGAGAAAGAGTATGTGAGACGCCCCTATGTTCTCATCCATCCCTTCAACAGCGGTTTTTGCTTCTTTGGTGGTCATGCAGCCTCCTCCACAGCTTGACTGCCTTTTCCTCTTTCCATCCTCTGTCCATTGCTCCTTCAACTCTTCTGGGTCGTATTTGGGTTTCTTCGAAGCAGGTAGTGCTCTCCTGCCCCGCCCGATCATCGCCTTCGCCCCCCCAATGGATCGCAGCTTGTGTACCCCCCGCACGATTCAGCAGGGAAGGTCCTCCTTCGTTTCACCCTCTTCACGCGAGGGTCCAGCGTGCTGAGGTGGACATTTGTTGATGCATAACATCGCTACACGTGGGAACTTTGCACCTTGCACCTGCGGCACATGCTACACGGCACACGAACAGCAGAAACCCAATTCAAGCCTTCTCATGTCAACTTCTACCTATTCTTGTTAAAATATGTTCAAAGAAAGAAATGGAGAAGAAAGGTGAGGGGAGAAATAAAAAAAGCAAAGGGGCCTGATGCACTTGCCGTCAAAGGCGCCTTTCCAGCAAGTCACACCTTGATGTTGACCCTCGAAAGAAATAGAAAGAAAAAAAAATAGCTGCAAAGTAATTGTTGGAATTGGAAACGGAAGAAGAATTAGGGACCCGGCATCATGTAGGCAAAGGTCACCACAATTCAGCTCGTGATGATCGTTCACCAGAGCTACTGGAGCCACTGGGTTCTCGGTTGTGACGCGAGGTCGTACCCCCTCTCCAACAGGTACCTTATCCCCGCCTCTACAACATCACTTAAACGGAACCACTAGGTTTTCTTTTTATCTCATAAGAAAAAAAAGGGCGGGGGGGAAAAATATAACCTTTTCTTTTTCTTCTATATTAACCGTGAGTGTGGGGGAGAACAAAGAAGGGTGCCACGGAAAAAAAGAAAAAAAGAAAAAAAAAAAAGAAAGGTAATAATCTCGCAAGAGAAACTCCGGTCCTTATATAAATGAAAAAACGTTAGCTGGGACAATACTCAGGTTGCAAGCCTGGGGGGTGGGGGGTATATTTTTCAATGGAAGAGAACAAAGACACATCGCAGGAATCTTCTGCATGTATGTTTAAGCCCCTTTCTTTTTTTCTTTTTTTTCTTTGAAGAATCCTCCGCAGGGGAGATTTTTGCCCTTTTTTTCTTTTTCAATTTTATTGTGTGTTTACGTACTGTAATGGGGGGGGGACTGGGGGGGGAAAAAATCAAAAGAAAAGAAATTAATTTGATCTTTTAACATCAAGGTGACAAGTCGAACAACGCTCCAAGTGTACCATAAAGTACAAGGGGTTCTAACCTGTGCGGCACCACCTCTCAGACATGGCGTGCCTGGTCCCCGATTCTCGAGTAGGGTGGGGGGCATCTTCTTCTTTTACCCCTGTTTTGAAATTGACTTATTCCTGTTTCTCCGCCGACACCGTCACCCTGACACAGACTTCCCTGAAATGACTCGCTTAAGGGGAGGTGTCGTCACGCACCTAGACCCGGCCAAAGGTCTTGCTGCCCCTTTAAAAAACATTCATATCAGGCTTTTTCTTTTGCTGTTTTCCTTTTTTTGCCCCCTTTTTTCGCTTTCTTTTTACTCGAGCGAAAAAAAAAAAAAGCTAAAAAAAAACACAGCTATTTTTATGCTCTTCCTCTTTCGTTTTTTTCTTTCTTTTTTTCTTCTTTTGCATCACGATAAGATCATGCTGCTTGTGAAAGGAACATAATAGGGTGGTGCGTCTGCTTAGGACGACAGTTAACCTGCCAAGGCCATTTTAACACAGATTTCCCAATGACTCGCGTAAGGAGAGGTGTCGTGAGGCACCTAGACAGAGAAAAAAAAGTCTTGCTGCCCCTTTGTGAAAAAACAATGATTTTTGTATGGAAAACAATCCCCCCGCAGGAACGAACTGGGTCTATACGAGGGTAACTATCCCTCCAGCCTATTCCAACTATTACGACTAACTTTATCTATAGGATTGTCAGTGAACAAACGAGAGCAAAATGCCCGCAACCCGAACCCCCCCCCCCCCCCCCCCATTGAATTGACCTGTAGCTGGAGCGCATCTCGTATTTTTATTTTATTTATTTTATTTTTCCTTCTTAGGAGTCATATCTTGCAACCTAAAAGTTTCTTCTTTTGGGATCTTTGGTCCCAAGGAAAAAAAAAAGAGAAAAAAAAAAAAGCCATTTCTTGGGGGCACCACGGGAAAAAAAAAAAAATAAAAAAAAATAAAAAATTACGGGCTTCTGGAAGTGGTGGCCCAGCGCATTCGTACAAAAGACACGGGGAAACCTGAAGGGACCGTGGCCGGGAACCTGCGTGTTGTTGGGAAGCAGCCCTCAACGGAGAGTCCCTTACCCAAACATTGAACAAAGTAGGCCAGTATGCCACCTGGCCTATCCTAAGATCCTAATAAGTAGCATAAACTCTTTTAGGTTGCAAGCATGATAAGGAGTATAAAGAAAACTAGGGTGCCAAAAAAAAGAAAATAACAGAAAAAAAATAGGGAGAGAGGGAAAAGCTGGTTTGTACGTTCAAAAAACTCGTTCTTTGCAAAAAAAAAAAAATATATATATATATAAAAAAAAAAAAGGAAATAGCTATGTATCACCAAAAAATAATGAGATCCATCTTCTTTCGAATTCTTCTCTTTTTTTTTCTCTTTTCTTTTCTTTCTCATTTTTGCAATTAACAGTTCTTTTCAAGCAGAAATAAAAATAAAATAAAAAGGGGGCTTGATCTTAGTGAAGATATGACACCCCCCCCCCCCCCCCCCCCCGGTACTGAAGTACAAATATACCTGACTCACATCAGTACGGTGATCGCGAAAACACGATGATGAAAATCATCAAAAGTCCGCATAGAAAGTCACCGACTCACCGAGAGGTCGGGACGGGATAGGCGCTATCGGACTGGTCGGTAAATCACATGACAACCTCATGGGTCGTATCACATATCTCATGATTGGGTGGTTGGCGCGCAATTGTTTGAAGTAGAAGCGTGTAATGTTGAAGCTGTCTAGAAGAAGAGGGAGAACGGTTTGTTTTAGCAAAACACACCGGAAAATGATGACTCCAAAAAATATAAAAAATAAAAGAATTGGCGGGTATTTCTTATTATTTCTTTTTGCTTTGTGCGCCATGGCCATATAGTTACAAACTTCTTACCTAACAAAGGGGTTTGCTTGCAACGCACAGTGCTGCCACAATTCTTTTTCTTTTTGATAACTACTAACTACAGCAACAAATCTTTCTGTTCATCATATAAAAAAAAAAAGAAAGGACGAAACAAACAGTGAGTGTGTGGGTGGGGTGGGGGGAATCGAAAATATGTTCAATAAAAGAATTTAACACTCAATTAAACCTAGCTCTCAGCTCTTGCAAGCAGCCATTCAGGTACTCAGGCATCTCGTCACCCAAGACCAGCCAGGCTGCCTCGATGGATGCCACCACACGCCTGTTGGAGCTTCTAGAAGCACCGTCTGACAGCTCAGATAGAAATGCAATTTGCGAGTTGGCCTCCGCAGCATTGCGTGCCAGTGCATACATCCACTCCTCGTTCTCCGACTCCATGAAGTCCCCCACACGGAAGATGACCTGGTCGTTCCCCGACCTCTTGTGCTCAGCCCCGAACACGGCCACAGGTGAGATGTCGATGTAGCCATTCACCACTTGCGACACTGGGTTCTCGATCGTGACGCAAGTCTTGAGGTCGTACCCCTTCTCCGACAGGTACCTCGCAGTCCGCATCACCTTCCCAAGCGCCGTGAACGCCTTCAACGCAAGCGACCCACACGATGCTACGGTAGCCTTCCCCGTCGCAACCCCAATCCCTACCTCGTACCCCTCACTTAGCAGATTGTCACGCACCATCATCGCGCACTGGCACGCCTTCATGATGTTCCCAACCAAGTTCGTCGTGATGTTCAGCCCGATGATGCTCTGGTCGCCAGACGTGCTGAGAAGAGCTCCCTTCCCACCACTGCTAGTCACCGTGCTCACCGCATCTAAAATGGCAGTCACACCAGCCACAGAGTCCCCAGGGTACCAGATAGACACAAGGCTGACGTTCTTCACCGTCGCCTGCATCTTCATCTGATTCATGGGCGCTGATGCATGCTGCTCGCTCGATGAATTCCCAGTTCGCGAGGACTGCGAACGTGTGTGAGTGTGGGTGCGGGTGTGAGCATGAGAGCTTGCGACCAGAGACACGTCTTCCGCATCATCCGAGGACTCTTCCTTCTGGAAGAGGGAGGCGGGCATGTAGGCCTTGTACTCGTTGAGGATGTCGCACATGGCATGGAAGCCAGAGAGCAGGGCGGAGACCTCCAGAAGAATGTTGTCCCTCTTCACCACCTTGTCCATTTCCATGTTCTCCACATGCTTCATGTCCCGCACAAGGCTGATGAAGGGCTGGGTGATCACAACAGCACATGCAAGAAGGACCACAATTCCAATAGCTGCAAGCATCACAGACAGGTCGATCGCCTCCTCATATGCATCCTCCGCATCCCCCATGATCACAACGTGTGGTGTGATGTACACAACCAACCAGTCCACAGTATTGGCGTCGAAAGTAGACTTCTGAATGTTCAGCATTGAGGCATACACCTTCTCACCACCAGAGGAGTACAAGTACGACCTCTCAGGGTCAATGAGTGATGTGTTCCAGTTCTCGATGCTCGCAAGGGCACCAGAGACCCACGGGTGTGCCACAGCTTCAGCCACAACCCCAGGTCCCATCACCTCCACTCCCACAGGCTGCTGTTGCTCATCGTTGGCGAGAAGTACCTCCCTCGTCGTCCTGTCGATGAGCACGATCAGTGACCTCGCAGGTACCTCCATCCGAGAGATGTCTTGTTTGATGTTCCCAAGAACCTTCTGTAGGAGGAGCGAGGAGGTTACCCGGCTTGCTTTCACCACTGTCTCGATCGTGTTGTGGATGGAGATCTCCATCGAGAGCATTCCTTGGAGTCGCAAGCGCTCCGAGAGGTCCTCGCTGATGTCGCGGATCGCAGTGTCGTTCCTGGTCACCACCACACCGAGCACCACGGCGAAGGAGGTGAGTGCCACAACCCCAAGCATCACGGAGACTGGAACCTTAAACGAACTGTTCTTCTTGCGGAGACTCTTTGCATTTCTGATAATTGTCACGATGATGCCAACCAACATCCCAGCAGAGAACACTGAGATCCCAAGCATCGCAACCCTTGTGTCCGTCCACTCTTCACGGGTGTAGTCGGCTCCAGAGATGTCAATCAAACCAAGCAGCACCTTGAGATCTTCTTCCATTGCCGCCACTGTCTGCTCAGCAGTGATGTCTGAAAGGAAGAAGTTCTTTATGTGCTTGAAGATGATAGTGCTGCAGTCCCCTGTCAGTGCCTTGCAACCAGCACTTGGGCGGTGCACCAGCCTGTCCCAGAACCCTGGGAAGGTCTGCATCGACGTTGCCAGCATTGGGTTCACCTTCCTCAGGTCGTCCCAGAACCCAGGCCTGTCCATCACATCTTGACGAGCAGGTTCCTTGTCAGAGGTGTCGAAGAATGAGAAGCCTTCCGCATAGTCGGTCATCAGGTCCAGAGCCTCCTCAACGAGGGGGGAGTGCTTGTTGATGCCAATGCTCCAGTCGTTGGAGCAGCCAGCCCCATACTTCCCAGGGATCGAAGCCATTTGCATGTTCCACCCTTTCTCGTCGCTCACCTTTTGAATGCCGAAGACACTTGAGGACCAATTGATGAGTACAGCAGCCTTCCCGTCCTTGAAGAAGTCCGAAGCCTTGTTGCCAGTGTACCCATAGAGGTCGGTGGGGGCGATCGTCCCAATCCAGCGCTTCCACATCGCAATGGCCTTCGCAGCCGCAGGGTTGTTGACTGTCACGTTCCCGTCCGCCTCCACAATGCTGCCAGCACCCTCGAAGCCAGACATGAGCGTCACAAGCATGAACTCGATAGCAGTCTGCGAAGTGGGGTCAGTACGAAGGACAACGCCCTCGAAGTCGGTGTTCCCACCAGCATGCTCCTTCTCCACGAGGGTGGCCAGGGTCGTCTCGAACTCCTCCCAGGTCGCAGGCCAGGTGAGGTTGTGCTTGTCGAAGAGGTCCTTGCGGTAGTAGGCCACCTGCTGGTTGGTCTGCCTCGTGAGGGTGTAGAGCTTCCCGTTCGGGGAGACATGGACCCGCCACTTCTTCCTGATGAGGTTGGGGTCCACGTCCAGCTCCACGAGGTTCTCAGCAAGGGTGGTGACCCACACAGTGTTCAGGTCCATCACCTCGTAGCTGGCGTCCTTGTTGTCAAGCATGTTCTGCAGGAAGCTGAAATCGTCGTCTCTGTTCGTGCGCCCGAACAGGCTCTTGATGTCCACAGACTCCATCCCCACGTCGGGGTGCTTCGCAGAAAAGTTAGCCGTCACCTCGCACACCTTGCGCTCGAGCTTGCTAACGGTGGACCTGTTGATGTGCAGTGTCTTTGCACGGCCCGTGGGAACCTTGCACCTTGCTCCTGCAGCACATGCTACAAGATACACGAACAGCAGGAAACTCAATGCAATCCTTCCCATGTCAACTTCCTCCTGTTAGGATTATATGTTCAAAGAAAGAAGCGGAGAAGAAGAAGGTGAGGGGAGAAACGTAAAAGAGAAAGGGACACGAAACAGATATGTGGGATTGTGAAGTACCATAGTTGGTGGTGACAGAGGTTTTGAAAAAAGCGACATAGAGAAGAGAGCAAAGGAGAAGAGAGATATAAAAAATAAAAAAAACAAAAAAAAAGAGTCGGTTGATTGTTGTTTGTGCACAGCCGGGGTTAACCTGTAGAAGGATAAGCCCAACAATGCTACCACTACTCTTTTTAGCAATAACAATTCATTGTCAATATTATTGTTTTTCTTGTTCAAGCAAAAAAAAATAAATAAAAAAACACGCAAGATAGTGAACAAGCTCTTCTTAGCGGTGCACAGCGGGGTGTGGTGTGAAATTGAAAAGTTGAAAAATATTAGTTTTAAACTTGTCGATTTTAGTTTTTCGCTGGAACGGAGAAGCGCGAAGAAACAGAAAAGACGATGTAAAACTTAATAAACTTATTAAAAGTAGAATTAATTCTTCTTTTCTCGGCACAAGGGACGAGTTCTTAGTTATCGTTCTCTTGCTCAAATGAGCATTTCTGAATTAAAAAAAAAAGGGATAGAGATTACGAAAGAAAAAAAAAAACGAGAAAACCGAGGCCTTGCTCGTCTCGTATGAATCGCACCAACCTAAACTGTCATAAACATTTCTCCCTATATCTTACTACTACTTTGCTCCAAAAAAAACCGATTACGTCTCTTCACCAGAAAAATACCGAAAAATTTAAAAAAAAGGCTCTCAATGACAGGGTTTTGCTTTTCTTTTTCTTCTTTTCTTTACCTTCTTTTCCCGAGGAGATTTCCCAGGACAAAAAGCTTTAAAACAATTTGCTTGTTTTCTTTTTTTTTTTTTTTTCTTTGTAGAAAGCTAAAAAATAGAGGGAGGGGAAAAAAAGAATTCATCATTGTAAAAACCCCCCGATATATATCTTTATGACTTTAACAGCCCAACATAGCTTGGCGAAGAAAATAGGTGTCTTTTGAGGTGAAAAGACTGCTCAAAACAGCGCGCTTTGTGAGGTTATTTGGTTCAATTTACATTCTATGACGCACCGTGAAGTAGAAGTAACTCTTTGCTCGGTACAAGATAAACGGGTTTTAGGAATAAATAAATAAATAAATAAAAGGGCTCCTTCTGTTTCTTTTTTGTGAAAGAAAGACCTTCTGTTGTAACCTTTGAATTATTAACGACTTCAACCCCCCAAGACTGGAAAAACAAAAAAAAAGAAGAAAAAAAAAAGAAATAAGAAGCAAAGTGACGAAACAAATAAAAAGAAAACAAAGAAACAAAGTGGCCATCGCTCCTACGCAGCTAGTCATGCGCCTTCACGGGAGGATGTCTGATGCATTTCTTGTCGCCATAAGGAGAAAAAATAGGGGGGGGGGAATAGCCGACTGTATTTTTTAGAATATTTATGCCTGGATGGAAGAGCAGAAGAAGAAGGGACCCAGTAACATTACAGTCTGCTTGCCAGATAAGTGGCAAAGGTCGCCGCAATCCAACGCTTCTTCCACAAGTTCTAAAAATAGATTTATTCGAGTCCATTGTTGTAAACCTTGTTCGTTCTTTTCTTTCTCTTTTCCTCTTATTGGTTGTGCCGACGTCACCCGAATCTCGCAATCAGCTCTTGCAGGGAGCTATTCAGGTACTCAGGCATCTCGTCACCCAAGACCAGCCAGGCTGCCTCGATGGCTGACACCACACGCCTGTTGGCGTCTCTTGAGGCATCGTCTGAAAGTTCAGATAGAAGTGCCAACTGCGAGTTGGCCTCAGTGGCATTGCGTGCCAGTGCATACATCCACTCCTCGTTGGCAGACTCCATGAAGTCCCCCACACGGAAGATGACCTGGTCGTTCCCCGACCTCTTGTGCTCAGCCCCGAACACGGCCACAGGTGAGATGTCGATGTAGCCATTCACCACTTGCGACACTGGGTTCTCGATCGTGACGCAAGTCTTGAGGTCGTACCCCTTCTCCGACAGGTACCTCGCAGTCCGCATCACCTTCCCAAGCGCCGTGAACGCCTTCAACGCAAGCGACCCACACGATGCTACGGTAGCCCTACCTGTCGCGACCCCGATACCTATGCCTTGGCCATTCACACTACCCCCTATAATTTTGTCACGCACCATCATCGCGCACTGGCACGCCTTCATCACGTTGTTAACTAAGTTCGTCGTGATGTTCAGCCCGATGATGCTCTGGTCGCCAGACGTGCTGAGAAGAGCTCCCCTCCCACCACCGCTTGTCACCGTGCTCACCGCATCTAAAATGGCAGTCACACCAGCCACAGAGTCCCCAGGGTACCAGATAGACACAAGGCTGACGTTCTTCACCGTCGCCTGCATCTTCATCTGATTCATGGGTACCACAGATGGCTCGCTCGATGAATTCCCAGTTCGCGAGGACTGCGAGTTCTTCGAATTCTTTGATGGAGCAAGCGACACAAGATCGTCTTCTGTGTCGGACTCTTCCTTCTGGAAGAGGGAGGCGGGCATGTAGGCCTTGTACTCGTTGAGGATGTCGCACATGGCATAGAAGCCAGAGAGCAGGGCGGAGACCTCCAGAAGAATGTTGTCCCTCTTCACCACCTTGTCCATTTCCATGTTCTCCACATGCTTCATGTCCCGCACAAGGCTGATGAAGGGCTGGGTGATCACAACAGCACATGCAAGAAGGACCACAATTCCAATAGCTGCAAGCATCACAGACAGGTCGATCGCCTCCTCATATGCATCCTCCGCATCCCCCATGATCACAACGTGTGGTGTGATGTACACCACCAACCAGTCCACAGTATTGGTGTCGAAAGTAGACTGCTGAATGTTCAGCATTGAGGCATACACCTTCTCACCAGAGGAGTACAGGTACGACCTCTCAGGGTCAATGAGTGATGTGTTCCAGTTCTCGATGCTCGCAAGGGCACCAGAGACCCACGGGTGCGCCACAGCTTCACCAGCTTCAGCCACAACCCCAGGTCCCATCACCTCCACTCCCACAGGCTGCTGTTGCTCATCGTTGGCGAGAAGTACCTCCCTCGTCGTCCTGTCGATGAGCACGATCAGTGACCTCGCAGGTACCTCCATCCGAGAGATGTCTTGTTTGATGTTCCCAAGAACCTTCTGTAGGAGGAGCGAGGAGGTTACCCGGCTTGCTTTCACCACTGTCTCGATCGTGTTGTGGATGGAGATCTCCATCGAGAGCATTCCTTGGAGTCGCAAGCGCTCCGAGAGGTCCTCGCTGATGTCGCGGATCGCAGTGTCGTTCCTGGTCACCACCACACCGAGCACCACGGCGAAGGAGGTGAGTGCCACAACCCCAAGCATCACGGAGACTGGAACCTTAAACGAACTGTTCTTCTTGCGGAGACTCTTTGCATTTCTGATAATTGTCACGATGATGCCAACCAACATCCCAGCAGAGAACACTGAGATCCCAAGCATCGCAACCCTTGTGTCCGTCCACTCTTCACGGGTGTAGTCGGCTCCAGAGATGTCAATCAAACCAAGCAGCACCTTGAGATCTTCTTCCATTGCCGCCACTGTCTGCTCAGCAGTGATGTCTGAAAGGAAGAAGTTCTTTATGTGCTTGAAGATGATAGTGCTGCAGTCCCCTGTCAGTGCCTTGCAACCAGCACTTGGGCGGTGCACCAGCCTGTCCCAGAACCCTGGGAAGGTCTGCATCGACGTTGCCAGCATTGGGTTCACCTTCCTCAGGTCGTCCCAGAACCCAGGCCTGTCCATCACATCTTGACGAGCAGGTTCCTTGTCAGAGGTGTCGAAGAATGAGAAGCCTTCCGCATAGTCGGTCATCAGGTCCAGAGCCTCCTCAACGAGGGGGGAGTGCTTGTTGATGCCAATGCTCCAGTCGTTGGAGCAGCCAGCCCCATACTTCCCAGGGATCGAAGCCATTTGCATGTTCCACCCTTTCTCGTCGCTCACCTTTTGAATGCCGAAGACACTTGAGGACCAATTGATGAGTACAGCAGCCTTCCCGTCCTTGAAGAAGTCCGAAGCCTTGTTGCCAGTGTACCCATAGAGGTCGGTGGGGGCGATCGTCCCAATCCAGCGCTTCCACATCGCAATGGCCTTCGCAGCCGCAGGGTTGTTGACTGTCACGTTCCCGTCCGCCTCCACAATGCTGCCAGCACCCTCGAAGCCAGACATGAGCGTCACAAGCATGAACTCGATAGCAGTCTGCGAAGTGGGGTCAGTACGAAGGACAACGCCCTCGAAGTCGGTGTTCCCACCAGCATGCTCCTTCTCCACGAGGGTGGCCAGGGTCGTCTCGAACTCCTCCCAGGTCGCAGGCCAGGTGAGGTTGTGCTTGTCGAAGAGGTCCTTGCGGTAGTAGGCCACCTGCTGGTTGGTCTGCCTCGTGAGGGTGTAGAGCTTCCCGTTCGGGGAGACATGGACCCGCCACTTCTTCCTGATGAGGTTGGGGTCCACGTCCAGCTCCACGAGGTTCTCAGCAAGGGTGGTGACCCACACAGTGTTCAGGTCCATCACCTCGTAGCTGGCGTCCTTGTTGTCAAGCATGTTCTGCAGGAAGCTGAAATCGTCGTCTCTGTTCGTGCGCCCGAACAGGCTCTTGATGTCCACAGACTCCATCCCCACGTCGGGGTGCTTTGTAGTGAAGTTAGCCGTCACCTCGCACACCTTGCGCTCGAGCTTGCTGAAGGTGGACTTGTTGATGTGCAGTGTCTTTGCACGGCCCGTGGGAACCTTGCACCTTGCTCCTGCAGCACATGCTACAAGATACACGAACAGCAGGAAACCCAGTTCAATCCTTCCCATGGTTGCTTTCTTTTTGACCTACTCTCTGTGAGGGTGATAAAACTAGAACAGCAGAAGAAATAAGAAGTAAAACAAAAGGGCACAGTGCGATCACCGGCCAACCAATAAGAGGGAGCAAACACTATTCTTCGTTCGACGGGGTACCTTGTCTAAAAAAACGCGCGTGGCGTAACAACAGCGATGGCGACTGGGCAAAAAGAAAACTCAATCTGTTTTTGCAATGTCGGAAGGTTCCCGGACCCGTGAAGTGGGGTCAGTCGAGGGGTCCAACCACCAGCCAGCAGCCGGGGTAGAGCCTGCCCACGACACTCCTTCCACATCCGCTAGCCGTTAGCTCCTCAACTGATGAGAAAATTCATATTTTGAGTAATCTTGTCACAAAATAAGGTTTCGGAGATGCCCTCCCCAAAGAACCTAACATTTTCCAAGCTCAAGAGCATCACGGTTGAAATTCACTATGATAGGAACGAAGTGGTTAGCAACGGCTCGACAAAGCTTGAAAAAAAAAGTAGGTGCCAAAAAAAGAAAGCCCTTTTTTTTTCCTATTCTTCATGACGTCTTCTCGGAGGGGGTACACTTCGACACTATCAGTTACGGTGCAATCAGGGAGGAGGGAGGGAGGGAGGGACAAATATTTCATAAACCGTCATTTGATAAAAAGATTCTGGGAAACGGCTCTGCTGGCAGGGGTGGAAAAAAAAAAGAACTGCTGTTGTCACACCCCCTGCACGGACTTAAGCCTACTCCCCGTTCTTTTATCTCCATCAGTAACATATTATTGCCGACTAGGCTCCTGCTTGCAGTGTCACGCAGCACCAAATCTCAAAAGAGCTGCTGATAAAGGAGAGAACTGTGGGTTTACTGTCACTCACGGAAAGGCCCTCCTTTCCTTCATAGCCAGCTTTAAAAAAAAAAGAGAAAAAAAACCCCATGTTCTTTGGTTTAGTTTTGCTCTCCTCAATTAAGTCATTCAGAACCTGACCACCGTTTTGGCACCAGACCAATAAAAAAAAGAAAAATAAAAAGTTAGGCCACACAAAAATCTGGGACTTTTGGAGTGTATTGGGCAGGTGAATGAATTAAAGAAAAGAAGATGAAAAAACTGAGAGGAGTAAAGAGGAATCTTGATTGAAACTATCGGTCGGGGGAGGGAACATTCTGATATAATCACAAAAAAAAAAGAAGAAGAAAAAAAGGAGGAAAAAAAAACATGCGCAACAGAGGCCGCACACAAGCTGTGACAAACAACAGCAAAAGAATTCTGAACCACAAGAAAAAGGGAGGGGGGGGGGGGGGGGGGATTCAAGTAAGTTAAAGAAGAAGAAAAGAGAAAACATATTTAAATGGGGTTGCGGAGAGCGAGTCTTTGTGGGGGCATCCCTCCTTGAGAGCTCCCTGTGGGGGTACGCGTAGTATCGCTACTAAAAAAAAAAAAAAAAAAAAAAAAAAAGAGACATTTATTAAAAAAAATGGCTTTGGTTGCAACACTATTTAGCATTAAGTGTGCAGCGTGGAGTCTGCGTCGCTGCATTTTTATCGGCAGATGGGGTGGGGATTCTTCGGGTAGGTTCAAGGTAGGTCGGCACGAATTTGTTGTCTCTCCCGCTGTTCGAGAATGAAGCGCACCTCGTCCTGGGTCTGCAGGAATACCCTCGGATCCGTTTGTTTGCACCAACGGATCGGAGGGAGGATGTCAAGAAGGGCTTCCCGGGGATAAGAGGATCGTGCTTTGTTTTCGGCCACCTCTGACAGTTTTGTCAGCACTCTAGCTCGTACGTCAGCCGTATCTTCCAAGATGAGCTGTTTGGTCGTGGCCTCAAAGTCGAGTGCGAGCTCTATCCTTGAGACTGAACCCTGAGGGCTCCACTGCAGCATACGAAAAAAAAAAAAAAAAAAAAAAAAAGAAAAATAACGAAAAAAACCACAAAGACGGAGTTTGGTGGAGAGAGAGAGAAAAAAAAAAAAAAAAAACCGAAAGAAATTGCAGGCAGAAGGCTTCCGCCCCTATTGCCCCTAACTTTCAATTCTCCAATCACCGGGGGGAAAAAAAAAGGGGGGAGGGGGTAAATACAGGTTTACATATTGCTGTTTAGGTTTTCAAACAGATTAAAAAAGAGAGACTAGATCCGCAATACATGGTTTTCCTTCTTTTTTTTTTTAAAAGTTTTAAACCGGATTTAGAACCTAATAAAGAAAGGTGTAAAAATGATCCCCACCAGTCAGCGGCTGTTCTGCTGTTGTTGTCTGTGCTTGCGGAAGAACAAACATGAAAAAAGTACCCCTTTGAGTGGTTTACGGGTGGGTAGTTATCAAAAAACCGACATCAGAGCACAATTTCTGACCCCCTCCCCCCATTTGTAAATTCTGCACAAATATTCCTTTGCCTTTGCACACGGCACAAATCCTGAGATGACTCACCTCTCTTTTTTTGTTCTTTGACAAAAAGAAAATCTTTTCTTTTTTTCTAACAAAGATGAGAAGAGTTTAAAAAGAGGATTTATCAAAAAGAAAAAAATAGAAATAGGAAAAGACAAAACCTACGAAAGGGGGGGGGGGGGAGGGGGGAGTGGAAGATTGGAACTATTTTTCTGAACGCCATTTTCCCGCTTTTCTTTCAGTGTCACCTTGATCTTCTCTTTCGCCTATGCCATTAGATTCAGAAGCCAGCAAACCACCGGCCCAGTGCCTCGTATCGTAACGCAAGGTGGAAAAGTACTCATCACATCTCAATCCTGTCGATCGCGTCCGGGGGTGGGGGGAGTGGAAGATTTGAGCTCATTCCCGCCTGCTTGAAAATAGGATTTTAGAGAAAGTTGAGTCGATATACTTATTGTTGCAGAGCATTTATTTCCTTCTTTTAAAACAAAATCTTTTTCTTTTCTTTTCTTTTCTCTTTTTTTCATTTCTTTTTTTTCTTTCTTTTTTTGCGCAGTTCCAATAGAAAGGTGACCTGATTGCTCCGATTTCTGTGGCTTTTTGAATAGACAAGCGCAGCCCCATTACCGAGCAGTGTCGCACGCATCCGAGCTGCAAAGGGATAAATAGCTTGCTCCCGCACCCATCTTCTTTTTTTTGTACGTTTCATTTCAATTTCTTTTCTTTCTCTTCCTTTATCTAGTGGCAAAATCTAGATCTCAGATCCTGAAGTGAGTCAGCCAGGTAGCCTGCCATCTCTGTGCCTTGTGTGGACCACGCTGCCTCGATGGCCACCATCTGTTTCTTGTTGCTCTCACTGTTGAGCAAGGTGAGATGTGCCATGCAAGAGGCAACAGAGTTGGCGTCGGTAGCGTTCCTGGCGTAGGCGTACATCCACTCCTCGTTCTCTGTCTCGAGGAACGAGCCTGCACGGAAGATGACCTGGTCGCTGCCGGACCTCTTGTGCTCCAAGGCGTACACAGTGACGGGTTCCACCTCCATGCACCCCTTCACAACCAGCGCCACAGAGTTCTCCAGCATCACCCCCGCCTTCAAGGTGCACCCCCTCTCCGACAGGTACCTCACAGATGGCATCACCTTCCCAAGCGCCGTGAACGCCTTCAACGCAAGCGACCCACACGATGCTACGGTAGCCTTCCCCGTCGCACACCCGATCCCGACAGCGTGCTTCCCAAGCTCGCTCCCCAACCTGTCCCGCACCATCACCGCGCACTGGCACGCCTTCATGTTGTGTGACACAAGATGCGTCGTGATGTTCAGCCCGATGATGCTCTGGTCGCCAGTCGTGCTGAGAAGAGCTCCCCTCCCACCACCGCTCGTCACCCCGCTCACCGCATCCAAGATCGTCGTCACGTGTCCCACAGAGTCCCCAGGGTACCAGATAGACACAAGGCTGATGCTTTTCGTCGTTGCCTGCATCTTCATCTGGCTCACCACACCTATCGGTGCAGGGGTGTCACCAGTATGGTGGGAGGTTGCAGTGCGCGATGAACGTGACGTCTTTGAAAGGGACTCTTCATCAACATCCGAGGACTCGTCCTTCTGGAAGAGGGAGGCGGGCATGTAGGCCTTGTACTCGTTGAGGATGTCGCACATGGCATAGAAGCCAGAGAGCAGGGCGGAGACCTCCAGAAGAATGCTGTCCCTCTTCACCACCTTGTCCATTTCCATGTTCTCCACATGCTTCATGTCCCGCACAAGGCTGATGAAGGGCTGGGTGATCACAACAGCACATGCAAGAAGGACCACAATTCCAATAGCTGCAAGCATCACAGACAGGTCGATCGCCTCCTCATATGCATCCTCCGCATCCCCCATGATCACAACGTGTGGTGTGATGTACACCAGTAGCCAGTCAATGCTGTAGGTTAGGTACTTCGCTTCGACATCTGAAGCAGCCTTCTTGATGTTCAGCATTGAGGCATACACCTTCTCACCACCAGAGGAGTACAGGTACGACCTCTCAGGGTCAATGAGTGATGTGTTCCAGTTCTCGATGCTCGCAAGGGCACCAGAGACCCACGGGTGTGCCACCCCAGAAACAGCCCCAATGCCTGACAACACTGTGCCGACAGGTTGCTGCTTGTCATCGTTCGAGAGAAGCACCTTCCTCGTTGTCCTGTCGATGAGCACGATCAGTGACCTCGCAGGTACCCGCATGCGTGCAATGTCCTGTTTGATGTTCCCAAGAACCCTTGACATGAGGAGTGCAAAGGTCGCACTGTTCTTCTCCACAAGGCTCTCAATAGTTCCGTGGATGGAAATCTCAAGAGCAAGCATGCTCTGCTGCCTGAGCCGCTCCGAGAGGTCCTCGCTGATGTCGCGGATCGCAGTGTCGTTCCTGGTCACCACCACACCGAGCACCACGGCGAAGGAGGTGAGTGCCACAACCCCAAGCATCACAGAGACAGGAACCTTAAAAGAAATATCATTGCAGAGGCTTCTGGCTCCCCTCACAATCATCCACACGATTCCAACCAGGAAAACACCACAACAGAGAGAGATCACCACCATTGCCACCCTTGTGTCCGTCCACTCGTCGCGGGAGTAGTCGATGCCAGAGATGTCGATCACGCCAAACAGAACATGAAGGTCCTTCTCCATCGCTGCCACAGCCTCCGCCCCAGTCTGGCCCTCCGTGAGAAAGAAAGAAGTAACATGCTTGAAGACGATGTTGACGCAGTCCCCGTACAGTTCCTTGCACCCAGCACTTGGGCGGTGCACCAGCCTGTCCCAGAACTCTGGGTAGGCCTGCATCGACTTCGCCAGCATTGGGTTCGAGCTGTTGAACTTTACCCAGAAGTCAGGCCTGTCCATCACATCCTGACGAGCAGGCTCGTTTCCAGTGAGGTCGAAGAATGAGAAGTGCTCAGACAGGTCGCTGACAAGATCCTGGGCTGCCTCCTTCAGGGGTGTGTGCTTGTTGATGCCAATGCTCCAGTCCCCAGAGCAGCCTGCCCCGTTGTTCCCAGGGATGGGCCCTATCTGGATGTCCCAGCCTAAAGAAGAGTTGTCAATGTTCGCCTGGTTCATCACGGTACTGTCGGAGGACCACAGGATGAGGCACGCTGACTTCCCTGCAAGAAAGTTTGTTTTAGCACCCCCACTGGTGAGTCCCCAGAGGTTGTGCGGGGCAATGGTGCCCACCCAGCGCTTCCACATGGTAAGGGTACGTGCCGCCGCAGGGTTGTTCACCGTCACGTTCCCACTGTCGTCAACCACATTCCCAGCACCATCAAAACCCGACATGAGCGTCACGAGCATGTAAATAATACGGTTCTGCGAGTTCGAGTCGGTCGGAAGCAGTACACCATCGAAGTCGGTGTTCCCACCAGCACGCTCCTTCTTCACGAGGGTGTCCAAGGTCGTCTCGAACTCCTCCCAGGTAGCGGGGTAGGTGAGACCGTGCTTGTCGAAGAGGTCCTTGCGGTAGAACACCACCATCTGGTTGGTCTGCCTCGTGAGGGTGTAGAGCTTCCCGTTCGGAGACATGTGAAGCTGCCACTTCTTCCTGATGATGTTGGGGTTGATGTCCAGCTCGATGAGCTCGTCCTGAAGGGTGGTGACCCACGGGGTGTCCAGGCTCATCACCTCGTAACCTGTCTCCTTGTTGTACAACATGTTCTGCAGGAAGGCGAAGTCGTTGTCATGGTTGTACGAAAACTCCTTCAGATCGATGTACTGGATCCCCACGTCGGGGTGCTTGGCTGTGAAGTTGTCGTTGACTTCGCACAGGGTTGTGTTCAATGCGGAAGTGATTGCAGTGTGGACATGCAGAGTGTGATTTTTGTTGTCAGGAAGCGTGCAATTGTCCTTGTTAGATCCGTAGACATCAGCAACGTTGCACAGCACTGCCACGTACAACAGCACACCTTTCGCTCCCATCATTATACAGTATATAAGTTATTACCTGTTTGGCTTTCAACGAAGAAGGTGGGGGGGGGGGGGGGGGGGGACATAGTGAATGGGGGAATGGAAACGAAGAAAAAAAATCAGATCGAGCTGTAACAAAGACCAGCCAAGAGGCAACGCCACGTTGGGTGTAAGCTTTATAATATGATCATCACGTCATCCTGGAATATGGCGCCGTATCCCTTTTTCGCCTCGCGGCGGGGCGGGGCAATCTTCCCGGAGTTTGCTTACAACAGCCAGCGCGCAATCCAAAGAAAAAAAAGACAAAAAGGGAGGAAACGAAAAAAAACTCGATGATTTAAAGGAAGCCGGTGGGGGCACCCTGCACAAGCACCATTTACTTGATTACAGAGGGCGCACCTCGGCCTAGCTGTAGCTTCTTCTGCGTTCCGCGTTGTGTCCTTAATGCGTGCGGTGTGCAGCTCAACCCCAGCCGGGGCGCCCCGGGTAACCAAGATTCTGAGCCCGTGTAGTTTGCTGCCTGTTCGCCACCCAGAGCATCTGCTTCTTCCACTTGGGCGCTACCGGTGATGACCGACGAGGAGGTCAACAGCGAACAACACATCTGATGTACTTCTTTATATTTCCATGTTATCCCCACCACCTGAAAAAAAAAAAAAAAAATGGACCAGGGGAGCTGTGGGTTATGTTTAAATCACTTTGTTGTAAATGACAGCAAATGTGACCCACCACGGGAAAAAAGAAAAAACTCTTTCCAATAAATATTGTGATGTTCCAAAGGCTTAAAACACAGAGGCCTACGTAAAATAGAGACAACTAAGCTCTTATAAACCACACCATTTTGTAACCTAGAAAGTCTTCTGGCCTTTCTCACCGAGCAGAACCAGCTCATATAAAAAAGAAAATACAAAAAAGAAAAGCGGCCATGAGGGCAGGGTATAAAAAGAATTGCGCTACACAATTCCTTCTTTTTATCTCTTCTTTTTTTCTTTCTTCCTCTTTTCACCCTCATTTGGACCCTGTATCTTGAATAACAAAAGGGGAGGAGGAGGAGGAAGAAGAGGAGGGAGGAACAAATGAAAAAAAAAAAAAAAAAAAGAACCTAAAGCATTCTTTCTGCTGGGGAGATTGCTGTTTCTATGTCAGTCAGGCTTACCCTCCTGAAAATGAATCTGGCTCAGCCCCACTTATTTCTTCTTTTTTTTTTTCCTTCTTTCACGGGCAAAAAAAAAAAAAAAAAAAAAAAAAAGAGTTGGCTGTGACTGTAATCTGTGCACCAGCCAGGACCAACATCCAACAATGCAACTAAAAAAAAGAAGGGCAAGCACACATCAAATCTGCCTTCTAAATATAAGTTAGACCCATCACTCTAGGAGGTCGTGTGACGTGTGAGGACTAAGGGATATTCATTAGAACAGAGTTTGTTTCCAGCGCGCAAGCCTATGGCACACTACAAGGGGAGAGGGGTCTATCTTTCGAAGAAAAAAAAAAAGAACAATATCATATTTCTTTGCTTCGTCTAAAAAGGAAATCGCACCTCCGGGGGAGGAAAGAAGAGAAGAACTCTCTGCATCTTCTGGGGGCTCCCAAATGATGTCGACATTTTGTGTCTTTTGTTCCCTTTTCTTTGAACGAGTCTTGACTTTGACTTGTCTAAATGTTGGCAACGTTTCCGGTTTTTACAAACCTTTTCCGGCTTTTTACCCCGTCACGTACAAAACAACAAAGGCCAGTTCTTCTTTCTCCGTATTTGTATGAATCTTATTTTCTCTTTTTTTCTTCTTTTTTTTCTTTCGTTTTTTTATTTTCATTTCAGTCGCACGGGGAGGGAGAGGAGAAAAAAAAGGAGAACTGATAAAGTTTCGGGGTGAAAGCAAATTAACCTCTTCAAGATACTCCTTTCACAACATCTTCATGATGCCCGCTCTGATATTATTGTCCGGACTAGAAAGAAGAGTTTCGTTTCACCTAACTAGGAGAGATGAGATGGGTCTTGGGCAATTTTCTCTTTCTGCCAGCGGTTGGTTGACTCGACCTTTAGCTTTGTGAGCTTCACCCGAAGCCTCCCAAAGGCCACTGTTGTCACTTAAAAGGTAACCGTGGAGTGTGAAGAAAGTTAATCCTCAATAAATTAGATCTCATGTTCACCCATTTCTACACGGTCAAGGCTCATTTTGTCACTCTTGCAGGTGCCTGCTTTTGTACCACTGTTTTTGGTCAAAGATCCTATTGGAGGGCTAGCAGATCTTTTTCAAGTTCCAAACAGGTACAGTAATCAGCTTAGGGCCAAAAAAAGATTCAAAAAAAAAAAGAAGAAAAAAAAAAAAAAAAAAGCAAAAGCTGAACAAAAATGCACCGACTTCTTAAAAAGATTTCTTTAAAAATTCGTTCAAGAAATATGTAGATGGGGAAATATATTTATTTTTTTTATCATTTCTTTTTCTTCTTTCTCATTCTCGGAAAAAAAAAAAAAAAAAAAAAACAGTGGTAAACCCTTAGAAGGACATGAGCAGCTGGCATAAGCAGGCAACACTCACAAAGAATCCTTGGAACTCTCAAAAAAAAGCATTTCGAAGGTCCGTTCTGTAAGATAAACAAAGAAACATGAAAAAAATATATGAGTTAAAGGAAGTCTTTGTACACCCCCTTGTTCTCTATCCCCCTTCAGCAGCGGTTTCTCCTTCTTCGGTGGTCGTGCCGGCCTCCTCCCCAGCTTGGCTACTTTTTCCCTTCTTTCCTTTGCCCATTGCTTCCCCAGCTCCTCCAGGTCGTACTTGGTCTTCGTTGATGCAAAGATTGCTCTTCTACTCCACCCGATCACCGCCTTCGTCCCTCCGATTGATCGCAGCGTATGTACTCTCGTTCAGCAGGGAAGGCCCTCCTTCCTAAAATAAAAAAAAATAAAAATAAAAACATCAATTACCTTATGACTATTTGTTTTTTGTTGCTCGCACGAGCAAAAAAAAAGGTTTTTTAAAAAGCTGCGAAAGTTTCTTTTGCTCGGCACAAGTTGCATATAGTTATAAAATCATTTTTTGAAAAGATAAATATTTGTAACAAAAAATAAAAGTGCGATCATAAGAGAGGTGTGGAGGGAAGGTGAGATGGAGCCAAATTGTGGAAAAGAACAAGAGTGAAATAGGAGGGGTGGGTTTGGGAATACTATCCTAACTAAACGGAAAAAAAGAGAGTAAAAAAAAGGGGGGGGGAGAAGGAGGGGAAAAAGAAAAAAAAATAAAACGTAAGATTGTGGTCAATCTTACGATATTTGTCAAGAAACACGTTTATCAATGATTTCTTATCCACCTTTACTAATTCTTTTAAACAAGAGTAAGGATAAACACGAATTCACAAATCTTTCAAAAAAAAAAACCCTTTTTCTTTCGGGGGGGGGGGGGGGGACATCGTATTTTTAAATCGCCCTAGTATTCTCTTTTTCCTTTCCCCATTGTTTCTGCTTAAAAAGAGATGCTGGGGGAAAACCCCGGGGGGGAGGACGCCTTTAAGAAAAAAGAAATGTGTGAGAGTAAGAAATAACTGATATAAAAATAGTTTCAAAAAAAAGAATAAAGACGGTGAGAGAGAGTGTATACTTGTGCTATGACTCGTGAGGTTTTATTATCTTTACTGCTGTGTTTGTTTTCTTTTAATCCCTGCTTTTGGGACTACCACAATTTCTTTTGTTTTCAAAAATAAAACAGTTTCACAGATAAACACAGAACCTTCCCCTATACTCCCCTGTCTTTCTTTTTGCCGGTTTCATTAACATGTTTTTTTCTTCATCAGATTCTTCTTTTTCTTTCTTGAATAGCGAACTTTGGGGGGAGGGGGTGGAGGAAAAAAAAAAGGAGATCTGGAAAGTACAAATAGCAACAAAAGAAACAAAATATATATATGAGTTAAAGGAAGTCTTTGTGAGACGCCCCCTTGTTCTCATGCTCTACCTGCACCTATCCCCCTTCAGCAGCGGTTTCTCCTTCTTCGGTGGTCGTGCCGGCCTCCTCCCCAGCTTGGCTACTTTTTCCCTTCTTTCCTTTGCCCATTGCTTCCCCAGCTCCTCCAGGTCGTACTTGGTCTTCGTTGATGCAAAGATTGCTCTTCTACTCCACCCGATCACCGCCTTCGTCCCTCCGATTGATCGCAGCAACAAAATAGTCGTTCACAAAAAAGCTACCGCCTCATATCTCTAAAAAAAAAAAAAAAAAAAAAAAAAAAAAAAAGAAACTTTTCAACCAACCTTTTGCGAGACACGTCTCAAGGTTTTTCACATGCTTTAGCGATATGGTGTGAATAAAAAAAAAATTCACTATGATAGGAACGAAGTGGTTAGCAACGGCCCGCCAAAAAAAAAAAGAATATTGTCAAAACACATACAGCGGGAAGCTTCCCTTAGCTAAGGGAAGCTTCCCTTAGCTAAACAAAAGTCAAGACACTACTCATGTCCACGAACCAAAAAAAAAAAATAGAAATAAGCTGGAGTGTTGGTGGCAATAGTAGGTTTTCTCATTCATTTCCGCTTTCATTTCTTTCATCATTCCCGTCCCTATGTTCAGATGTGAGGTGTGCGCTACTCTTGAAAATGTTAAGAGAAAAGACGGTGTGCTTAAGGACAAATCCTGTTGTGCGTCTGAAAAAAACCTTTTATCCTCTATATCGCTCTCTTCTTGTGTACAGTCCCAGAGACTTGCGTGTCGTCACCTCAAGAAAAAAAAGGGGGGTTTCTTTTCTTTTTTTTTTCTTTTTCAAAGCACCCCGCCTCGTGACTAGATGTCAGGGATCACACGGGCTTGTATCATAACGGCTATCAAACTATATTAATTATAATCATAAAAAAGAAATACGAAAAGAAACAAAACGATGTTTTTCACAACAATAGGATCGCAGCATACACGTGGTGTCGCTCTTTGTTTCTGTCTAGTGGCAAAATCTAGATCTCAGATCCTGAAGTGAGTCAGCCAGGTAGCCTGCCATCTCTGTGCCTTGTGTGGACCACGCTGCCTCGATGGCCACCATCTGTTTCTTGTTGCTCTCACTGTTGAGCAAGGTGAGATGTGCCATGCAAGAGGCAACAGAGTTGGCGTCGGTAGCGTTCCTGGCGTAGGCGTACATCCACTCCTCGTTCTCTGTCTCGAGGAACGAGCCTGCACGGAAGATGACCTGGTCGCTGCCGGACCTCTTGTGCTCCAAGGCGTACACAGTGACGGGTTCCACCTCCATGCACCCCTTCACAACCAGCGCCACAGAGTTCTCCAGCATCACCCCCGCCTTCAAGGTGCACCCCCTCTCCGACAGGTACCTCACAGATGGCATCACCTTCCCAAGCGCCGTGAACGCCTTCAACGCAAGCGACCCACACGATGCTACGGTAGCCTTCCCTGTTGCACACCCGATCCCGACAGCGTGCTTCCCAAGCTCGCTCCCCAACCTGTCCCGCACCATCACCGCGCACTGGCACGCCTTCATGATGTGTGACACAAGATGCGTCGTGATGTTCAGCCCGATGATGCTCTGGTCGCCAGTCGTGCTGAGAAGAGCTCCCCTCCCACCACCGCTCGTCACCCCGCTCACCGCATCCAAGATCGTCGTCACGTGTCCCACAGAGTCCCCAGGGTACCAGATAGACACAAGGCTGATGCTTTTCGTCGTTGCCTGCATCTTCATCTGGCTCACCACACCTATCGGTGCAGGGGTGTCACCAGTATGGTGGGAGGTTGCAGTGCGCGATGAACGTGACGTCTTTGAAAGGGACTCTTCATCAACATCCGAGGACTCGTCCTTCTGGAAGAGGGAGGCGGGCATGTAGGCCTTGTACTCGTTGAGGATGTCGCACATGGCATAGAAGCCAGAGAGCAGGGCGGAGACCTCCAGAAGAATGCTGTCCCTCTTCACCACCTTGTCCATTTCCATGTTCTCCACATGCTTCATGTCCCGCACAAGGCTGATGAAGGGCTGGGTGATCACAACAGCACATGCAAGAAGGACCACAATTCCAATAGCTGCAAGCATCACAGACAGGTCGATCGCCTCCTCATATGCATCCTCCGCATCCCCCATGATCACAACGTGTGGTGTGATGTACACCAGTAGCCAGTCAATGCTGTAGGTTAGGTACTTCGCTTCGACATCTGAAGCAGCCTTCTTGATGTTCAGCATTGAGGCATACACCTTCTCACCACCAGAGGAGTACAGGTACGACCTCTCAGGGTCAATGAGTGATGTGTTCCAGTTCTCGATGCTCGCAAGGGCACCAGAGACCCACGGGTGTGCCACCCCAGAAACAGCCCCAATGCCTGACAACACTGTGCCGACAGGTTGCTGCTTGTCATCGTTCGAGAGAAGCACCTTCCTCGTTGTCCTGTCGATGAGCACGATCAGTGACCTCGCAGGTACCCGCATGCGTGCAATGTCCTGTTTGATGTTCCCAAGAACCCTTGACATGAGGAGTGCAAAGGTCGCACTGTTCTTCTCCACAAGGCTCTCAATAGTTCCGTGGATGGAAATCTCAAGAGCAAGCATGCTCTGCTGCCTGAGCCGCTCCGAGAGGTCCTCGCTGATGTCGCGGATCGCAGTGTCGTTCCTGGTCACCACCACACCGAGCACCACGGCGAAGGAGGTGAGTGCCACAACCCCAAGCATCACAGAGACAGGAACCTTAAAAGAAATATCATTGCAGAGGCTTCTGGCTCCCCTCACAATCATCCACACGATTCCAACCAGGAAAACACCACAACAGAGAGAGATCACCACCATTGCCACCCTTGTGTCCGTCCACTCGTCGCGGGAGTAGTCGATGCCAGAGATGTCGATCACGCCAAGCAGAACATGAAGGTCCTTCTCCATCGCTGCCACAGCCTCCGCCCCAGTCTGGCCCTCCGTGAGAAAGAAAGAAGTAACATGCTTGAAGACGATGTTGATGCAGTCCCCGTACAGTGCCTTGCACCCAGCACTTGGGCGGTGCACCAGCCTGTCCCAGAACTCGGGGTAGGCCTGCATCGACTTCGCCATAATTGGGTTCACCTCATTGAACTTTACCCAGAAGTCAGGCCTGTTCATCACATCCTGACGAGCAGGCTCGTTTCCAGTGAGGTCGAAGAATGAGAAGTGCTCAGACAGGTCGCTGACAAGATCCTGGGCTGCCTCCTTCAGGGGTGTGTGCTTGTTGATGCCAATGCTCCAGTCCCCAGAGCAGCCTGCCCCATTGTTCCCAGGGATGGGCCCTATCTGGATGTCCCAGCCGATTGTAGAGTTGTCGTTAATTTTGTTCATCACGGTACTGTCGGAGGACCACAGGATGAGGCACGCTGACTTCCCTGCAAGAAAGTTATTCCTCGCACCCCCACTGGTGAGTCCCCAGAGGTTGTGCGGGGCAATGGTGCCCACCCAGCGCTTCCACATCTCAAGGGTGCGTGCCGCCGCAGGGTTGTTCACCGTCACGTTCCCACTGTCGTCAACCACATTCCCAGCACCATCAAAACCCGACATGAGCGTCACGAGCATGTAAATAATACGGTTCTGCGAGTTCGAGTCGGTCGGAAGCAGTACACCATCGAAGTCGGTGTTCCCACCAGCACGCTCCTTCTTCACGAGGGTGTCCAAGGTCGTCTCGAACTCCTCCCAGGTAGCGGGGTAGGTGAGACCGTGCTTGTCGAAGAGGTCCTTGCGGTAGAACACCACCATCTGGTTGGTCTGCCTCGTGAGGGTGTAGAGCTTCCCGTTCGGAGACATGTGAAGCTGCCACTTCTTCCTGATGATGTTGGGGTTGATGTCCAGCTCGATGAGCTCGTCCTGAAGGGTGGTGACCCACGGGGTGTCCAGGCTCATCACCTCGTAACCTGTCTCCTTGTTGTACAACATGTTCTGCAGGAAGGTGAAGTCGTTGTCATTGTTGTACGAAAAGTCGTTCAGATCGATGTACTGGATCCCCACGTCGGGGTGCTTGGCTGTGAAGTTGTTGTTGACTTCGCACAGGGTTGTGTTCAGCGCGGAAGTGATTGCAGTGTGGACATGCAGAGTGTGCTTTTTGTTGTCAGGAAGCGGGCAGCTTCCGTAGACATCAGCAACGTTGCACAGCACTGCCACGTACAACAGCACACCTTTCGCTCCCATCATCTTTTTGTTTAAAACTTCGTGAATTCAATGTGCGCAACTAAAAAAAGAAAGAATAATTTAAAGCAAATGCGGCAAAAAAGAAAGTAGCTCGACCTTTGGACTTAACCGGAAAGATCGAATACAAATAGACCTGAGCTGAACAACGATCGAGAAAACATGTAAACCTGGAAAGGCAAGACAATGCTTAAGAATCGCATATGGGGACACTGCCAGGTGGTTTAGGTCATTAGTCCTTTACCTTATGTTCCCTTTCTGGATCTTCACCCACCCAAAACAGCCCTGAGCATCTTCGTGATGCCTGTCTCCTTCATGATTGTAGAGAAGGCCTTCCCAATCCCCGACTTGAGGAAGGTCTTCGCGATGGGGTCAGCATAGGTGAGGACAAGGAGCTTCATCGGCTCGTTCAAGACGATGTCCTGCATGAAGGCGATGGCGCAGCCTGTGAAGAAGCTCTGTTGGGTCTCCTGCTCCCAGCGCAAGGCCTCCGTGAGGAAAATGGTCACGGAAGAGAGCTGTATGAAGAAGGCGAGGGCATAGGCGAGGTAGGTCACGTGGTGCGGTAGGTGCTGTGGAAGGAGGCCCCCTTTCTTCAGCTGGTAGGACCGCAAGACAACGAGCCACCCCACCAGAAGGAACACGAGAGGGGCCAACCACTGCTCCGTCCCGCCCACCTCCACCTTGCTCCCCTCCCTTCGAATGGACGGTTGTTTCTCCAAGCAGACGAACAAGCACCCAGACCACTGCAGCACGAACACAGCGGACCCGAGGTGCCCCATGCTGTACCTCTGGTACATCACCCACCAGCACCCCAAGGCCGCCACAATCTGCACACAGCTCGCCCCTGCCCCTGCCCACCACTCCACCTCGTAGTACAGACACAACACGATGAACAGGTGCACCGACCAGAAGACCGACAGCACCATGGGGAGAAGCCGCGGGCGCCACGAGCTTACCCCGAGTGCCACGAAGATCATCACCCACAGGAACAACAAGGCCACACCGATCCCAACCTCTCCAGAGTCTATCATCAACACGCACCCGTACATCCCCAGTGACATCAGCAGCAGCGCCACAGCCTTCGCGAGCTGGAAGAAGTACGTTGCTATGCTTAGGATCAAGAAGAACGAAACGATAAGTGGCCACCACCTAGCCCCCGTCATGAAGTAGATCCCAACGTGGACGAGTGCCAGGAAGATGATAAACCTCATCGAACGCCCCGCTTCCTTGTTTGCCCGCTGGCAAAGTGTCATTTCTTCAGGTTCCTCTTCTTCCTCTTTATTATCAGCGTCTGACAGCTGCCTCTTGCCCCTTGGAGAAACTACTGTTGTTTCGTTCTCTGTCAGGAACACGGGCTTCGCTGACCCCA
This sequence comes from Diplonema japonicum, assembly GCA_964019335.1. NCBI lineage: Eukaryota > Euglenozoa > Diplonemea > Diplonemida > Diplonemidae > Diplonema > Diplonema japonicum. The sequence continues at coordinate 111,630 of OZ025681.1, forward strand.
AAGTGGGGCTGAACACAGCAGGGAGGCTGCACCGCCCACTTAATATGGGGCTCACCGGCCTTGAGAAATCTTCATCTACCCTGCCCTCTTTATCTGTCTCCTCTGCCAACTTCTTCGCCTCCCACCACTCCTTGTGTGAAATGGACTGGTACTCAGGTGTGCTGTACTGTGTGTATTCGCAAATGAGGCGTATCTCAGGGTTCCGACCCTGCTTCTTGCTCACCTCGTCAGGGATCTGATACCAGCAGTCAAGGGACGCCGTTGCAGACGAGTCGTCTCGAACAATGCAGTCGATGATGTCCTGCATCGAGATGCTGAGCGACGCCACAAGGTTCTCCGTGCCAGTCTCCTGCAGACCGTCGTCATCGTACACGTTCACCACCACCACAGACTCCTTCTCCTCCCGCACGGGGTAGCTCACCACACAGCTCCCATCGAACACAGGGTTGTGGTCGTCCCACACTGTCGCTGACTTCCAAACACGGCACTCACTCTCCACAAGAACGAAGCAGTCAGGGATGTCGTCCTCATCATCGCTTGCTCCCCCTCGCATAGATAGGTCCCTTGCCTGAACCACCCTCACATTCAGCTCCCCCAGAATGGGGTACTCGGGGTACGGGTCGAGTGCAGCCCACGACCACAGCTGTTTAGTAGTGTTTCTTGACAAAAATACAAAATCGGTAGAACATACAACGGGTGCTTTCTTAACAGATCGTTTGAAAAGCAGCCCCAGCAGCACTGTTGTCGGGGTCATCATGCAAGCGGAGATGACTGCCACCATGATCGTTTTAGCGACAGTTCTAAGTAGAAAATAAATCTCCTTCACAAACATACCCATTCTCGCTCCTGCCGTGGAAGACAGCGAGGATGAAGAAGACTGTGTTCATCGCTGCGAAGAGGACAGCAAGCCTCCGTGGGCGAGAGTAATGTTGCCCTGGTGTTCTGAAAAACACACAGAACCAGACGTGAGCACGTAGCGCAACCAGGCCCTTTTCTATGAAAAACCTAATTCGTTCACTACATTTCAGGTCATCAACAAGTACTTCTTCCGAGGGAGTAACGCTCTTTCTTCGTACACCCGAAAGGTTAGTCCCTGCGGTGGACATTCTCTTACAATCAGGTAGGTGCCCTGGTAACTCCGGCTGGCAAGACGGATCTGACACGTCAGAGTAGTTATCATCATAGCTTTCTTTGTTCATTGCTTCAGGTGCTACATCTGAAGGAGAAAGGCATGGCGAAGGCACAGACACGAAGCCACCTTGGTGATCTGCCGACAGTGGGTCATGAGAAGAGTGTTCCTTGTAGCCATGGCACGTTTCTTGAACCTTTATAAACTCTTTCCTAAGTGCCATCGTCTTGCTGCCTGCTTTCGGGGAGAAATACTCCTCCGCCACAATAGACTGCTGCAGCATGGCTTCCTGCTTGCTGAACTCGAACCGCGCTACTTCCCTAACCATCTTGTTCAGCTCCATCGCTTGTTGTATTGCAGCTGCCTTTGCTTCTTCGAAGGTTTCACACGGTTTGTCCTTTTGATGCTGAAAGATGTGTGCTGCCCTCAAGTAGTTCCCTTCCTTGCACTCGCGAACACCATCCTCCCACCTGAAGACGTGGCCTTCCGCCGCCATATTCTCAATGTCCACAGCTTTTATCGAAGTCAGACCCGGCAAGGCACCGTCTAAATCAGGTAATGTACACTCGTTTCCAGACATGGCGAGTGCATTGTTCACCTTTTCCTCCTGCTTCAATCGAGCCCTCTCCGATGGTGCAGCTTTGTTGTTCACAAGCCCAGCATCCTGCCGCCTGTCGTAGAAGTAGGTCACAACGAAGAGGATGTAGTAGAGCAAGTAGAGTGTCCCCACGACAGTGAGGGTGGGGATGTTCACCGCTGAGAGCTGTGTCCAGCTGTTGAAGTTCGAGCTGCTGAAGAGCCGTTTCAGGTTTGTTGCGGGCATCACCTCAGAGGCAATGAAGGCCCCCACAGTCCCAAGCTTTGACTCCCCGGTCAGCTCTACAGTCCCGTTGTTGTTGTTGTTGTTGTTGTTTCCTGCCGCCAGCACCACAGCCGCCCGGTAGGTCACGCTCCCACCACACGAAGGGTTCTGCTGCTGTTGTGCAGTTGCCGTCAACAAGCCCTCCGAAAGAAACCCGTTCCACTGAAGGTCCTGACCCGGTTCCCAGGAGCCTGTGGTCTCGTTCCACACGCGCAGGGCAATGTTGCAGGGGTAGGGGTCCACGAACTCCGCGTCCACCGTGAAGTTCACCTTCATTGTCACAGCCTCGTTTGCCGAGGCCCCTCCGAAGGAGGAAACCCGTACCTGCACCACGTCCCCTGTCGAGGTCTCGTTGTTCCCAGGGACTGGGTACAGGTCCCCTGCTGCCGCCTTCACGAGGACACGCCCTCCCCCTGACAGCCCAGGGAGTGCCACAGAGGTTGTTGAGTTCTCCAGTCGCACCGTTGCCGTTCCCGATGTCGCTTCACCGATCGTCGTCACCGCTATCTTCAGAACTGTCCCAGAGAAGCTGATGTCCCCCGTCCCGTTATGAGCAAGGAGGGATGAGGCCAGGCTGTCCGTCAACGCCACCACAGACTCCTTCGCTTCCCCTGTCGCGGACAGCGTCCCGAGCCCATCCACCGCCTGCAGCACCCGCCCAACATCGCCAGCTGTCCCGTTCTCAATGGCTGTCTGCCCTAGCTGCTCCACCACCTGTGCTGCCCCCACCACCTCTGCGCTCACTTCCTCCGCCGTCCCCGAGCCAGTCCCGGACCCAATCTGAGACACGATCGACTCTGCCACGGTGGACGCCTCCCCAGGTGACGTGATCACCTGAACAGTGCCCCGAAAGGTCTGAGAAGTGATCCAGTTGTTGCTGTTGCTGCTGCCGCTGCCAACACCCCCGCCTGTCCCCTGCACACCAACCTGGATCACGAGGTCTCCCTCCGGCAGGGCGTTCAGAGAGAAGGAGGCGACCCTCGTGTGTCTCACAACGACCCCGTCCACCGCCACCACGTACTGCGCCTCCGAAGACGACCCAAGGAACCACTCGTCGTAGTCAAAGCTCACCTTCGTCCCAACAGTGAGGTTCACGAGGGGGGGCGTGAAAGTGATCACCGGGAGCTGCTTCGGAACGAACACACGAAAGGAGTCGCTACCCCCGCCTGTTCCCACGCTGTCTATCCCGCACAACAGAGAGCCTCCAGTGTTCCCCATCGTGGCCCCAAGGTCCACCTCTAAATACATCGTCGTCTTGCTCACAGCAAGGCCGACAGCTGAAAAAGAAGAAGAAGCAGAACTAGAACCGTAATAACCGTTGCACTGAACCACTATCTCGTTCTTCGACACACCAACACAGGAAAGCGCCGCCGTGTGCAAGGCCTCCATCCTGCGAACGAGGTCCAAGGCCGCAGGAACAGACCAGCTTGCGAGGAGCGAGGGGTCCACCACCACCTCCGCCCGACCCAACGAAGTGTCCAAAAAGACCACAGACAGGGCTCCCGAGTCAGAGGAAGAAGAGAGCCCCAGCTCCGAAGCGAGAAACCCTTGGACCTCGCCGGCTGAGGAGAGCTGCTGGCCCACTATGCTGAAGTGCGCAACGAGGGGTGTGAACACGCCGTCCGCTGACAAGAGAACCCGCTGACGCTCCCCCACAGGGCTTGCCACGAACACCTCCCTCCCGAATACACGAACCTGCGGCTGTTGCTGTGAAGGGGAATAACCCTTCACCTCTGACATCGTGGAGGAAGGGGCAGAGAATGGCGCAGGGGTTGCTGGAGACACAGTGTTGGGGAAACTCGTTGCGGGGGAAAGGGTGGAAGGAGCGCCTGTTGTGGCTGTTGTGGATGGAACAGTTGTCGGTACCGCTGTGTGCAGAGAAGGTGACTGGGAAGGAAGCTGTGTGGGTGCAAGTGTTGGAGGAACCAAGGTCGAAGGGGAAGTAGACGTGCCAGAAGGGACAGGGGTCGGTGCGGGGCTCTGCGGTGCAACTGATGGTGCAGAGGTGGGTGTCTTCGTGGGAGCCACTGTGGGCGGAAAAGGTGTTGGTGGTGGCGAGACAGTGGACCCTGGAACAGATGTTGGTGCAAGGGTAGAAGGAGCTGGTGTTGGAGGGGCTGACGTAGCTGGGAAAGAAGTTGAAGGAGCAAAGGTTTCTGGGACCGTTGTGGAACCAGGTGGTGTTGGAGTGGGGATAAATGTTGCAGGAGCAGGAGTAGGTGGAGCTGGTGTTGCAGGTGCAAGAGTGGATGGCGAGGGAGTTGGCGATGAAGGGACTGGTGTGGCGACCAGTGTCGAGGGTGCAGAGGTGGGTGGTGAAGGAATTGTCGAGGGAGCAGGGGTCGAAGGTACAGGGGTCGAAGGTGCAGAGGTCGAAGGTGCAGGGGTCGAAGGTGCAGAGGTCGAAGGTGCAGAGGTAGAAGGTGCAGGGGTCGAAGGTGCAGAGGTCGAGGGAGCAGGGGTTGAAGGTACAGGGGTGGGGACCGGTGTTGGAGCAGGGGTCGAGGGAGCAGGGGTAGATGGTGCAGGTGTTGAGGGAGCAGGGGTAGAAGGTGCAGGAGTTGAAGGAGCCGGTGTTGGAGGGACTGGAGTTGGTGATGGGGTGGATGATGTCGGAGACGGTGAAATGGCCCTGTGTGATCAATAAAGCTGGTTATAGTAACATACGAAGCTGAAGCGATGGCTATCTGTGCTGAGGTGCAGGCTGACGAGGTCGTGCAGACTACATGAGTAAGGTCTCCCGAAGGCTCCGAAGCAAGACCTGTGCATGCACTGTCAACATCACACATCAAGCCACAATAATACGAACCACCCGAAGTTACACTTGCTGGGCATGTATAAGTGAGACCGGAGCATGCATCAGTCGACATGCATTTGAGAATGCTGCCGATGTCTGACGACGCCGATGAGGTGATTGCGGCTGAGGAACAGGCGGTGGTCCCTAAGCAGACCACCGTGCCAGAGCCAGAAGTCCCGAGCGTGTACTTTATCTTTTCGCAGGCATTGGTTCCCATGCATGATACCTGGCACGACTTACCAGTGGGGCACGCAACTGTCACATCAGAGCAAGCTGTTTCGGCCCCGCAAACCAGCTGGAGTGCTCCTCCGCTCCCTTGCTGGGTGATGGTGAGCTCCGAACACGAGCTTTGACCGCTGCAGGTGATGGTGCACGCCCCGCTTGCGGGGCAGTTAATGGTGGACTGGCTGCAGGCACTCGTGTCACTACAAGTCAAAGTGCAGTCACCAGTACTTGGACAGGTGAGTGCTAACATTGCACAGCTACTTGCAGCGCTGCATGAGGTCATGCAGCTGTATGAAGAGTCACAAGTGGCGGCACAGTTGGAGCAAGCGGTGCTGCTGGAGCATAACAATGCCTCATTTGCAGAAGAAGAGAAGGTGACTGACGACGAGCAGCCGGTGATGTCGGCAGCAGCAAAGTACACACATGTCAGCACAACAACGACCGTTCGCGGCATGCCACACCCCTGTAGATGAGAAATCGAAAAGTGGTATACGATTACTTTAATAAAAAAACGAGAGGATTCTCACAAAAAAGCATTGTCTCTTGTGGTGCAGCACAGCCCTAATTCGGCACATGACCGGAAAGGCTGTCTCAGGAAGCTTTCTTCTTTTTCTTTCTTGGCATTAACCACTTCCTGAAATTGCCAAAATACAGTAACAAACGTGGCAATAATCGAATCACCAGAAAAGATTGCTTCGTAGATATTCCCTTCTGTTGGACAAATCACAAGACACGTCCTCCTTAAAGGGAATGTGCCTCAGTAAGGCCAACAAAAACAGACTGAATCTATTATTTCGTAACTTGCAGCACTAAGCAGAGGTGCTTAACAACCGTAACTCAGCATGATTGAAAGCTAGATCAAACAACTGACCCTAACATCCTGAAAGCTAGCACAAGTATTTACCTGGAAAGGCATACTTTCAAAGACACTTTGAGCATCTTCGTAATAATAAGAAAGCCAGCAAGTTAGTAAACAAGTAACAAGTAAGTGTATCTCTTCACAGATCAAATGGCTTGTTCGCAATCAGAGAGAGTGCCTCGACGGTGAAGGACGTGGCCTACAGTACCCCGAGGTCGGAAGGTGCCGTGGTCATAGAGGTCATCTTGTCTCAATCAAAGTGCAGCTCACGACCACACGACTATAATATGCGAGGGCCTTGAAGCCCAAGCTCACCCACCCAAAACAGCCCTGAGCATCTTCGTGATGCCTGTCTCCTTCATGATTGTAGAGAAGGCCTTCCCAATCCCCGACTTGAGGAAGGTCTTCGCGATGGGGTCAGCATAGGTGAGGACAAGGAGCTTCATCGGCTCGTTCAAGACGATGTCCTGCATGAAGGCGATGGCGCAGCCTGTGAAGAAGCTCTGTTGGGTCTCCTGCTCCCAGCGCAAGGCCTCCGTGAGGAAAATGGTCACGGAAGAGAGCTGTATGAAGAAGGCGAGGGCATAGGCGAGGTAGGTCACGTGGTGCGGTAGGTGCTGTGGAAGGAGGCCCCCTTTCTTCAGCTGGTAGGACCGCAAGACAACGAGCCACCCCACCAGAAGGAACACGAGAGGGGCCAACCACTGCTCCGTCCCGCCCACCTCCACCTTGCTCCCCTCCCTTCGAATGGACGGTTGTTTCTCCAAGCAGACGAACAAGCACCCAGACCACTGCAGCACGAACACAGCGGACCCGAGGTGCCCCATGCTGTACCTCTGGTACATCACCCACCAGCACCCCAAGGCCGCCACAATCTGCACACAGCTCGCCCCTGCCCCTGCCCACCACTCCACCTCGTAGTACAGACACAACACGATGAACAGGTGCACCGACCAGAAGACCGACAGCACCATGGGGAGAAGCCGCGGGCGCCACGAGCTTACCCCGAGTGCCACGAAGATCATCACCCACAGGAACAACAAGGCCACACCGATCCCAACCTCTCCAGAGTCTATCATCAACACGCACCCGTACATCCCCAGTGACATCAGCAGCAGCGCCACAGCCTTCGCGAGCTGGAAGAAGTACGTTGCTATGCTCAGGATCAAGAAGAACGAGGCGACTAGTGGCCACCACTTGTAGCCGATCAAGAACACAATTCCAACATGTACAAAAACTAGAAAGATGATGAGCCTCACCGATCGTCCCGCCTGCTTGTTTGCCCGCTGGCAAAGTGTCAATTCCAGTTCCTCCTCGCTGACCGGACTTTCCGTGCCTGCTTCATTGTTGTCAGACACCACAGGCAGTGCGACTTGCTTACCGCCTTGATGCATTGTCGGGGACATCGGGATTGTCTCGTTCTCTGTCAGGAACACGGGCTTCGGCGACCCCAAAGTGGGGCTGAACACACTTGCGAGGCTACACCGCCCGGAGCTTAACATTGGGCTCATCCGCCTTGAGAAATTGGGATCTAACCTGTCCTTCTCTTTTACTTCTGCCAACTTCTTCGCCTCCCACCACTCCTTGTGTGAAATGGACTGGTACTCAGGTGTGTTGTACTGTGTGTATTCGCAAATGAGGCGTATCTCAGGGTTCCGCCCCTGCTTCTTGCTCACCTCGTCAGGGATCTGATACCAGCAGTCAAGGGACGCCGTTGCAGACGAGTCGTCTCGAACAATGCAGTCGATGATGTCCTGCATCGAGATGCTGAGCGACGCCACAAGGTCTTCTGTGCCGATCTCCTGCAGACCGTCGTCATCGTACACGTTCACCACCACCACAGACTCCTTCTCCTCCCGCACGGGGTAGCTCACCACACAGCTCCCATCGAACACAGGGTTGTGGTCGTCCCACACTGTCGCTGACTTCCAAACACGGCACTCACTCTCCACAAGAACGAAGCAGTCAGGGATGTCGTCCATCGCTTCTCCTCGGATGGACAGGTCCCTTGCTTGAACCACCCTCACATTCAGCTCCCCCAGAATGGGGTACTCGGGGTACGGGTCGAGTGCAGCCCACGACCACAGCTGTTTAGTAGTGTGTTGTGCTTTTGAGGAAACATACCACCGGAACTTTTTTCACCGCCCTCTTGAAAAGCAGCCCCAGCAGCACTGTTGTCGGGGTCATCATGCAAGCGGAGATGACCGCCACCATGATTGTCTTGGCGATAGTTCTGAATTAGATTTGTGATTGTTGACTTTTTGTATCTCCACAAACATACCCATTCTCGTTCCTGCCGTGGAAGACAGCACAGATGAAGAAGACTGTGTTCATCGCTGCGAAGAGGACAGCAAGCCTCTGCGGGCGGGAGAACGACTGTCCCGGCTGCCGGAACAACACGCAGAACCACAAGTGTGCCCGGAGGGCTATTGCAGCTTTCGAGGCAAATAAGTGAAGATTATCACAGCAGTTCATGCCGATTGCTTCTTCCTCTGTGGCGGTAACGCTCACCTTTCGCATGCTAGAAAGGTTAGTCCCTGCAACTGACTTCCTTTTCCCAGGAAGACCACCAGGTATATCCATGCCATCATGCTGTTCCTCGAAGTCTATGTGGTCAAGGTCGGCTTGGTTCGAATTGCTTTTCGTTTCTGTGAACAAGTCAGAAGAAGCCGACACACACGGTGAAGGAACGGACTCGAAGCCAAGGAGTTGGGGGTCCAGCGTCAGCACAGGTGCAGAGTGCTCTTCATAATTGGGGCAAGTAGTTTGTTCCTTGGGTATTAAGGCAGGTGGAATCCCAGTTATAGCCTTTGGTGAATACTCGTGCCGCTGTGCCTTTGCCTTTCCTTTTAGGGAAGTCCCATTGCGCTCTTTCTGTGCTTCTAGGTCCTCTGACAGTGCTCCTTGCACTATTAAGTCTTGTGCAAAAGGAAGGTCATGAGACATCATTCTTTTGTTTGCTTTCGGGGTGAAATACTCCTCCGCCACAATAGACTGCTGCAGCATGGCTTCCTGCTTGCTGAACTCGAACCGCGCTACTTCCCTAACCATCTTGTTCAGCTCCATCGCTTGTTGTATTGCAGCTGCCTTTGCTTCTTCGAAGGTTTCACACGGTTTGTCCTTTTGATGCTGAAAGATGTGTGCTGCCCTCAAGTAGTTCCCTTCCTTGCACTCGCGAACACCATCCTCCCACCTGAAGACGTGGCCTTCCGCCGCCATCTCCTCAATGTCTACAGCTCTAATCGAAGTCAGACCCGAAGTCAAACGCTCGTGAAAGGTACTTCCAAAATCAGGTAATGTCCACTTTTTTTCAGGCAAGGCGAGTGCATTGTTCACCTTTTCCTCCTGCTTCAATCGAGCCCTCTCCGATGGTGCAGCTTTGTTGTTCACAAGCCCAGCATCCTGCCGCCTGTCGTAGAAGTAGGTCACAACGAAGAGGATGTAGTAGAGCAAGTAGAGTGTCCCCACGACAGTGAGGGTGGGGATGTTCACCGCTGAGAGCTGTGTCCAGCTGTTGAAGTTCGAGCTGCTGAAGAGCCGTTTCAGGTTTGTTGCGGGCATCACCTCAGAGGCAATGAAGGCCCCCACAGTCCCAAGCTTTGACTCCCCGGTCAGCTCTACAGTCCCGTTGTTGTTTCCTGCCGCCAGCACCACAGCCGCCCGGTAGGTCACGCTCCCACCACACGAAGGGTTCTGCTGCTGTTGTGCAGTTGCCGTCAACAAGCCCTCCGAAAGAAACCCGTTCCACTGAAGGTCCTGACCCGGTTCCCAGGAGCCTGTGGTCTCGTTCCACACGCGCAGGGCAATGTTGCAGGGGTAGGGGTCCACGAACTCCGCGTCCACCGTGAAGTTCACCTTCATTGTCACAGCCTCGTTTGCCGAGGCCCCTCCGAAGGAGGAAACCCGTACCTGCACCACGTCCCCTGTCGAGGTCTCGTTGTTCCCAGGGACTGGGTACAGGTCCCCTGCTGCCGCCTTCACGAGGACACGCCCTCCCCCTGACAGCCCAGGGAGTGCCACAGAGGTTGTTGAGTTCTCCAGTCGCACCGTTGCCGTTCCCGATGTCGCTTCACCGATCGTCGTCACCGCTATCTTCAGAACTGTCCCAGAGAAGCTGATGTCCCCCGTCCCGTTATGAGCAAGGAGGGATGAGGCCAGGCTGTCCGTCAACGCCACCACAGACTCCTTCGCTTCCCCTGTCGCGGACAGCGTCCCGAGCCCATCCACCGCCTGCAGCACCCGCCCAACATCGCCAGCTGTCCCGTTCTCAATGGCTGTCTGCCCTAGCTGCTCCACCACCTGTGCTGCCCCCACCACCTCTGCGCTCACTTCCTCCGCCGTCCCCGAGCCAGTCCCGGACCCAATCTGAGACACGATCGACTCTGCCACGGTGGACGCCTCCCCAGGTGACGTGATCACCTGAACAGTGCCCCGAAAGGTCTGAGAAGTGATCCAGTTGTTGCTGTTGCTGCTGCCGCTGCCAACACCCCCGCCTGTCCCCTGCACACCAACCTGGATCACGAGGTCTCCCTCCGGCAGGGCGTTCAGAGAGAAGGAGGCGACCCTCGTGTGTCTCACAACGACCCCGTCCACCGCCACCACGTACTGCGCCTCCGAAGACGACCCAAGGAACCACTCGTCGTAGTCAAAGCTCACCTTCGTCCCAACAGTGAGGTTCACGAGGGGGGGCGTGAAAGTGATCACCGGGAGCTGCTTCGGAACGAACACACGAAAGGAGTCGCTACCCCCGCCTGTTCCCACGCTGTCTATCCCGCACAACAGAGAGCCTCCAGTGTTCCCCATCGTGGCCCCAAGGTCCACCTCTAAATACATCGTCGTCTTGCTCACAGCAAGGCCGACAGCTGAAAAAGAAGAAGAAGCAGAACTAGAACCGTAATAACCGTTGCACTGAACCACTATCTCGTTCTTCGACACACCAACACAGGAAAGCGCCGCCGTGTGCAAGGCCTCCATCCTGCGAACGAGGTCCAAGGCCGCAGGAACAGACCAGCTTGCGAGGAGCGAGGGGTCCACCACCACCTCCGCCCGACCCAACGAAGTGTCCAAAAAGACCACAGACAGGGCTCCCGAGTCAGAGGAAGAAGAGAGCCCCAGCTCCGAAGCGAGAAACCCTTGGACCTCGCCGGCTGAGGAGAGCTGCTGGCCCACTATGCTGAAGTGCGCAACGAGGGGTGTGAACACGCCGTCCGCTGACAAGAGAACCCGCTGACGCTCCCCCACAGGGCTTGCCACGAACACCTCCCTCCCGAATACACGAACCTGCGGCTGTTGCTGTGAAGGGGAATAACCCTTCACCTCTGACATCGTGGAGGAAGGGGCAGAGAATGGCGCAGGGGTTGCTGGAGACACAGTGTTGGGGAAACTCGTTGCGGGGGAAAGGGTGGAAGGAGCGCCTGTTGTGGCTGTTGTGGATGGAACAGTTGTCGGTACCGCTGTGTGCAGAGAAGGTGACTGGGAAGGAAGCTGTGTGGGTGCAAGTGTTGGAGGAACCAAGGTCGAAGGGGAAGTAGACGTGCCAGAAGGGACAGGGGTCGGTGCGGGGCTCTGCGGTGCAACTGATGGTGCAGAGGTGGGTGTCTTCGTGGGAGCCACTGTGGGCGGAAAAGGTGTTGGTGGTGGCGAGACAGTGGACCCTGGAACAGATGTTGGTGCAAGGGTAGAAGGAGCTGGTGTTGGAGGGGCTGACGTAGCTGGGAAAGAAGTTGAAGGAGCAAAGGTCTCTGGGACGAGTGTTGGGGTAAGGGTCGTGGGCGTTGTTGGAGTGGGGATAAATGTTGGTACAGGAGCGAGAGTCGACGGAGCAGGAGTGGGCGGAGCTGGTGTTGCAGGTGCAAGAGTGGATGGCGAGGGAGTTGGCGATGACGGGACTGAGGTGGAGGCTGGTGTGGCCGAGGGTGCAGAGGTGGGCGGTGAAGAAGTTGGGGCGGTTGTCGAGGGAGCAGGGGTCGAAGGTGCAGGGGTCGAGGGAGTAGAGGTTGACGGTGCAGGAGTTGACGGAGCAGGGGTCGAGGGAGAAGAAGTAGAGGGTGCTGAGGTAGAAGGTGCAGGTGTTGAGGGAGCAGATGTAGAAGGTGCTGGTGTTGATGGAGCAGAGGTAGAAGGTGCCGGTGTTGAGGGAACAGGGGTAGAAGGTGCCGGTGTTGAGGGAGCAGTTGTAGAAGGTGCCGGTGTTGAGGGAGCAGTTGTAGAAGGTGCCGGTGTTGAGGGAACAGGGGTAGAAGGTGCCGGTGTTGAGGGAGCAGTTGTAGAAGGTGCCGGTGTTGAGGGAGCAGGGGTAGAAGGCGCAGGTGTTGTGGGGGCAGTGGTAGAAGGTGCCGGTGTTGAGGGAGCAGTGGTAGAAGGTGCCGGTGTTGTGGGGGCAGTAGTAGAAGGTGCCGGTGTTGAGGGAGCAGAGGAAGTACGCGTGGGAGAAAACGCGGAACCGTCCCTGTGCAATTAATATAGTTGGCTATAAAAACATACGAAGATGAGGCGAGAGAAACAGCATAGTGCACACATGCCAGCACAACGGCCGTTCGCAGGTGCATGGCCTCACCCCCCTCTGTGGATGAATGGAGAATTGGAGAACTAGTACGATTAAATGTAAACAAAGGAACGAGAGGATTCTCACAAAAAAGCGTTGTTTTCTGCGGCGCAACACAGCCTTAAGCCGGGCACAAGACCGGGAAGGCTGTGTTCTTGCTAATGTTAATAAAAGCAGACTTTTTAAACCAAAAGGTATTACAATAAGGCCAGCCACAGTCAACGTCAGCTTAAATGTTATTGATCCTAATATCTTCTGGACATGGTAGGTAGCTTGATCCAGAGCTAGGTGTCGTCACCTGGACCAGTTAAAATGAGTTACTACCTTGCCCGAAGGAGCGAAAAAACTCTTCTGCTTTATAGTGGCAGAGTGGAGCAGGTGACCGGCTTCTGTGCCCAGTATTGAAAACCCTTCGTCAAAAAAAAACTCAAAGTACAGGACAAGCCCCCCGCTAGAGGGCCGCCCTATGGGAGGGGGGGGTCTATCTGTTAATACTCCCCTTCTGGAGCATTGCTTTCATTCCGATTGAGGCCGTGAGCGTCTTGCGGAGTCGTGTGATGCGGTCCCGCTTGTAGTCGGCTTTCAATTCCATTAGCTTGTCGTGCGTGGAGCGGGTGGCGAAAATAGGCCTCCTGGAGAAACCAATAGCTGCCTTTCCTCCAATGGCGATGAGGGACTTCACTCTTTTTCTCTCGTCCGCTGGGAAGGGGCGTCGCTTCTTCCGTGCCCTGCATGCTGTGTTTATCTTTACGATGAGAGCTTTGATTCTGCGCGCCCTATCTTCCAGCAGGCCTCCCAAAGACTTTCCGGTCGTCCATTCGAAGTCAATGGCCAGTTCCACCGCCGACACCTCCGAGGTGGTGTCCTTCTCCACCCAGCGCAGTTGTGACAACCATTGTAGCAGCGGGTTCAGGTACTGGGACAGGACCCCGCTCACTCCTTCGAGCTCGCCAGCTATCGGAACGGGGCATTTCTTACCTACCACATTTCGAATCCACGGCAGCGGCTGTGTGTTGACATCCTCCTTCTGCATGAGCTCTACGTCTCGTTTCTCAACCACCACGGCTAAGTATCGTTGCAGCTTCTCTAGGTACGCAAAGTCATGTCCTCTCGGCAGAATCGCGTGCAATTCCAGACACAGGGGCCATCCTGTCCTGTTGCGCAGTGGTTCCAAGCCGTCCTGTGCTAGCTCTTCCTGTGCGCAGGCGCACTCGTAGAGTTGGTGGCGGAGTAGGGTTACCGTGTCCGGGTACGGTGATTCACACAGGTCGCACCTGAACCCTTGTGTGCGTGATACTGTCGTTGTTGGGACTTGGCTTATGCTCTCTTCGACTTCTTCGGTGCCGTCACCTTCTGGAGCCAGGGGGACGCTTCTTTGATTCGTTCCTGCATGCGGGCAAAAAAAAAGAGGGAGAAACATTATAAAAAAAAAAAAAGCGATGACACCTTTGTATGTTTGTACTTTTTGAAACAAAAACAAAAAAAGATGTCGTTGAAGGGAACCTGCAGTATGTGACAGGATTGCCTAAAAAAAGAAATATTCAAAGCCTGGTTATTCTCGGTAAGCTTGTGATTCCCTAGTACCATAGTAACCATTCTTTTTCAATACAGCTAAGCTAGTCATTAATGTTTGCGGGTTCTCTGTGTGCACCCTGTTCTTTTGCGTCAGCACAGCTAAATATTTAAAATACCCCCCATATGACATGGCGGCGGGACTTCTTCTCCGCCAACATTAGTGACATAGCCGCACATTTCTCTTTCTAGTTCGAGCAAATTGTCGTATGCCGGCAGAAAAAAAAAGGAGGGGAGAGAAAGCATTGTATTGTTCCCCTGCTTGGACAAGTCACAAGACTCGTTCTTGCAAAAGATAAACGTGACTATCGTAAGCTCAACAAAGAAAACTGAATCTATTATTTCGTAACTTGAGTAGCAGAGGTGCCCATTTACAACTGTAACTCAACATGCTTGAAGCTAGCACATCTGCACTAGTATTTACCTGGAAAGGCAAATCTCGTACAACTACTCTCAAAGACACCTTGAGAAAGCCAGCAAGTTAAACAGGTAAGTGTATCTCTTCACAGATCAAATGGCTTGTTCGCAATCAGAGAGAGTGCCTCCCGACGGTGAAGGACGTGGCCTACAGTACCCCGAGGTCGGAAGGTGCCGTGGTCATAGAGGTCATCTTGTCTCAATCAAAGTGCAGCTCACGACCACACGACTATAATATGCGAGGGCCTTGAAGCCCAAGCTCACCCACCCAAAACAGCCCTGAGCATCTTCGTGATGCCTGTCTCCTTCATGATTGTAGAGAAGGCCTTCCCAATCCCCGACTTGAGGAAGGTCTTCGCGATGGGGTCAGCATAGGTGAGGACAAGGAGCTTCATCGGCTCGTTCAAGACGATGTCCTGCATGAAGGCGATGGCGCAGCCTGTGAAGAAGCTCTGTTGGGTCTCCTGCTCCCAGCGCAAGGCCTCCGTGAGGAAAATGGTCACGGAAGAGAGCTGTATGAAGAAGGCGAGGGCATAGGCGAGGTAGGTCACGTGGTGCGGTAGGTGCTGTGGAAGGAGGCCCCCTTTCTTCAGCTGGTAGGACCGCAAGACAACGAGCCACCCCACCAGAAGGAACACGAGAGGGGCCAACCACTGCTCCGTCCCGCCCACCTCCACCTTGCTCCCCTCCCTTCGAATGGACGGTTGTTTCTCCAAGCAGACGAACAAGCACCCAGACCACTGCAGCACGAACACAGCGGACCCGAGGTGCCCCATGCTGTACCTCTGGTACATCACCCACCAGCACCCCAAGGCCGCCACAATCTGCACACAGCTCGCCCCTGCCCCTGCCCACCACTCCACCTCGTAGTACAGACACAACACGATGAACAGGTGCACCGACCAGAAGACCGACAGCACCATGGGGAGAAGCCGCGGGCGCCACGAGCTTACCCCGAGTGCCACGAAGATCATCACCCACAGGAACAACAAGGCCACACCGATCCCAACCTCTCCAGAGTCTATCATCAACACGCACCCGTACATCCCCAGTGACATCAGCAGCAGCGCCACAGCCTTCGCGAGCTGGAAGAAGTACGTTGCTATGCTCAGGAACAAGAGTACTACCAAAACAAGCGGCCACCACTTGTAGCCGATCAAGAACACAATTCCAACATGCACCAGAGTTAGGAAGATAATGAATCTCATCGACTGCTTAGCTTCACTGTTTGCCCGCTGGCAAAGTGTCAGCTCTTGTTCCTCTTCTTTCTCACTTATCGAACCTTCTGTGCCTGTTTCATTGTTGTCAGACACCACAGGCAGTGCGACTTGCTTACCGCCTTGATGCATTGTCGGGGACATCGGGATTGTCTCGTTCTCTGTCAGGAACACGGGCTTCGGCGACCCCAAAGTGGGGCTGAACACAACAGGGAGGCTGCACCGTCCAGAGCTGAAGATGGGGCTCATCCGCCTTGAGAAATTGGGATCTTCCTTGTCCATCTCTGTCTCCTCTGCCAACTTCTTCGCCTCCCACCACTCCTTGTGTGAAATGGACTGGTACTCAGGTGTGCTGTACTGTGTGTATTCGCAAATGAGGCGTATCTCAGGGTTCCGCCCCTGCTTCTTGCTCACCTCGTCAGGGATCTGATACCAGCAGTCAAGGGACGCCGTTGCAGACGAGTCGTCTCGAACAATGCAGTCGATGATGTCCTGCATCGAGATGCTGAGCGACGCCACAAGGTTCTCCGTGCTTGTGTCCTGCAGACCGTCGTCATCGTACACGTTCACCACCACCACAGACTCCTTCTCCTCCCGCACGGGGTAGCTCACCACACAGCTCCCATCGAACACAGGGTTGTGGTCGTCCCACACTGTCGCTGACTTCCAAACACGGCCCTCACTCTCCACAAGAACGAAGCAGTCAGGGATGTCGTCCATCGCTTCTCCTCGGATGGGCAGGTCCCTTGCTTGAACCACCCTCACATTCAGCTCCCCCAGAATGGGGTACTCGGGGTACGGGTCGAGTGCAGCCCACGACCACAGCTGTTTAGTAGTGTGTTGTGCTTTTGAGGAAACATACCACCGGAACTTTTTTCACCGCCCTCTTGAAAAGCAGCCCCAGCAGCACTGTTGTCGGGGTCATCATGCAAGCGGAGATGACCGCCACCATGATTGTCTTGGCGATAGTTCTGAATTAGATTTGTGATTGTTGACTTTTTGTATCTCCACAAACATACCCATTCTCGTTCCTGCCGTGGAAGACAGCACAGATGAAGAAGACTGTGTTCATCGCTGCGAAGAGGACAGCAAGCCTCTGCGGGCGGGAGAACGACTGTCCCGGCTGCCGGAACAACACGCAGAACCACAAGTGTGCCCGGAGGGCTATTGCAGCTTTCGAGGCAAATAAGTGAAGATTATCACAGCAGTTCATGCCGATTGCTTCTTCCTCTGTGGCGGTAACGCTCACCTTTCGCATGCTAGAAAGGTTAGTCCCTGCAACTGACTTCCTTTTCCCAGGAAGACCACCAGGTATATCCATGCCATCATGCTGTTCCTCGAAGTCTATGTGGTCAAGGTCGGCTTGGTTCGAATTGCTTTTCGTTTCTGTGAACAAGTCAGAAGAAGCCGACACACACGGTGAAGGAACGGACTCGAAGCCAAGGAGTTGGGGGTCCAGCGTCAGCACAGGTGCAGAGTGCTCTTCATAATTGGGGCAAGTAGTTTGTTCCTTGGGTATTAAGGCAGGTGGAATCCCAGTTATAGCCTTTGGTGAATACTCGTGCCGCTGTTTCTTTGCTTTTAAAGCAGGCGGCATGTGTATCCCTCCAAGTGCGGATAAGTCCTCTGACACAATGGACACTACTCTCGGTGCCCTTTCATTCGGCACTTCTTGTGTTTTATATTTCTCGTGAGGTGACGGTTTTCTATTGGCCTTGGGTGAATTCTCTTCTTGTGCAACAGATAGCCTCTGTGCTTTTTCTTTTGCTCTGATGGCAGGCGGCATGTGTATCATCCCATTGTGCGCATTTGCAGTGTCTGAGTCCTCAGACACAATGGACATTATTCTTGGCACTTCTTCTCTCGAACCGCTTTGTGCAAAAGGAAGGTCATGAGACATCATTCTTTTGTTTGCTTTCGGGGTGAAATACTCCTCCGCCACAATAGACTGCTGCAGCATGGCTTCCTGCTTGCTGAACTCGAACCGCGCTACTTCCCTAACCATCTTGTTCAGCTCCATCGCTTGTTGTATTGCAGCTGCCTTTGCTTCTTCGAAGGTTTCACACGGTTTGTCCTTTTGATGCTGAAAGATGTGTGCTGCCCTCAAGTAGTTCCCTTCCTTGCACTCGCGAACACCATCCTCCCACCTGAAGACGTGGCCTTCCGCCGCCATCTCCTCAATATCCACAGCTTTTATCGAAGTCAAACGCTCGTGAAAGGTACTTCCAAAATCAGGTAATGTCCACTTTTTTCCAGACATGGCGAGTGCATTGTTCACCTTTTCCTCCTGCTTCAATCGAGCCCTCTCCGATGGTGCAGCTTTGTTGTTCACAAGCCCAGCATCCTGCCGCCTGTCGTAGAAGTAGGTCACAACGAAGAGGATGTAGTAGAGCAAGTAGAGTGTCCCCACGACAGTGAGGGTGGGGATGTTCACCGCTGAGAGCTGTGTCCAGCTGTTGAAGTTCGAGCTGCTGAAGAGCCGTTTCAGGTTTGTTGCGGGCATCACCTCAGAGGCAATGAAGGCCCCCACAGTCCCAAGCTTTGACTCCCCGGTCAGCTCTACAGTCCCGTTGTTGTTGTTGTTGTTGTTGTTTCCTGCCGCCAGCACCACAGCCGCCCGGTAGGTCACGCTCCCACCACACGAAGGGTTCTGCTGCTGTTGTGCAGTTGCCGTCAACAAGCCCTCCGAAAGAAACCCGTTCCACTGAAGGTCCTGACCCGGTTCCCAGGAGCCTGTGGTCTCGTTCCACACGCGCAGGGCAATGTTGCAGGGGTAGGGGTCCACGAACTCCGCGTCCACCGTGAAGTTCACCTTCATTGTCACAGCCTCGTTTGCCGAGGCCCCTCCGAAGGAGGAAACCCGTACCTGCACCACGTCCCCTGTCGAGGTCTCGTTGTTCCCAGGGACTGGGTACAGGTCCCCTGCTGCCGCCTTCACGAGGACACGCCCTCCCCCTGACAGCCCAGGGAGTGCCACAGAGGTTGTTGAGTTCTCCAGTCGCACCGTTGCCGTTCCCGATGTCGCTTCACCGATCGTCGTCACCGCTATCTTCAGAACTGTCCCAGAGAAGCTGATGTCCCCCGTCCCGTTATGAGCAAGGAGGGATGAGGCCAGGCTGTCCGTCAACGCCACCACAGACTCCTTCGCTTCCCCTGTCGCGGACAGCGTCCCGAGCCCATCCACCGCCTGCAGCACCCGCCCAACATCGCCAGCTGTCCCGTTCTCAATGGCTGTCTGCCCTAGCTGCTCCACCACCTGTGCTGCCCCCACCACCTCTGCGCTCACTTCCTCCGCCGTCCCCGAGCCAGTCCCGGACCCAATCTGAGACACGATCGACTCTGCCACGGTGGACGCCTCCCCAGGTGACGTGATCACCTGAACAGTGCCCCGAAAGGTCTGAGAAGTGATCCAGTTGTTGCTGTTGCTGCTGCCGCTGCCAACACCCCCGCCTGTCCCCTGCACACCAACCTGGATCACGAGGTCTCCCTCCGGCAGGGCGTTCAGAGAGAAGGAGGCGACCCTCGTGTGTCTCACAACGACCCCGTCCACCGCCACCACGTACTGCGCCTCCGAAGACGACCCAAGGAACCACTCGTCGTAGTCAAAGCTCACCTTCGTCCCAACAGTGAGGTTCACGAGGGGGGGCGTGAAAGTGATCACCGGGAGCTGCTTCGGAACGAACACACGAAAGGAGTCGCTACCCCCGCCTGTTCCCACGCTGTCTATCCCGCACAACAGAGAGCCTCCAGTGTTCCCCATCGTGGCCCCAAGGTCCACCTCTAAATACATCGTCGTCTTGCTCACAGCAAGGCCGACAGCTGAAAAAGAAGAAGAAGCAGAACTAGAACCGTAATAACCGTTGCACTGAACCACTATCTCGTTCTTCGACACACCAACACAGGAAAGCGCCGCCGTGTGCAAGGCCTCCATCCTGCGAACGAGGTCCAAGGCCGCAGGAACAGACCAGCTTGCGAGGAGCGAGGGGTCCACCACCACCTCCGCCCGACCCAACGAAGTGTCCAAAAAGACCACAGACAGGGCTCCCGAGTCAGAGGAAGAAGAGAGCCCCAGCTCCGAAGCGAGAAACCCTTGGACCTCGCCGGCTGAGGAGAGCTGCTGGCCCACTATGCTGAAGTGCGCAACGAGGGGTGTGAACACGCCGTCCGCTGACAAGAGAACCCGCTGACGCTCCCCCACAGGGCTTGCCACGAACACCTCCCTCCCGAATACACGAACCTGCGGCTGTTGCTGTGAAGGGGAATAACCCTTCACCTCTGACATCGTGGAGGAAGGGGCAGAGAATGGCGCAGGGGTTGCTGGAGACACAGTGTTGGGGAAACTCGTTGCGGGGGAAAGGGTGGAAGGAGCGCCTGTTGTGGCTGTTGTGGATGGAACAGTTGTCGGTACCGCTGTGTGCAGAGAAGGTGACTGGGAAGGAAGCTGTGTGGGTGCAAGTGTTGGAGGAACCAAGGTCGAAGGGGAAGTAGACGTGCCAGAAGGGACAGGGGTCGGTGCGGGGCTCTGCGGTGCAACTGATGGTGCAGAGGTGGGTGTCTTCGTGGGAGCCACTGTGGGCGGAAAAGGTGTTGGTGGTGGCGAGACAGTGGACCCTGGAACAGATGTTGGTGCAAGGGTAGAAGGAGCTGGTGTTGGAGGGGCTGACGTAGCTGGGAAAGAAGTTGAAGGAGCAAAGGTCTCTGGGACGAGTGTTGGGGTAAGGGTCGTGGGCGGTGAAGGAGTCGGAGCGGTTGTCGAAGGTGCAGTGGTTGAGGGAGCAGGGGTAGAAGGTGCAGGAGTTGATGGAGCAGGAGTCAAGGGTGCAGGGGTCGGAACAAGAGTTGGAGCAGGGGTCGAGGGTGAAGGTGTTGAGGGGGCAGTGGTGGAGGGTGCTGAGGTTGAAGGAGAAGGAGTCGAAGGTGAAGGTGTTGAAGGTGCAGGGGTCGAGGGTGAAGGTGTTAAGGGTGCTGAGGTTGATGGAGCAGGAGTTGGAGCAGGGGTCGAGGGTGAATGTGTTGAAGGAGCAAGTGTTGGAACTGGAGTTGGTATAGGGGTTGTATAGGGTGAAAGTGTTGAGGGTGCTGAGGTTGAAGGAGCAGGTGTTGGAACTGGAGTTGGTATAGGGGTTGGAACAGGTGTTGGAGCAGAGGTCGAGGGTGCAGAGGTTGATGGAGCAGGGGTCGAAGGTGAAGATGTTGAGGGGGCAGGAGTGGAGGGCGCTGATGTTGAAGGAGCAGGAGTTGGAACTGGAGTTGGTATAGGAGTTGGAGCAGAGGTCGAGGGTGCAGAGGTTGATGGAGCAGGGGTCGAGGGTGAAGGTGTTGAGGGAGCAGGAGTGGAGGGCGCTGATGTTGAAGGAGAAGGAGTTGGAACTGGAGTTGGTATAGGGGTTGGAATAGGAGTTGGAACAGGTGTTGGAGCAGGGGTCGAGGGTGCAGAGGTTGATGGAGCAGGGGTCGAGGGTGAAGGTGTTGAGGGAGCAGGAGTGGAGGGTGCTGATGTTGAAGGAGCAGGAGTTGGAACAGGTGTTGGAACAGGTGTTGGAGCAGGGGTCGAGGGTGAAGGTGTTGAGGGTGCAGGAGTTGGAACTGGAGTTGGTATAGGAGTTGGAACAGGTGTCGGAATAGGGGTTGGAACAGGTGTTGGAGCAGAGGTCGAGGGTGCAGAGGTTGATGGAGCAGGGGTCGAAGGTGAAGGTGTTGAGGGGGCAGGAGTGGAGGGCGCTGATGTTGAAGGAGCAGGTGTTGGAACTGGAGTTGGTATAGGAGTTGGAGCAGGTGTTGGAGCAGAGGTGGAGGGTGCAGAGGTTGATGGAGCAGGGGTCGAGGGTGAAGGTGTTGAGGGAGCAGGAGTGGAGGGCGCTGATGTTGAAGGAGAAGGAGTTGGAACTGGAGTTGGTATAGGGGTTGGTATAGGAGTTGGAACAGGTGTTGGAGCAGGGGTCGAGGGTGAAGGTGTTGAGGGAGCAGGAGTGGAGGGTGCTGATGTTGAAGGAGCAGGTGTTGGAACTGGAGTTGGTACAGGGGTTGGAACAGGTGTTGGAGCAGGGGTCGAGGGTGAAGGTGTTGAGGGGGCAGGTGTCGAGGGTGCAGAAGTTGAAGGAGCAGGAGTCGATGGTGCACGGGTTGAAGGAGCAGGAGTCGATGGTGCTGAGGTTGAAGTGTATGTACGGGTCGCGGGAGCCGGTGTTGGAATTGGAGTGGACAATGCTGAAAGGTCCCTGTGCAATTAATATGGTTGGCTAAAAACATACGAAGATGAGGCGAGAGAAACAGCATAGTGCACACATGCCAGCACAACGGCCGTTCGCATGTGCATGCCCTCACCCCTCTGTGGATGAATGAATGGAAAAATAGTTTAAAGGAAGGAACGAGAGCAGTACAGCAGGACGCGAAGCGGCAAGGGTGGGTAGAAGTCGAGATACCGTATCAGCGTTCTTTGAGACGCAAAGGCTGCAGGTCAAATTCGCTATGCATTGCATGAAGTAATAATAAAAAGGAACGAGGGAGGAAGAAGTTGCCATTTAAAAAGACAGCGTACCCAACACTGTGTACTACCGTGGCTAAGGTAGAGAGAGGGGAATAGAACGAAACAGTATTGCAAGCACATCCACACCACCCACTTGCTAGGCGAGAGGTTTGTGCTACGTGTCTGTTAAAAGTAGATAGTTGTGATGCACTTGCGGCCCTTCCTCCCCCGAGCGCCAGATTTCCTTTTTAACCCATAGCGGGGGAAGGAAATGTATGGTGCATGCTTACAAGGAGGGCTTTTGTGAGACGCCCCCTGTTCTCATCCACTACCTGCATCGAAAAATAAAAAAGAGGAAAGCGATGGGTTGAAAGAAGAAGGGAGGAGAGGAAAATTAAAAGAGAGCAAAAATTGAAAAAAGAGATAAAAAAGAAATATATATATATATTCTGTAAAACAATTAATCCCGGAAGAAAAATTACAGGAAGCTCCGTGGGACCGGAGTACTACTCCTTCCATGGCCTTTTTTCCGCAAATCAGTGGTTATTTATTTTCGTGTCAAACGGAAAAGTCGTCGAGGTGGGGACCCAACGAAGCCGTGCTGCTCATAGTCGATGACTACAACGTCCACACAACCGGGGGTCAGCACAAAAAACGTCCAGAAGAAAAAAATTAGCGGAAGCTCCTGCGGACCGGAAGTTTTTACTTCTGGTAATTTATTGTTTTACAGTATACATATAAATTATATATGAGTTAAAGGAAGTGAGACGCCCCCTTGTACTCATCTCCTCTATATCTGCCTTTTCCCCCTCTTTCTCTTGCCCATTGTCCTTTCAACGCCTCCAGGTCATGCTTGGTCTTCGGTGATGCGAATATCGCCCTCCTGTTCCATCCGATCGCCTTTGTCCTAAATTATATATGATATAATAGTGTTAAAAAAGGAAGTCTTTGTGTTCCTCAACTTCGGCGGCTTTACCCTTGTGAACGGTCCCGCAGGGGAAGGCCCTCCTTCCTTTCGCCTTCTTCTGGATATTCCCTAGCTCTGTGTGCCAGATCTCCTCTTCCTCTGGCCAGTCACACTCCCACAGTAACGTGATCCAGCATGTTGGGCAGTTGTTGCTTCTTGAACCACAAAAGAAAAAAAAAAACACATTAAAGAAGAAAAAAAAAAAAAAAAAGCGAAACAGTGAAGGAGTGAGTGGGGGCACTCGAGCTTTCCTTCCCCGACAAACAAAATAAAGAAATAAAAGAAAAAGAAGCAAGTTTTTCATCATGACGGGAGTATTAGAAACGCCCCATCAGAGAATTAAAAAAAGAAGAAAAAAAGGAGGAACTGGCTTGTTAGCTCGCGTCGTGGAAGCTTGTAACCCAAAATGACACTGTCAACGTTCCCTTAAAAGAAGTCAAATGACTTGTCTTTACAAAAAAAAAAAAAAATCAAGAAAGAAGATCTCTGGTCAACTAAAAATAAACAATAGAGCAGATAACCAGGAAGTGGTATGACAGGGCCCTCAGTCTTCGCTAACTGGCGAATCTTTTGCAATTCTGGATCATACGACTTAAGAGCAAATCCGTATTGGAACCAGGAACATGAAATTCCAGAGGCGTAGAGAGAGCCCTCGACTCGAAGTTTGCATTGGCCAGGTTTGAGTTCAAAAAATGGCCATTGCTACCACAACAGGCATGTGGCTTATCTTAGATATTACTTCTAAAGAGGGTCCAAGACGGCCAAAGAATACGCAGTTTTTCCGAAACCGGGCCCTGTGTGTGAGCAGAAGAAAAGGAGAGAGCATTTATCTTTCCTTTCCTTTCTTTAGAAACCAACACTCCTGTCGGTCCACGAAACAAAAAAAAAAAGAAAACAAAAAAAAAAAAAAACGCTTGCACTTCTTGTAAGTAGCAATACACGTATCCTTTACCTGGAAAGGCAAGGCAAACAACTATAAACCTCTCACCCACCCAAAACAGCCCTGAGCATCTTCGTGATGCCTGTCTCCTTCATGATTGTAGAGAAGGCCTTCCCAATCCCCGACTTGAGGAAGGTCTTCGCGATGGGGTCAGCATAGGTGAGGACAAGGAGCTTCATCGGCTCGTTCAAGACGATGTCCTGCATGAAGGCGATGGCGCAGCCTGTGAAGAAGCTCTGTTGGGTCTCCTGCTCCCAGCGCAAGGCCTCCGTGAGGAAAATGGTCACGGAAGAGAGCTGTATGAAGAAGGCGAGGGCATAGGCGAGGTAGGTCACGTGGTGCGGTAGGTGCTGTGGAAGGAGGCCCCCTTTCTTCAGCTGGTAGGACCGCAAGACAACGAGCCACCCCACCAGAAGGAACACGAGAGGGGCCAACCACTGCTCCGTCCCGCCCACCTCCACCTTGCTCCCCTCCCTTCGAATGGACGGTTGTTTCTCCAAGCAGACGAACAAGCACCCAGACCACTGCAGCACGAACACAGCGGACCCGAGGTGCCCCATGCTGTACCTCTGGTACATCACCCACCAGCACCCCAAGGCCGCCACAATCTGCACACAGCTCGCCCCTGCCCCTGCCCACCACTCCACCTCGTAGTACAGACACAACACGATGAACAGGTGCACCGACCAGAAGACCGACAGCACCATGGGGAGAAGCCGCGGGCGCCACGAGCTTACCCCGAGTGCCACGAAGATCATCACCCACAGGAACAACAAGGCCACACCGATCCCAACCTCTCCAGAGTCTATCATCAACACGCACCCGTACATCCCCAGTGACATCAGCAGCAGTACCACAGCCTTCGCGAGCTGGAAGAAGTACGTTGCTATGCTCAGGATCAAGAAGAACGAGATGACAAGCGGCCACCACCTCCACCCGATGATGGACATAATCCCGACGTGCACCAGGACAAGAAAGATGATGAACCGAAGCGATCGCCGTGCATGTTTGTTTGCTCGCTGGCAAAGTGTCAGCTCTTGTTCCTCTTCGTCCACGCTGCTTTCGGTGACATCCGCTGTGTTGTTCTGTTCCAAGTACTTCTTCCTCGGGGTCCCCATGGGCGTAACCTGCCTCGTCTCATTCTCATCCTGATACACAGGCTGCGCATCCCCAATGGTAGCGCTGAACACCCGCACTGAGCCTGTCACTCTCATGCTGTCCGCGTGAAGTATTGGGCTGAGACGTCCCGTCACTCTCTCCCGTTCTATCTCTTTCTCTTTTTCTTCTTCTCTCTTTTTCGCCTCCCACCACTCCTTGTGTGAAATGGACTGGTACTCAGGTGTGTTGTACTGTGTGTATTCGCAAATGAGGCGTATCTCAGGGTTCCGCCCCTGCTTCTTGCTCACCTCGTCAGGGATCTGATACCAGCAGTCAAGGGACGCCGTTGCAGACGAGTCGTCTCGAACAATGCAGTCGATGATGTCCTGCATCGAGATGCTGAGCGACGCCACAAGGTTCTCCGTGCTTGTGTCCTGCAGACCGTCGTCATCGTACACGTTCACCACCACCACAGACTCCTTCTCCTCCCGCACGGGGTAGCTCACCACACAGCTCCCATCGAACACAGGGTTGTGGTCGTCCCACACTGTCGCTGACTTCCAAACACGGCACTCACTCTCCACAAGAACGAAGCAGTCAGGGACGTCGTCCATCGCTTCTCCTCGGTTGGACAGGTCCCTTGCTTGAACCACCCTCACATTCAGCTCCCCCAGAATGGGGTACTCGGGGTACGGGTCGAGTGCAGCCCACGACCACAGCTGTTTAGTAGTGTGTTGTGCTTTTGAGGAAACATACCACCGGAACTTTTTTCACCGCCCTCTTGAAAAGCAGCCCCAGCAGCACTGTTGTCGGGGTCATCATGCAAGCGGAGATGACCGCCACCATGATTGTCTTGGCGATAGTTCTGAATTAGATTTGTGATTGTTGACTTTTTGTATCTCCACAAACATACCCATTCTCGTTCCTGCCGTGGAAGACAGCACAGATGAAGAAGACTGTGTTCATCGCTGCGAAGAGGACAGCAAGCCTCTGCGGGCGGGAGAACGACTGTCCCGGCTGCCGGAACAACACGCAGAACCACAAGTGTGCCCGGAGTGCAACGCTCGCCTTGTCTAAAAGAAAATTAACCTTCTCACAGCAGCTCATGTCAGCCATGGTAATTTCTCCTTCCTCCTCAGGCAGAGTGATGCTCACCTTGCGCCTTCCTGAGAGATCAGTCGCCACCGTCGAGCGGCGCCGCTTCGTGATTGACGGGAGGCCCCCAGGGATCTCCAAGATACTTGACAGTTCAGAATCACATGCATCATCGTTCAGGCAAAGATCTGACTGCAGCACATCGGATGCCGAGAGAGGAGACGAAAAGGCAGGAGAGGGGACTGACTCGAAGTTCCGTGGGAAGAGTTCGACTGCAGAATGTTCTTCGTAGTTGTCTCTCATATCCTTTTTCATCTGTACGCCACCACGGGGTCCTCTACGCGTCCTCGCCTCGCTGTCAGGGAAGCTTGATCCTCGCATGTACTTCTTCATCGTGCTTGTTGTACTCACTTGCCTCGACAGGCCCTTCGGCCAATCAGGACGAAAGGACGGGACCTTTCTTGCCTTCGGGGAGTGGTACTCCGCGACCACAGCGGACTGCTGCAGGTCACTCTCCTGCTTGCTGAATTCAAATCGTGCCACTTCTCGCGTCATCTTGTTCCGTTCCGTTGCTGTCTGAATCGCAGCGGCCTTTGCTTCTTCAAATGTTTTGCATTTTTCTTCACCTGCATGCAGGAACATGTGTGCCGCTCGTACGTAGTTCCCTCGCATGCATTCATCTACTCCATCCGCCCATCTAAAAAGGTGTCCTTCACGTACTTGTTGCTCTATATCCGTAATATCCTGCAGCTGGGCCGCCAGTACTCTTGCCGATGTTGTGTGCGTTGTCGTTGGAATAGAAATCTCGGAACCCGTCTCTGTCTCTGTCCCTGCCATCGACATTGTGTGTGCTATCTTCTCTTCCATCTTTAACATTGCTTGTTCTGACATACAACTGATTTCTCTATTACTCATAAGTGCGGTATCTTGCCGCCTGTCGTAGAAGTAGGTCACAGCAAAGAGGATGTAGTAGAGCAAGTAGAGTGTCCCCACGACAGTGAGGGTGGGGATGTTCACCGCTGAGAGCTGTGTCCAGCTGTTGAAGTTCGAGCTGCTGAAGAGCCGTTTTAGGTTTGTTGCGGGCATCACCTCAGAGGCAATGAAGGCCCCCACAGTCCCAAGCTTTGACTCCCCGGTCAGCTCTACAGTCCCGTTGTTGTTGTTGTTGTTGTTGTTTCCTGCCGCCAGCACCACAGCCGCCCGGTAGGTCACGCTCCCACCACACGAAGGGTTCTGCTGCTGTTGTGCAGTTGCCGTCAACAAGCCCTCCGAAAGAAACCCGTTCCACTGAAGGTCCTGACCCGGTTCCCAGGAGCCTGCGGTCTCGTTCCACACGCGCAGGGCAATGTTGCAGGGGTAGGGGTCCACGAACTCCGCGTCCACCGTGAAGTTCACCTTCATTGTCACAGCCTCGTTTGCCGAGGCCCCTCCGAAGGAGGAAACCCGTACCTGCACCACGTCCCCTGTCGAGGTCTCGTTGTTCCCAGGGACTGGGTACAGGTCCCCTGCTACCGCCCTCACGAGGACACGCCCTCCCCCTGACAGCCCAGGGAGTGCCACAGAGGTTGTTGAGTTCTCCAGTCGCACCGTTACCGTTCCCGATGTCGCTTCACCGATCGTCGTCACCGCTATCTTCAGAACTGTCCCAGAGAAGCTGATGTCCGTCACGTTGTCGGCAAGGAGGGATGAGGCCAGGCTGTCCGTCAACGCCACCACAGACTCCTTCGCTTCCTCCGTCGCGGCGAGCACTCCAAGCCAGTCCACCGCCTGCAGCACCCGCCAGATATCGTTTGCGGTCCCGTTCTCAACAACCGTCTGCCCTAGCTGCTCCACCACCTGTGCTGCCCCCACCACCTCTGCGCTCACCTCCTCCGCCGTCCCCGAGCCAGTCCCGGACCCAATCTGAGACACGATCGACTCTGCCACGGTGGACGCCTCCCCAGGTGACGTGATCACCTGAACAGTGCCCCGAAAGGTCTGAGAAGTGATCCAGTTGTTGCTGTTGCTGCTGCCGCTGCCAACACCCCCGCCTGTCCCCTGCACACCAACCTGGATCACGAGGTCTCCCTCCGGCAGGGCGTTCAGAGAGAAGGAGGCGACCCTCGTGTGTCTCACAACGACCCCGTCCACCGCCACCACGTACTGCGCCTCCGAAGACGACCCAAGGAACCACTCGTCGTAGTCAAAGCTCACCTTCGTCCCAACAGTGAGGTTCACGAGGGGGGGCGTGAAAGTGATCACCGGGAGCTGCTTCGGAACGAACACACGAAAGGAGTCGCTACCCCCGCCTGTTCCCACGCTGTCTATCCCGCACAACAGAGAGCCTCCAGTGTTCCCCATCGTGGCCCCAAGGTCCACCTCTAAATACATCGTCGTCTTGCTCACAGCAAGGCCGACAGCTGAAAAAGAAGAAGAAGCAGAACTAGAACCGTAATAACCGTTGCACTGAACCACTATCTCGTTCTTCGACACACCAACACAGGAAAGCGCCGCCGTGTGCAAGGCCTCCATCCTGCGAACGAGGTCCAAGGCCGCAGGAACAGACCAGCTTGCGAGGAGCGAGGGGTCCACCACCACCTCCGCCCGACCCAACGAAGTGTCCAAAAAGACCACAGACAGGGCTCCCGAGTCAGAGGAAGAAGAGAGCCCCAGCTCCGAAGCGAGAAACCCTTGGACCTCGCCGGCTGAGGAGAGCTGCTGGCCCACTATGCTGAAGTGCGCAACGAGGGGTGTGAACACGCCGTCCGCTGACAAGAGAACCCGCTGACGCTCCCCCACAGGGCTTGCCACGAACACCTCCCTCCCGAATACACGAACCTGCGGCTGTTGCTGTGAAGGGGAATAACCCTTCACCTCTGACATCGTGGAGGAAGGGGCAGAGAATGGCGCAGGGGTTGCTGGAGACACAGTGTTGGGGAAACTCGTTGCGGGGGAAAGGGTGGAAGGAGCGCCTGTTGTGGCTGTTGTGGATGGAACAGTTGTCGGTACCGCTGTGTGCAGAGAAGGTGACTGGGAAGGAAGCTGTGTGGGTGCAAGTGTTGGAGGAACCAAGGTCGAAGGGGAAGTAGACGTGCCAGAAGGGACAGGGGTCGGTGCGGGGCTCTGCGGTGCAACTGATGGTGCAGAGGTGGGTGTCTTCGTGGGAGCCACTGTGGGCGGAAAAGGTGTTGGTGGTGGCGAGACAGTGGACCCTGGAACAGATGTTGGTGCAAGGGTAGAAGGAGCTGGTGTTGGAGGGGCTGACGTAGCTGGGAAAGAAGTTGAAGGAGCAAAGGTCTCTGGGACGAGTGTTGGGGTAAGGGTCGTGGGCGGTGAAGGAGTCGGAGCGGTTGTCGAAGGTGCAGTGGTTGAGGGAGCAGGGGTAGAAGGTGCAGGAGTTGATGGAGCAGGAGTCAAGGGTGCAGGGGTCGGAACAAGAGTTGGAGCAGGGGTCGAGGGTGAAGGTGTTGAGGGGGCAGTGGTGGAGGGTGCTGAGGTTGAAGGAGAAGGAGTCGAAGGTGAAGGTGTTGAAGGTGCAGGGGTCGAGGGTGCTGAGGTTGAAGGAGCAGGAGTTGGAACTGGAGTTGGTATAGGGGTTGGGACAGGTGTTGGAACAGGTGTTGGAACAGGGGTTGGAACAGGGGTTGGAACTGGGGTTGGAACTGGGGTTGGAACAGGTGTTGGAACAGGTGTTGGAACAGGTGTTGGAACAGGGGTTGGAACTGGGGTTGGAACTGGGGTTGGAACAGGTGTTGGAACAGGTGTTGGAACAGGTGTTGGAACAGGGGTTGGGACAGGTGTTGGAACAGGTGTTGGAACAGGGGTTGGAACAGGGGTTGGAACGGGTGTTGGAACAGGGGTTGGGACAGGTGTTGGAACAGGTGTTGGAACAGGGGTTGGAACAGGTGTTGGAACGGGTGTTGGAACAGGGGTCGGTATAGGAGTTGGAGCAGGGGTTGGCGCAGGAGTTGGAACAGGGGTTGGAGCAGGTGTTGAAGGAGCTCCTGTTGCGGGAAATGGTGTCTGCGGGGCTGGTGCAGCAGTCTGGACCTTAACTTGGTTCGTACACGAGTCCGATTCCGTACAGCTCACCTGGCACCCACCAGACGGGCAGACAACCATTGAATCCTGACATCCCAAATTTCCTTCACAGCTCAAATCAAGGCTGCCGCCACCACTGCCCGCTTGGTACACCTTAAGCCCCTTGCATGCTTCGTTTGCGGTGCATAAGATAGTGCAGGTACCAGATTCAGGGCACGTTATGGTGGCATCTTTGCAAGCATGCATGCTTTTGCATTTTAGGGTACAGGAACCCGAGGTGGGACAGGTTAGGACCAGGTTCTTGCATGAGTCCGGATCAGGGCAAGTCGTGGAGCAGGATGACAAACTGTTGCAGTCGGCCGCACAATTCTCACAAGTCCTACACGTCAACACGTTGAAGGTATAGTCGCTAGCTCCTTTTGAGCATCCGCTGACGGATGCTATGCAGATACTCAGCACCACCCAGTGAAAAAGGCGTGTGGCCGCCATACCTGTTTGGGGTGATAAAGAAGGAAAAGCCGGAAAAAGAAAAAAAAATGCAAAATCATATAGGAGCAAAAAAAAAAAAAAAGAAAAGAAAAGGGGGGGAGGAAAAAAAATGGTTTGAGGAAAGAATTCTTTTGAGCGACAGTAGGGAGAGAGGAGGAAGATGGAAAGGGGAGGGGGGGGGGGGGGGGGGAGGAACACAGGGGTTTTTTTTTTTTTTTAAATACTACTTGAAGAGACACAAAGATCGTAAATCTTTTAAAGTTAAAAAATAGAGATACGTCGAGAACGGCTCAATCATTAGGGAGCGAATTATTCAGTTACGGCAAAATCTCTTAATTTCTTCCCGGAAAAAAAAAAAAAAATGAGACGCTCAAAAAAAAAAAGAAGAATTTCTTCTTCCTGTCACTTTTGTTTTACCCACATCCTTTCCGGACAAAATTAAGAGATTTACAGTATGTTGAAAGAAAAAGAAGAAAGACACAGGAACAGGTCTCCATCCTAAAACCCCATTAAGAAGCACTACTAGGCTTCTTGTCACATTCTTTTGAGGTGGCAAGACCTGAAGTAGTTCTTCAAATGAAGGGTAAAAGGGGGGAAATAACAAAGAATGCGGGGGGGGGGGGGGAAAGAGGAAAAAAAAAAAAAAAAAGCAGCACCCTTTTTTCTTTTTTCTTTTTTCTTTTTTTTTTTCCCCCTCCTGAAAAATCTTTTTTCGAGGTTATCGTAGTTTTTCTCTTGAAAGGCAGATGTAAAGAAGAGAAGGGAGTAATGAATTTTCTTTTTCCTCTTTTTCTTTTTTTTTTTCCATGTTGTGCGTGCGAGAAAAAAAAAAAAAGGAGGAAAATAATGAAGGGGGTACGTAGTAGGGAAAAAGGTGGAAGTGAAAAAGTTTGAACAATGTTATAGAGGGAAAGGAAAGGTGCTCTACTACCGCTCTCAAACCTCAGAAGACAAAAAGGGGCTGTCACTTGGCCCACCCATGCCTTCCTCTGTTTACGCTGCTAATATTGGCATCCATAAGAGGGCTAAGGTTCACATTCTCCAAAAAAAAAAACAAAGGTGAGGGAGAAGAAAAGAAATAGGTGGAAGCCAGGAGGCATGAACGTAACGAAAAAAAAAAAAAAAAAAAAAAAAAAAAAAACGAAAAGAAGTTAAAAAAAAGAGCCGACTGCCACAAGCCAGTTGAACCCGACGAAGGTTGACCAAGTTGCTGCACGCTACAACTCATTTTCGTGGAAAAAAAAAAAAAAAAAAAAAAAAAAAAAAAAAAAAAAAAAGAGCCTTCCTTTCAGTAGCTGTTTTTTCTTCTTCTTTTTTTTCCCCTTCTTTTTTTTTTTTTTCCTTTTTTTTTTTTTTCCAGGGGGTTTCCAAACCGGTACCTTCCCCCCCCCCAAAAAAAAATTCACTATGATAGGAACGAAGTGGTTAGCAACGGCCCGCAAAAAAAAAAAAAAAAAAACTATTCTGTTAACTGAATCGTCCAATACTACCTATAGGCGCTCTTGCAACGACCACCACAGCCATCGCCAACGTGCCAAAAAATGGGCTAAACCCGGGAGCTAAACGTTTCAGACATGGCGTGCCACACCCATAGGCCTCACGACCGGGGAGGGGGACATTTATCTTCGCCCGTAAGCTAGAGTGCGCATGCATCCCCAGCTCGCTTTGGGAGGTGTTGCCAACACCTGGGTCGCTTCGCGGTTCGACCTGCTGCCCAATTCAAAGCGCGGTTGCGGTGAATCCAAGCCCCCTAAGCATCGACACGATTAACAAAGGGGTTTGTTACGCCGGGATATCTTGTTCACCAATGCTCCATACGCCCCCTGTTGCCAGTTCGCCGGATGAGCATACTGCAGGTCTTCCACTCATCCGTTGCCCGGTGGGTACCACGAGGAGGTCAGCAACACAATTCTATACTTTTGGCCACGTAGGGCCTGTTCTACATTTAGTATAGTCCCACCAAAAAAAAAAAAAAAGAGTCATCGCTATAGGAAAAAAAAAAAAAAAAGAGGCCAACACTCCCCTTTTGTTTAGACAAGTCAAAAAAAAAAAAATACTTGCTTGGATGTGTTTTGGACAAGAGGATTTATTTCTTTTCTCCCCCCCCCCCCCCCCCCGATTAACAAGAAAACCTACCACAATCTCTTCAAAAGGGATTATCAAGGGGTTTTAGAATGTTTTTTTTTCTTCTTCTTCTTCTTTTTTTTTTTTCCCCGTCCTAAAAAAGAATATATATGAGTTAAAGGAGGCCGGTGTTGGCGGCGCCCTAAAAAGAAAATATCGTTTCCTTCAGTCGAATTAAGACTTTGAAGCGTCTCAACTTTGATACAGGGAAAGTACGTGGGAGCAATAAAGAAAAAAATATAAAAAAGAGGGGGGGGGGGACTTACTTCTGTTGTCGCGCGGGAACATTGCTATCCTACTGGTTGGCCAAAAAAAAAAAAATATCAATTCATTTTTTTTTTAAAAAAAAAAAAAAGAAAAAAAAACAAAACAAAACAAACGAAAAGCCCGTAGTTTAATAAAAAAATGGGGGAACAGGAGAAGAAGAATGACTTTTGTAATTAGTTCATAACCCACCCTGAGGTGTATGAGCAACCTCTTACTCCGTTTCAGAGGGCGGGGGGGGGGGGTGCTTTTTTGTTGTTTGTTTTTGCTTTTGCTTTTTCCTTTTGCGAACAAAAAAAAATAAAATGGTACTCCTGGGGTTTTGGTTTCTTTAGTATCCAGATCATGTTGTATATTGGGCCAGTTGTTACAGTCAAAAGAAAATTATAAAGAGCTGTAGGAGTCCTCTTCTTTCTTTTTATTTTATTTCATTCCGGTACCCTTGGAAGGAAGACAGTGTAAGGGGGGCCCTCGATGGTTTAAAAAGAAAAAAAGAAAGACCTCGAGGTAAATATAAAAAAAAAAAAACGGGCTACAATCAATTAAAGGGGGGGGCCCGAATAATTCCCTCCCAAATAATGTGTTTTTTCCCAAATAATTCTTGTTTTTTTCGGGGATTTTTCCGCTCCAAATTTCCCAAATAATTCCGACCCCTTTCTTTTTTTTTCGGGGGGGACTGGGGGGTGAGGAGGCCACAGTCGTGCAACGGGCTTTTCTCAGTTACGCCTGTGCAGGGTACTAGCCAACCTAACCCATGTAGACACCCCTTTTTTGACCAAAAACTCGATTTCCGCCTGGTTTTGGGCACTTTTTGGGCACTTACAAGCAATAATGGTAGGGCAGGCACATGAGAAAGGTCATGCAACTGCTCGACACCTTTAGCTGTATGCGGTCTCGCGGCTACCTTCCAGGTAGTTCCGAGGAGACCATACAGCTAAGGGCACTTAGCGAAGTAAGCACTTTGAAGGAGTCGGGCTTTAGACAGTGCAGCACAGAACGTAGTTGCGGGTGTTACAATGGACACTGCACCTGACGAGACTCCAGCAGCCTCCCAAGCCCTTGCAGCTTCTCAAGCCCCGACAGATTCTCAAGCCTCTCAGACCCCCGCAACCTCCCAGCAACCACCTAACGCCAAAACCAGGCGGTCTGTCTGCAACGTTTGTGGGTTCTCCACAGCCTGGGAGAAAAACTGTTTTAAAATTTCCCTTGGAAAAAAAAAGGGCATGAAAGAAATCTTGGCACGATTTGGCATGTTAAGATTTCCGAAGTGCTCTAAGCCCCGCTCCCTGCTTTCCATGTGGCAGGCGACCCAGCCCAAAGTACAACCCAAATAAGTGTATTCCAAATAATTCTTTTTTTTTGTAGCCCTAACACCCCCCCTCCACTGCCCAAATAAAGGGATTATTCGGGGGGCCCCTTTATTACTTTTTTTTTTTTTTTTTCTTTTCTTCTTCATTCTCATTTATTTGTACCCCCCTTTTTTTCTTCGTTCAGCTAGTTGTAAAAAAAAAAAAAAAAAAAAAAAAAAAAAAAAAAAAAAAGAAAACGAGAGAATCAGCTGATTATTTGTAGCCGTTTTCACCTACAGTAGGGGTAAACGGGCAAGCCGCCTCTACTCTTTTTTTAACGTTGCACGCTTAACGCCACCTAGTGTTGCAATCAAAGCCCCATTTTTTTCTTCATTTTCTTTTTTTTTTTTTTTTTTTTTTTTGCAACAACAATTCTCTTTTCAAAATTTGTTTAGCTTGTTTTCCAGTAAAAAAAAGAAAAAGAAAAAAAAAAAAAGAGAGAGAGAGAGAGAAAAAAAAAAAAAAAAAAAAAAAAAAAAAAGAAAGAGATTTATGACCTTATGACTAAATGTCCTTTGTCGCTCTGCACAGGTTTTTTTTTTTTTTGTTATAAACTCAAATATTTTCAAAAAAAAAAAAAATAAGAACACCGTACTCCAGCTCCCAAGTGTACCATAAAGTACATGGGGCGGGGGGGTGCTAGTAGTCAAACGACACATTTTGGAGTGAGTTTCAAACCTGTGCGGTGCAACCTCTCTGGTACCCTCCCCGCGGCAGGGTGGGGGGGTGGGGGGGGCCAAACCCGTTGTTTGTGCCTATCGCAGATTTCTGAAATGACTCGCTTAAGGGAGGTGTCGCTACGTACCTAGACCACGGTCAACAGTCTTGCTGCCCTGTTAAGAAAAAAAGAAGAAAGAGACTATGAGCTAATAAAAAAAAAGGGGGTGGGGGAAGGGCGGTGTAAAGTCCAGTAAGATTTTTCAGGAATAAGTACTAAAGGACTACGGGGAAGCAACTAATCACAGAAAAAGAAAAAAAAGAGAAAAAAAACCATTTTTTTTTTTAAGGACTCTAGTTTACCGCCTGTGAATTCTTCTTTTTTTTTCTCTTTCCTTCTTTCCTTTTATTTTTCTTTTTTCTTTTAAAAAAAAGAGAGAGAAAAAAAAAAACAAGAAAGAAAGAGAAGGAAAAAAGAAAAAGAAACACAGGGTGAAAGAATAGAGAACAATTATTTTCTTTTTTTTCTTTCCTTCAAAAAAAAAAAGGAAAAAAACTCCATGAATGAGCTTCAAAGGATGTTGAAAGGGAGGTAATATGAAAAAGAGAATAAAAAAATTGTTTTTACAAACCTTCTTTTTATTTTTCTTTTTTTTTCCTTTCATTTTCTTTTTTTTTTTTACTGCTGGTGAGCAAAGTGTGGAGTGCTGTGAAGAGAATTTGAGGAGGTGGCCGTTGTTTTGTTTCTGCAGGATAGAAACATGGAGAATTCTAACCCATATATTAAACGTTACCAATGCTCCCCCGTTGCTCAGAGTCAACGACTCGTTTCTTGCGTGGAAAAAAAAAAAGAAAAAAAAAAAGAAAAAAAAAATATATGAGTTAAAGGAAGTCTTTGTGAGACGCCCCCTTGTTCTCATGCTCTACCTGCACCTTCAGCAGCGGTTTCTCCTTCTTCGGTGGTCGTGCCGGCCTCCTCCCCAGCTTGGCTAC
This sequence comes from Diplonema japonicum, assembly GCA_964019335.1. NCBI lineage: Eukaryota > Euglenozoa > Diplonemea > Diplonemida > Diplonemidae > Diplonema > Diplonema japonicum. Next base: position 147,714 of record OZ025681.1, read on the forward strand.
TTTTCCCTTCTTTCCTTTGCCCATTGCTTCCCCAGCTCCTCCAGGTCGTACTTGGTCTTCGTTGATGCAAAGATTGCTCTTCTACTCCACCCGATCACCGCCTTCGTCCCTCCGATTGATCGCAGCGTATGTACTCTCTTGCATGGTTCAGCAGGGAAGGCCCTCCTTCCTTTCACCTTCTTCTGCAGTCTCCCTAGTTCCCATGTGTTCCACACCTTCTTCATCACCGTGTGCAGTCTCCTGGCCTTCTGTCGCACCTCTGCCAACTCCCCTAGCTTCCCTCCTCTGGGTCACGTTTTCGAAATCCAGCGCCAGCTCCACCGTCGACACTGCCGTGCTTCTGTTCCCTCCATACCAGCGCAGCTGCTTGAGCCATTTCAGCACCGGTTTCGTGTACTCCTTCAGGGTGTTGCCGGTCTGCAGCCTCGCGAACTCCTCCTCTGTTGGTGCTGGGTGTGCCTCCGTGATCTCCAGCCATTGGTGTGTCCGGTAGATCTGCTGCCTCTTTGCCTGCAAGGCTGCGTCGCGTTCCCCCACCACAGCCAGCAGGTAACGCTGGGTCTTCTCGAGCCTGTCCTTGTCCTCCTTGGCCGCTTCCCTCGGGAGGATGCCATGGAACCTCATGCATGGTTCTAGGCCTGTTCGTGTCGTGCCTGCATGTGCCTCCCGTTGCCCTACTTCGACAGCCAGTTCGCACTCCCACAGTGCATGCTCCAGGATGTTGGATACCTGTTGCATCTGACCGCATACGTCGCAGCGTGCCGTTGCGGGTTCGTCCTGCTGCCTCTGCTCCGCCAGCAGCATGCGCTCCAGCTCCGCGACTTCCCCTTCTCCTCCCGCCTCTCTTTCTTCTTCGTCTTCTGAGCGTCTCGGGAATCTTCTTCGTCCACCTCCTCCTCCGTCGGTGGGATGTGTGCCACTGCGTCCGTCCGCCATCCCCGTGGGTGGATGTAGAAAACCGCGCCTGTGATCACCCTGCGTAGGTTCCTTGCTGCTATGGGGTCCGACGACGCCAGCTTCCCCATAGCTCGTTTGTCTCGACAGCGGCTGCCGTCGCCATTCCTTTCATGGTGCTCCGTTTTCCCATGATGGCCTCCGCTTCACCACGCCTGAGCTTGTCTCTGATGTAGTGTCGGAACGCTCCTTCTCCATGGCCATGGTGTCCTTCAGCTGGTCCCAGGTTGCTTGCACCATGGGTAGCCACCTCTGCTTCAGGTTTCCCACCAGGCCCAGCGCCTTCTTCCCTTCCCGGTACAACTTTGCGATGTCGTTGCAGCGTGCCCACAGTTGGTCGTCCTTCCTGCATTCCCTGTACATGAGCATCAGTGCTTTGTAGGCTGCTAAAAAAGAAAACGTGTAAACATCGTGGTACTAAAATAAAACACTTGTGCTTCCCAAAAAGAAAAGAGTTTTATTTTGGAGTTGGAGGCCCGCACCAGCTGCTGAAGCGCGAAAAAAGTAATTCAAAAAAGTGTTCTTTCTGCTTCTGCGAGGGCTTCCCTTTCTTCTTGCCACTTCTTGCCCCAAACTCTTCTTCGCACCTATGGTTCTGAGCGCGTAGTTCTTATGGGTGTGTCTCACCCTTCTTGGATAGGAGGCCGTGGAAACTCCGTGCCTTTGGAAAAAAAAAAAAAAGAAAAAAAAAAAGAAATTCACCACAGGAAACGAAGTGGGTAGCTACTGCCCACCACAGTGGGCGCGCCTTTTATGATGCTGGGAGGACTCTTTGAGCTCCAAACAGATCGGGCCACTTTTCATTCCTGTCATCAGACCGTCGACTCTGCTTCTTCTTTCTTTTTTTCTTTTTTCTTTTTTCTTTTTTTTGCCACACCTCCAAGAAAAATAAAAAGAAAGAAAAACTAGAGCCCGTTATGCAAAAAGGGGGGGGACAACGTTATGCAGGAAAAGGGGAGGGAAAAAAAAAAAAAAACAAAACAAAACAAAAAAAGAAAGTCGAAAAGCAGTCTTTTTTTTTTTTCTTTTTTAAATTACCCTTCCCCTCCCCCGTGTTTCCCCCCCTTTCTTTTTTTCTCCCTTTTTTTTTCTTCCTTTTCTTTTTCCAGTACCAATAATCTTCACATCTGGGAGAAGATGGTCACCTCTTGCAGCCATTCTTTCTTGCTCCTTCAGTCCCCGTTGGCCCTGATGCGAACAGTCTATCACAGCAGAGGGGTGGGTCAGAGGGGTGGGTCCACCTGTCTTTGGTGAAAAAGAGGGGGAGGGGGGGGGGGGAGGGGAAGGAAATACAAAGACAGAACAGAAAAAAAAAAAGATTTCTTTGACAAAGCCATTCTGGCGATAGCCCTATACGGCGGCCAGAAGAAAAAAAAAAGAAGAAAAAAAAAGGAAGGAATATTTTTTATTAACTCCTAACTGCTTACAAGTACCCCCTTTTTTTTATCCTATTCCCTCTATGCGAGAGAGACAAGAGCGAGAGAAAAGAGAGAGAAGAACAAGGAGAAGAAGGAGAGAGAAAAGAAAAAAAATAGAGAGAGAGAAAAAAAAAAGAGTGAAGAGTAGAATCATCTGCTTCTTATTTTGTTATTTCTTTTTTCCTTTTTTTTGCTTTTCTTTTTCTTTTTTTAAAGCCACCCCCCACCTCCCCCCTCCAATTTTTTTAAATCTTTCTTTTTTTTTAATTGTTACCTCACGCCTGCGCAAACTGCTCATGCTGATAGTGGTGGATTTGTGGCATATGTTGCAAATTCAGTTCTTGTGCTTTCAGGCTATCCATAATAGGCTGCTGAAAGGGAACATTAGGACTGCCTAGAAACTGCCCACGCTTGTTATACATGTGAAAGGTGCCTGGAACAGAAGCTGGAGTTGAAGTGGCACTGCTGGAACTATCATAAGGAATCGCGCCATAAGCACCGCCATAGCTGGGCGACAGGTGCGTGAGCTGCGAGGTTGGGGGCGATGCACTCCCCAAGCTGTTGTGGGGGGAGTGCGTGTTCCCGTTGTTCTTCTTGTTCTTCTTTTTGCCCTTGCCCTTGGGAACCTTCTGTGCCTTGTCTGTCTTTTCACCGTCCAGCTTCTTGTTCCACTGCTCAAGCTCCTCCTCCGTAGCGTGCTCCCTCAACTTCACATTGCTTTCCGACGTCAGGATAAACCTATCACAAGTCTTCACCAACATCCTCAAGGAATGGTTTGAATCCGCGACGGCTAGGAATTTATTCGTGGTGCGCTCCCTGAACGCCATCATAAGGCTCTTCACCGTCAAGGGTCCCTCCCGTACTATTGCCTCTGCCTCGTCCAATGCGTCTGCTACAAGTTCCTTTCTCCATTTGGCGTTCTTGGCATCGCGTTCCATGCAGAGCTCGAAGGTGACGTCCTCGAAGCGTAGCCTGCCTTCATGCTCATCGCAATGCGTGAGGCCGTGGGTGGCGATCTCCTCTGCTGAGTAGTAGAAGTACGTGAACTTGTTGCTGTTTGCTTTGACGAACTTGTGGAAGGAGCCCGAGTACTTCTTCTTAACGATCTCCTCGTTCAGCTTCTCGTGGTTGTTCCTCAGGTAGTCCTGCAGCTTCACCATCGAGAGTGAGCCTTCGTGGAGGTTGTACAGCGGGCTCATCAGCCGTTCCTCCAGCCCTGATAGTAAACGCCTCTCGTCGCTCTCCAGCGGCATTTGTACAGGCGGTGTCACATTGGTGACTGCTTGTGCCTGCTGCTGAAGGCTGACTTGGTCTGCAACATGAGCCAGCTGCATGCCCCTGTTGAAAACGTGCTGCTGCATCTGGTTGATCCTCATCTGGTTCTCTGCAAGCTGTTCGCTTGTCACCGAGCTCTGAGCTTGCATCTCAAGCTGGTGCCTCATGAGCAACCCTTCCTGCTGCTGCTGGTGTTTGTATTGCTGGCCTTGCAGGTATGTTTGCTGATGGGTATTTGTTCTTATCTTTTTTTATTTATTATTTTCTTTCATACCACTGGAGACTGAGCACAGATCTGCACGTTATCGCAATTGAAAGGCGATGCTTGGTTTGTGTAGTGGTCGTCATCCACGCAGGGCGCTGGAAAGGGTATCCTGTCGTCCCTGTTGCGTGCTGTTGCTACACCCCTGAACGGCTCTGGAGTGAGCACCTGGTGACTGGGTGTGGGAACGGTATAGGCAGGGCTCGGCAACGCGCAGCTCAGGGCCGCAGGTGAGAAGGCACCTAGCTGCGCCATCACAGTCCCCGCAATGTCCACGGTAAGCGTGCTTTCCCTTCGCACCCTCATGGTGCTGCCATCGTCGTTTTGATTCATTTCTTTTTTTTTTTTTTTTTTTTTTTTTTTTGTATGTGTGTTGTGTAACGCGAAAAAAAAAAAGGGCAACCTTTGTGTAAGGGGGTACGCCGTCATTCGGGTCTCGGAGGGATAAAAAAAAAATCTTCGTGGGCCGTTTGCTTTCGTCCTATTTTATTGCTTTCTTTCTTTAGATGGACACAAACAAAAAAAAAAAAAAAAAAAAAAAAAAAAAAAAACCATCAGCAAAATAATATAGTATAACCTGTAGTTTTCTGGTTTTTTCGCTCGTGCAGAAGTGGCAAAGAATACAAGTTATCATTTCAAAAATGTTGCACTTCTGGAAAAAAGAAAAATCAAAAAAGAAAAGTAACGTTGCGATACAGGAGACGTATACTATGTTAAAAAAAAGTAAATAAGGGAGAAGAAAAAAAGGGAGGAGAAAAGGTAGCTGCTCAAAGCCACAGAAAAAAAAAAAGATTTATTTTGTTGGCCGTCCTTTCAGGGAGAGCCCTTCGGGGAAAGAAAAGGAGTAAAAGAGTGGGCGAGACAAGAACTGAATAAAGGGGGAAAAGAAAGTGAAGGTGAAACATTTAAGGGTCCTTGCGGTATGTGGCAGGACGCCTAATAATAATATAACCCCTAAACGCCCGCGCGGACGTTTTTGTCCTTATTTCAAAATTTGCTTTTTCGCTAAGTACTTTTTTTTGAACACGGCCCCTGGACTTCAAAATATGGCATTGTTGCGCGGTTTATTTTGTCTTGGAACTACATTTTGCGTTAAAAGTTTTGTTTTAATTGAAACCGGCAGGGTTGGCCTAAAATGAAATCAGATGGTCAAAATAGCAGCGAAAACGTGAGTCTCCCCCGACTGGTCAGAAAAAGAAGAAAAAGACGATGAGGCGGTCAAAGAGGGGCCGGAAACGATGCTTGGGTGGGAGAAATACTCGCGGAATCTGAATCTTTCCATCCCAGAGTACAAAATTTGGCTTGGGTTGGTCCTGTTAATGGGTTTACGCTCGGCACCGAACATGAAGAGCTACTGGACAACAAATTCTATTTTAACCATCCCGGCTTTTGAGAAAATGAGCAAACCGATTCGTTGACATACAGCGCTACCTCACCTTTGACAACCTGGAAAACATTTGGAAGGCCTGAAACTGCTCCTCATGCAGGTTTCTTGACATCATTGTCAACCGGTGTAGGACTGTGCGGACCCCTGGCAAGTGGTTGTCTGTTGACGACAGTGTTATCCCGACAACAATAAAAGTCATGGCACCACGAAAAAGCAACTCGGTGGGCATCAAGGTAATCGCTACATGCGACTCATAAAACTGTTACCTGGCGAATTTCAACATTTTCGGCAAGAAGTCCACAACACAGGACCTAGTCATGCGTACTGTCGACTCCTAAGGGTTTGCTGTCGACCCCTGACCTGCAAGACCAGCTCCAGGGGACTGGAGTTCGGCATATGAAAACCCGGAAGTGGACAATGGTCGTTTTTTATTGGGTCCTGGAAAGCTGTGTTGACAACCCCTCCATAATCTGGAAGAAGAGCAGGGAATGTGGCAAAAATTATGGCTTCCCAAGCTTCAAAGAAGAACTTGTTGGCAAGCTTCTCACCCATGCCCCAAAAACCGATAGCACACACCCCCCGACAACACCGTCACCGACCCCCAAGCGCAAACACGCTAGCAATGAGGATTCCCTCACTCAGAAATACCCAAAACGTCTCGATTTGACCCTAAATCACACCTCCGAGACCATGATGAACGGAACGAAGGTGAGGAGGGTGCTCTATGCTGTTCCTGGGTGCGGGAAGAAGGTGCAAACGTGGTGCCCTGTTGCAAAACCCCCTTATGCAAAACGTGTTTTTTACCCTTGCATGCTACCCCAGCTGGAAAAAAAACTCACAAGTTGCTTTTTTCATCCCACAGCCCCAAAAGGTCTCCAGACTGACCTCAATCTTAGAGTTCAGGGCACCAAATAGGGCTGAATGCTGCCCTTTTTAGCCCAGCCATAACTCCACGGACCCCCCACGACAAGACCCCCCAAAATCGGACATAAAAAGTACACCTTCAATCCCCCTCTTACACACATAGTTAAGTGTTCTCATCTGAATCTGGCACCTGGAATTGAAAATTTTAGTACCGTTTACCCTTTCCTTGCACCTTCCTATGGTTGCATGCTGCCCTTTTTTGAGTATTTAAAGCAACAACGAAAATGGGGGGGTACCGTAGATAGGCTCCGGGCGTTTAGGGGATAACTAAAAAAAACGAGAGGAAAAAAAAAAAAAAACTCTGTCCGTTTTTGGAACGTGCTGACTGGGAATCGTTCTTTCTTTTTTCGTTCTTTCTTTCTCTTCGATTTCACCGCAAAAGAGAGGAGGAAAAAAAAAAAAAAAAAAAAAAAAAAAAGAGGAAAGAAAAAAAAAATCGGCAGCAGAAGAAAGGTGTGGCATGTCAATTCTTTTGGTTTGTTTCGGCAAAAGTCGGATAAACACAACTGTAGCTACTATTGTGAGTTTACTCCCCATCATAGTTTTTCCATCCAAAAAAAAAAAAAGAAAAAAAAGAAATCGATAAAATCTCACCGTTCTGCGGTTGCTGTCTGGTGCCTGCGGTGGCTGTTTGTCGCGATGAGATGGACGGCATCTGGGCGAGAAACACTACACGGAGTCGTGCTAGGTAGGAGCGGTTTGGCTCGAGGAGGAGAGTAGTCTCCTGTCCTAGCCGTGTGCCGTCGGGCCCCCAAGATTCAATTTCAACTTTCGAAAAAAAAAAACCCCCCTTTCGGGTCCTACCTTCGGGTCAAGCCCTTATGGTGGAGCCAGAGGGAACGACGGGAAACGATAGGAAAACCTTTTTTTCCCCCCCTTCCTTGTCCGCATGTTTTCGTTTCAAAAACACAAAAATCTCTATGATTCACCAGGGTGCAACAACTCCCTTGGGAGACCTCAAAAAAGAAAAAAAGAAGAAAAACTAACCATAAAAAAAAAAAAAAAAAAAAAAAAGAAAATTACTATGATAGGGAAACGAAGTGGTTAGCAACGAGGGGCTACGTAGAAAAAGAGTCGGTTTGTGCACAGCTGGGGTTCACCTGTAGAAGGATAAGCCCAACAATGCTACCACTACTCTTTTTAGCTATAACAATTCATTGTCAATATATTGTTTTTCTTGTTCAAGCAAAAAAAAAACTTTCACGAATCGTCTTACAATAAACTAGAAAAAGAAAAAGACGAAAAAAGGAGAAAGAAAAAAGAGGAACTGCGGCCGTTGTTCCGGGTAAAACCTGGAGAAGTCTTGTCAAACCCGAAACACGTTGCCAACGTTCCCCTTTTGTTTAGACAAGTCAAAGACTCATTACTAGCAAAAAAAAAAAAAAAAAAAAAAAAAAAGGCTTTTTGAATTTTTTTGAACTTTTTTGAACTTTTTGAACTTTTTTGAACTTTTTGTTTTTTTTTTTTTTCGAAGAGACAGCCTCATTCAAGTAAACTCTAACAAAACTCAAAGTACAGGACAAGCCCCCCGCTAGAGGGCCGCCCTATGGGAGGGGGGAGGGGTCTATCTGTTAATACTCCCCTTCTGGAACATTACTTTCATCCCGATCGAGGCCGTGAGCGTCTTGCGGAGTGATGCGGTCCCGCTTGTAGGCAGCTTTCAATTCCATCAGCTTGTCATGCGTGGGGCGGAGTGGGTGGCGAAAATGGGCCTCCTGGAGAAAAGCCAATAGCTGCCTTACCTCCAATGGCGATGAGGGACTTCACTCTTTTCTGTTCGTCCACTGGGAAGGGGCGTCGCTTCTTCCGTGCCTGCATTCTGCGTTTATTTTTACAATGAGGGCCTTGATTCTGCGTGCCCTATCTTCCAGCAGGCCTCTCAATGATTTACCGATCGTAAGTCCATGGCCAGCGAGGTGGTGTCCAAACATAAAAAAAACTTTTCAAACCCTGACCAATGCTGCGAGGCTCTCCAAGCACGAAGTGGCTTCAAGATAATCAGCCTTGGCGTCCTTGCTGTCCTCAATGAGAAAGGTTTGCAGCACATAGCACAGCCCCTCTTCACACCGCGCCGCTTCAATGAAACAAAAAATAGGATGCCGGACGCACACCTGCCCGCACACCAACATTGTCGAAGCAGAAGAAACCGCAGAAGACAGAACACTACTAAGCCCCGACGAGAAATATCCCCACTGTGCACCATATAAAACGGTAAAGGTGAAGACAGAAGAGTTGATGGAAACGCAAAACTGCATAGGCGAATCAATCCCAAGGAAGAGAAGCTGGTCGTAGTTTACGAGATGCAGAAGCTGTTTGGGATGGCGGACGGTTACCCACGTATGGGGCTTACTCGGTCTCTTCACAGTCTGTTTTAAAATGACATCGAAGAGAGATGCGCGTTCTTGAGTAGCTGTATAACACGCTGCCTTGATCTCAAATTTGTTTTCCGCAGCACTGAATAATTCAGAGAGGAATCTTGGAAAGCAACCCTCGAGCATCGTGCTTGTCTCGTTGCACCCGGTCATTGATGAATGGGTGATTGAAACGATTTTGCCCTTCCCGGCGAGGAACGACCGCAACGCGGGCAGCCAGATCCTCGAATACAAATCCTGTTGCTTTGTCTGCGAATCGAAAAAAACGTCCAGTTTGAACTTTCTTTCTGTCTCGCCGTTTTGTTTTATCGACACCAGCCCGCTTGCGTCGCCGGTAACCTTCACAGAACCCTCCGTTGGTACCCTTATGCTTCTGTTAAACGGCGATTGATACTCAATCACTGGTTCCTTCGCGTAATGATGTGCTGAGATGTACACCCCTGACAATGAACCGTGTTGGTTAGAAACGTCGTGTGCTGGAAGGACCTTTTCCATGGTTTCGTGTTGCAGCAACGCGCCTGTCGGTTCATCGTAAAAATTGCTGGCGTCCTCCGAGTTGTAGAAAACAGATTCTGAACCCGACAGTGCTGGATGCGCCATGAGGTCGTCGCATGTCCACCTGCTACCTGGAACTATCTCCAAACACTTTTCCACGAAATCTGTGAAAAGCTTGTTCTTGGTCCTGCAAAATGTCTCGGACACAGCTTCAAGCCTACCCAGCTTCACCGCGAGCATCATGGTATTATCAATCCTTCCGCCGAGTTCCACGACCCACGGGTTCTGCCCTTCCGACAGCTCATATATTGTTATGCCCAAACTCCATATATCTGATGCTGGTTCTGGAAACCCCCTGACCGCCTCGGGCGAGGAATAAAGCGGCGTTCCTTTGTACTCCATGGCGGTGCGCTCATGGTAGAGCGATGAGGTACCGAAATCTACGATTTTGACAACCCCAGATGAGTTCACCAGAATGTTTGCAGGTTTGAGGTCAAGGTGTATCACATTGGAACTGTGAAGGTATGACAGCCCGGAGAGAATCTGATACGTGTAGTTTGATAGGAGTTGCAGTGGGATAGAGGTGAATTGCGATCTTAGGGATTGTAACGAGCCGCCTTCTACGAGCTCGAGGTACAGTGTGAGCTCTTGCGTCCTTTCGCGATAAGCGTAGTCGTGGAGGCGAACGATGTTCTCGTGGTTAAGGAGGCGGAGCAGTGCCAGCTCTTCGCACGCGGCGCCTTTCAGGAACTGGTCTTTCATTTCTTTTATCGCTACAAAGCTTCCCGTTAGGAGGTCTATCCCCGAGTACACTTCACCAAACCCGCCTTCTCCTATCTTCTTCCCTCGTCTGTATCTGCCACCCCTTAGTATACGTTTCTGTCTTACCGACTCCCTGCTTGAGCTGTATTGTGAAGATAGGTCCTGGGACACCATGGTGGTCTTTTCTCTCCCCCCCCCCCCCCTATAGGAGTCAGGTATCAGAGAGTGAGGGTATTTTTTTTTTTGTTAACGTTTTAATAGTAATGGTTAAGGTGTGTGAAAAGAGTTCTACGTGCACCCTTTTTTTTTTTTTTTTTTTTTTTTCCTTTTTTCTTTTTCGCAAATAAAAAGGCAGTTGGGGATTTGTGTTGATGCTGTTTTCTTTTTTTTTTTTTTTTCCATTTTTCTTTTTTTTTAAAACCTTTTCATCAAAAAAAAAACAAAAACAAAACAAAAGAGGTCGTACTTGGCCTTTTTTGTGTTTTCGACAAAGTCTAAAAGATTCGGTTAAAGAGGGAAAAAAAAAAAAAAAAAAATAGAGAGTCGAATTACTTATTCTCCTTGGTTCGACACTGTCCTCCCGCCAGGTGATGCTTTGGTTCTTTCGTATACGTTATTAAAAAAAGGGGGGGGGGGGTGGAGAACATATTGTGAGATGAGATTAACAAAGAAAAAGAAACAAACGAACAAAAAAAAATATAAGAGGTGGAAGAAGAAATCCCCGATTTGGGCGACGCCCGCACTTCCCTTCGGCGGCTTCGGTCTTTCTTTCTTCTGTCACTATAACCACCGAGAACCGCCAAACGAGTAATGACCACGTTGTCTTTAGTGGGCTTTTTTTTCCTTTTTTTCTTTTTATCTTTTCTTTTCTTTCTTTTTTTTTTTATGTATGTACGTACAAATGAGTGCCCCCCCCCCCCCCCCCCCCACGATTGGAAGAACAAAAAGAGAAAAGAAAAAAAAAAACGTTTGCACGAAAAAGAGAAAGCACAAAAGAATATCACGCAGAAAAGGGTCCTTCGAGGAAGTTTTCTATTGTCCCGTTGTACCAAGCAGACCCAAGGAACTCGCAGTCGGCCCCCTGGTCACCCCAGTTATAATTAATGTACACAGAGGGTGTGGAAGGCGGGCACCCCTCGCATGCTTCGGTCACGGGGATGAAGTCGATGTCCGAAGCATCCGCATCCTTCGCACCACAGGCCGCGACGTGCTGAAGCTGAGTGGAGTTCAGCGTCCGCTCCCCTTCAGGCGAGATGGCCTGGTCTGCGGGCGTCTTCCACAAAAACGGGTTCGTAGGCGCCTCCTCCCACGTCAAGAAGTCCTTCGTCCGGACGATATCTTCGGCGTAGGTGTGGTAAGGCTCCTCCTTCCACGCCCTCAGGTAGATGACATACCAGTACCCGGAGGAAGGAAGGTACCAAATGGCAGGGCAGGCACTGTAGTAGTGCGTGTTGTAGATGTACTTTGTAGCGTCAAGGAAGGTCCACCCTGTAGTAGGGGTGTCGGCATAGGTGACGGCGAAGCCAATGGTGAAGCCGGCCCCGACGATGGAGGATGGCGCACCCAGCTCAATAGCCATGACGAAGGAGGGCTTGCCGTCGAACTCCCCACGCCAGACATCATTGTTGTACGAAGTGTACTGGGTGGTGTTCCCTCCTGGGAAGGTCACCGCGGTTGAGTTGTTCCACGTGTGCAGGTCTGTGGACCAGAAGACTGTGATCTCGTTCCCCTGTCTACCATGTCCCGGGTGTGCGGTGTTTCCTGCGAAGGTGTAGACCACTCCGTTGGCCACCATGCACGATGCGAACTGATGCCCCACCCCGTACCCCTTCGTGTAGTTCCCCCCTGCAACGTCCCTCACCCTTAGATACGGCAGGCCGTCCGCCCTCTCGTTCCCGTAGTAGTTCCCGTGCACGCTCTCCATGCGCATCAACCTCCCGTTCCACATGAAAGGAGAGGTCTCCACCATCATCGTGTCCACTGTGCCCGTCTTCACAATCCCGTGTGTGGGGGTGGTGGCAGACGACAATGACGCGAAGACCGCCATCGCCACGATCTGCTGTGGTACCATTTCTTTTTCTTTCCCCCCCCCCCCCTTCTGTGTTGGCGTTTTCCCCTTTTTCTTTTTTGCAAAGAGAAAAAAAAAAAAAGAAAAAACCCTTTTTGTACACCTACATCGTGCATGCCTCGGAGCAGAACGGGTGGGCCAGAAGGTTAACGGCGTTGACGGGCAAGCTCTTCAGGGCCTTAACACTACGCTTCGCCATGTGCGTGAAGCCGCTGTCATCCCAGCACAACGACGGCGGCTCACAAGAACCCGACACGTACGTAGCCTCGTGACGCGACGCCCATCTCGTGTAAAACACATGCCGTGCCTCTTGGTAAAGAGCTAGATCGTGTGTGTTCTCAGAGTATATCTTCACACGAAGCGCCTCTCGAAGCCGCGGCTCCTCGGGGGGGTAGGGACGACAGCGAAAGTACTTATTCTTCGGAAGAGTAGTGTTGGAGAGGCGGTATATACTGTATAGCGACTTCTCGGCCTCGTCTTCAAAAAACACGGTGAAATTCCCCCCCCGGATGATAGATATGGCAGAAGAGAGATGCTGTTTGGTGGCCACAGTACGCAGGTCCAACCCAAGTAGGGTCTTTACGTAGACATTGCGGGTCTGCTCACACGAGGCGAGGCGGTCTGAGTTGAAATTTATCAGTGCATTGACATTACGAGGCATTCTGAAGGAATCGCTACATTGCCAGCTGTCAGTGTGCCCTGCGAGTGATGCTTGGAAGGCATCATGGTAACGAAGAATGGGGTCCTTAAAGGACATTGTGAATATAGTGACAGCTTCGGGGTGTATGTGAAGAAAGCCTCGTTCTGACCCGTATCTTTTCAATGTCCTCTGAGCGTTCTTAAAGGAAGATTCTGTTAAGTACTCTATTCCATCTCCTGAGACTGGTCTTGCTTCTCGTGTTTTATCAACGTGGTGCCGTCTCATAGGGCCCAGCGTGCAGTCTATGGTTTCTCCGCCTCCATGGGGTATGTCAATCAGTGTTAAAACAGATTTAGATCGTAAATCCTGCGTGGGTACTGGGGTTTGCGGTGTACTTGGTGGTGCAGAGGTAAGTGGGGGGTCGGTTTTTCGTTTTGATTTGTTGTTGCGAATAAAGACAACTGGTGGGGATCGGGATGGTGCTATGGTTGGCTTGGGTTTCTCTTGAACGTGATATTCGTCTGTTTTAAACCACGAGACTGCCCATTCTCTCCATATTAGAAACCCTGTGAAACCAACCCACAGGGTGATGAGAACCGATCGAAAGGCGGGACGACTTGGCATTTCTTTTTTTTTTTTTTACCCCCGTTCTGTTTTATAAAAAAGAATTTACACGGGGAAAAAAAAAAAAAAAAGAAAAATGGGGAGGGAAAGGAATGGAATGTAGTACTTTTTTTTTTTTTTTTTTACCCCTCTTTTTTTTTTTTCTTTCTTTTTCTTTTTCCTTTTCTTTTTCTTTTTTTTTTTTTTCCTTTTCTTTTTTTTTTTTTCTTTTTTTCCAATCTTTTTTTTTTTTTTTTTTGACATCTCAAAATTAAAAAAAAAAAAAAAATGAGAAAAAAAAAAACAAAAAGAAACGGCTAACGAACTAAAAATTCTTGTGCGCAGTGGTTACACTCTTTTCTTCCTAATAAAAGAGATTATTTGTAACCCAGTGTTCCAAACTTTCCTTTTTTTTTTTGACAACTACAAATAACAGTGCGTGTTCGTCGCAGAAAGGGCAACAAGAAAAGGGAAAAAAAATACCTTTTATGAAAAGAAGAGCTAGTTCTGATAGTTTGCGCCAGCTGGGGCAACAATGCTACTCACAACTCTTACTATAGCAATAAGTTTAAAGCAAAAAAAGAATCTTTTTAAAAAGGTACAAAACCAAAAAAAAAAAAAAGAAAAAAAAAGGAAATTATCGGGCGTAAAAATAAAAAAAAAAAAAAAAAAAAGTGGTGCTGTTAAAAAAGCTTTTAGGAGAGGGGAAAAAAAATTGTACCTTTTTCCTTTCTTTTTGTACCCCCCTGTTTTATACAAAATACCGTGGGGAAAATCCCATCCCGCTAAAAAAAAAAAAAAAAAAGAAACAAAATAAAAAAAACGGGGGAAAGAAAAAAAAAAAAAAAGGAAAAACATTAAAAGTATTTCCTTTTTTCTTTTTTTCCCTGTTAAAATGAAGAGAGGGAGAAAGAAAGGGGAAAAAAAAAAAAGAAATAAGAACGAGGAACATACGAGAGGAATAAATGTGCAAGAAGAAAGGGGGGAAAAAAAAAGAAAAAAGAAGAAGAAGAAAAAAAAAAAGAAATAATGACACCGTTGTGCATTCATCTTTACCAAATAACCTCTTAGGCTCACCCATCATGGATATAGAAAGTTATCCACACAAACAAGAGATTTCTTCAAAAAAAAAGAAACCAAATGTAGATAGAATGGGCGAGGTACCCGGGGGGAAGGAAAGGTAAAAGAAAGAACAAAAATAAATGTATTCGTTTTTCGGTATTTTCTTTTTTTGTTTTGTTTCCTTTCTTTTTCTCTTTCTTTAATTATTCATCTTGCACTTTAAAAAAAGAAGAAAAATGTATCAAAAAAAAAAAGAAAGAACAAGGTTGCAAAGAGAAAAAAAAAAAGAGAAAAAAAAGTAAACTCATCAGAAGAACTCATCCTCATCTAACATTCTGCATAACTCGCGCTCGATACAGATGCCGTTTGCCAGTAGCTCTGCGGTGCCAAGCTTCCCAACAGGGATATTTTCTAGAACCGTTTCCCCATGTATTTGGAATCTTTCTTCGAGCCTCTGCTTGTGCTGATTGACGTGAATTCTGTGACAGCAGTGGGCCCTGCAGTACCCGGAGGCAAAGAACTCAGGGCACCTGCTCCCCACCACCTCTGACTGCACTCGCTTCGTCAGCAGCTGGCACTCACGGCACCTCAGGGTCGCAATGCCCTTCTTGCTGATCCGAGCAGTCTCCCAGTTGTTATGCATGCATTCCGCACCGATAGCAGGCATTTTTTATTTTTTTTTTTTTAAACCTGTGTGTTTTTTTTTTTTTTTTTTTTTTTTTTTTATAAATTATTCATCACAGAAAAATAAAGAAAGGAGATTGGGGGAGGGACCTCTACGCAACCAACAAAAAAAGGTTTTTTTTTTTTTTTTTTTTTTTTTTTCCCGCTCGTGCGCACAAACAAATGGGGCGCCAAACTAGTTTTTTTTCTTCTTTTTCCCCATGACTTCACTGCTTGAGGGTCTTGCTGCCCCTTTGACTGGCGATCTTTAAAAAAAAAAGAAACTGAGAGAAAATGCCCGAAGTCTATTTTTGGTTGCGCTGAGTTGGTGCACAGCAAACCCTTTTCCCTGTAACAGCCCGCTCTCCTCATATTGCCTTACAAGGGTACTATGAGTTTATATATCAGCACAGCCGACGGCGATCAAAAGACTCGTTGCTAGAGGGAAGTGGCCGTTGAAACCCGTGGGGGGGGGGGGGGGGGGGGTTCCTCTGTAATGGACGAAAGTTATTTCACTTTCTTTTTTTTTTTTAACCATTAAGCCCACAGGCAAAAAACCGAAAAAAGCCCATTTTTGAGGCGATTCCAAAAAATTCAAAAAAAAATGGCAGCATTTAACCATACAAAGTGTTCTTTTTATGGAGAAATGACCTCTGGAGACATTCAGGTATCAGGGTTCCCCTGAACTGGCTTTTGAACTTATGATTTTTGACCCAACACCCTTTTTGGTAGGGGGGGGAAGAGGAGTAGAAAAAAGTGCAAAATAAATAATAATAAAATGCACTAAAAACCCCTTGTAACACTATTCTAGCCCAGATTTAGCTTGCGTTTCACACCTCTCTGGCCAGTGGAGGGGGTTCGGGGGTCCATCAGTGAGTTTCTGGTACTTGTCGGTGTTTCGGGCTCCTGAAGATCATCCTCGGTGATGTCTTCGTTCAGGTGGTAAAGCCAAAAGCAAGGTGTGGAATAGAGGCACTTGCCACAGGTGGAACATTCATAGCCAGAGGACCTTCTGGGACCCATGCAATGATGGACTACGCACCTATTATGCTAATTTTTGCAGGAAAATGCTCTTTTGATGCGGTCAAACCTTACATCCTCGAGTCTTGTGGTCTCGATGGTGCAGGTTCTTTGCCCATGCATTTACAGAGGCCGTGTGCGATGCATTCTTCCAGTTCATTGGACTTATGCGGGAATTGACGCTCTTCGCAAGTACCCAGCAGTTGAAGAGGCTTTTGTCAAGCAGGAACCTTAATATTTTCATCTGCCACCGGCGGCTTTGGACTACTTTGTGTTGCGTTGGGTGGCAGCGTCGTTCCCATCTACACCCCCCATAAGGGAGGTGTAGGTTTCAACGACCTTTGGATGGGAAAGGCGACCCTGGACTTTTTCTTTGCCTTGCCGACCCATCTTTGACGAGTGGCGGTCATCTTTGGCTTGAAAGGGGGTGCGCTCAGGAGAAGCACAAGCTTTCCGCCCTGCCACAAAAAAAATGTGCATGCCGGGCCTTGTTGGAACACACGGAACTCTCCCCTTTTCATCACCTGCCCCCGTTCCTTGATAGTCCATCGCAGCTTCAACCAGCCAGCGGGCCTTGTAGAGTTTGTCATGCCGGGCTGATCTCATCTCGATCAGGGTCCCGTGATGGGTC
This sequence comes from Diplonema japonicum, assembly GCA_964019335.1. Classification (NCBI taxonomy): domain Eukaryota; phylum Euglenozoa; class Diplonemea; order Diplonemida; family Diplonemidae; genus Diplonema; species Diplonema japonicum. Next base: position 164,250 of record OZ025681.1, read on the forward strand.
CTTGCACAGATATATGTTTCCAAAGAACAGCTCAAACCGGTTTCCGGACATGACGCGCGCAAATCCCTGAGTATGCATAATGGAGTCAGGATCGGTTTTCCAGTAGTCACGGAAGTTGGGACGGATGGTGAGGTCCATTAACACCCATAGGCCCAGAAACGCTCGGATTTCGGCTTCCGTGACTCTTTTGTCGATTTTGCGGCGCTCTAGGTGGTTGTTTGTGAATGCTGTCAGGCATCGGAGGGTGTATGGTGTAAAAAAGGAATAAAAAAGCTGGAGAGGGCTCTTCCCTGTTGGATCGTCTGCTGGTTCGATTACACTGCCTCTTTCCACCCCATTTCCTCCAATTCTTCCACACTTTCCTCCCCCCAAGTACTACTAGACTCAGAACTACCATTTTCTGACATTTCTTTGCATTCTTCATCACTCACGACCAGCCCTCTGCTCCAGTCGAGTATTCTTCATTCTCAAATCATTTTCCCCCGGATTTTCGACCTCTCAAATTCTTAAAGTAATGCTGAAAAAGGGCAGCATTTAGCCAAACAAAGTGGAAAAAATCGCGCAATGGCGTCAGAAAAGTGAAAGAAAGGTCATAATTTGACCAAAAGGCCTATAGATTTTTTCTTTTTTTTTTTATGTCATCTATATATGACATGTGGGTTTAATGGTTAAATTTTTTAAAACGAAAACAAAAAAAACAAATAAGGAACGTAACCTTGTCTACCTATTCTCATTTACGGGGGGGGGTAGGAATGGAAAAGATACGCAAGTGTGAATTCTGGAGAAAACAGTAAATAAAAATAATTCTTTATGACTATATGTCTTTGTTGTTCGCGTTTTTAAAAAGCTGCGAAAGTTTTTTGCTCGGCACAAGTTGCATATAGTTATAAAATCATTTTTTGAAAGATAAATATTTGTTAACAAAAAAGAAATTGTGGAGGGATAGGTAGAAAGAAAGAAGCAAACTGTTTTCAAACATAACTTATGGTGAAATAGAAAACCTCCGAGAATTCCTCTCCCTCTCGGACAAAGAAGAAAAACCCGAATACCTGGCCATATATATATTTACGCATGAAAAAAAATTCACTGTGATGATGACAGGAACGAAGTGGTTAGCAACGGCCCGCCAAAAAAAAAAACGTTTCCGTTTCCGTTTCCTTAGCCGTTTCCTTTATTTTTCAGATACTTAAGGAAACGGCCCCCAAAAAGTAAGATATTAGAAAACGGGGAAACGTTTCCCGTTTCCTTATTTAAAAAAAAAAATAAGTGCTTGGAAACGCGTTTCTTGCTTGTTTTCTTGCCAGCGGGACTTTTGAAATGAATTAATTTAAGGAAATTTCACTAAGGTTTTCTCCAAGGCTCAACTCCTTTCCCCCTCTTCCGTGTTTATAGTGACAGCGTGGTGCGGGCTGTCAATAAGTTGCAATGGGTTGCTGGTGTACACTTGGAACCCTTCTGGGAGCTCCCCGTACACGTTACCTGTCTCATAAGAACTTGTAGTGGCGGTGGTGTCAGCCCTGGGGATCCCCATCATGCTTCGCTGAGTAGAGAAAGAACCCTCCGGACTAGGCGGGAGGGAACACTGCGAAAGAATCGATGTAAGCTGCCTCATAGTAGGCCTGCTGAGCGGATCCTGCTGAAGACAAGGCAGCACAATTCTTTCCCACAGACCCTTGCACTCGGCAGACCGTCCCACACACTCCGGTGTCACCGGCAGAACACCACTTGAAATCAGCTCCTTCACCCTTGGGATTGTCATCGGGCGGCCATAAGGAGGCCCGCTTGCCAGAACCTCATACATCAACATCCCGAAAGACCACACATCGTAGAATGAAGTTGCTTTTCTCCGGTCTGTCATTGCCTCAGGCGGTGCCCATGGGTATGAGATCATCGCAGAGGGCTCCCCTTCACACTTCATCATCCCGAAGTCTGTGAGCTTGTACTTCCCGTCTTCCGTCACCAGAACGTTGCGGCATGCTACATCCATGTGGACCTTCCCTTTGCTGTGTATGTATGATAGAGCACGGGCAACCTCAAGGCCCATGGTGACGGCGAGTCTCTGGCGTTGTGCGTCCTCGACAGGGCGGTATGCCAGCTGGATGGCAGACGCTTCGCAAAGTTCCATTATGATGAAAATGCTGCTATCTGTCCCTCTGCTGTACCCGTAGAAGTTGACCACAGACGACATTCTCATGTCGTTCATGTGCATGAGCTCCTGCACGAACGAGATCCTGTCCTTGCACAACCCGTCCGCCTTTAGCTCCTTCACCGCCACGTGCTGCTGCAGGTTTTTGTACCACACCTTCCATACCCTTCCTGCGCGGCCTTTGCCTAGTTCTTCCCAGTTCTCTGTGGGGCCAAGGTCTTCCAAAGGCAGTTCTCGATTCGTCGGGAGCTCTTCCAGCAGCCCAGCTTCTACACGTTGGAGCTTCGCCATCATCGTCCCGTCTGTGATGGAGAAGAGCGGGCCGTCGTGGACAGGTCCTGCGTGGACCTCCGTCATGTTGTACACCTTTTGCAGCCAGGTGAGTGTTGCATGGCTGCAGAGGAGCCTTTCGTCGATCGCCTCTGCAATGTCTAAGATGTCGTTGCAAAGCTCCACCCCAGGGCCTGTGATGGACATCCCAAGGCGTTCGGCAGTTCCCAGGACACCAACTTGGCACTCCCCCCACACCACTGCCGTCCTTGCTTGTGACTTTGCGGACAGCGAATCTTTGATGGCCAACGCACATGCCGATGCTAAGGTGCATATCGCAGCAGACCTGTGCAAGTTCACCACTTCGCCGTTGTTCTGCCCGGCTACGTTTTCAAAACACGCTTTGATGGACTCTCCCGTGCTTTTGGACAGCCACACCCTTCCTTTCCCCAGCGGTGCGGACCACGAGTCCGTCATCACAACGGGTGACACAGGGATGTCCTCGTACCTTCCGTCTTGCAGGCGCACCTCGCGCTGCCCGAACGGCACGTTGTACGCACGCAGCGAGTACATGTTGCTGCCCTGCTGGGTGATCTTGATCACGAGTGGCCCGACCCCCCAGCACCCTGTGATGTGCTTCGTTCGTTCCGTGCCGAAGACAGCAAGGCACGCCCTGGCATCGAAGCTGTGGATCGTTGCGTTCCATGTCTGCGCCGCGTTGAAGACCGCAGACAGGAACTCCTTTTCGTTCGAAGAGCTGCTGAGCACAATCTTCAAGAGACCGATTTCCTTCGTCTCCAACGGAAGCGAGACGTCTCCCCCGGCCATCGCGATGTCGGGAAGATAAGGTTTGAAACCGCGGAGGTTTGCCGTGAGGTGGGCAAGCGCCATGCGTGTCTCCGTCTGCGCGGGGTAGCGGAGAAGAGCACTCTCCGCCGACTCAAGGTCAAGCACAGAGAGTGCAGAACAAACAGACTTGGTGATGTTGTGGAGGCTGAGAGCGTGCTGCCCAAGACCGAAGACAAGGGCAACATTTGAAAGAAAGATGCATAGCCGGACAGAGAGGCAGTTGATAGCCCATTTGGGGCCACGGCCTTGCAGCCGTGAGACGTATGTCATGTTGCGCTCGTCCCCAAGCCAGTACAGCCCGTAATCTTCTGCGTCTTCAATTGTTTTTGCGATGATGTAGCATGTGGACAGCAGTACGACGAAGACGCGCACACCAACGCGCGCCCCGCACAAGAAGGACACATCGACTACGAGCAGCAGCCACAGCCACATGTCGAGCTGGCCGTAGGCAAGCGTGTCCTGGAGGCATATGAGCATCGCTGACATCACGCACAGTGTTTCCGTCAAAAACAAGTTTAGCTTTCCGTTCCGCAATGCGTCCACGGCAACATAGCCATATGTTATGATCCACACCAAGCACAACACGACCCCCACGGTGTCCCCCGACCAGTAGTCCTCCACCATCCTCACGAGACACGCGAAGCAAACCAACAAGAATACCGGGACCACCACATCTTCCAGCGCGGTGCCCTGCGTCCGAATATATCTCAGACGCATTTGAAGCTTGTGCAGCAGTGAGTTGGAAGTCATCATTTTTCTCTCGCTTCCACCCTCTCCCTCCCTTCCTGTGTTGGTGGATTTCTTTTCTTCTCTGAAAACAGAAAGAATGAATATGAACAAAAGGTTAACTCTTCTTTTTGTGCCCCCCACTATTCGCAAAAAGAGGCCAGGGATACGAGAAAAACTCTTTTCTTTCTTTCTTTCTTTCTTTTTTAGTGATGAAAAAGCTTTTCGTGTCCTCCACTAGGGCTACGTTGTCGGCGCCGTACGTACGCGTATTTCGAACGTACGCGGTACGCACTTTTTTCCCATTTGCCCCTCTAATGTAAGCCAAGGAAAGTGACCCGTAGCCTGTACCTGTAAGGAGCCGTACGCACTTTTCAGATTTTGCTGCGTACGCGTACGCCGACAACGTAGCACTGGGGGGGGGGGGGAGCTTGCTGTAAAGCAGCTTAGTTACACGTTGATCGCATTGCGGAGGAAGTGCTCAACACAAGGGACATCCTCGCGTACGGAGGAGAGCCATCTCATAGAGATGAGCAGCGTGGAGTAGGACACATCGACTATCTCAGAGCCGGACTCCCGTGTGCAGATCGAGGAGGCTGCAACGAACCTTCGCGAGTGCAGCAGTAGGGAGCGTATGCCGCTGGAATCAGAGGAGCACGTCGACGCAGCACTTCCAATGCTTGGGCAGAACAAACTGAACGTCACCTTATCATTCAGCCACACATCGTCTAGAAGCTCACTTGTATTCGGACGGCACGTCGGCTCCAAAAACATCGATTCTACGAACTTCAACGCCTCACGTGGCACTTTATCTGACAAAAGCATGCTGTCTAAGTGGGTACACTGAGGTGGCACCCCTGCAAAGATCTCGTGCACAGTACATCCCACCGACCAGATGTCCGAAGCTTTCGAGGGCTTCTTCCCCTGTCTTATTTCCGGCGCTGACCAAGGAAGCTCAACAGGCGGCATCTCATCCGTGAACAAATGTGTCGCAGCAGTGAAATTTGAGATCTGCAGCGTGCCCATGGTGTCAAGCATAAGGTTGCTAGCTTTGATGGCATTGTGGATGATTCCAAAGGAGTGAATGTATCGAAGCCCTCGTAAGATCTGTGTTGTGTAAAGCCTGACGACGGGGAAAGGTAGTTCCCCGATTTCATCTACGAAGGCTGCAAGGTTGCCCTGGCTGCCGACAGTGTACGCCATGGTGATGCGGGTGTATTCACGAACTTGCTCCACGTTCCCCCTCAGGATCTTGGCTACGTTTTCGTGGTTTAGTTTTTTGAGGATCTCGATCTCGGAGTACATCCGTGACAGCTGAGGAGGCCCCATCACTGTTTCCGAAGAGAGGAAAAAGAACAAACCTGTCTTGTGGTCTATGCACCGCTGTACTTTTATGGCCTGGTTGCCTGAGAAGTCTGCAGACTCGCAGAACTCAGTGGTACCCAGCATTGTTCTCAAGGTTGGTTTTCGTTTATGTCTAAGGCTTCCGTGAGGGTGAAAATGGAAATGCCGTTGGTGACATTGAGTGGTGGTTACGCTCTGCTTGGTACGCCGCTGTACCGTGGGTTTAACCGCTTTTGTCTGGACTTGTTGTTCTGTCTCTGTGGCCTCCTGGTGCTTGCTACTGTACCCTAGAAACATCACCGTTACCGCCATGCTGGCCAATATGCACTCCCACGCTAGTGCCACGTAAGCCAGCTCAGGAATCACGAGGTGCCTGAGGCAGCTCACACTAAAAATCACAACTATGAAAATCAAACCCAATGTATTTGCCCACGGTTTCAGGGTGCTAAATAGGACCATTTTGTATTTTCTTCTTCTTCTTTTTTTTTCAACGCCTTGGGTGCAAAGAAGAAAGGGGGAATAGAAGACTCGGGGCGGCACAAAAATAACTATTTATTGCCAACAAATAATGAGTCATTATTTAACTCGAGTTCCCGAATTTTTTGCACGAGGGCCCGCAGGGCCCGAGTGCAAAAAAACGGGTAACGAGTGTTAAATAATGGCTCATTTGGCGGCAAGTAAGTCGTTTTATTTCACTCTTCGTCATTTGAGTCACTCACTCTTCACTGCTTTCACTGCTGTTTTTTTTCACGCAGGTCAGCTTTTTGGGGATTTTCCTAAGGTAATACAGGGTAGCTATTTCGCCGTGGCATTTAAAGGGGAAGTAAGGCACTTATTCCCACTTTTAAGGGCTGGAATGGCCTCAGATGGCCAAAAATAGTCAAAATACCCCCACCCCAAAAAAATTTTTCAAGGGGTTGGGTGCATTTTTTTCCACGACAAGACCCATTTTTTCACTCTGAAGGGCCATTATTTAACTGCAAAATCTCATTATTTAACTAGTTAAATAATGGCGATTTCGCGTTAAATAATGGCCGTTTCGCGTTAAATAATGGCCATTTCGCGTTAAATAATGAGGCCCCTAGTGAGTGAAGAAAATGACGAAGAGTGAAATAAAAAAAAAAAAAAAAAAAAAAAAAAGAAGAAGAAAAAAAAAAAGTACCCTTCTCAGTTTTGGAACTTGAGCCTCGCAAAACTCCTCCGCCCTCAGGCTGTAAAACCTAAGGTGAAGGGTCCGGGAAAAAGAAAAAAAATTCGATCTTTTAACATCAAGGTGACAAGTCGAACAACGCTCCAAGTGTACCATAAAGTACAAGGGGTGGGTGTTTTGTAGTCAAACGACACATTGGAGTGGGTTCTAACCTGTGCGGCACCACCTCTCAGACATGACGTGCCTCCCCGTTTCCTCGCGGTAGGGTGGGGCATCTTTTTCTTTTGCCGAAGCCAAATGTTTTGAAAGGTCTGTTTGTGCCTGGGTGACAGTCGCTCGCGCATGGTTTGCCTTATTCTTGTGTCTCTTCCGAACACCGTCACCCTGACACAGACTTCCCTGAAATGACTCGCTGAAGGGGAGGTTGCACACTTAGACCCGGCCAAAGGTCTTGCTGCCCATTTGAAAAAAAACTCAAAGTACAGGACAAGCCCCCCGCTAGAGGGCCGCCCTATGGGAGGGGGGGGGGTCTATCTGTTAATACTCCCCTTCTGGAGCATTGCTTTCATCCCGATTGAGGCCGTGAGCGTCTTGCGGAGTCGTGTGATGCGGTCCCGCTTGTAGGCGGCTTTCAATTCCATCAGCTTGTCGTGCGTGGAGCGGGTGGCGAAAATAGGCCTCCTGGAGAAACCAATAGCTGCCTTTCCTCCAATGGCGATGAGGGACTTCACTCTTTTTCTCTCGTCCGCTGGGAAGGGGCGTCGCTTCTTCCGTGCCCTGCATGCTGTGTTTATCTTTACGATGAGAGCTTTGATTCTGCGCGCCCTATCTTCCAGCAGGCCTCCCAAAGACTTTCCGGTCGTCCATTCGAAGTCAATGGCCAGTTCCACCGCCGACACCTCCGAGGTGGTGTCCTTCTCTACCCAGCGCAGTTGTGACAACCATTGTAGCAGCGGGTTCAGGTACTGGGACAGGACCCCGCTCACTCCTTCGAGCTCGCCAGCTATCGGAACGGGGCATCTCTTACCTACCACATTTCGAATCCACGGCAGCGGCTGTGTGTTGACATCCTCCTTCTGCATGAGCTCTACGTCTCGTTTCTCAACCACCACGGCTAAGTATCGTTGCAGCTTCTCTAGGTACGCAAAGTCATGTCCTCTCGGCAGAATCGCGTGCAATTCCAGACACAGGGGCCATCCTGTCCTGTTGCGCAGTGGTTCCAAGCCGTCCCGTGCTAGCTCTTCCTGTGCGCAGGCGCATTCGTAGAGTTGATGGCGGAGTAGGGTAACCGTGTCCGGGTACGGTGATTCGCACAGGTCGCACCTGAACCCTTGTGTGCGTGGTACTGTCGTTGCTGGGACTTGGCTTATGCTCTCTTCGACTTCTTCGGTGTCGTCACCTTCTGGTGCCAGGGGGACGCTTCTTTGGTTCGTTCCTGCATGCGGGCTAAGGTAGGGGACCCCTCCGGTGATAACCCGTCTCAGGCAGTAGGACATGAGCGGGTCTTTGGCTGTTTTCCATAGTTGGTTGGTTTTGGGATCCGCTCCCGCCTCCATCCCTCTCACTGTGTTCCTCTCGTTCGCCAGCGACCTGCTCCGGGCTTTCCTCACCGCGTCCCTAAAGACGTGTCCGCGTTCGGCCCAGGGTTTGTTCCCACAGTCTAGCAATTGCGCCCAGCTCCATCCTATATAGGGGAGCCACCGACAGACCAGGTTGCCTACTGGTCCCATCGGGGTGGACCCCGTGCCGTACCCCGCAGCGATCTGCATGCATCTCTGTCGTAGTCGTTCGTCGTCGAGCGCTCCGGACACTACCTTCAGGGAGTGGTATATCACATAGGAGAGGGGATCGTTGGTATGCCCCTTCAAGAGGACTGTGTTCACTGCGGTTGGAGAGCGTCCACGGTGGTGAGGGCCCCATAGGTTGCACGTTACCCTTGTCGACAATTTCTTGAGCGTCTCGTCACATGGGGGGGAGAACGGTCCGCTGTAGAGGCATGACGGAAGAATCGTCGTGCTGACCATGTGTGCTTTCGTTTCGAAGGCTAACCTCGTGCAACCCAGCCGGTCTAGCGAGTCAAGCGCATCCGTGGTCGGTTTGTTCCATTTCGTCCCTGTCCTGCGCGTGTTGATTTTCACGCCAAGCCCTTTGAGGTCCGACACCGTCTTGTATGGTACAGGTACTTCCGAGCCTTTCCTCATCGCCGTTCGGTCTCCCACGACTCTCGACTTGAACCCTTCCGCGGTGCCAAAGCCCACCGTCTTTTCCTTGTTGACCTGCATCCCCGTCAGGTCGCAAAACTCTAGAGTCCCTTCGACCGCTGCCTGCAGTGAGTCCCGCAGCTTCGCTAACAGGTAAGCGTCGTCGGCATATGCTAGCACCTCGGCGTCCGGCGCTACCTGCTCGACGGCCCGTATCATGATGGACAGCAAGGCGTTGATGATGATGACCGACAGCGGGCACCCCTGGAGGATACCGTTTGTGGCCTCAAACGTGTCACCAACTCCTATGGGGTACTTGAACCTCCTCGTGATCTGGGAGTACATCCCTTGGAGTGCTCTTCCTATAGATTCGTCCATCCCCAGGGCGCTCATGAGGTCAAGGGACAACTGTTGTGGTACCAGGTCGAAGCACTTTCTAAAATCCAGGGCTAGTCCCTCCGGTTCCCCATCCACCAAAGCCAGCTCCAGCTTGGTACACAGTTCCATGAGGGCTGTCGTCGTACTGTGCTTGGGCCTAAACCCGTGCTGTCTCGGCGTGATCCAACGTTCCTGCCAGTCAAGGACACCCTTCAGCCTCGTACACGCCCACAAGCGGTAGATGGTGCTGGTCACCGTGATGGGTCGGTGGTTCAGAGGGGCTGACCCTTCACCCTTTGGAATCAGTGACACCAGGGCTGTCGTGATCTGTCTCGGCCACTGGCCTGTCTCCTCAATCAGGTTGAAGAGGTCTGCGAAGGCTCTCAGGATGCTCACCGGAAGACGTTCGCCAACCGTCCACGCCACAGGCCCCTTTGTCTGGCTTCTTCTTGATCACTTCCCTCAGCTGTTCCGCTGTGATCGAAGTACGCGACATTAGGGTTTTCTTGATCATGTTCCCGTAGCGCTGTGCAAATCGTTCGTACTGTGGCTCGTCCTCTGGTGCCCGTGCAGAAAAGACGCCCGACCAAGCGTCTCGCATCACCTCGTCCATCTTCCGTAGGTTTGCGGTCACTCCACCATCTGCCGTCTCAACCACATCTGTCCTTTGGTTTGGGTGGTCTTTGATCCAGGCTGTGATGTGTCTGCGCTCCTTCCCAAAATCAGAGCGTATTGAACGTTCGTATGCTTTCGCCTGCATGTTCTTGCGGCATAGGAGCAGCTCCGACAACATTCCCTGGGAGTAGTCCTCAGCTATTTCAAGCTCCCCCCTGATGCTATCAATACTCCCTGTCGCGTCGATCTTGCAGAACTCGACCTTCAGCTCTTCCCCTAGCGTCGTTATGTTTCTGAGCGCGTTCCGTATCTCCACCGGGAGCGGCCCGCAGTGTCCACCCTCATAGAGTTTCAACATTTGCTGTTTTGCACTTCGAATTTTGAGCTTCAACTTCTCAAGCCGCTGTTGTCGATTTGTTGCCGCCCCGACTGCCGACTCCGTTGACCTCGCACTCAGCTCTGACCTCGTAGGCTCCCGTGCCTTGCCCCTTCCGGTGTATACGTTGCGTACCGGTCCCACGTACCCATGTAGTAGGTATTGTTCCGCAAGGTCTGATATCTCTGAGAAAGCTTCGGTTGGCCTCTGTGCTGCAATGAACTCACGGTACCTCGACTTCTGCATCAGTGTCTCCGCTATTCCGACTGGCGCCTTCTTGGTCTTTGGTATCTCCTGCGGGACGGTGTATCTTAGGACTTCTTGTCGAAAGGCTGGGATGTTGAGTGTTACCGACAGGCATCGGTGGTCCGACCCGGAGATAGCCTCGCTTACTCCGCAATGCTCGAGCCCCTGGGCCGCGATGTTGTTCAACAGTACCCTATCAACCCGCGTATTGCAATTGGTTCTGACAAGTGTGCTCTCTACCTGTACTCCATCCCTCCGAGCACAGAACGCAGCGGCGTCTATCCAGTCCGTTTGTAAAGCCCTCTTTAGTGTGGCGGATCGGGTTTCGTCCGTGTTGAAGTCCCCCACTACTGCCACCGGCACGTCTCCCAGCTCGAACTTGAGTCGGTGTAGTAGGTAATGGAGAAGCTCTTCACGGTACTTTGCCTTCGTCGGGTCTTGGCCTGAGTGGCAGTATACATTCACCAGGTGGAGCCATCGCTTGTTCCCATCAAGTGAGATCTTTACGTGTGACCATCTGTCTTTATGTGGCCCAGTCGTTTCACAGATCACTGCTGTCCGTGGTTTCTTCACAAAGGTCCCCAATCCGCCCCGCTTCGCTATCGTCAGAGACGTGACACCTTTGGTCTCCCTCCCTGGTTGAGGTTTGCTCCAGAATCTGGTGTACCGTCTGCCCCAAACATCATCTCTCAGCACGTGCTCGATCTCCAGCTGCGTCTGTGCCGTGAGGGCAGTTTCTTGGATGCAGAATGCGTCCGGGAGGACAGTAGAGTACTCACCCAGCCGGTTGTTCAGTGCTGAGCCGTTGTGTGTGAGAATGGTGAGTGGTCCAGGTCGATGTCGGTGTCATCGTCAGTTGGGGGGGGACCTAAGTCATCTTCCGTCTCCATGTCATCGTTTTCTCCCCCCTCGGCTAGCGAACGGGGCTCGTCTCTGTCCAGTCTCGAAACCGTCGCTCCCGTGAGAGCCTTTATCTGCTCGGTGAGAACCGTCATCTGGGCGCGCATCTGCTGGACCTCCCCTCGCAGCTGCGCGTTCTCTCTCCGTAGCTCGACCACTTCCGTTGATGGCTCATCCCTGCTCGGTTCCCCCGCCAGCTTGCGGATCGCATTTTCAATGGCCGTAAGGCGGTCCTCAACAGCCGGGGTACCTGCCTTTCTCGTCGTGGTGGACGTCTTTTCGGACTTCGGAGGGGCGACCTTTTTCGGGGGGGCAACATTCTTCTCTGTAGCAGGAGGCTTGTGGCCTGGCTGGGTGGATTCCGTCACTGCACCAAGGTAGGACTTGCCTGTGGCTGCGACCCCTGTCTTCGGTCTTCCCCATGACTGTGCAGTTGGTATCTTCTTAATGGGCGGGCCTCCCACGTCGGGTGCTATCCTGCAGTGGAGAATCTGTCCTGTCGGGGATGTGATCCTCAGCGTCGTGGTTGGGGGTTTGCCTCCTCGGATGTACCAACACCTCAGGTTGTTGTTCCAACCCCCGTGTAGAGGAACGGCCTCCCACTTCATGCTGGAGTATTAACTCCACGTGCTCTACGCCGCATTGCCCGTACAGGCCCGTCAGTCGCCACCTCGGCTCCCCATGCTGTCCGCGCTGTCGTTCATCTTCGCCCAACACCTTGTCAAGGAGCGCGGTCTTCTTCTCCTCAGACGTCCTCACACCGAGGCGGCAGTCCGACTCACGAAGTGCTAGCCCCTGCTTTTCCGCCTCTGCCAGCTCTAGCGCTTCCTTCAATGTGGTCTCCTTCGGGAGCCAGGCGACGGGGGACCTCGGCACGTCCTTCGGCTTGACAAAGACACCTCCCCTCCCGGACGTGTCCACGAACCTGTCGAGGCTGGCTCTTGGGATCGTCGCGAGTACGTCTATTCTCGGGGTCGGTCCTTCCATGATCCTGTCGATCCTGTGGACCGTCTTGCAGCCCAAGCCCTGGAGGAGCTTTCGGGGTTCGGAGGTCACCTTCTCCCACCTCTGGGTTGAGGTGTGTGTCTTCGAGAAGACGATCGCTACACGTGTGAACCTTGCGCCCAGTTCGATGTCCACTGTGTCCTTCGATGCGCACATGGAAATCTTCCCGCTCACTACGAACAAGAACATCTTTCTGTTGGTGAACTCACCGTCTGCCTTGAGTACGATGTCGTACTCGTGTCGTTCTGTGCCGCGGCGCTTGAGGATGAGCGCCTTGTTCCCGTCCCATCCCATCTCCTTGGCCTCTCTTGCGTTTTCTTCGGTTGCGATGGCAACCCCGTCCTTCCCCGCCACCAGCTCTTCCCACGACACGAAGGGCTGGTCAAACTGCCCCTGCTCCAGCGACCAGCGTTTCGCTGCTTGTGGTTCTTTCTGCGGCGGCTTGCTGTTTGGTCCTCTCCAGGATCTCGCCTCACCGTCCGAAATCGGAATGTCTACTCGCGGCAGTTTGAACTGCTGTACTGCTTTTTTCAGAACGTTTACGTTGAACGGTTCTGACGCGTTGAGATAAGCCCGACCGTCGAAGGCGATGTGGATGGGCAGCTTTTTGGACTCTCCCGAGATAGGGGAGACTGCGAGGGCGCCGTTATCGACCGTCAACAAGCGGATGTCGACCTTCCATGCGCGGGCAGTGGCCTGGATGGTAACCAGGTCGGCGGCGGTACCTTCCTTCGCGTGCTGGGTGCAGTAGGTGTCGTAGCTCCCGGTGACGTTCATTTGGTATTCTTCGCTTCCTCGCAACTCCTGTATCATGCGGCGTCTAATGTCGCTCCCCTTCTTCCCTAGCTTCTCTCCGACCACTCCGTAGAAGGAGTTCCCGTTCCCGTTCCCGTACGCCTTTCTGTGCGCCGTCATCCCGAAGCCCTTCATAGCTTTTAAAATGTCCATGGTTGACGTGGACCGTTGATGCTGAAATTGATGCTGTTGATGTGTTGTTTGCGCTCTCCTCTCCTTCCCTTCCTTGCACTAACTTAGAAACCTTTACCCTTCCTAAACTTATACACTTCCGTTGACCCTTACACTTCTGTTTCCTTTTATTTCCGTTACACTTTTACACTTCCTCTAAATCTTTATACTCCGTTGAACCTTGATATCGCGTTCTTACTCCAATATTTGTATTTTCTTTTCAAACCGTTGCTGTGTGAACTTTATTGGCACGGTCGGACACCAATAAAGTACAGAAACTGTAGCTTTAGAATCGTTGGAAAAAAAAAAAACTACTATGATAGGAAACGAAGTGTTTAGCAACGGCCCACACACAAAAAACAAAAAAAGAGAGACTATTTAAGGGTGCCTGCAGTGGCAAGGCGCCCCGCACAAGCATCGTCTACTTGATTACAGGGGGCGCGCCTCGGCCTAGCTGTAGCTTCTCCCGTGCAGTACCCTGAGCATCTGCAATACGTTCTTCCACTCGGGCGCTACCGGTGATGACCAACGAGGAGGTCAACAGCGAACAACACATCTGATGGACTTCTTTATATTTCCATATTTCTGTGTTATCCCCACCACCACCAATAAAGAAAGTTCAAATTAACATGCAAGCTCCCTGAGACGAAAGCCGCATGCCCTAAAAAGGGAGGGGGTATGGCCAGTACTAGGTATGGCCAGTACTAGGTATGGTCAGTACTAGGTATGGTCAGTACTAGGTATCTCTCAGTTTCGGACATATCTCGCGACTCCTCCAGGTGTTGTCCTCATCAGGCGAGAGGCAGAAAAGAGCAATATAATGGAGCTCCATTCGTGTTATGAAATAACGGTGAATGCTGCGTTGTCGCGCTCCGTGTAGCGCATGATCCTTGGTTCCAAGAACTCCTTCCACGCCAGTTCCTGCGACGCCTGGGTCGTCTTGCATATCCAGGGTACCCTTGGTGCCGATGCTTAATATAATAACAGCATAGCCTTCATGCACGACTCTTTGCTGCATGCTGATGCACAAATGGTAGAGTAGGGGTAGTGGTACTCCACACCCGAGGGACGGATCTCTAGGTAAATTGTCTTCCGCACATCATCGAAAGTTATAATATTATGCCGCGCGGCTCCACAAAAACAACAACGATGACAGCCAGGACGATAAGGGGCACAGAGACGTATGGGTACGACGAAGCGCAGAGAGAGAGCGAAGAACACTACGAAAAGACAAAGGAGCGATTTGTGAAGCATTGACCTTTCCATGAGAGTGACCTGCCACAAACCGGAGCTGATGCTTAATAGACCTGTGGGTGGAACATCTAGCACAGGGTACTGCTTACCTTTGATTTTCTTTGCGATATATTCTACTAGTTCTTCGCTGACACCGCTGGCACCCGACTGGGTCCGAGAATTTGAGTACACTCCAGTAGTGTGTTGAGTGGATGTGGTTTGCGAGCCTCGCTGGGCATTGCCTGACGACTGTCCCCTGCGTTTTGTCATGATTCTCTTCAGGTACCTCACCTTCGGCTTTACACAGCTGCCTATGTCGGTTCGTTGATGAGCTGCGAAGGCTCAGCGTGGATTCCGTACTGGCCTAGCATGTGCTCAGAGAGCAGTTTTAATGAGGCAAAATGTGTCTTCTTTCTCAGTCTCGCGTGCTATCGCGTCATCTGGCATTTTTTGCCTTTTTGATCCTAACGAAGATTCTGAATTGTGTTCTTACGCAAGAAGGAAAAAAAGAATAATATAAATATAAAGCAAGAAACCATGCTGTTCATTCTTTTTTTTTTTTCTTTCTTTTCCTGCTAAAATACTTCTATTTCTTTCTACGCTCGAACAGCTATTCTTTAAAGGTATGTGTTTCTTTTGTAGCAGTCTCTCACCCACAAGGGGGGGGGGGGGGGGGGGTCCGTCGACAGAAAACTCTCGCCTTCAATGCATAGCACAGCATAGTCTGTACCCGTGTTAAAAGAGGGACCGGCCGTTGGTTGTCCGTGCCCGGGGTATAATCTGGAGAAGTTTTGTCAACCCGAAACACGTTGCCAACGTTCTCCTTTGAAGAGGGAAAAAGAAAAAAAAGGAGAAAAGAAAAAAAAACGCACTTTGATGACAGTTCCTCAGGAGGTCGAGTACTCCCTCTGTCCCAACGTGCTTCACCAGCTGCGGTGCTTATGGGTCTGCTTGTAGAGTAGCGAAATTGCGTTTTTGAACAGCAACCTCGCAAAATAAGATTTTTCACTGGGAATGGGGGAAGCCACGAAGGATGAAAGGTTTTTCTTTTTTTTTTTTTTTTTTTTTTTTTCATTTTTTCATTTTTTCTTTTTTTTTTTTTTTTAAAAACCAGTAAAAAGGACGAAGCGTAAGAATATCTAGCGATCAAAAAAAGAAAAAAATTAAAATCTGTATAGGCATCTTAAGTACCACTGGATTAACCTCCAAAAACACCCTCGAAACCAGCTTTTGGTTGCACGCAACTCATATGAGCAGTACTGTTTCAGACGAGTTCGGGAGTGCCCGGGGGGACATATGTAATATGAATCTGTGCTCAGTGTACTCTTTAAGACTATCACGAACCCGAGGTTTACCCACCCCAATTTTATTCTATTCACTTCTCAGGGCCTTTGAGGGGCGTCTCCGTGTTTTCTTTACACAATGGTTGCGTGCTCGAAGATGTTTTAATTTTAGAAAAAAAAAAAGAAGAAAAAAAAAAGTCCTTTAATGGTTAAACAAAATTAAAGATCGTGGGGCACGGCAGACGAAATTCATAAAACAAAGAAAGTAAACAAAACAGCAGTCTTCACGCAATGAAAAAAAAAAAAAAAAAGTAATAATGTCCTAAGATCCTGACACGCCAAAATGAAAATAGTACTGAGCATTACGTCACATATGGTGGCCAACCCCTCTACCAGCAGGAAGAGGGAACTGGAGGCGCCTGCAGACGTGCAAAACGTGTGCGGTGACTGCTTCTTACAACAGAAAAGATGCAGCATGTGACGACATCGCCTGACGACAAGCAGCTTAGGCATGAAACCAACTAGCGAGTTGTTGCCAGCCCCATATGGGTTCTCTCCGTTGCTAAAATCAACAGCAAGTTCAAAAAAAAAAAAGTCGGTTGGGGGTTAGCCGTGTAGAATAAACAAAGCCTAACAATGCTTTACCCCCCTACCCCACTACTCTTTTTTTTTTTTTTCTTCTTCTTTTAGCACCAACAATTCAGTGTCGTACAAAAAAAAAAAAAAAAAAAAAAAAAAAGAAACTACCTCACCCGCCGCCTGACACGAATACGCCTCCTGTGCACCCAATGTGTGGCATAGGCCGCCACAGGTACCACAGCGGGAACAGGAGGCGGCACAGGAAGTGGTACAGACGCAACCTGAGGTGGCGGGGTAGGAGATACAGTAGGCACAGGAAGCGGCGGTGCTGTCGTACCAATGTGCCACCTGTGCTTCACACCAGATTTGACATAATCGTTGACATTGAGGAAGCTGGCAACCATGTTTTCCAGCTCGCCCCTCATGTCGCGTGTCTCGGACAACGGTAGCAGGTTCACCGCTAAGTAGTGTGTCAAGACAGATGTCCAGAAGTGGTGCGAGTGGCCCCCGACGATGAAGTGCGTCCCGTCCTGCGTCACGCACTCCTTCCCGAAGCATTCCGCCCTCAGGCACGTCCTGACCTCCCCAGGGTTGAGGCAGTCCCCGCGTTTCATATCTGTCGCGTTTTGTAGTAGAGTTGCCGAAAAAACTTTCAGCAAGGGGATGTGTTGCTTGGAAAGCTCTTTTTCGATGTCAGGGTTCCCCCAGTCGTACTCGCTGGGAGTGTCCCATGTCACTGAAGCCAAGGGTGCCTTTGTGCAGCACTGCGAATAAGACGACTCCTGCCTGGCGTTGTACTGCCCCTTCTCGAAGAACTGCGGGCTCATCTCTCTGAACAGCAGCATGGGCTTCCCATCCGTCACGTTTGCATTGTACTCCGTCACCGTCTCCTCGATCACCTCAGCTAATGATGGGCTCGTCTTGTAGTAATGCAGACCGGGGCTCATAAGAATAATGTCATCCTTCGTGGCGTTAAGCTCAGACACAACAAATCGATAGGCGGAGGCAGGGTTGAGGGGGTGTTGAAGCTTTCCAGCACGGATCCCCACCCAGCATGCTATGGTGTCTGTGAGCCGGATGAATACACAGTTCAAACCGTCAGATTTGTAGGACTTTATAGAATAGTTTCCGACACCTGGAAGCTCGCCGAGGTTGTATAGCTTTTCGGGGCCGAGGTCCGGGATCAGCGATTCTTGCGACAGCACTGCTACAAGGTGTCGGAAGTGATCGTCTCCAGTACTATCGCCTACTATGAAGAGCTTACGCCCGGAAAGTATTTTTGCGGTCTCTGTGGGGTTGTGATACGTCATTCTGCATGTTGCTGGCTTGAATATGGGGAATCCTTCCCTTGCTACCCAATTTCCGTACATGGCAAGACGTTCCTTCATTTCGCGGGCGTAGTCGAACCAAGGGAGGGCGCTTGCGCAGGATTTTATGTTCCAGCAGTCTTTCCAGCGTATGGGCATGCCGTAGCGTTGCGGCTCGCGTTCGTATTCCCAGGTTCCTTTCACGTGTTTGCTGAAGTCGCAGAGTTGGGTAGGGGAAGGGGAGGGTTCATCGTCGTTGCTGTTGTTGCTGCTGTCTTTTGGGGTTTTGAACAGCAGGCTTTTGACCCTTTTGTGGTTCAGACGTACGCCGTCTTCCTTTAGTATTGAGGAGTAGCTTGTGGCTAACATAACGCAGATTAGAAAGACGCACCATTTGTCGTTGCCCATGATGTTATAAAAAAACTGTATTGGCTTACACGGACTGAGCCCACCATCATGGATACCCAGATAGCAAGATCTGGGTACAGAAAGTACAGGAGTGACAAGGATTCTTTTGCCAGTTTTATGCGTTCGTAGGCTTGTTTGAGTAATAAAAAAAAAAAGAGAGAGAAAGAAAAGAAAAGAAAAAAGAAAAAAAAAGAGGGGAATAATGGGGAGGGAGATGCTAGCAAAAAAAAAAAAAAAAAAAAAAAAAACAAGGTCTGTTCGGGGGAGGGAGGGGGAGGAAGTGAGGGTATATTGGTTTATAACACAAAGTTAGCCCTTTTTTTTCTTTTTTTTTCTTCTTTCTTTTTACTTTCCCCCCTTTTTTTTTTCTCCCTCCTTTTTCTATATAACCTCAGTGCTCCTTATGTAACCCATCGTCGTTATATTTCTTCTTTTCTTCAACATGCCGTTTCTCAACCTTTTTCTCTTCGTTTTTTTTCTTTTTTCTTATTTTTTTTTTTTTTTTGTGCAGCAAAAAAAAAAAAAAAAAAAAAAAAACAGAGAATTGAGCACATAGAAAGGAAGCATCATGTACCGCGAAAAGAAGGCATTAGCAGAATAAAAAAAAAAAGGGAAAAGAAAAGGGAGGGATATGTATAAAAAAAGGGAGGAAAAGAAGAAGGAAAAGAAATAAATAACAAGAGAGGAAAAGAAAGGAAAAATAAATAAGAAATTAAAAAAAAAAACTGGATATTTAGAAATTGCGAAAAAAAAAAAATAAAAAAAAGTGTTTTTTTTTTCCTTTTTTTTTTCCCCCTCCCAGAGGGGAGGGGGAGTGACAAAAAAATTTAAGGGGGAGAAGAAAAAAAAATAGAAATTATAGAAATTGAGAAACGAGATCGCCCACATCTTATAAGGTGTATAAAGGACAACATTATTTTCTTATTTTCCTTGTTTTCTTTCTTTTTTCTTTTTTTTTTCTTGCTCTTTCCTGGCTTTTTCCTTTCTTTTCAAGTCTTCTTTTTTTTTAAAGTATATTCCTTTAGCGAAAGAAGGGAAAAAAGCGGGGGGAATAATATAAGAGAAGAAAAAAAAAAAAAAAAGAAGAAAATAAAAAAAGAAAAATAGTTTTTTTTTTTTGGTTTTCTTTTTTTCTTTTTCTTTTTCTTTCTTGATATGGATTTTTGCGCTCTTTTCTCTTTCCTTCTTTTCAAATAAAAAAGGGGGGGGGGTGACGGCAAGGAAGCCGATGTTTACTTCTTTTCTGGGTATTATTCTCTTTTGTTTCTTCTTCTTTGTCTTTCTGTTTTCCCCGTCTTGTTGCCGAAGGCTTAATATACCTACCGCACTACAAATCAGGGTTTAAGAAAGAAAAAAAAGGGGGGCAGAAAAAAAAAGAGTGCGTCTCTGCAAGAGGTAGGCTTAAACACCTACGCTGAGATTGCTTTCTTTTCGTTTCATTTAAAAAAAAAAAAGAAAGTCAAAAGGGCTTCGTACTTAATATGGAAAATGGAAACGATTACAAAAAGAATAAGAAGGAAAAATTCCAAGAATACCAGTTTTTCGAAATCGAAAAAGTTGTACAATTTATCCTATGACTGAGACATCGATATTTCCAAATATTTTTTCCCCGTTCTATATTGAGTACAAATAAGGTATAGAATAATAATAGAAGAAAAAAAATAATAATAATTCGTGAGAAGAAAAAAACTCTTTTTTTTCGTTTGCTAGTAGGGGGGCTTTTTTTCTTTTTTTTTTTCTCCTCGTGTTTGCCAGAAATAAAAAAAAAAAAAAAAAAGGAATGAAAGAAAAAAAAGAAAAAAAAAAAAAAGGAAAAAAAAAAACTCTTAAAAACCCAAAGAAACCGCTGCACTGCAAAAAAAAAAAGAAGAAAAAAGAATGAAGAAAAAAAATATATAGGTGTACATGCATCACTATATTTCTTTTCGAGTTCCATTCCCTTCCCCCCCCCCCTTTTTTTTGCATTTTGATACAGTCCGTTGTGGGCTTAAAAGAAAAGAGTGGGTCTTGACTGCACAAGCCGGGTGTAACCTGTAAGAGGTTAACCCAGAAGGCTACCCCAACTCTTCAAACAAAAATAATATGGTAAAACTGGCGCCCTTTTGCTCAAGTAAGGAAGCTACAAAAAAAAAAAAAAAAAAAAAAAAAAAAAAAAAAAAAAAACATAGGTATAGAAACCTAATATGAGCACCCTTACACTCTGCACAAAAGTACAAGTTTTTTGTTTCTTTTTTTTTTTTTTTTTTTTTTTTTTTTTTTTTTTTTTTTACTTTTTAAAACCACATTTGTTTTTGTACCGAAATAAATATAAAAAACAAAAAAAAACGAAAACAAAAAACAAGAAAAGGAATATTTTGTAGCCTCTGACCTGACGCAGCTGGGTCATTTGTTTTTTTTTTTTCTTTCTTTTTTTCTATTTGTCATTGTGTTTCTTTTCTACAACTGTTATCCTTCCTTTTTGTCACCTCTATGCTAGATTTACGGGGGGGAAAAAAAAATTAAACAAAAAAAGTAAATACCCATCGTAGGGTCCATTTTTCTGTGTTTCTTTCAACAGACCTTTAACGAAAGAGGGACTCTCAAAAGGCAGGATTTATTTTCGACAAAAAGTGTCAATGCTACAAACCTTCTTCCTTTTTCTTTCTGTTATCATTTTCTTTTTATTTTTATTTTTATTTCCTGTTTATCATTTCTTTTCATTCCTTCCCTTTTTTTTTTTTCCTTCTTTTTTTCAGGCTGATTGCAAGGTGCCCAAAGATACTTTTCGAGTCGCCTGCAATGGTTTCTGTTCTTTTTTTTTCTTTTGAAAATGAATAGAGATCAATTTCAAGAAGGACCTCCAAAAGATATCCTTTTTTTTTTTCTTCTTTTCTTTTTTCTGATTTGCAGTTTCTTCTTCTTTTTTTTTTTTTGAAAAAAAAAAAATAGAAGTCTATCAAAAAAAACTTTTTTTTTTCTTCTTCGTTTGCTTTGCTTGTTAAACTAAAATACTCTCACATTTTTTTTTTTTCTTCCATAGAAGAAAAAAACGGCTTTATATATAAAAAAAGTAGTTAAATAATAAAAAGATTTTTCATTTTTAATAGAAATGTAAAAGCACCACGAATATTTGGGGGAAAAGGAAAATAAAATAATTAAGTGCTTTAGCCTTGTTCCTTGTTACAACATCTGCTGTGACTGAAATATCTGTTTAAATACACGGCTTTACCAAAAGGAAGATTTTGCAGATTGACACCATCCTAAAAAGTTTAGTCATTCTTTGGGTGGACAACGATAGATAACCAACTCCAGTGGTGTCAAATAGATCGATGGGCTGTTTTTTTCTTTCTTCTTTTTTTTCCTCCCCCCCCTTTCTTTCTCCTTCTTTTCTTAATCTAGAACAATAAAAAAAAGATAGGAAAAGAAAACGAGGGGGGAAAAAAAGTAAAATTGAACTATTGTTAAAAGAGAGGCAAAGGGCCCCCCCGCACACACACACACACACACACACACACACACACCCGAGAAAAAAAAGGGGACTAATTTTGTTTTTTCTTCTTGGGTCCCTTTTCTTTTCTCGTTCCCCCCCTCATTTTTTTTCTTTGTCCTTTTTCTGGCTAATAGGGGGCAACAAGTGAGCCGGAAAAAAAAATTTTAAAAAAAAAAAAAAGAAAAAAGGGGAAAAGGAAACAGGAAATAATGCGGTTTTTTTGTTTTCTTTTCAAGGAGGACAGAGATAACGAAGGTGGGAGGGGGGGAAGAGAAAAACAAAAAAGAAAAAAAAAATGTTATTTTCAAAAATGAAAAAGAATAAGGAAGGTTTTTTTTTTTTTTTTTTTTTTTTTTTTTTTTTCCCTCCTTTCTTCTTCTTTTTCATTTCTACAAAAAAAAAAAAAAAAAAAAAAAAAACAATATACCCACGTGCACAATAAATAAATAATAAAAAAAAGTAAACGACAGTTTAATCAATATAATAAAGACCAATTGCCTTAAAACTAAAGGGTATAATTTGAGATCGCATTTTCTTTTTTTTTTTTGGATAAAACTGAAAGCTGCCCCCCATAAAAAAAAAGAAATTTCGTCAGTAAAAAGATGGGGGGAGGGGGGAAACAAAATAAATAACCCCACAGCCCAGTGCCGGACGCCTCAAAAGAATTATTTTTTTCCTGGGGCTTAACATCAAAGAGCATTATGGAAACGGGAGGAGGGCGAGAAAAAGCTAGTGGCTATTTTATAGCAATCTTCTCTTTTTCAAAACATATCAACAAAAAAAGGGGGGGGGGGGAAATAGACTTTCCGAGGGCTCCCACTTTCAAAGAGGGAGAAAATAAATTCACTATTATAGGTACGTAGTGGTTAGCAACGGCCCGCAAATAAAAGTTTTCCTCCTTATATAGCCTATTTTAAGAACAAAAGAGAAAAAAAAAAGAAAACGAAAGAACATGTAAATTGTGAAATAAAAAGAAAAGGGGAATATTACCAAAAAAAGAAAAAAAAATGGGGGAAGGGGAAAAAAAGGGAGGGGGGGGGGGGGGGGCATAGCTTTCTAAATCCCATTTTTGGTTGTTTGATTAAATCTTATAGTACCTTGCAGAGAGAGAAAAAGGAAAAAAAAAAGAGGAGGGAGAGAGAGAGAATATGAGGGGGGGGAAGAAAAAATCCCCCCCCCCATTTGCGAAAAAAAAACTTTTTTTTTCTCATGAAGATGTTGGGAGAAAAAAAAAAAAAAAAAGAAGAGAAAAAAAAAAAAAAGAATATTGTGACATTTCTTCACACATACTATTGACGCAAAACAAAAATATTAATATTTTCTTTTTTTCTTCTTTTATACCCCCCTCTTGTTAAATAAATAAAATAAGAAGGCTTTTTTTTTTTTTTTTTCTTTTTTTTTGCTTGAACAAGAAAAATATATTTTTAAATTCCGGCTCTTGACCTCAACACAGCCTCGCGCTTCAAGCGGGTAAAATGAATGTGGACGTAAGTACAAGCAGCACCCCTCGAGCAGGTTCTACCAATTTCTTTCCCGAACTCCCTGCAGCGCGTGATGTCTGTCGGTCTCACCCTCCACTGGGAAGAGCACTCACGACACCTCAAAATTGCGTACCCCCGTTTCACCCTAAGGTTTTCCCAAGTATTATGAGCACAAGGAGGAACAGGAATAGTTGATTCACTCGAGGAACACTCAGGGGTTGAAACGGGTGTCACAGACCTGGTGGAACAGGGCGACACAGAGTATGTCAAAGGGGCAGCGCTTGCTTCAATGGATTCTATTAAGAATCCGTTTTTCTGCAGGGTGACTGTCCATATTTGTTTAACCACGTGCTTCTGGGGGCAGGGCGCCACACCAATGTCGAAGATTATTTCCATTTTGCCCTCACCCACCTGCACTGCCCCGTCTAGGCCCCACATCACGGTGCAGTTCCACCCCCATGAGCTCATCACACTATTGTAGTAACGGCAAACTTGGTCATGGCCGCGGAGGGTGATGTCCTTGCCCTTGACAGTGTCCTTGACCACCACCGTCTGTGCCAGGTAAGTCTGTACCCATTCTGCCACTGTGCCTTCTTCCATGGCAGTCTGCCATGCGGTCCAGTAGTGGGCAACCTTGTCGAACATTCTTTTTTTTTTTTTTTTTTTTTTTTTAAAAAGGGTAAGAAGAAAAAAAAAAAAAAATTAAAATCTTTTTTTTTTTTAAAAAAAAAGATTTTGTGAAATAAAAAAAAAAATAAAAAAAAAATATAAAAATAAAAAAAAAAGAAATAAATAAAGGAGGGGGAGAGAGAGAGAGAGAGAGAGAGGTGTGTTTTTTTTTTTTTTTTGAGAAGGAAAAAATAAGAAATGAAGTTTCCTTACCCATGCGGAATATAGACAGTATCAAGAGAGGAAAAGACAAAGGAGGGGGAAGAAAGAAAATATGAAAAGGAAAAAAAAGAGGGTGGAAGAAAGTCAGCCTGGTGAAAATAATCAAGAGGCAAGACCGCGCCTTCCTTTTTTTTATTTCTCATTTTCTTTTTCCCCCTCCTAAAGGTCCTCTTTCTTTTCTCTGTCCATTCACTAGAGCCACGAGGGGAGGGGGGTGTTATAAAAAAAACAGAAAAAAAAAGAATAGAGGGAGGGAGAAAGAGAGGTAAGGTGAAAGGGTGGCAAATTCTTAGTTCTTTCTTTTCTTTTTGTGTAATTTCTTCAAGAAAGGATAAGAAATCAGTAGAATTAAAAAAAAAAAAAAACACATTTTATTTCTTCGCAAAAAAAAAAAATAATTTTTTACTCTCAAAAAATAGGAAAAAAAAGGGAGGAAAAACAAGGGTTAGGGTGGGCACCCTGGTTGTTACTAGTTCTTGTGTCCTTTTCTTTTTTAAAAGGACTCAAAAAAAAAAAAGAAAAAAAAAGAGAATAAAAAAGACTACCCCTGCCCAGTGTCACAGGCAACACCAGCCGGATCCAACTCCGACTTTCGCTACGAAAGAAAAAAACGAAAGAAATATGGGTGCGTGATTTGGTAAGGTTCCCCACAGGAAACTTTTTCTGATGCAAAGTTCCGTGCAAATTTCATTCGTGTTTGACTTTTGGCGGCAATCTGTGTTGAAAAGGGTTTTTCTTTTTTTTTTTTTCCCTCTTCTTTTCAAATAATTTTGTTACAATGCGTTACTACATTTCAAAAAAAAAAAAAAAAAAATAGCTTTTTTCTTTTAAAATTTAAAAAAAAAAAAAAGAATCCCTGACTTAAATCTCAATTAGGGGGAGGGGCGTAAAAGGGTGAGTTCTATTTTAAATTCCTCAAGTTCTTTTTACTTCAGTAAGCCCCATTTTCTTTTGGGGTTGGGAGGGAGTGGGTCGGGGGAAAAAAAAAAAAAAGAAAGGGGGGAAAAGATAAATAAGGAAGGAAAAAATGCAAAAGGTAAAGAACCTTGCTGATAAGTTTGCTATCATTCTTCTAACACCACATTGCATTTTGGATAAAAATGAAATCTGAAAGAGTCCTTCTTCGCCCACGGACTGCGTCCTCGAAGCCCACTCAATCACAGAATAAAGCCGGGGAGGGGGGTGTTTCTGGAGTGAATAAAAAAAAATAAAGAGGTAAAAGGAAATTCCTGATCTGGAATCCTATCTCCCTTCAGCGTCTGAGCTGAGCCCGCTCCCTCATGGCGCTACCCGCTCCTTCTGCCACTGCTGTCTCGGTTTCTCAGTTTCTGGAGGTCCTTTTTCGTCTGTTCCGAGACGTACTGCGGATCTTCTGTCCCAGCCTATATGGTCCTCAGGCCGTGTTTCCGCCGGTATTGTGTCCCCTGACCTTCTTCCTTATCCGCGCGTCCTGCCAGCCCTCACCAGCAGGCCATGCAGCCGTCAAGCGTGCTGTTCTCAAAGTAAAAAAGTAAAAAAAAAAAAAAGAATATGGAATGTTCGAGACGTGAATTAGTCACTAGTGAGTAAAGAAATGACCGAATATCACCAAAAAAAAAAAAAAAAAAAAACACCAAGAAAACGTCAAGAAAAAAAAAAAAGAAAAGGTCCTAGAAACGGGAACAGAAAGCACATTTGCTGCATTTCCTCCCCCCATTCCTTTTTTTTTCCTTTTTTTTTTTCCTTCTTTAATCTTGGGAGAGGGGGGAGTGGGGGAGAGATATAGGTCGTTGGGATATAAAAAATAAAAAATAAAAAATAAAAATAGATCCAAAACATGATGTGTCAACGGGAAAAAAAAAAAAAAAAAAAAAAAAAAAAAAAAAAAAGAAATCGATCTTGTAACTTCAAGGTGACACAGGTCAAAGCGCTCAGTACGACCACAGCCGGGCTCCAAGCGTACTTGGAGTGAGTTTCTGACCTGTGTGTCAAGACACGATCCGTGTTACCCCAGTTTTGAGTGGTCTGTCTGTGTCTGGGTGATAGTTGCCCTGCCTCAAGGTTTGCCTCAATTCTTGTCGAGCATCACCCTTACACAGACTTCCCTGAAATGACTCGCTTAAGGGGGAGGTGTTGTTACACACCTAGACCCGGCCAAAGGTCTTGCTGCCCCCGTTAAAAAAAGAAAAAAACGCGGAAAGTAATTCCAGTTGAAAAAACTACATTTTTTTTTTTTTTTCTCGAACAAACAAGGGGGGATGGGTTGAAGGAGGTCTTTGAAAGACACGCCCCCTCCCCATCTCCCTTCCGTTCTCATCAAATTAAAAAAAAAAAAAAAAAAAAAAAAAGAGTCAGTTGATTGTTGTTTGTGCACAGCCGGGATTAACCTGTAGAAGGATAAGCCCAACAATGCTACCATCTTTTTTTTTTTTTTTTTTTAGCACTAACAATTCATTATCAATATATTGTTATTTCTTGTTCATGCAAAAAAAAAAAAAAAAAAAAAAAAAAAAAAGAAAAAAAGTAAAAAAAAGAAGATCTCATGAAGATTTAAAGTTACACCTCTCGCAGCCAATCTGTCACAAGAGAGGGGGGGAAAGAAAAATGCAGTTTGCATCATGTGCTTTTTTTTTTTCTTTGGGTAGGGATTAAGGTACCCCTAAAATCGCGCTGTAGCCGTCTCAAGGGGGGCATTTTTTTTTTTTTTTTTTTTAAATATTTGCCCCAGTTTCTTTTCTTTCCATTCTTAAATTTTAGGTAAAAAAGAAAATAGTAATAGAGGGGTGTTGTTATATTTAACAAGTACATTACCTTTTTCCCTTTTCTGTTTGAAAAAAAAGGGGGGGGGGGTGAGTGGGAGGGTCGGGGCGTTAAAGGGGGTATTTTTGCCAACAATTCCCCCACCCCGTGCCCACAAGGCAAATGTAGTGAATAAAATATAGAAAAAAAAAGAAAAGAATTGAACAAGATTAAGATAAGGTCTCTTACCTGCCTGATTTGCGCAAGGATGTCGCACCAAAGACCTTTAATATGTAGGAAATAAAAAAGAAATACTGTAAAGTAAAAAGAATTCCGTGCAGCAAAAAGTCTGGCCACCCCACAAAAAACGGGGGTCCTGCTTAAGAAGAACCCGGTTTATTTTGACGGTTTTTTCACTTTTACAGTATTTAGCTTTTCGCGCGTTCACAGATATGGTCAATTATACAGTTCGGGGTTTCGAAAACCTTTTTAAAAAAAAAGCCTGAAAACGGGGTACAAACCTTCCATATTTCTAATTCACCTTATTATTTCTTTGAACAGGGGAATAAGGTAAACACGATATTTTTTTTGACAAAAATGAATAGTATGATTGACCATATACAGTAGTTGGGAATAATAATATAATAATAATAAAGCAGAAAAAGAAATTGTAAGTTTCGAGATGTCGTTTTGACCTTTATTTTCTCGCTCGAGCAAAGAAATTCGATGGGCAGTAGAAATGGAAAATCGGACTTTGCTCGGCACAAAGATCGACAAATTCTTAGTAAATCAATTTTTGCTCATTTTTTTCTTTTTGAAATCCGGATGGCAGGCGGTTAGTTTTGTCACCTTCCGGAATTATTGCTATTTTTGCTTTTTTGTTTTTTTTTGTTTTTGTTGCTTTTTTTTTCTCTTTTTCAAATATAAAAAAAAAGAAATGAAAAAAAAAAAAAAAAAAACCATCACCAAAAAAATGATAGGATCAGAAGTACAATCAACACTTCCTTCTCACCAGTGTATACGAGAGAAAAAAAAAATACAAAAATCAAATTTGAAAATGACTTTAGTAAATCAGAGCATAGAAGAAAAGAGGAAAAAAAAAAAAAAAAGAAGAAAAAAAAAAAAGAAAAGCAAAGAAAAATAATCGGCTGGTTGATTGATGCCGCTTCTTTTCTTTTGTTTTTTTTTTTCTCTCTTTTTTTTTTTTTTTTTTTTTTTTGCAATAAACAAATTGTATTCAATATAATATAGCTTTGTTCCAGCGGAAAAAAGAAAAAAAAAGAAAAAAAAAAATCTTTTCCTAATACGGCTGTGTCTCGACGCCCTTGACCCCCTCGAGGGTATCATCACCTCTTTCAGCATCTTCATCTTTGGCCACTGTGGCACCAACAACGAGACTCAGAACAACGAAAAGCAAGAAACAAAACGCCAGCCCCACGATGACAGCAATGGTGAGATTGTCCTTCCAGGTAGCAGAATACAAGTCCCCAATGTTAACGATCCCTGTGGCCATCTGAGAAACGGCAAAGGCGAAAACAGTGATCCCCATAAGGGAGTGGAGAACCTTGAAGATTAAACGGTGCTTGCCTTGCGGCTTCGAGACAAGCACTCCTATGACACCGATAACCACCTGGCACCATCCAACCACCAACAGCACAATACCGATTTCCTTATGTCTGTGGGAGGTCTCGTTTTCGAACTCGTAAAGTGCGACACTGAAGAATACTGTTGTGGCCACCATACTCCCCAACATCAGCACCGCATGCACTATGAAGGCAATGGGGACGCTCTTGATGGAACCGAGGTGCTTACCTCCGAACCGTTTAACTGCAACTGCCATTGGGACGACATATGCCCACACGGTCACCATCGCTGTACCGTGTGCTTTTACTTTTTTCGAGTTGTCCTTTACTAGTGTGGTGACAGCTCCGCCTGTTGTTGTTGTGATGGATGCTCCGAACCGAACCTCGTGCTGCGCTGCTGGGAAAGACGCTGTTTTGTGGTACGCCACCACCATGTTCAGTGAGGGCTTCTTCCCGGTTGTGAATGTTACCTCGCTGTTCCCGTTTGTTTGTTGCACCGCTACTTCCCGTACTGCTCCGGTGGTGGTGTCTGTGAAGTCCCCCAGCTGGGCTGTCTCTACTACCTCAGATGTCGACTTTCCGTTGAGGTCGTAGAATTTTCCGTTTGTCGCTACCACCTTCGACCCCACCATTCGGTTCTTTTCTTTCGGGAACCCTATCGCACCGTAGCCGGGAACACCGATGAACACTACAAGTACACGGAGCTCACCGTTTGGCATCTCCACCCAGTTGAACTCTGTTGTTGTGTCAAGCTTCACCATGCATGTGTAGCCGGTACGTGTTGATGGGGTGGGGCATGATGCTGGTGGTGATTGTGTTTCCGGTGCTTCAGTTGTCGTGTTCACAGGCAATGGTACCTCAGTCTCTACAACCGTTCCTTTGTGCAGTGTCATGAAGGTTGGTGTCCTTCTGCTTGGGCCGTGGTATGTGATCTTATCATCTCCGTCTGCACCGTAAGCCAGCACGATGGGCATGGTTTCTGTCAGCAGGAATGCCCTGTCCTCCTTCTCGTTTGATGAAGTGATGCTTCGTACGATATTCCCGGTTGTTACTCCGTTCGATCGCTTGAAGCCCGAGATACGCCAATCAGCCTTACTCTCGTCCAATGCAGGTAGTGCTTTCATGCTGGCGTACCTGTCAGACACTACTGGGATGCCGTCTGCCCATTCCACCACTACCATGTCCGAGCCTATCATCCCATGATTTGTCTTGTCAGAGATTCCGAAACCGATCCAACCTGTGGTCTTGACGGTCACAGACAGCTCCACAACATCTCTTACCACATTCGAGCAGATCTTGTAGTCGTCTGTAGCTTGTAGCGACCATGATTTGCAGTTGTTTGCAGCACACATCAGTGAAGTGTTCCCGAACAGCTGCTCGTCAACGGGGTCCACAATATCGAAGAGGTCATGGGGGGGCTTGTCTTTTGGTGTCAAGTAGCCGCTGTTGTCAGGAGCCTTGCAGATCTCCGTTTTCTGATTGAGGTACCCACAGTACCTGAGACCCTTCTTGGGATACACATGAATGAAAGCCATGCACATTTCTGAATCAGTTCCATCACCGAAGCCAATGTCCACGTTACCATCGTTCACCATCTTGCAGTAGGAGTGGATCTCGTCACCAGCCATGATCTGTGCCTTCACAGGATGGTTCAGCTGCAGGTTGAAGTCCCAGTACTCAATGTCCTCCAACACATGGACCTCCTTCCCATCCCTCCATACACTTGTGCGCTGTTCTCTTCCAAACAAGTGCATGTGGCCAGTGATGGAGAACACATTCAGGGGTTCAGAAATAGTGTTGTTCGTGCATTCCGCCGAGCACATCGTTTGGTATTCCTTCGTTGTTCCCGGCTTGATGATGTCCTTGATCTGAGCAAGAGTGTCCCCAACGTTCAAGATCTGAACATCATGCTTACGAAGTGTCTTCGTTAGCTCAAGAACGAAGCCAGATGCATCAACACCAGCATCAGCCATCTCTGAAGGGACATCGTAGTGGGAGTTCATAACTATGTACCTCCACCCCCTGCTGGGGTCGATTGACACCCTCAGACCCGCCTCACGTGGCATCACAACCTTGTTGGTCCCGACAGCCCACATCGCCCCAATCTCAAAACCAGCAGCATGGACCTGTGCCGAACAGGTGTTCACGGATTCATTGTTCCGGAAATAAAAGGGATGATTCTCCGTTGTCTCGTAAAGGAGGGAGTGGTGGAACTGGTAGTTCGGGTTGCCCACAGAGGTGTCTTCAATGTCGTACGACACAACGTGGTAGTCGCGGTCCGCAAGGTCGGGGAGGTAGTCCAGCATGTCGAAAGCATAGCAGGTGTAGATGGTCCTCTTCCCACCAACGGTGTAGTTCTTGTTCAACAGCTTGACAGTGACAAGATCAGTCTCAGGTGTGGTGAGCTCCTCCTCCCCACCCTTCATGAAGGTCATCGTTGCAACGCTCCTCCCTGCCCCGTGGTAGGCAAGAGTGTCCTGCCCAGGTTCCCCGTACGCAATCACAATCCGCATGGACCCCTTCACAAAGGGTCTGTCCTCGTTCGTGTCCTCAACTGTGATGGAGCGTCTCAGGGTCCCTGTGGTCACCCCGCCAGCTCTCTTGAAGCCCGAGATCGTCCAGTCTTCCCCACAGCTGTCCACATGAGGGGTCGCCTTCGCAGTTGCAAACCTGTCGCTCACCTTGGGTTCCCCGTTTGCCCACTCGATGATCGCCATGTCCGACCCGTGCATGGATCCACCGGTCTGCTCAGCAATCCCGAAACCGATCCATCCGGTGGTCTTCACAGTAAGGTCCATCACCACCTCGTCCCCTTCGATCTTGGAGCAGAGCATGTAGTCATCCTTCGCCTTGACGGTCCAGGTCTTGCAATTCTCAGGACACGGTGCAGAAGTGTTCCCGAACAGCTGCTCGTCAACAGGGTCCACAATATCGAAGAGGTCATGGGGGGGCTTGTCTTTTGGTGTCAAGTAGCCGCTGTTGTCAGGAGCCTTGCAGATCTCCGTTTTCTGATTGAGGTACCCACAGTACCTGAGACCCTTCTTGGGATACACATGAATGAAAGCCATGCACATTTCTGAATCAGTTCCATCACCGAAGCCAATGTCCACGTTACCATCGTTCACCATCTTGCAGTAGGAGTGGATCTCGTCACCAGCCATGATCTGTGCCTTCACAGGATGGTTCAGCTGCAGGTTGAAGTCCCAGTACTCAATGTCCTCCAACACATGGACCTCCTTCCCATCCCTCCATACACTTGTGCGCTGTTCTCTTCCAAACAAGTGCATGTGGCCAGTGATGGAGAACACATTCAGGGGTTCAGAAATAGTGTTGTTCGTGCATTCCGCCGAGCACATCGTTTGGTATTCCTTCGTTGTTCCCGGCTTGATGATGTCCTTGATCTGAGCAAGAGTGTCCCCAACGTTCAAGATCTGAACATCATGCTTACGAAGTGTCTTCGTTAGCTCAAGAACGAAGCCAGATGCATCAACACCAGCATCAGCCATCTCTGAAGGGACATCGTAGTGGGAGTTCATAACTATGTACCTCCACCCCCTGCTGGGGTCGATTGACACCCTCAGACCCGCCTCACGTGGCATCACAACCTTGTTGGTCCCGACAGCCCACATCGCCCCAATCTCAAAACCAGCAGCATGGACCTGTGCCGAACAGGTGTTCACGGATTCATTGTTCCGGAAATAAAAGGGATGATTCTCCGTTGTCTCGTAAAGGAGGGAGTGGTGGAACTGGTAGTTCGGGTTGCCCACAGAGGTGTCTTCAATGTCGTACGACACAACGTGGTAGTCGCGGTCCGCAAGGTCGGGGAGGTAGTCCAGCATGTCGAAAGCATAGCAGGTGTAGATGGTCCTCTTCCCACCAACGGTGTAGTTCTTGTTCAACAGCTTGACAGTGACAAGATCAGTCTCAGGTGTGGTGAGCTCCTCCTCCCCACCCTTCATGAAGGTCATCGTTGCAACGCTCCTCCCTGCCCCGTGGTAGGCAAGAGTGTCCTGCCCAGGTTCCCCGTACGCAATCACAATCCGCATGGACCCCTTCACAAAGGGTCTGTCCTCGTTCGTGTCCTCAACTGTGATGGAGCGTCTCAGGGTCCCTGTGGTCACCCCGCCAGCTCTCTTGAAGCCCGAGATCGTCCAGTCTTCCCCACAGCTGTCCACATGAGGGGTCGCCTTCGCAGTTGCAAACCTGTCGCTCACCTTGGGTTCCCCGTTTGCCCACTCGATGATCGCCATGTCCGACCCGTGCATGGATCCACCGGTCTGCTCAGCAATCCCGAAACCGATCCATCCGGTGGTCTTCACAGTAAGGTCCATCACCACCTCGTCCCCTTCGATCTTGGAGCAGAGCATGTAGTCATCCTTCGCCTTGACGGTCCAGGTCTTGCAATTCTCAGGACACGGTGCAGAAGTGTTCCCGAACAGCTGCTCGTCAACAGGGTCCACAATATCGAAGAGGTCATGGGGGGGCTTGTCTTTTGGTGTCAAGTAGCCGCTGTTGTCAGGAGCCTTGCAGATCTCCGTTTTCTGATTGAGGTACCCACAGTACCTGAGACCCTTCTTGGGATACACATGAATGAAAGCCATGCACATTTCTGAATCAGTTCCATCACCGAAGCCAATGTCCACGTTACCATCGTTCACCATCTTGCAGTAGGAGTGGATCTCGTCACCAGCCATGATCTGTGCCTTCACAGGATGGTTCAGCTGCAGGTTGAAGTCCCAGTACTCAATGTCCTCCAACACATGGACCTCCTTCCCATCCCTCCATACACTTGTGCGCTGTTCTCTTCCAAACAAGTGCATGTGGCCAGTGATGGAGAACACATTCAGGGGTTCAGAAATAGTGTTGTTCGTGCATTCCGCCGAGCACATCGTTTGGTATTCCTTCGTTGTTCCCGGCTTGATGATGTCCTTGATCTGAGCAAGAGTGTCCCCAACGTTCAAGATCTGAACATCATGCTTACGAAGTGTCTTCGTTAGCTCAAGAACGAAGCCAGATGCATCAACACCAGCATCAGCCATCTCTGAAGGGACATCGTAGTGGGAGTTCATAACTATGTACCTCCACCCCCTGCTGGGGTCGATTGACACCCTCAGACCCGCCTCACGTGGCATCACAACCTTGTTGGTCCCGACAGCCCACATCGCCCCAATCTCAAAACCAGCAGCATGGACCTGTGCCGAACAGGTGTTCACGGATTCATTGTTCCGGAAATAAAAGGGATGATTCTCCGTTGTCTCGTAAAGGAGGGAGTGGTGGAACTGGTAGTTCGGGTTGCCCACAGAGGTGTCTTCAATGTCGTACGACACAACGTGGTAGTCGCGGTCCGCAAGGTCGGGGAGGTAGTCCAGCATGTCGAAAGCATAGCAGGTGTAGATGGTCCTCTTCCCACCAACGGTGTAGTTCTTGTTCAACAGCTTGACAGTGACAAGATCAGTCTCAGGTGTGGTGAGCTCCTCCTCCCCACCCTTCATGAAGGTCATCGTTGCAACGCTCCTCCCTGCCCCGTGGTAGGCAAGAGTGTCCTGCCCAGGTTCCCCGTACGCAATCACAATCCGCATGGACCCCTTCACAAAGGGTCTGTCCTCGTTCGTGTCCTCAACTGTGATGGAGCGTCTCAGGGTCCCTGTGGTCACCCCGCCAGCTCTCTTGAAGCCCGAGATCGTCCAGTCTTCCCCACAGCTGTCCACATGAGGGGTCGCCTTCGCAGTTGCAAACCTGTCGCTCACCTTGGGTTCCCCGTTTGCCCACTCGATGATCGCCATGTCCGACCCGTGCATGGATCCACCGGTCTGCTCAGCAATCCCGAAACCGATCCATCCGGTGGTCTTCACAGTAAGGTCCATCACCACCTCGTCCCCTTCGATCTTGGAGCAGAGCATGTAGTCATCCTTCGCCTTGACGGTCCAGGTCTTGCAATTCTCAGGACACGGTGCAGAAGTGTTCCCGAACAGCTGCTCGTCAACAGGGTCCACAATATCGAAGAGGTCATGGGGGGGCTTGTCTTTTGGTGTCAAGTAGCCGCTGTTGTCAGGAGCCTTGCAGATCTCCGTTTTCTGATTGAGGTACCCACAGTACCTGAGACCCTTCTTGGGATACACATGAATGAAAGCCATGCACATTTCTGAATCAGTTCCATCACCGAAGCCAATGTCCACGTTACCATCGTTCACCATCTTGCAGTAGGAGTGGATCTCGTCACCAGCCATGATCTGTGCCTTCACAGGATGGTTCAGCTGCAGGTTGAAGTCCCAGTACTCAATGTCCTCCAACACATGGACCTCCTTCCCATCCCTCCATACACTTGTGCGCTGTTCTCTTCCAAACAAGTGCATGTGGCCAGTGATGGAGAACACATTCAGGGGTTCAGAAATAGTGTTGTTCGTGCATTCCGCCGAGCACATCGTTTGGTATTCCTTCGTTGTTCCCGGCTTGATGATGTCCTTGATCTGAGCAAGAGTGTCCCCAACGTTCAAGATCTGAACATCATGCTTACGAAGTGTCTTCGTTAGCTCAAGAACGAAGCCAGATGCATCAACACCAGCATCAGCCATCTCTGAAGGGACATCGTAGTGGGAGTTCATAACTATGTACCTCCACCCCCTGCTGGGGTCGATTGACACCCTCAGACCCGCCTCACGTGGCATCACAACCTTGTTGGTCCCGACAGCCCACATCGCCCCAATCTCAAAACCAGCAGCATGGACCTGTGCCGAACAGGTGTTCACGGATTCATTGTTCCGGAAATAAAAGGGATGATTCTCCGTTGTCTCGTAAAGGAGGGAGTGGTGGAACTGGTAGTTCGGGTTGCCCACAGAGGTGTCTTCAATGTCGTACGACACAACGTGGTAGTCGCGGTCCGCAAGGTCGGGGAGGTAGTCCAGCATGTCGAAAGCATAGCAGGTGTAGATGGTCCTCTTCCCACCAACGGTGTAGTTCTTGTTCAACAGCTTGACAGTGACAAGATCAGTCTCAGGTGTGGTGAGCTCCTCCTCCCCACCCTTCATGAAGGTCATCGTTGCAACGCTCCTCCCTGCCCCGTGGTAGGCAAGAGTGTCCTGCCCAGGTTCCCCGTACGCAATCACAATCCGCATGGACCCCTTCACAAAGGGTCTGTCCTCGTTCGTGTCCTCAACTGTGATGGAGCGTCTCAGGGTCCCTGTGGTCACCCCGCCAGCTCTCTTGAAGCCCGAGATCGTCCAGTCTTCCCCACAGCTGTCCACATGAGGGGTCGCCTTCGCAGTTGCAAACCTGTCGCTCACCTTGGGTTCCCCGTTTGCCCACTCGATGATCGCCATGTCCGACCCGTGCATGGATCCACCGGTCTGCTCAGCAATCCCGAAACCGATCCATCCGGTGGTCTTCACAGTAAGGTCCATCACCACCTCGTCCCCTTCGATCTTGGAGCAGAGCATGTAGTCATCCTTCGCCTTGACGGTCCAAGTCTTGCACACATCTGCACAATTTATTAAGAAAGGCAAAAGAAGAAACACAGCAAAGCACTGCGTGTTGCGTGACATTAAATCGTCTACTGTCAACTGCTTTCTTCTTTCCCTCTTTTTTTTGTGAGAAACCTGTAAAAAAGATCAAAAAAAGCACAAAAAAGCCACGGGAAAGCAAAGAATAAAAAAAAAGGAAATACGAAAGAAAATACATCACAAGCGGAACCCGTAATCAGATGACACCTTGTCCCGCTGCGCAGGCGAGAGAGAAGGGTGCCAAATGTCAATGATGAGAACCAATCTATCGTCAGGCCCATTGTTCCAGACGTGGTGTGTGAAGCTATCATCGATAACAAGCACGCCAGATTGTTGCCACTGCTTCGTGACGTTCCCGACGGTAATACCACAGGCGATCTCAGTGCCGTCAACATGACGCATCGCGTCGCAGGAAGCGGGAACAGAAATACCAAGATGAACGCGATTCTTGTGATTGGTGGGACCAGAATGCGGTGATATGCTCCCGCCAGCTTGAAGCAAGCTGAACCCAACGAAACCTTTAGGAATACGAGGGAACGTCGATTCGATGAGAGATGATGTGAACGGGAGTTTTTCACGGAAAATCGCGGACGTCGACGACTCGTGCCCGTTGACAAATAGCGAGAACTCACGCCAGAACCCGTTAGAGAGCGACACGTGTTCGTTTGTCTCCAACATAAGAGAAGATGACAGGAACGCATATTCCTCGAGAATTCGAGGAACCGCTTTTTGAAGATCTTGTAGAATAGTATGAAGCGCACCTTCCACCACAGGAAACGGCGATGACTCTAAACCGCCCACAAGGTAGGAGACCATCTGGTCCGGCCGTTCCCACACACCACGTCGAAGCGCTTTCTGTACAACATCCCTTCGATTCTCTTCCGTCTTTGCAAGAGACACCATTTTGTAAAATGTCGACCCCGCTCCCATGGTGCTTCCCCCGTACGCTTCATCCGACACCGCAAGTTTGAAGAGAACTTCCGCGGTATCATGGTGGCTCAGTGAATATGCTGTATGCCCCATATCTGCGATTTCCATGCTCGTTGCTGTAGATGCTATGCTCGTCTCAAGGACGGTTGTTCCCGCTGAGAGAGATACAATGAATGACCCGTAAGGGGTGGTGGAGCATGATGTGGATTCGATAATGTTTGAGGCCTTCTGAAGGGGTTCTCCGAGGGATACAAGCGATTTTGCCAGATATATTGCTTCCGTGCAGTCGTTTTCGGATAGGCTCGCGGATTCTAAGGTGGATTTGACTTCTAGCATGGATTTTCTGTTTCCTCGATCGGAGGACTCGAATAAGATTCTGCCCAGTTTTTTTCTCACGTTATTTGTGAATTTCGACGTCGGTGCGGAAGTTAAAAGTTCTTTGTATGCTGATTCTGCTAAACGGTGTGCTTTTACCCCTTCAGCTGCTATTCCAAGATTGTACAAGAGCTCAGGTCGTTTTGGGGCGGCGAGTACCGCTTGTCTGATGTACTCTAACCGTTCCATGCCTTCGGTACGAGCAGCTTTTTCCATTAACATTTTCGCTTTTTCCAGGTCCTCTCCCAGTGTGGTGGTCACAGTGAATGTTAATAAAACAGTTGTGACCAGAAATATTGGGTTTTTCATTTTTTTTTCTTTTTTTTTTTCCCCCTCCCGCCTTCTCTTCCTTGGTGTTTTGAGTTTTTTTTTGGGGGGGTACTGTTTTATGTATCTTTAAATACAACAAAAAAAAAAAGAATTCGATTCATTTTAACGTCAAAGTGACAAGCAGCGCGGGGAAAAAAAAAAAAAAAAAAAAAAAAAAGAAAAAAGACAACAAAAAAAAAATCGGAGATAGAAAAAAAGAAATACAAAGAAGGGAAAAAAAAAGACTTTTTTTTTTTCTTTTCTTTTCGTCGAACGACTTAAGTGGATCGTCACTTCTTAAAAAAAAAAAAAA
The DNA here is from genome assembly GCA_964019335.1 of Diplonema japonicum. Taxonomy (NCBI): domain Eukaryota; phylum Euglenozoa; class Diplonemea; order Diplonemida; family Diplonemidae; genus Diplonema; species Diplonema japonicum. The sequence continues at coordinate 201,797 of OZ025681.1, forward strand.
AAGAAAAAAAAGGAAGAGAGGGGGAAATTGGAAGGGACTCATATTAAAAAAAAAAGGTAGCTCCAAGAGGGAAAACAAAAAAAAAAACAAAAAAAAAAAGAAGAAAGAAATGCGGAAACACGAATGACCGTCAGAGTTCTTTCAGGCTGGGGAAAGGAGAATTTAAAAAAAAAAAAAAAAAAAAAGTGGGTTTTCTTTTTTTTTTTTTTTCTTCTCTTCTTTTTTCAAAGTTTCTCACCGACCTTCAAGATCTATTTCAGAAACAAATTCACCGTTTTTCTTTCTTCTTTTTTTTTCTCTTTTCTTTTTCCTCTTTTTTTCTTTCTTCTGAAGGTACTTCTTTTGAGATACGAGTTAAGATTAAAATGGAAAAATAAAGAAAAAAAGAAGTAAAATTACGAGAGAAAGATGGGGGAGTGGGAGGGGTACGAACCAGTTTGCGAAATAGCCGCTGTTAAAAAAAGAAAAAAAAAAAGAAACGAAAAAAAAATAGCACGATTAGAAAAAAAAAATAAATAATAGAAAGAGGAATGTTTTTTTTTTTTTTTTTTTTTTCAAAACAATGTGTCATGTTTACCTGTAATATTTACCCATCACTTTTTTTTTTTTTTTTTTTTTTTTTTTGCAAATGTGGACATAATCAAGTAGCTGTGTAAGCTTCAGGTCCCCTATCACCCTGACACAAGGCAGCCCCTAAGATCAACTCTTTTAAAGAGGATCACCCTATGGGAGGCCTTGCTGCTTCTGAAACTATCTCCTAGAAGATGGAGAGGGGCAAAAAAAAATAAATAAATAATAATAATAATAAAAAGAAACACAAAAAAATAAAGTGAAAGGGGACAACAGGAATAAGGTTTCTACGCTCAAAGAAATCTTTTTCGTAGTGATTTTTACTTTTTTTTCTTTATTTCTCCCCCGTTATTCTTTTTTTTTTTCCTCTATTCTCTTTCTTTACGTTTCCCGGGGGGGGGGGGGGGGTGCGGGAAGGAATAAAAAAGAAAAGAAAAGAGAAAAAAAAAAGGGGGGGAAGATGGGAGGGGGGGAAGGAAAAAAAAAAAAAAAAAAGAAGAAATAAAAAAAAGAATGAAAGCGGAAAAAAAAAATAGATTACTTTTATCTTTTTATTCTTCTCCTTTTAAAAAAAAGAGAAAACAAAAATGGGGCTTTGATTGCAGCACTAAGTGTGCAACGAAGCGCTACTACTCTCTACTTGTAGCTTTTTCTGTGCTCCGCGTCAGGGGAACTGTCAATGATTACAGGATTTTCATGTCTTCTAAGCTTCGTCGCACCAAGGTTCTGCGCTCGTGCAGAGGAGGTCAACAGCGAACAACACAACTGATGAATTTCTTTATTTCCATGTTATCCCCACCACCTTAAAAAAAGAAAAGAAAATAATAAGAGCCTTGTACAGAACAAAGGAGAATCAATGTAAAAAATAAAAATAAAAATGGGGAGAACTTGTTTTTTTTTATTTTTTCCTTTTTTTTTTTTTTTTTTTTTTCCGGTTTCTTCTTTCCAAATCCAGAGAGGAGTTTAAGCAACACTTGGCATTTCTCGGATCGAAAACTTAAAGATAGAATTTGTAGGAAAAAAAAAAAAAAAAAAAAAAAAAAAAAAAAAAGAGAGAAAAGAAAACAGTTCTTGTCCCCCCATTTTTTTCTCTGACTCCTGCTTTGTCTTTCTCATGGCTCGATAAAAAACTCATAGTAAAAGACAATCCCACTCGAGGACAGCCCCTTAAAAAAGAGAAAAGTTAGAAGCAAAAAAAGAAATCTGAATGGTGTTACTCCCCCCGCTTTTTTTTATTTCGTTCTTCCCCGAACTAAAGAAGAAAAAAAATGGCACTTTTTTCTTTTTCTGTTCTCGCCCTTCCGGCTCCCCTTTGCGGCAATAATTGTGGAATTTCAGGTTCTAACTCCCAAAAGCCCGCAAATCACAGCAAGGGGGGAAGGGCATCCGTGGGGAGGGAGAAATTCAAGAAGTTCCCCCCTTTCTTTAAAATAGCGATGAAGTGGCAACTGAGAAAAAAAAAAAAAAAAAAAAAAAAAAAAAGAGCAGGATTGTTGGTTGTTTAGAAGGATAAGCCCAACAATGCTACCACAACTCTTTTTTTTTTTTTTTTTTTAGCAATAACAATCCAGTATCAGTTATTTTCTTTTTCCTCTTTTTTTTGTTTTCTCGCTCGGCCAACTCTGTTCATCAAACAAAACTCGTGACTGTACTAATTTACTCGCTAGCACAAATAAAAAAGTTTTCGTAAAAATGATTACTGCATGAAAAACTCCCGGTCTGACAAATAGCTGAAATCTGAGTCCCCGAAAAGCCTGGCCAAGAACTCTGCCAAAATAGCTACCAAGTACCCACTCGTATTTATATATTTTCGTTGGTGTAGGGAACTTTGTCAGGCCGGCATTTTTCACTTAACAGCATATTAAAAAAAAAAAAATGAATTCCTTCTTTCTTTTTTTTCTCTTTTTTTTTTTTTGGGTCATTCTTTCTGCACGTATCACTCGCTTCCGGTGGACGGGTGCAAAAGGAGTAAAGAAAAAAAAAAAAGAAAAGAAAAAAGGGAATTCTTTTTTTTTGGAGGAAGGAAGAAAAGGGGGTGGGCTTTTCCGAACTTCTTTTTTTTTTTTTTATTTATTTCTTTTTTGTTTTTGTTATTTCACTCTTCGTCATTTTCTTCACTCACTAGGGGGCCCATTATTTACTAACGCGAAATGGCCATTATTTAACTAGATAGTTGCAGTTAATTAATGGCGTTTCAGAGTGAAAAAATGGGTCTCGCCGTGGAAAAATCTTTTTTGGGGGTGGGGTATTTTGACTATTTTCGCCATCTGAGGCCATTCCGGCCCTTAAAAGTGGCAGTAAGTGCTTTACTTCCCCTTAAAATGCCGGCGAAATAGCTACCCCGTATTACCCGGGGGAAATCCCCTAAAAAGCTGACCTGCGCGTTTGTTGACTCGAGTTAAATAATGATTCATAATTTGTTGGCAATAAATAATATAGAAGTCTCTGTATGCCTCCAGGGAAATTAACTAGAAGGATATAAAAACAAAACAAAAACAAAGAAAAAGAAAGACTTTTAGCAAACGGCCAGACGGGCATCTCTGCCTCGGAGAAAAAGAAATTAACAGCTTTTCTCTCTCTTTTCTTTTCTCTTCTTTCTTTTTGTTTTTTCTTCCTCTAGCTTCTCCCGCTCACCCCCCCTTTTTTTTTTAAAACGAACAATAATAGGAATGAAAGTGCGAAAGGGGAAAGGTCATAAGAATAGAAAAGGAAAATAGATAAAAATAAAGTGCTAATCAGCAAAGACACTAAAGCCGACGAGCCACTAAAAAGAAAAAAATGTAATATCTAATTTAGTGAGGATACGCAGTAAGTGACATTAAACCTTTCTTTCTTTTTTTTTTTTTGAAAGGTTTTTTTGATGGCTTCCAAACCTTAGTGGTTTTAGCCACAATTGGAAAACCTTTTTCTTTTCTCTTTTTTTTTTTTTCCCTTTTTTTGGATACTTGCGAAGGTGGCTTGCTTTTTTTTTTCTTTTCTTTTTTTCTTTTCTTGAGCTTTTTATTTCCTTTCAGTTACTGCAAAAGAAGATTTATTTGTGCCTTTTTCTTTTTTTGCCAATAATAAAAAGCTTTCTTTTGAAAGTTTTGTGAAGCTTGATCCGGCAAAAAAAAAAAAAAAAGAGATGAGATAAGGAGGTTCTTGTTTGGAACGTCCTCCTAAAAAAAATAAATGAAAAAAAAAGAATCATGTTCAGGGAAAGTAGGGCTCTCTCCCCCCCAATACCTCAAGATGCTTGACGAGGTCCTAGCTCAAACGCTTATCGATCCTAAACCGAAAGGGGAAAATAAACTGTAAAAACTTATAAAAAAGAGGGACTTTCCTGTTTGTACGTGCTGGGTAAAAACTTTCCCCTTTTGTTTTAGACAAGTCAAAGATCGTTCTTGCAAAAGAAAAAAAAAAAAAAAAAAAAGTATTGAGCTTCACAGAAAAAAAAGCTTAAAATATCGAATTTGACGACTCGGCTTTACTTCCCCCCTTTCTTAACCAATTCATAATGAAATTGGGCAGGAAAGATGGAAAAAGAGAGAGAATAAAAAGAAGGAAAAAAAAAAAAAAAAAAAAAACATGTGTCTTGCTTGTTTGATTGGCAGCAGAACTAGGTAAATTACATTGGAAAGGGAAAAAGGGAAGAAAGGTGAAGGAAGGCGGTTGCAAACATGAGTGCATGTTTTCACTGGCTGCCTGTTGATACACATCTTCTTTTCCCTTATAACTCAAAATTAAGAGTCATTATGAAAGAGGTAAAAAAAAAAATATAAAATCACAAAAGATAGGAACGAAGTGGTTAGCAACGGCCCAGAACTCGGATAAGAAAATGGTGCACGCAAAGCAGAAACAAAGAACAACAGAGAAAGGACTTCAGAACAGATTTTTTTTTTCTTGCCTATTTGCTGCGGCTGGACCCCAAGCTGTGTGATTCTTTTTTTACTTTTTCTTCTTCTTTATTGAAAAACCTTACGTGATTCTCACCCTCATCGCCAATAATACACAAACTTTATTTTTTTTTTTTTAACCGTTCCAGAAGAGTAGAATCGGCTTGCTAACTTGGAACGTGCTCACCGGGGAAGAAACCTTTGGAAGTTTATAACCCGTGAGCACATTTACTCGAAAAACTGGGGAAAAAAATGCGTTCGTTGGCACAAAAAAAAAAAAAGAAATCTGCCAAGTGTGAAGGAGGGACACTTCTCCCTCTTTTTTTTTGAACTTTTTTGAAAGGGGGGGTGGTGGGGTAGGGTTAACATAAAAAAGAAAAAGCGTAATTTAAAAAAAAAAATAAAATAAAATAAAGAAGTCATTTCGATTCCTTCTTTTTTTCTTTTCTTTTTTAATTGCACTTTTTTTTTTTTCCTCCCCTTCTTTTTTTTTTTCTTTTTTAATAAATGGAGGGCACAGAAATATGATTAAAAAGCAAGGCACAATTAACAAAGGGAATATCACAAGCTAATTGAGCGTGCGATTCTCGTCTTGTCCTTGATTTTCCACCGCTTTCTGATTTTCATCCAACTTTTCATTTTTTTTGTTCAACCTGCAATCTTTGGCAATTCGGCAGGGATAAGGGCTTAACGCCTTTTGCTAAAAAAAAAAAAAAAAAAAAAATTAAAATTTGAAACGGATTTCTTTTTTTTTTTTATTTTAAATTCCTTGTTTTCCTCTTTTTTTGTTTCTTCTTCTTCCCCCCCCCCCCCCCTTCAAATTCTCGTTTTTTCTCCCCTTTATTTTCTTTTTTTTTTTTTCCCGTTCTTCTTTTGTTTCAAGGAAGAACCAGCATTAAAAAAAAAAAAAAAAAAAAAAAAAAGCAAAGAAAAGAGGAAGAGGTCGTTGTTTCACGCGTGCAAATAAAGAGACGAGTGCTTGGCATCTGCTAGCACACAAAACCCTGAGATAAGCTACTGCATGCTGCCACTACAAAAAAAAACGAGGGGGGGGGGGGGGGGGGGGAAACACGTAAATAACAGAGAGGAAAAAAAAAAAGAAAAGAAAAGGAAAAAAAAGAGTCGGTTGATTGTTGTTTGTGCACAGCCGGGGTTAACCTGTAGAAGGATAAGCCCAACAATGCTACCACTACTCTTTTTAGCAATAACAATTCATTGTCAATTTTTTGTTTTTCTTTGTTCAAGCAAAAAAAAAAAAAGAAAATGCAAAAAAAAAAAAAAAAAAAAAAAAAAAAAATAGTGTAGCATTAATTATAGATTTTTAGATAGAAAAGAGAAGGAGAGAGAGAGAGAGAGAGAGAGAGAGAGAGAGAAAACAAAAGAAAAAAAATATACTCAAAGAAAAAAAAAATCTTTTTTTCTTAACTTTTTTTTTCTCTTTTTTTCCCGGCTTCAAACTGTTCGTAAGGGAAGGGAGGAGGCAGGTTTTTTTCGTGCAAAGTAAAAAAAAAAAATAAATAAAAAAAAATGAAAACTATCGTTTAACAACAGCCCTGGTCAGATAAAGTAACACAATTATGAATCTCGGAGTAAGGGTCGAACCTGTACAAAGTGCCAGTAGGCGTACTTATCAAGGACCTCGAAGATCCATGAGGTGACAGAGATGCTGTCGATTCCGGGGTACAAGAGCCTTCGCTGGGGGTTGAAAGATGTACCTCAACAGACACAGGGGGACTGCGGGTCTTGTTTTTGAGGTGCTTGCTCAGCCCTCGGATAGCCCCCATAAGCATTTCCTCCCCATGAGCCTGTATCCTTTCATTAAGGTTACGCTTCCTTGGGAACAAGTGAATCAGCTTGCACTTGTTCCCACTAGGACACCTCCCCCTCATCCAGAAGTCAATGCAGCGCCACTCCCGAGTCTCTTGCGTCAGCACCTTGACCTTACCCTCGCAGCTTCTACACCGAAGGGTCATCTGCCCCTTCACTACTCTAACGTTATCGAAACCGTTGTCAGCACAACTACACCTAAGTTGTTCAGCAGTTCCCACACGCAGGCTGGAGGCACGACAAGTCATATCTTTTTTTTTTTTTTTTTTTTTTTTCTTGTGATGGAAATGAAAATTGTGTGTAAGAAAAAAAAAAAAAAAAAAAAAAAAAAAAGAAGTGATGGGGGAAGGAGGCGGGGAAAAAAAAAAAAAAGAAGAAAAAAAAAAGGCCAGAAAAAAAAAAAAAAAAAAAAAAAAAAATCGGGTGACGAAAATGAACGCCTTGTTGTTGTTGGTCTGGTCACTCTTGTATGCAGATGACGGGTAGCGTTTAGTGGAGGTCCTGACAAGGGCAACCAACAAAGTAAGTGACAACCCTGCGATGCGTGAGATAAAGACCCGTGTACCTAGGGGGGTCATTATTGTTTTACCCCCCCCCCCCCCCCCCTCGTCGTCAATTAGCCCCTTCCGGTCTGAAAATGCCTATTTTGTTGTAGAACTTTAGCACTTAGTCCTAGCACAGTTGAGTGACTAACAACGAAGGGGAAGGAGGAAAAAAGGGGAAAAAAAGGTTGTGGGAAAATGGGGGAGGGGTGGGGAGGGGAATTTCTGTAAAGGTGGAGCGTATCTCTCTCCCCCCCCCCTTTTTTTCTTTTTTTGTTCTTCTATTAAATTCGTATCCGAAAGGAGCTTTTTCTTTTTACACCAAAACTGTAACGCAAGGGTAAAAACCCGGAGGAAAAAAGTTTGTTTTGCCCGAAAATACGTTTCCAAAGTTCCCCTTAGGGGGTTAGAGGGTTTGCTGATTGTTTATATTCTATCTTCCAACAACAACAACAACAACAACAACAAAAAAAAAAGGATTCGATAATTGATGTGACACCAAACATTAATAGGGGGGCATTCCTCGTCGGATAACATCCCATGAGGGGGAAGATGAGCATGGCAGGAAAAAAATAAAATAAAATAAAATAATAACTATTGATTTATGAAAAATAAAGTGGACTTTATTTCCCGCGGCTGATAATCTGTCCCGAGGGGGTGATTTTCCCTCGCTTCGCTCGTGAAAATCAGATCCCGAGGGGCAGATTATCAGCCAAGGGAAAGAGTAAGGTCCACTTTAATTCATGAATACGTAATCTTATTTATTTTCTGGTTCCCGATGACACTCTCAAATCCCCCCAAAGCCAGGAAGTCCAGGATTTGACATAACATTAAGACAGGGGGTTGCTTGCACTGCTCGTCCACGCCTTCAGCATGGCAGTCAACCTGGGCCAGTCTTGCAATTTTGTGCTTATGCTTCATGGAATGGTTCAGGCGGCTATAAAGGGACCAGAGGCCCGACGGCTTAGCCCTCCTTTGTACAGGGCATCGAACTACGTTATCATGTCAGCCTCCCTGGGCTTTCTGATGCGGCTGAACTCGATGAACTCAGGAACCTGGGTGCACCAGCGACGCATGGCCCCTGTTCTTGTCCACCCAAACAGCTCCCTACTTAGAGGGGGGGCTGCGAGCGATGTTCGTACCGCAGATGCCATCCATGACTGAAAGGCAAACCCCGACAGCCAACAACAGGATGCAACAGCAGCCCTGGCTGCAAAGCTTTGTTGATTTCCGGCCTCTTTTCTATGACGCCCCATTTTCACAAATATGAGAAAAAAAATAAAGTACTTTATTTTCCCCTAGGGAAATAATGAAAACTTTATTTTCCCGGCTCTAGCCAAAAATTCCTTTGGAGGGAATCCAGAAAATAAATAAATAAGTAAGACTATAAGACTTAAAGGAGGCCGGTGTTGGCGGCGCCCAGCACAAGAACTATCTACTTGATTACAGGGGGCGGCCGAGCTGTAGCTTCTTCTGCGTTCCGCGTCCCTGGTGTGCAGCTTGCTGCCTGTTCGTCACCCTGAGCATCTGCGTTACGTTCTTCCACTCGGGCGCTACCGGTGATGACCGACGAGGAGGTCAACAGCGAACAACACATCTGATGTACTTCTTTATATTTTCATGTTATCCCCACCACCTGGAAAAAAGAAAAGAATAGAAAAAAAAAAGAAGAAAAATGAGTGCCCGCCGCGCGTTATTACACATCTGGACCCTTATTTTATGTTTTAAAAAGAAGCAAAATGAGAGAAGCAGGTTTTCTTTTTCCTTTTCTTTTCCTTTCCTTTTTTTTTTTTCTCGATAGACTCAGCGAGAGAGAGAGAGAGCCTGACGATGAGGAGTAAAGGGGAAAGGGGGGAGGGGAGGCCAGGAGCATTTGTCCAACGCTTTGTTTTTCTTTTTTATTCATATCACCCCCCCTCCCCATTACTTTACCCAAGTTGCATCGGTTTCTTTCTTTTATTCTTCATGAATAAGCCAGTTTTCTTTTTTTTTTCTTTTCCCTTCAATGCAAAGGAAAAAAGATAAACAAAACAAAATAATAATAATAATAATAATAATAATAAAAGAAAAGATGAAGACACTGAACTCAGCCAGTCCGCAAGGCCAGCATCACCACTTTTCACAGGTCCCCTTAAGAACCAGCAGCCCAGAAAATAATTTAAAAAATGGAGCGGCAACTTCACTTTTTCGTTTTTTTTTTTTTTAAATTAAATTTTTAAAACCGATTTTAACACCAAAAACCAATTACTCCAACTTTGGGACTTTTCTAGACCCAACATACTATTGTTGCCTCTAAATTGCAGTTTGCCCGGGAGGGACTGGAGTACCATACTGAGGGGGTGGATAGGCGGGAGTGGCCGTCCCATAAACGGGCTGGGCTGTGTAAACCTGCACGGTCTGAGCGGGCCGTTTGTAACAGCAGCACCTCCCGGACTTAATGCAGCAGAATATACAGAGGGAGATCCCGACACACGTCAGAATACTGCCCACAACTGCAAACGCAATCGTGAAGCTTGTCAGATTGCAGCTATAGAGGGGCACCAAATTGTTACTATTCCTCTCACAGGTACTCCAAGGGCAGATGCACGTGTACTCCAGATTCCGGTCCGTGTTTGAGTCATGCTCTATGTAGCAGTAGTTGCTCAGAGGGTTTGTCTCATCACACCCGGAGACAGCAAGAACAAACAGCGACAACACAGTGATAACCTTCATTTTCTTTTTTGGATTTTCTTTTCTTCTTTCTGTTCCCCTTGTTTTCCTGTGTTGAAATAGGGGGGGGATAAAAAAAGAAGAAAAATAAAAAAAGAGGAGGGGAAAAAAAAAAGGAAAAAAAAGGACCCAGTCCCGAAGATAGTGCCCCCCCCCCCCCCCCCCCCCATAACACAGTGGCCATTTTTGATTCTATTTTTGTATTCTAAGAACCCGTAAATACAAAGGAATAAAAAAAAGAAAAATAAAATAAAAAAAAGAACGAAATACCCGCATTGCGATAAAAGAAAAACACATCATTCTTTTTCAGGAGATCTTCACTTCTCCAGTAACGACCCATAAGATTATACCAGCATTTCCCTGTTTTTTTTTCTTTTTTTTTTTTTTTTGTTTCCCCTTTAAATGATGTTCATCGTTTCCCGTCCCCTGTTCTAGAATCTTAATGCGGTACGTTCAGAAATATATTTGGAAAAAAAAAAAAAGAAAAAAAATGCTCTTTTTTTATATTTTTTCTTTTCAAACCTCGATTTTTTCAAGGCAGGGAACAGTCCTCGCCCACTGCCTAAGACAGCATAGCTTCGTAGAAAAAGACCATTAACATCGATAACATAGTACTTCTTCTTCTTCTTCCTCAAGGTGGTTGTACCCTAACTAGGAGGCCACGTTCTTTGGGTTGATATTGGTCCCAAAAGCCCAAAAGCCCAAGAAATGCATGACAAAAAAAAAAGGGGGCTGTCAAAAAAAAGAGAAAAAAAAATTTAAAAAAAAGCTGATTGAGATGAGGTTCAGAAAAAAGAAAAAAAAAACGGGTTTTTTTGCGGGGAAAAAAAATGTATCAAAAAAAAAAAAAAAAAAAAAAAAAGAAGAAAAAAACGCATCATTTGATTTGCTTTGTTTTTGAGAGTCATCTTTCTTTTTTCCTTTGTCTTCTTTAGAACTTCAAAAACATGCAATATGGTTAAATACGATTAGACCTTGTAACTCTTTTTCTTTTTTTTCTTCTTTTTCTTTTTTTTTCCGTGCTGAATAAGAGAGGCCTTAAACACTGTTCTTGAAACTATGGCAATTCACTCAGGACAAAAAAGATGTGTGACTTGATTGCACACACAGTATGTGACACAGAGGCCACCCTTGTGAAGCTCAGCCCGAAGCTTCCCAAGTCCCCTGTGGCCGGTCAGGCATAACGTAAAAAGCGGAGAGGTAACGAAAGAGGGGGGAAAGAAACAAAAGATTTTTTTCTTTTTCTTTTTTTTTCTTGGAGACCGCCACCAACACAGTCTGGAAACTATTTTGCTAATTCATTATTATTGCAGCATGTGAATAACGGAAAAGAGATGGCAAAGTACTTCCTATCATGTTTGCTCAAATTGCAATTGAGGTTAAAAAAAAAGGGGTATCACAGGTGATAAAGAAAGAAGGTTAAAATATATATAAAAAGAAGAAAAAAAAGATGAAAATGGGTAGCTTCAAAAAATAAAGCAGTAAGTAGACCGCGGCAACCTAGCGAAAATAATAATGGGAGAATTTCTTCGCGGGGGGGGATACTCGTTTGATATTTGTTTATCGCACGCTGTACTCCAGCTTAAAGAGCGGACGAGCCCACTGTCAAAGACCCGTTCCCGCAGCAAGCGCACAAAAAGACACAGGTGAAATGGAAGAAAAAAGAAGAAGAAAAAAACAAACCTTTTTTTTTCTTTCGGATTCTGTGATATATACTTTTTACTCCCCCCCCACCTTCTTTTTTTTTGCCTTCATTCATCCCTAATAGGAAGGAATAAGAGGTCCTATAAAAAAAAAAAGACTGCGCAACCCAAACGGTAAAAACTTTGAAAACGCTTCACCGGGACCACATTGGGGGGGGGGGGGGGGAGGAAACCTTTTTTGGAGCCTTGCACCGGGATAACATATCACCGTCACAGGGTCAACTACTGGATTCTTCCGGAGTTGAAGTAAAAAGATGCGATGTTGTGAATCAAGTAAAAGTACAATCTCTAAGCTGCAGTTTGCGGGGGGGGAACCATAGGGGCACCAATGCACTGAGGGGGAGGGTAAGAAGCAGGAGGATACGCAGCAGGATAAGCATTGGGATATGCCTGGGGCTGAGCAGCGCCAGTTACATAAACAGGCTGGGCCACTTGTAACTGGCCAACTGTCTGCACCGGCTGCTGGGAAGGCTTGTTACAGCAGCACTTGACACAGCAGAAAATACAGAGGCCGATCCCAACACACGTCAGCACGCTGCCCACAACAATAAAAGCGATCGAGAAACCAGTAATCTTGCAGTCGTAGAGGGGCGACACAATGTTGCTGTTCCTCTCACAGGTACTCCAAGGGCAGACGCATTCATACTCTAAGTAAATGAAACCATCATCACTGGTGTAATCCCTGTAACAGTAATCCCCCTCCGGGTTAGTCCTGTCACACCCGGAGACAGCAAGAACAAACAGCGACAACACAGCGATAACCTGGTTGATAACGTTCATTTTTCCTTTCTTTTTTTTCTCGAAAACCTAGTGTTACTTATGAAAACAAAATAAAATAGGGGGTACATAAAAATAACACAAAAGAAATACTATTCCTTTTAAAAGTTAAGAAGTGAGAGACAAGGAGCTAGTTAACGAACGGTGCGGCGGTTACTGCGGTAGAGGGCCCGGAGGCCAGAAATTTAATTTCTTCCTAAGCTTCAGGTTGCAGAGAGAATAATTGGAATGCAACTGCGCATTCCAGCCCTGACGCACTTGCCGCAGCAGAAAATACAGAGGCCGATCCCAATGCGACGATAACCTTCATTTTACCCTGTTGTGCTAATGGGGGGAGGGGTGGGTAAAGGGAAACTAAATAAACACCAAGGTGCTGACACACATTCCATTGCCTCTTGCAAACCTCCTGCGAATATGTACTAGATGCTTCTGGGAGAAAAAATGATGATGGACTTAGCGTGGCCAGTCCGGAATATATATGAAAAAAATGGGGCGGAATTTAACAACACAGTGGCCTCTTGAAGAAAACTAAGAAAGATCTCAACGAAGTAAAGAAATATTATCATTCAGCAAAGGGGAGGGGGAGGGGTGCATCTCTGGTGCCATTTATAAAAAAGAAAAAAGAGGGGAACAAAAAGAATGGTGGCTTGAATGTACTCAGTTGACGTGTTTTTGTGCGCGTGAGTGATATAAAAGTAATTAAATTACTCCTTAAAAAGTAGTAAAATAAAACTCGTTACACTTGGCCATCAACTGGATCTTTATCCTCGAACAATGAAAAACTGTCAAATTGAGCAAATTAAAGCAGTAAAGGTGCGAATAACAAATGGGGGGGGGAACAAAATTCTTCTTTTTTTTTTTAATTTTCGTCTAATTACTGTAAAAAAAAAAAAAAAAAAAAAAAAAAAAAAAGAAATCTTCTGCGGCAATAGTCCGTCGTCTTTCTGATGACTACAAATAACAATTCATCATAAAAAAGAAAGAGTTTTGAAAACCCTCGACTTTTTAGCAAAAGAAAAAAATCCTATCCAGAACACTATTCCTTTCTACAGACAAGATTAAAGAGATTTACAGTAACTAGCTGGTAAAAAAAGAGTAGGCTAATTTCATTTGTTGCTTGCGCAAGTTTGGTGGTATTGTCCTACGATGTGCTTTGGATTCTTCTTCGTAAAAAAATTAGAATGGGACGTTCGGAAATTAATTTCGTCGGTCAGTCTGAAGTTTTCACGTTTTCTTTTCAACTTCTTCTTCTAAACAACACTTTTCACGGGAGGAGCCTGGGTACCATCCTGAGGGGGAGGATAGGCACCACCCTGAGGGGCAGGATAGGCACCATCCTGAGGGGGAGGATAGGCACCACCCTGAGGGGGAGGATAGGCACCGCCCTGAGGGGGAGGATAAGCACCATCCTGAGGGGCGCCGCCCTGAGTGGCGGGATAAGCGTAAACGGGCTCACCAGAATTCGCCTGCTGGGTAGGCTTGTTACAGCAGCACTTGACACAGCAGAAAATACAGAGGCCGATCCCAATACACGTCAGCACGCTGCCCACAACAATAAAAGCGATCGAGAAACCAGTCAGCTTGCAGTCGTAAGTGCTGCCGCTCCTCTCACAGGTACTCCAAGGGCAGATGCACTTGTACTCCGTAAACCCCTCCCTGTAACAGTAGTCATTCTGCGGGCTAGTGTCATCACACCCGGAGACAGCAAGAACAAACAGCGACAACACAGCGATAACCTGGTTCATAACGTTCATTTCCCCCCTCTTTTCTTTTTTTTTTTCTTTCGAAAAACCTTGTGGTGCTACTTATTACCGGGGAAACAAAAAGAAAAAAACAAAACAAAAAAGGGAGGAATAAAGTGAGGAAGCGAGACCTGGAAAACGCCACCTTGTTGACGCATTCCACTATTTCCTGCCAACATGTCCTGGATGCGCCTCAGGGAGGGGAAAAAAGAATGGTGATGGACTTAACGTAGCCAGTCCGGAATGTATATGAAAAATGGGGCGGAATCACTCTAACATCACAGTGGCCTTTTGATTTCTTTTTCTTTTCAAAAAGAAAACTCGAAATTCGATTTCAACAAAGTAAAGAAACATTTATTTCTTTAGCAAAAAGGGGATAAAAGAAAAAAAGAAAAAAAAGAAAAAAAAAAAAAACTCAATCTATTCTCTGCGGTGCGCTGAGTTGGTTGCCCACTGTGGGGCCTGTCACCATTCTGGCGATTGCATTCTGGTGCCATTTATAAAAAAAAAAAAAGAAAAAGGAGAAGAAAAAAAAATGAAATGGTAGCTTGAAATTGCACATCTCAAGTTGACATGTTTTTGCGCGCACGAGCGTATATTAGAAAGTATAAAATTACTCATTATGCTGCAATCAACTATTCTTTCGTCTCTCGGATAATAAAAAGCTACCAACAAGAACGACCTTACCGGAACCTTGAAGTTCCAAATGGTAACCGAGATGGTAAAATGCGGAACCGAGATGCGGTAAAGTCATTCCTTGGCGATAGGTAAGTGGTTTCATTTCACGACTCTCTGAAATTACTTCACCAACCTCAGCGTGTAGTAATTTCAGAAAAGAGTGAAATATAAATTTGTAAATTACCAGCAAGGCGGGAAAAAGGGAAACAATAAAAATGGGAGAAACAATTCATTTTCTTTTTTTTTTTTTTTTTTCGTCTTTCTGTCGTCTAACCACTGTAATCTCATTTTCCTTTTTCTGTGTAGGATACTTTTTTAGGATCGAAAGAAGGAGTGAACGCGTCCATAGACGAGACCACGGCTAGTGGCCGGGGCACTCATACGTGGACGACTCGAGTACCAAGGGCTAAGGGTGTTAATATCCAAAAAATCCCGAAAACGATCCTAAAAAAAATTTAAAAATACTTTCCTTATTTTTTTGCGGCATAGTCCGTCGTCTTCTGCGAAACAAAAAAGAAAGAGTTTTGAAAACCCTCGACTCTTTAGCAAAAAAAAAAAAAAAAAAAAAAAAAAAAAAAAAAAAGTAACAATATCCTATCCAGAACACTATTCCTTTCTACAGACAAGATTAAAGAAGACTTACAGGGTAATTAGTCGGTAAAAAAGAAAAAAAAAAAAAAAAAAAAAAAAAAAGAGTTGGCTGAACTCTTTTTTTTCTTGCTTTTGTTGCAGGATTGCAAAAAGGAACAACGCTTGCCCACATGATATGCGTGGGTTTTTCTTCGTTCTTTTTGTTTCTTGTTCGCTGTTTTCTGATGAAAGGGAGGAATAAAAATAATATAAGAGGGGGGGGGCCATTGCTGGCGCCCTGTTGTCCTGTAATTATGTCAATCAGTCTGAGGTTCCCCCATTTTTTTCAACTTCTTCTTCTAAACAACACTCTTCACGGGAGGAGCCTGGGTACCATAAGTACCCGGAGGGGGATAGGCACCGGCTTGTTGAGGGGGATAGGTACCGGCTTGTTGAGGGGGGTGGTAAGCGTAAACGGGCTCACCAGAATTCGCCTGCTGGGTAGGCTTGTTACAGCAGCACTTGACACAGCAGAAAATACAGAGGCCGATCCCAATACACGTCAGCACGCTGCCCACAACAATAAAAGCGATCGAGAAACCAGTCAGCTTGCAGTCGTAGAGGGGCGACACAATGTTGCTGTTCCTCTCACAGGTACTCCAAGGGCAGATGCACTTGTACTCAGTATACACCAGTCCTCCCGACGAGAGCTCCCTGTAACAGTAGTCATTCTGCGGGTTTGTCTCATCACACCCGGAGACAGCAAGAACAAACAGCGACAACACAGCGATAACCTGGTTGATAACGTTCATTTTCCCCTCTTTTCTTTTATTTTCTTTTCGAAAAACCTTGTGGGTGTGCTACTTATATTACCGGGGAAACAAAAAAAGGGGGGGGGGGTGGATAACATAACACGAAGAATAGTAAATTCTTCCCTTAAAAAATGATGTCTTTGAAGGGAACCTGCAGTATGTGACAGGATCGCCTAAAAAAGTTAGGAAGTGAATATGGAAAAAGCTACTTTGTGAAGTGTTCATGAGTCAGAGAACTTTCATTTCTTCCACGCTTCAGGTCGCACGAGAGGTAACATGTTAGGATTGGCTACTTCGTCGGGCTGGCCACCTGTCGCAACAGCACCTTCCCAATACACGTCTGCACCTCTAGGTTGCAAGATATGTGTTTAAATAACTCCTTTTCTTTTTTCCTTCTTTTTTTTGCGGCTTAGTCCGTCGTCTTTTTTTAATGACTACAAAAAAAACAAGCTATTCTTTTTGTTTTTTTTTTTTTTTTCATAATAACCCCTAAACGCCCGGAGCCTATCTACGGTACCCCCCCCATTTTCGTTGTTGCTTTGAATACTCAAAAAAAGGGCAGCATGCAACCATAGGAAGGTGCAAGGAAAGGGTAAACGGTACTAAAATTTTCAATTCCAGGTGCCAGATTCAGATGAGAACACTTAACTTTGTGTGTAAGAGGGGGGTTGAGGGGGTACTTTTTATGTCCGATTTTGGGGGGTCTTGTCGTGGGGGGTCCGTGGAGTTATGGCTGGGCTAAAAAGGGCAGCATTCAGCCCTATTTGGTGCCCTGAACTCTAGGATGGAGGTCAGTCTGGAGACTTTTTGGGGCTGTGGGATGAAAAAAGCAACTTGTGAGTTTTCTTTCAGCTGGGGTAGCATGCAAGGGTAAAAACACGTTTTGCATAAGGGGGCTTTGCAACAGGGGCACCACGTTTGCACCTTCTTCCCGCACCCAAGAACAGCACAGAGCACCCTCCTCACCTTCGTTCCGTTCATCATGGACAACACTAGCTCTTCACTGCCTTTCATCGTGGTCTTCGAACTTCCTTTTCACACCCCTCTTTTCGGGAGAAGCCTCCTTGCGCCTTGCCAGAAGAAGTACCCGAATGGACTCAACTTTGCCCTCCTCAGCCGCGTAGAACAGTGGGGTGAGCCCCTCCCCGTCCCTCACACAAGGGTCCTGCTCGTAGGAATCCAGTAGCAGCTGCATCGTCTCAGTACAGCGTTTAGCAGCCATGTGCAATGGAGTGCGCCCCCGATAGTCCCTCACACAAGGGTCCTGCTTGTACTCATCGATGAGGAGCTTCACCATCTCCAAGCTGCCCCCTGCCGCCCTGTGCAAGGGTGTCTCGTCATTGTTGTCCCTCATGCTAGGGTCCACTTTGCACTCATCGAGGAGGTACCTCATCACCTCCATGCACCCTCTACCTGCTGCTTCGTGGATGACGGGGCTTCTAGCTGACTCGGTGCAGGGGTCAAGCTTGCACTCCTCGACAAAGTACTTCACCACATCAACTTGGTTGTTCCTTGCCGCTCCTTGCAAGGGTGTGATGCATGTCCCATTCTTCGGGTCAAGCTTGCAGACTTCAGTGAGATACTTGACCACATGCAGTTGTCCCCACTCTGCTGCGATGTCCATGGATCCGGGTCCGAAGCCATAGACAGTCCTTGAGCCAGGGTTTTGCTTGTGAACTTCGACAAGGTGCCTCACTGCCTCCAGCTCACCATGTCGTGCTGCATACATAATAGGCGTGAACACCTTGTCCTGGACCGTCAGCTCCTGCTTGTAAACATTGACGAGACAGTCAATTGCCTCAAGCTTGCCATTCCCCGCAGCGAAGTGGAGAGGTGTAGTGCCGTCGGTGTCCCTTGCCCCAGGGTCCAGCTTGTACTCGTCGATGAGGAGCCTCATGGCCTCCACATGACCATTAAGTGCTGCCACATGAAGGCAGGAGGTCCCTTCATCATCCACAAGGCTGGGGTCAAGCTTGCACTCTTCGATGAAATACCTCATCACATCAACATGGTTGTGTTCTACCGCACAGTACAAGCCACTCTTATTCTTCATCCCACCAGGGTCAACCTTGCAGACTTCAGTGAGATACCTGACAACATGCAAGTGGTTGCGACCCACAGCAAGGTCTATGGGTGCCATGCCTCTATTGTCTCTCAAATGGGGGTCCAGCTTAAAGTCACTCACGAGCCACTCCAGTGATTGAAGCCTTCCCGCTTTCGCTGCGTGGTGGACGAGAGTTGCACCGCTGGGTTCCATAACCGCAGGGTCTTGCTTGCACCCCTCAATGAGATACTTCATAGCCTCGAATTGGCCTTCTGTGAGAAGGACTGCAACAAGGCCATCGGCAGTCGGGGTCGCGGGGTCTATCTTGCACACCTCAATGAGGTACCTCAAGGCCTCCACGTGACCTCCCAGTGCCGCCCTGTGAATGTGAGCATAGCCCTCATCGTCCTCACCGCTTGGGTCTTGCTTGCAAACTTCGACAAAATACTTCATCACATCAACGTTGTTGTACAGTGCCGCCATGTGCAAGGGTGTCATGCCTGTCCCATCCTTCATCCCAGGGTCAAGCTTGCAGACTTCAGTGAGATACCTGACCACATGCAGCTGTCCCCACTCTGCTGCGATGTCCATGGGTGCTAAGCCGTCTGTGGTCCTTGAGCCAGGGTTTTGCTTGTGAACTTCGACAAGGTGCCTCACTGCCTCCAGCTGACCATGTCGTGCTGCATACATAATAGGACCGAGGCCGAATACCTCGTCGCCGACCGTCAGCTCCTGCTTGTAAACATTGACGAGACAGTCCATTGCCGCAAGCTTGCCATTCCCCGCAGCAAAGTGGAGAGGTGTGGTGCCCTTGGTGTTCCTTACCCCAGGGTCCAGCTTGTACTCGTCGATGAGGAGCCTCATGGCAGCGACCTCATCGTGCTTTGCTGCAGTGTGCAAAGCTGTCAAACCACGCGGACCAGTCACACTTCTGTGAACCCCGTACTTCTGAATGATTGCCCTCATGTGTTGGAGGTTGCCTGTCGCAGCAGCGGACTCCACCTCGCCAAACACTTCATTGTCCTCATCCATGTTGCCTGTGCTTCTTGTGGAGGGTGAAGAAGGGGATTAGTGGTTGCTGAAACAATATTCTCGAGATTGGGAACAATGCCAAGCTCTTTTTCATTTAGTGTCCCCGATAGTCCCTCACACACGGGTCCTGCTTGTACTACACCTCCAATTCTGCTGCCCAGTGCAAGGCTGTCTCGCCAGGTTGCACGAGAGGTACCATGTTAAGATTTGGGCTGGCCACCTGTCGCAACAGAGCCTTCCCAATACACGTCAGCACGCTGCCCACAACAATAAAAGCGATCGAGAAACCAGTCAGCTTGCAGTCGTAGGGGGGCGACACGGTGTTGCTGTTCCTCTCACAGGTACTCCAAGGGCAGATGCACTTTAAACTCCAATATGAGCTTAGGGTCATAATCCCTGATGCACAGCAAGAACATACAGCGACAACACAGCGATAGCTTTCATTTTACCCTGTTGTACAAATGGGGGGAAAGGGGAAACATAGCCACAGGCAGCCAAAAATATATTTATATGAAAAATGGGGCGGGAAGCACTCTAACACACAGTGGCCTTTTGATTCCTTTTTCGGTTCAAAAGAACTGAAGAAGAAATCACGATAAGATTTCAACACAATGAAGAAATATTATCCTTTAGCAAAGGGGAGGGGGGATAAAAGAGAAACTTGTATAAATGAAACGCTGTTGGTGTGCCATTCAGCAGCTGCATTTCTTGTTGACATTTATGAAAAAGAAAAAGGAGGGGGAGAAAATAATGGTAAAAGAAAAGAAATGGTAGCTTGAAGTTGCAGATCTCAGTTGACACATTCTTGCGCGCACGAGTGAAATAAAAGTAATAAAAATACATCTAATAAGAAAATAATTTTCCTTATAACAAAGTTGTAAGATTGATATCCGTTACGTGTGCGCCCATCAACTAGCTTTTGAGTCTTGAACAATAGAATTGTTAGAACAGCAAAATAAAGCAGTAAAGGTAGGAAAATAATAAAACGGGGGAAAAAGAATTCGTTTTTTTTATTGTCGAATTACCGTAAAAAAAAAAAAAAAGAAGAAAAGTCTTCCTTCTCTGTATATGTACCTTGCGGCCCCCAAAAAATATTTTAGGCTACTTTTTAGGATTTTAGGATCGGCCCCAAAAAAAAGAAATTCAAATTAACATGCAGGCTCCCTGAGACGAAAGCCGCATGCCTAATGTTTCTTTTTTTTTTTTTTTCTTTCCCCGAGGGCGGGGCTACCTGCACCTGTCCCCTTTCAGCAGCGGTTTAAAGAACAACAATGAAAACCAGTATCCAAAAAATCCTAAACAATCCTTTAAAAAAAAAAAAGCAGCTTGCAAGGTAAAAATCTTTTCTTGCGGCAGTCCGTCGTCTTTCTGATGACTACAAATAACAAGTATGTTCATCATAATAAAAAGAAAGAGTTTGCACCCTCGACTTTTTAGCAAAAAGTAACAATATCCTATCCAGGACACTATTCCTTTCTACAGACAAGATTAAAGAAGATTTACAGTAATTAGTTGGTAAAAAAAAGGAGTCGGCTTTACCCTTTCTCGTTGTTTTGTGCAAGATTGAGTTATCCTGCAAAAGGAACAACGCTTGCCCACATGATATGCGTGGGTTTTCCGTTAAGCCCACTGACGGGAATGGGGAGGAATATAAAAAAAATAGAAAAATAGAAAACTAGAAAAATAGAAGCAGAATGGATCGTTTTCAGAAATTTCTTTTCCGGCGATCAGTCTGAAGTTTCCCCTTTTTCTTTTGGACTTCTTCTTCTAAACAACTTCAGTTTTCGGAGGAGCCTGGGCACCATCCTGAGGGGGAGGAACTTCACCACCCTGGGCAGGATAAGCGTAAACGGGCTCACCAGAATTCGCCTGCTGGGTAGGCTTGTTACAGCAGCACTTGACACAGCAGAAAATACAGAGGCCGATCCCAATACACGTCAGCACGCTGCCCACAACAATAAAAGCGATCGAGAAACCAGTCAGCTTGCAGTCGTAGAGGGGCGACACAGTGTTGCTGTTCCTCTCACAGGTACTCCAAGGGCAGATGCACTTGTACTCAGAATACACCAGTCCTCCCGACGAGAGCTCCCTGTAACAGTAGTCATTCTGCGGGTTGGTCTCATCACACCCGGAGACAGCAAGAACAAACAGCGACAACACAGCGATAACCTGGTTGATAACGTTCATTTTCTCCTTTTTCTTCTTTTTCTTTTTTCGTTTCAAAAACCTTGTGTGGTGTACTTATTTCATGCAAACAAAAAAAAAAGGGGAAAAAAAAAAGAAGGGAATAAAATAACACAGAACTATTCCTTTAAAAGTTAGGAGACATGTAACACCCACATGTCTCGACAATGGGCAAACGGTCACCGAAGAGGCAACCTAGGAGAGAATGTGGTAGGATTGGCCACTTCGTAATTGGGCTGGGCTGTCTGCCTGTCGCAACAGCATCTAATGCGCCTCAGGAGGGGAAAAGAATGGTGATGGACTTAGCGTAGCCAGTCCGGAATATATATGAAAAATGGGGCGGAATCACTCTAACATCACAGTGGCCTTTTGATTTCTTTTTTTCTTTTCAAAAGAAAGCTCGATAAGATTTCAACAAAAGTAAAGAAATGTCATCATTTAGCAAAAGAGGGGGAGGAGGGGGGGATAAAAGGGAAGATTGTATAAAAAGAAAGCTCGATCTACTCACCCACCCCCACTGTGGATTGGGGATCTGTCACACCATTCTGCGGTTGCATTTCTGGTGCTGCTTATAAATAAAAAAAAAAAAAAAAAAAAGAATACTGTAAAACGAAAAACTCCCGGACGGAAAAATGTCCGAGTTTTTTTGGCGTCCGGGAATTTTTCCGTCCGGGAGTTTTTCCGTCCGGGAATTTTTTTTAGGTAAGGCCGTCAGGGGGCCTGGTCCACTACCACCTACATACTGGCCTGGGCTGCAAACGGCAACCGCGCGAAGAAACCCCCAGGGTTCCCTTTCTGCATCTTTGTCCTCCCTTGCTGCCCTGAGGCAATCAACTTGTCGAGCCTTCATGTGGCCTACTACCTTTCTTAATAGATGCTTTACAGCTGCGTTCAACCCAATATCCATCGGTTGAACCATGTAGGTGAGCCCAGGGGGACAAAAGCAATGTGCACGTTTGCGCCTGCGAACCACTCTACGAACCCATAGGCATAGGTCGTGTGAGAGTTGTGGTCGCCGACAAGCAGCAGAATCGGCCCGTTCGGCAAAACCATGGGAATCGATGATTTATAGCAAAAAGGAAGAAACAGCTCCGTAACCCAGATACCGAGTATCATAATTAGCCCAATGACTGGGCGATGCCGTTAGGCTCCATTCGGTGGGCGGGTGCTTGACCGGGGCACGGATAATCCCTGCCGGTTGCGTTTCCGCTTTGCCTTTGTATTTAACCATCCAGCCAAGGAAACAGCCAGCTGTTCGGTTATAGCCCGTTTTGTCCCCCAAGCCACGGACTTTTACGACCTTAGCACCCCTTTTTGTTTTGGTTTTTAACCCCGTATTCCAGACCAATTCCGGCCTTACTTTATGGGTGTCGATTATGGACCTGAATTCCATGGTGAAACAGCGTGCCTTCTCGTTGTCCTTCTCGTTTCCGGGCTTTCCGGAGGTGGCTTGCGGCTTTTGTCTTTCTTGCTGCAAAATTTTGTCAGCCTAGCCAGTGGAAAAGGACAGTGCCCCACCAAAGTCTACCAGGTCTGTCTTTCGGGCTGGATTGGCGCACAGCAGCCCTTCTGCATAGGTGCATATTTGTTGTGCTGGGATAGGCTCACCAAGCCCGTTTACCTATCGACTCAAGCAAAAATCTTTCAGCCCCCGAAGGATGCTAAATCCTGTATTGGGCGATACGCAGCTATCACGGCGTCGTGGCGGCCAGGGGTGGTAGGGTGGAATAGCAACGTCCAGTATTTCCGTCTGGAAGAAACCGGGGGCTCTGTTGAACCTGTTGCTGCCGTCTTCTGACCGAGGCAGAGGCTGCCAAGCTGCTTTCGGGGGTTTGTCTGGCCCGGTGTAAGGAGTTTATCTCGGGAGTGAGCTGGCCGGGGGTGTCAGCACCAAAGTTGGGCCCCTCACAAGCCAGCTGCCCAACGTGCCTTGGGTGGTCGAACTGGTCAATCTGACGAAAGAAGTACGGGTTTATGAGAAGTTAAGATCCCGTGGGTGCTGTTTGTTGGTGCATTGAAAGGGGAAGAAAAATTCAAACTGCCACGCAGGGTGACATTTTGGCTCTGCACAAGGAATAAAGCCCTTCCAGGCAAACGTGGTGGGAGCTGCTACCCCCCCTTAAGTAAAAAAACTTCTTCTCAGAAAAACTCCCGGACGGAAAAATGTCCGGGTTTTTTTGGTGTCCGGGAGTTTTTCTGTCCGAGAATTTTTCCGTCCGACATTATTCGTTTTACAGTAGTTAGCTAATGTTTTTGAGCGCACGAACCATGGCCCACACGTTGTACCGGTACCAATCGGGTATTTAAGTAGTGCAAAATTGGCCTGGGTACGCATGGCTACCCCCAGAAAGTACTTCGGAGAGATAGCCGAATCAATGGACCATCGTTAGGACGTCCAGAGACAAGGACTCTCTTGATTATTTTCCAGAAAAGCTTTTTTTTAAGGGCCAGAGGTGGTTCCTGAGGGAAACTCCCGCTTCTTAAGTTGCCGGGGATTTGACTAGTTCTTAGTCTCTAAATAACGTTATTTAATTCGATTTGTTAAAATAACGGGGTACGTACAAAGATTATGAGCCCCCCCCCCCTTTTTTTTGCGTTACGGTAGGTATTTTAAATATGTCAATACGTTTTTTGTTTACAACGTGTAGGCTCTGGTAGTGATATAAAAAAGCTTTTGAAATTACTCCTTATAAGAAAAATAAGATTAGATTTTTATAAAAAGTAATTATAATAAGTAAGATCACTCCTCATTGCGCTGCCATCAACTAGTCATATAGATATTTACTACCTACAAGGAATGACCTTAGTTTTTCCCTCGAGGTCCCGTGGTAACCGCGGTAAACGAGATGCGGTAAAGTCATTCCTTGGCGATAAGTAAGTGATTTTTATTTCACTGCTCTCTGAAATTACTTCACCACGAGGGGCAGCCCCGAGAATGTGGAGTAATTTCAGAGGTAAAACAGCAAAGGAGTGGGAAATAATAAATGGGAGAAACAACTGTTCTTTTTTTTCTTTTTTTTTGTCCCGTCTAATTACTAATAAAAAAAAGGAAAAAACTCCGATTTCCTTTTTCCGTACGTTCGCAAACCCCAAAAAGATTCTTAAGGCTTTTTAGGAATTTAAGATGCGATGCTGCCCAACCGGAGTGGCTAGCTGACTTTTGTGTTTTTTTCCAATCAAAGAAAACTCCCTCACAAAGCCAATATCCAAAAAGTCCCAAAAGAAAGAACTTCTAGGTTACAAGGTATGTGTATAAATCCTTTTTTTCTTTATTTCTTGTGATTTTCTTTTCTTTTGCGGCATGTCCGTCGTCTCTCTGATGACAAAAAAAATATATAGAGTTAAAGGAAGTCTTTGTGAGACGCCCCCCCAAAAAAAAAACTTTCTTGTTCATCATAATAATATCATAATAAAAAGAAAGAGTTTTTGAAAACCCTCGACTCTTTGGCAAAAAGAAAAAAAAAATAACAATATCCTATCCAGGACACTATTCCTTTCTACATTTAAAAATTAAACAAAATTTATAGTAATTAGCTGGTAAAAAAAAAAAAAAAAAAAAGTAACGTAACCTTTAATGTTGTTTTGTGCAAGATCGAAAATTTTATCCTGCAAAAGGAACAACAGTGCTTGCTCACATGATATGCTTTAGGTTTGCCTTCGTTCTTTTCTTTTTTTATTTTTTTTATTTTTGTAAGTTTTCGGATGAATGGGGAGGAATAAAAATAACACAAGAGATAGATTGTTATGCTATAGATAAAAATAGAAAAATGGATCCATCAATCAGTCTGAGGTTTCCCCTTTTTCTTTTCAACTTTCTTCTAAACTACACTTCTCATGGGAGGAGCCTGTGTGTTAAAAACACCGGCTTGTTGAGGGGGGTGGTAAGCGTAAACGGGCTCACCAGAATTCGCCTGCTGGGTAGGCTTGTTACAGCAGCACTTGACACAGCAGAAAATACAGAGGCCGATCCCAATACACGTCAGCACGCTGCCCACAACAATAAAAGCGATCGAGAAACCAGTCAGCTTGCAGTCGTAAGTGCTGCCGCTCTTCTCACAGGTACTCCAAGGGCATCTGCACGTGTACTCCGAAAACAGCTCCCTGTAACAGTAGTCATTCTGCGGGCTAGTCCCATCACACCCGGAGACAGCAAGAACAAACAGCGACAACACAGCGATAACCTGGTTCATAACGTTCATTTTTCCCTTCCTTTTTTTCTTCAAAAACCTAGTGTGGTGTACTTATTTCACAGAAGCAAAAAAAAAAGGGGGGGAGGAGACACATAAAGGGAGGAAAAGAATGGTGATGGACATAGGTAGCCAGTCCAGAAGATATATGAAAAATGGGGCGGAATCACTCTAACATCACAGTGGCCTTTTGATTTCTTTTTTTCTTTTCAAAAGAAAACTCGATAAGATTTCAACAAAGTAAAGAAATGTCATCATTTAGCAAAAGGGGGAGAGGGGGGGGGATAAAAAGGAAGATTGTATAAAAGAAAAACTGGATCTATTCACCCACCCCCACTGTGGATTGGGGATACCATTCTGCGGTTGCATTTCTGTGTGGTAACCGGTGGTAAACCCTAAAAAAAACCTCTAGGTTGCAAAGTATGTGTAAATATAAATCTTTTTTATTTTTCTCTTTTGTGAGTCCGTCGTCTTTTCTGATGACTACAAAAAAAAAAAAAAGAACAAGCTTTTTTTATTTTTATTTCATCATAATTAAAAGAAAGAGTTTTGAAAACCCTCGACTCTTTAGCAAAAAAAGAATATCGACACTATTCCTTCCTACAGGCGAAGATTAAAGAAGATTTACAGTAATTAGTTGGTAAAAAAAGAAAAGTAACGTAACCTTTAATGTTGTTTGTGCAAGATTGAGGGTTTTATCCTGCAAAAGGAACAACAACGATATGCTTAGGTTTGCCTTCGTTCTTTTTTTTTTTTTTTTTATTTGTAAGTTTTCGGATGAATGGGGAGGAATAAAACATAACACAAGAGATAGATTGTTATGCTATAGATAAAAAAAAAAGAAAAATGGATTGCTTTCGGAAAATTAATTCCTTCGATCGGTCTGAAGTTTCCCCTTTTTCTTTTTGAACTTCTTCTAAACTATGGATGGTTTTCACCAGAATTCGCCCTCTGGGTAGGCTTGTTACAGCAGCACTTGACACAGCAGAAAATACAGAGGCCGATCCCAATACACGTCAGCACGCTGCCCACAACAATAAAAGCGATCGAGAAACCAGTAATCTTGCAGTCGTAAGTGCTGCCGCTCTTCTCACAGGTACTCCAAGGGCATCTGCACGTGTACTCCGAAAACGCCTCCCTGTAACAGTAGTCATTCTGCGGGCTAGTCTCATCACACCCGGAGACAGCAAGAACAAACAGCGACAACACAGCGATAACCTGGTTGAAAACGTTCATTTTTTTCCCTTCTTTTTTTTTGTTTTCTTCAAAAACCTTGTGTGGTGTACTTATTTCACGGAAGCAAAAAAAAGGGGGGGGGGGAGATAAAATAACAAAGACATGGAAAAAGGTGTGCAGAACCCCTGTCTCTACCTGAAGCGTCAACCCAGCACCTCGCACTAAGAGGCAACTTGTAAGCTCCTATCCTCGACTGCTGTTCTACATGGGTGGACTTGCGGCAAGGATTGGCCTTCGTAATTGAGCATCAGTACCCCGCAGTCCCTACCCTGACATAGCAGAAAATACAGACACTGGGAGGGAGGAAAAGAATGGTGATGGACATAGCCAGTCCAGAAGATATATGAAAAATGGGGCGGAATCACTCTAACATCACAGTGGCCTTTTGATTTCTTTTTTTTCTTTTCAAAAGAAAAGCTCGATAAGATTTCAACAAAGTAAAGAAATGTCATCATTTAGCAAAAAGGGGGGGGGATAAAAAGGGAAGATTGTATATAAAAAGAAAAAAAAAACTCGATCTACTCACCCACCCCCACTGTGGATTGGGGATCTGTCACACCATTCTGCGGTTGCATTTCTGGTGCCATTTATGGAAAAAAAAAAAAAAAAAAAAAAAAAAAAAAAAAAAAAAAAAAGTGATATAAGATAATAATAAGTAATTATAATAAGTAAGATTACTCCTCATTACGCTTCCATCAATTAGTTCTTAGTCTCAAACAATAGTAGCTACTTTCTACCAACAAGGAAGGACTATATATCTTCCCTCGAGGGGTGGTAACCGGTGGAAAAAAATGCGGAAACGAGATGCGGTAAAGTCATTCCTTGATAAGTAAGTGGTTTTTATTTCAGGACCGTCTTCCCCAAGGGGGTGGGAAATAAATAAATGGGAGAAAACAATTCTTCTTTTTTTTTTCCGTCTAATTACTAACTCAATTTTCCTTTTCTGTACACGTTCCCCGCAACCCCAAAGATTCTTAAGGCTTTTTAGGAATATAAGATCGGCCCACAAAAGTTCACGATGATTGCGATACTGCCCTTCTTGGGGTCGTTGGCGTTTGCGTCTTCTAATCAAAAAGAAAATAATTCGAGGGGTGCTTTTTAAAAGGATTATTTTTCTTTTAGAATTTCATTCTACAGGCAAATATTAAAGAAGATTTACAGTAATTAGTTGGTAAAAAAAGAATAAAGCAACGTAACCTTTAATGTTGTGTTTTGTGCAAGATTGAGGGTTTTATCTTGCAAAAGGAACAACACTTGCCCACATGATAGCTTGGGTTTTCCTTCGTTCTTTTAAGTAAGTTCGGATACATGAGGCGGGAAAAAAAATAACACAAGAGATAGATTGTTAAAAATAAAAAAGAAAAAAAGTAAAAAAAAAAAAAAAAAAGAGAATGGATCGCTTTCATAAATTAATTCCGTCCCCTTTTTCTTTTTCAACTTCTTCTTCTAAGCAACACTCTTCACGAGAGGAGGCTGGGTACCAAAAGTAGGGGGAGGATAGGCCCCACCTTGAGGGGGAAAGACACTTGCTTGTTGAGGGGGGTGGTAAGCATAAACGGGCTCACCAAGATTCGCCTGCTGGGTAGGTTTGTTACAGCAGCACTTGACACAGCAGAAAATACAGAGGCCGATCCCAATACACGTCAGCACGCTGCCCACAACAATAAAAGCGATCGAGAAACCAGTAATCTTGCAGTCGTAAGTGCTGCCGCTCTTCTCACAGGTACTCCAAGGGCATCTGCACGTGTACTCCGAAAACGCCTCCCTGTAACAGTAGTCATTCTGCGGGTTGGTCCCATCACACCCGGAGACAGCAAGAACAAACAGCGACAACACAGCGATAACCTGGTTGAAAACGTTCATTTTTTCCCCTCTATTCTTTTTCTTTTTTCTCTTTTTGAAAAACTGCGATGCACTTATTGTTACGGGGGGAAACAAAAAGGAAAGGGGGGAGGGGGAAGAATAAAATGACGCAAAAGAATACAAAACTATGCAGGACACCAAGGTGTTGACGCATTCCACTACCTCCTGCCAACATGTCCTGGATGCGCCTCAGGGATTTGTTTGTGCGCACGAGCGGAATTTTACCTAATAAAATAGCTCATTACGCTGCCATCAACTAGTTTTTAGTCTCGACAATAATATTGTTAAAACAAAAAAAAGAATGGTAATCAACGCAGCGTAGCCAGTCCGGAAGATATATGAAAATACCAGCAAAGTGGACTTTTGATATATTTCTTTTTCAGAAAGAGGGGGGCTGCATTTCTTGGTGCCGTTTATAAAAAAAGAAAAAGCAAATGGTAGCTTGAAGTATATCTCAAGTTGACATGTTTTTGCGCGCAAAGAGTGATATTTATAATTATATAAAATTACTCATTACGCTGCCATCAACTAGTTTTTTTTCTTTTAGTCTCTTTTAAAACAGCAAAAAGAAAAATAAAGCAATAAAGTAGCTTTTTTTCTCTCCCCCTTCTAAGTAACGTCTAATTACTGTAAAAAAAGACGTCTTTGAAGGGAACCTGCAGTATGTGACAGGATCGCCTTAAAAAAAAAAAATTTGATAAATTTCGGTGTGCGGGTGGGTGCTCACCGTTCAGGGAGAAATTCACACTAATCGGTCACCGTTCTGCGGTTGCTGTCTGGTGCCTGCAGTGGCTGTTTGTCGCGATGAGATGGACGGCATCTGGGCGAGAAACATTGCTTGGAGTCGTGCTAGGTAGGGGGCGGTTTGGCTCGAGGAGAAGAGTGGTCTCCTGTCGTAGCCGTGTGTCGTCGGGCCCCCAAGATGTCGAAGGGTGTGTACCCTTGTCTTTGCGTTGGCGGGGAAAGCATTCTTCCCACTCTTTGCTGTGCATTTCTGAATACGTCCTAAGATGTATCGCATCCTTCCAGCCTTCTCTGTGAGCCAGTCCTGGTCGTCGAGGGGTCCAGCCAAGGACTGCCGGGTGGCCTGCTCATAGTCTACTGCGAGCTCCATCGTCGTGACGGACGTCAACTTCCTGCCTGCGTACCATCTTAGGCTTTTCAGCCACCTGAGGACGCTCTTCATGTAGAACATTAGGACCTTTCCCGACGCTCCGTTCGATTTCAACAGCTCCACTGTGGGCACAGTGTGCTGCTTCCCCGTTGTGATCTCATCCCACGGGTTGGTGGTGAGGATTCTGGTGCTCCGTTCAGCCGCTCTGGCGTCTCGTCTTGTCACTACATCCAACAGGTATCGTTGCACGACTGCCGCCTGTTGCTTCGCAGCCCCCGTTGCGCCCCTTGGAATGATCCCGTGGAGGGCGGTCACTGCAGGTAGGTCACTTCGTGTCATCCCGCCATATCTTTCGTTTGTCAGGGCAGCTCTCGCTGGTGCACATTCCCATAGGGCGTGCTCCGTGACTTCTGTCGTCGTCTGGCATCGATGGTCGCAGACGTCGCACGCAAGAGACGAGCTTTCCACACCCTCACGTTCATCCAATTGCTTCCCCCACACTCGAGGGTGTACCGTGAACACTGCACCGCTGATGATCCGCCGCAGTCTGTACGATATCAGCGGTCTCCGTGACTGGAGCTTCCTCCACCAGGCGTTCGTGGACGGACATGCACCCGCTTCCATTCCAGCAAAAGACGACCTGCCGTGGATCAATTCCTTTGCAACAGCCGGTCTGATCGCCTGTCTTACTTCATGGCGTCTCGCACTGGGCACCAGAGCGCGCAAACCTTCAATGAAGGACCACCCCTTGTTCAGGAAGGGTAGCCACCTCTTCAGCAAGACCCCTAGCGGCCCCCTCTCCTCGTCGTCCTCTCGCTCCCGGTACAGTGTAACAATCTCATTGACTCGCTGCCACAGTTGTGGGGAGGTGAGGCTTTCTCGCACCAGGCAGTTCACCGTGTTGTAAACAATCTTCGCTTGTGGATATGCTGTGTGTCCAGGTAACAGCACATTGAGCACAGCCATCGGGGATCTCATCCTGAAGCGCGGTCCCCACAGGGAAGTCACCGTCGCTGTACAGAGCTTCTTCAGCTGGTTGTCAGACGGCGCAGCGTAGGTCGTACCGTATAGACAGGATGGTAGCACAGTGCCCGTCAGCATTGACGCCTTGTTCCCGAAGCTTAATGGCAATGCACCAAGCCGGGACAAACGGCCTTCGGCGGAATGTAGCTTGTCCAAACTATGTTTCCCGTTCATGTTCAGGATCACGCCAAGCGCCTTGATCCCCTTCGTCACTCTGAACGATGAGCCTGTGCACTTCAACCAAGGGCCGATCTCATCCTTCGTCGAGAATGCTTGTGACTTGTTTTCGTTAAGGCGCATGCCTGTCCGCTCGCAAAACTCGATTGTTTTGTTGGTCGCTCTCTTGAGTACCTCGACCAAACGCGCAAGTAGGTACGCGTCGTCCGCGTACGACAGCGATCGCGAGCCAGGTACCTCAGCAATCACGCACTTCACCATCACTGACACCAGAGCGTTCACCAGGATGACGGAGATTGGACACCCTTGGAGAATTCCATTTGTCACGTGGAACTCGGAACCCACGCCAGTAGGGAAGCGGAAACGTCTTTTGAGGCCTGCGTACATCGCTTTGAGCGGGGTCAGTATCCTCTGGTGCAAACCCAGGTCTTGCATAAGCCCGAACGCTACTTTCTGTGGCACCCTGTCGAAGCACTTGACGAAGTCCAGTGCTATGCCGTTAAGAGGGGTGTTGGTCAGCATCGCCGTCTCCAGCTGCGTGCTGAGCTCCATCAGGATGCTGTCCGTCCCGTGACGTGGTCGAAAACCATGCTGCGAGTCGTCCGCCCATTTCTCTTGCCATGGCGATATATCACGCAACCTGGCACAGGCCCACAGTCTGTAGACCGCACTCGTGACTGTGATGGGGCGGTGGTTGAGCGGGGTCCTCTCGCCTCCCTTCGGGATCAGCGTAACCAACGCCGTCAGGAGTGCCTTCGGCCACTTCCCTGTCACCTCGATGGCGTTGAAGAGCATCGCCCACGCATCCAACAATACATTTGGCATAGCGCGAAGTTCTGCCATCCTCCACCCATCAACTCCCGGTGCTGTCCTCGTCGATTTCTTGGCCAGAACTGCTCTCAGATCAGCCCCTGTCAGTGGCTGGAGCACCATGTCATGCGTCGAGATGTATGGCCCGTATCTAGCCTTGAAAGCCTCGTACGATGGTTCTTCATGCCCTTCACCGTACATCTGGAGCACGCCGTCCCATTCCGCGTGCATCATCCTGTCCATCTCGTCGAGGTCTGCGGTCAGCACTCCGCCGCTCTCCACTGCCTGCGCCGCTGACGTAGAAGTGTTTTTCACAAAGGCGGTCATCCCCCTCCGCTCCTCCTGGAACTGGGTGTTGATCCTCGCCTCGTACTTCTTCTCCCGCTCCACTCTCGTGTCCTTTGCGATCTCGCGTAGTAGCGAGGAGAGGTTGTCGTCTAGCAGTTGAAGTCTGGTGACAATCGACTCCAGGTCATCCTTCAGCAAGTTCCTATCAAATACTGGAGGGTTCGGCAGTTTCTCCAGCAAACTCAGAGCATTCGCCCAAGTCTTCAACAGAACTACTGGCATGTTGCACACTTGTCCCTTGTCAATCATCACCTGGATTTCCGCGCTGATGTGTGCAAGCTTCCTCTGCAAACAGGCAATCGACTTCTGTCTACCCACCGCTGCGCCCGTGGCTTCCTTTACAGACTTGGCCGACAGGCATTTCTCCTTGGGTTTGCGCTCCTCGCCCCTCCCTCGGAAAGTCTTCTGTTGCTCCCTCGGCACGCCTGTGATGCAGTGTCTTTCCGAGACGTCAGCCAGCACACGGTATGCGCCGTCGATGTCCTCAAGTTTTTGGATGAATCTCTCCGCCTGTAGCAGCTCAATCACGTGGTCATCACTAGCAGTCGACACCGGCAGTTCCTTCGGGATGAAGTACTTGCGTGTCTTGCTCTTGAGAGTAGGGATACACAGTTTGATGGAGAGGCATCTGTGTTCGTTGGTATACACCGTGTCGTGGACCCACGCCTTCTGTAGTCCCGCCGCAGCGATCGGGTTCATCAAGACGTAGTCGATGCGTGTCTTTGTGTCAGTGGCTCTCCTCACAAAGGTGTGGCTCGGCCTTACCCCGTCTTTCTCGGCCTGCATTGCTGCTGCATCCACCCAGTCACACCCAACCGCCTGCTGTAGTACACCTGATTGCGACACCTCGGTGTTTAGGTCCCCCGCGACGATGATAGGAACATCTCCCAGGGCACATCTCATCTCGTTCAGCACCTTGTTCAAAAGTGTCTCACGCTGGTGTTTGCCGTAACTTCCCGAGTGGCAATATACCACCGTGTCCGTGTGCGGTCAGCTTCACTTCCTGCAAGCACGAGATGTCGCTCTCCATGGCCAACACCTCGTCCACCTTATTGCTCAGGGACCCCACATTGAGAGTTGTGATTGTGAGCGAATTGGGGTCCCTAGCTCCACCCATGAAGATGTCCCTCCGGATGTCTTCATGGCTGGCGTCCCTTCAGTTGAACTCGTCAGGGTCATGTTCGATTGGTAGGATGGGGGTCATAGTGTTAGCTATGGCCATGTGCACGTCAGGTGTGGCCGCACATGTCGGTGTGCCGCCGGGCAGGTATATCGGTGTCATCGAACCCGTTGCACTCGTGGGGACAAGGGCACCCGAATGTGCCTTCTTGCTGGTCGTCGTGTCGTCGCATTTCCTCTTCTTGTCCGTGCGCTTCGCAGTCTGGATGTCCTGCTGGATAGACTGGACAGTCTTAACCAGCTCGGACACCGCCACAGCCACCGCATCCAACCTCTCGAGACGTGTTGTTACCATCTCCATCTGCCTGCCGAGAGCTTGCATGTTCTGCTCCATCGACTTCACTAGCGAGATGGTCGCGGCAGCCTTCCTCTCCATGTCCACCACTCTCGCTTCCATCGCTTTCCTCTCCTGCTCGTGCTCCAGCTCTTTCTTCCGCGCCCACTCCTCGAAAGCGTCGACAGACGCCATCGTTTTCGTAGCAGGTGCTGGCGCGTTCGGTGGGGGTAGAGCCTCGGCTACCGGCGTTGAGTGCGTCGCAGGTGTTGACGCAGCGTGGTGTGTTGACGCCTGCGTGTCCGACACTGGCGCAGGTGTAGGCGCGGATGATGGGTTCGCCTGCCCGGCTTGTCTGCCCCATATGGCGTTCGGCGGCAATGTGAATACGGCCTTATTACTGTCACTCGCGCCCTTCTTGTTCTTCTTCTTCTTCTGCAGGTCACCCTCCAGCGGCTGGATGGTCCAACGCGTGCCCTGGACATTCAGAACCAGACCTCTCGGTTTCGAGCACGAAGTCACGGCCCAGGATTGTTTTTCGCCAAACCTATGCAGCCTCTTCCTCACCGTGACCGGCCATCCCGACCGTTTCAAGCGGTCTTCCAGCTCGAGGCCGTTCATCGAAGAGGGCACCCCTTGTACCTCATAGTGCTCGCCGTCGAGCAGTGTCGCTGCTGTCGCTGTCACCTTCAGATCGGCATGTCGGTCTTTGAGCACCCGCCTTGCTGTGTCAAGCTCGGCTTTCGGTACCCTTACCCCGTAGACGACGGACTTGCCCGACTTCTTGAAGGTCAGTCCCCATCCGCACACTTCACGCCTGAACAGCAGTGCCGCTTTCAGTGTCGTGCCCTCCAGCCACAAAACCGGCAGGAGATCGCGTGCTTCCCACGGTTGGCGCACAAACACGCCGTCCTCGCCACTGCGCATGAGGATCGACTGGACATCGGTCTTCATCACCGTGATTGGGACCTCGAAAACGCCGTCCCGCTTCCTGCCTCTCTTGGTGAGGTACCGCCCTGCTCTCTCTCTCAGCCATGTCAATACTCTCGACCTGGCCTTCTCGGCGTCCAGCGATGTTTGAGCAACCAGATAGAGTTCCGAGGTGCAGGTCTCCGGCTCCTCCAGCTCCTCCTCTTCCTCCATCTCCTCCTTGTTTGCGTCCGGCATCGCAGGGTGACCATTGCGGGATGTCACCTGCAGGCGTCTGCACGTCTTCCCGCGCCCTTCGTTCGTGCTCAGAAGGACCTCAGCCTCCTCGCCGCAGAAGTAGGGGAGACGTCCCCACGAAACGACCGTTGCAGCCGGCGCGCCCCTTAGCCACTCCGCTGCCAACCGTTCAGAGCCTTGCGGGACAAGGTACACCGCCCGCTCCGGCTGTGTCTCCGCCCCTTCCCACTCCCGCACGTGCACGGGCCACTCGTCCTCGGCAAGGCATGCGATGATGGCCTTGCGTGCCGGCTTGCCCTGCTCCTTCTTCTTCCCGTCCTTCGCGCCCTCGCTGCGGATGGGGAGTGGGATCCTCACCGGCGGCACATACGCTGTAGTGGTAGGCATCTTCGAGTCCTCCCCTTTCACCGCGCAGACGTAGTGGCCCTCCACATAGCCCAGCCATAGCGTGGCCGTGTCTGGTACCTCATTCCTACTCCCCGGCTCGAAGCAGCTCAGGGTGAGGACGTCATCCCTTACAGCAAAGACACAGATCCTGCGTCCCATCACCACGGACATCGTGCTGACCGTCAGCCTGTCCGCCCACGTTCCCGAAAGAGCTACCAGCCTCTGGTACTCCTTCCACGCCGCAGCCTTCTCCCCTTCCTCCACCATCATGAAGGAGGAGTAGTCCTTCCCCGCCAGATGAGAGGCCACCACCTCCCGCAGCGCCCCCGCCTCGTCCCTCGCGCCGTGCACCGCGTACGACACCGCTTCGAAGAAGCACTCTCCCTGCCTTCTTCCGGTGTCTATCACCTTCCAACCCTCCAGCCTATTGGCCAGATCCTGCACCGCTTCCCTCGTCTTCGGCCTGGTGGAAAAAAAAAATAATGAGTCAGTATGTAACTCGAGTTCTCGAAGTTTTCCCGTTCTTTTTTTTTTTTTTTTTTTTTTTGTAAGTCTTCGGATGAATGGGAGGAATAAAAATAAGACAAGAGATAGATTGTTATAATAAAAATAAAAAATAGAATGGATTGCTTTCGGGAATTAACTCTATCGGATCAGTCTGAAGTTTTCCCTTTTTTCTTTCAACTTCTTCTTCTAAACAACACTATTCACAGGAGGAGGCTGGGTACCATAAGTAGTACCCTGGTAAGCGTAAACGGGTTCATCAGAATTTACCACCGGCTTCCGCGTAGCTTTCTTACAGCAGCACTTGACACAGCAGAAAATACAGAGGCCGATCCCAATACACGTCAGCACGCTGCCCACAACAATAAAAGCGATCGAGAAACCAGTCAGCTTGCAGTCGTAGAGGGGCGACACAATGTTGCTGTTCCTCTCACAGGTACTCCAAGGGCAGCTGCACACGTACTCAGAATACACCAGTCCTCCCGACGAGAGCTCCCTGTAACAGTAGTCATTCTGCGGGTTGGTCTCATCACACCCGGAGACAGCAAGAACAAACAGCGACAACACAGCGATAACCTGGTTCATAACGTTCATTTTCCCCTCTATTCTTTTCTTTTTTCTTTTTTTTCTTTTTGAAAAACTGTGATGCACTTATTGTTACGGGGGGAAACAAAAAGGAAAGGGGGGGGGGGAAGAATATAATGACGCAAAAGAATACAAAACTATTCAGGACACCAAGGTGTTGACGCATTCCACTACCTCCTGCCAACATATTTCATTTTCAGAAGGGAGGGGGGATAAAAGAGAAACTTGTATAAAAGAAACTCAATCTATTCTCTGCGGTTGCATTTTTTTTGGTGCCGTTTATAAAAAAGAAAAAGCAAATGGTAGCTTGAAGTATATCTCAAGTTGACATGTTTTTGCGCGCAAAGAGCTCATTACGCTGCCATCAACTAGTTTCTTTTAGTCTCTTTTTTAAAACAGCAAAAAAAGAAAAATAAAGCAGTAAAGTGGTGAGGTGGGAAATAGTAAAAAAATGAGAGAAACTCCAATTCTTCTTTTTTTCTTTTTTTTTTTTCTTCTTTCTTACGTCTAGTTTCTGTAAAAATAAAACAGAATCATGTCCAAGTCAAGATGAAGTTGTACCCCGCTTTTTCCCTCATAAACCCAATATCTAGTAAATCCTAAAACGATCCTGAAGAAAAGCTTCGGGGTTGCAAGGTATGTATATAACAACATTCTCTCCAGGACACTATTCCTTTCTACAGACAAAGATTAATGAAGATCTATAGTAATTAGTTGGTAAAAAAAAAAAAGAGTCAGCTTGCCCTTCTTTCTCGATGTTTTCTGCAAGATTGGGGGTTTTATCCTGCAAAAGGAACAACGCTTGCCCACAAGTTACGCTTGGGGGGGTTTTTTTTTATCATATTTCTTTTTTGTTTTTACTTAAGCTTTCTGATGAAATGGGAGAAATAAAAAAAATAGCGCTCTATATTCGCTAAGTGACCCACCAGAACCCGCATTTTGAAGAGCTAAAAAAAATTTTAATTGCTTTTTCTAGGGCTGGAATGGATTTATTTGCGTCCGGGGCCCAATGTTCGACATATGGAATTTCTTTTTGTAATAAAAATCTTTTTTGGTGATTTGCCTTACTTTGTACTATACAAAATGAAAGGAAGCAGCTCCGGTGGAAAAAACACAGCACAAGTGGGGTTCGAACCCTGATGAAAAAACCACTGCGTCGGGATTCGAACCGCGACTCCTGGAACAAGGGGGCCTGACAGGTGAGCACGGTAACCACTCTACCACACAGGAATTCAAAACTCTGACCCCCATCTTTACTCAGGCATCCGCATAGTGAGTGAGTAGGTTCCCTTCTTTCCACATCAGATATCCTCCACGATACACACTCACGACGTGCCTCAGCCCATCAACACTGTGATGAAATAAACACAGAATAAGAGATGAGATAAAGGAGGTTCCTGTTCTGGAACGTCCTTGTCTACTTATCTCTACTTATCTACCCCTTTCCCTGTTCTCGAGTTCCATTGTGGTGACTCGTCTTCCTCGGTCCGTCGTACTACTCCAGCTTCCTGAGCTACTTGATAATGTCTTCTCCGTGCTTCATCATCAGGCTCCCGCTCACGTGCTTCTTCAGCTCCTACCACTCAGGTGGTGTGCATGAGCGTTTCCTTCCGTTATCTGTTCCAGGGGTGCGTCGGGTACGTTTCTAGCATTCTCTTGTCCTGGAGAAGCTGGTC
The DNA here is from genome assembly GCA_964019335.1 of Diplonema japonicum. Lineage (NCBI taxonomy): Eukaryota > Euglenozoa > Diplonemea > Diplonemida > Diplonemidae > Diplonema > Diplonema japonicum. The sequence continues at coordinate 239,392 of OZ025681.1, forward strand.
TCGTTTTGCCACCACTTCCAGCAAGTTGTACTGCGTCTTCCTCAGCCGGTGTTGGTGTGATCGGTGACCAACACAGAATAATGATGAAAAGAAACTAGTACACTGAAGAGGAGGGGTCACCAGAAAAATCTGTTGTTTCTTCAGACGCTTGATCCACCCGAAGTAGAACAGCAGAAGGGAGGAGGAGGAAGGGGGGGGAGGTACTGATGTCTTCTTCTTTACTTTCTGTTGTCGCTACTGTCTTTGCTGCTGCTACTGCTGTTACTGTTGTTGCTGCTGCGTTGAGGAGGTTGTCCATGTCCTCTGTTGTGCCTCGGGTGGCCCTCCTCTGCTTCCTCGGTCTTGTGCTTCTTGTACAAGATGAGGCTGGGGTGCCATCCTTTGTTTTTGCCTGCATATGGCACTTCCACTCTGTCTGCTCTGAGATCTCACTTCTTGCCCTCTTTTGTGTAGTGGACCCGGTAGTGGAGCTCCTTGTGGCTGTACTCCGCTATCGCGATCCTGTCCATCCGGAGTCCTCGTTGTCTGAGGCTCTCTGCTGGCTGGAAGGGCTTGCTTGGTCAGGAAGATGCTGGCTTCTGGGATCGAACCTGTTAACCATGTTTTTCAAAGGAAAAGTGCCCAGTTGCACAAGTTTGGCAAAAATGGCCAAAACCCAAAATGGCGACTTCCAAGGTCATTTTGGTTGGCCCTCAATATTTTTTTTTTAGAAAATTCTTTTTGGAACTTCCTTGGAACTCACCGTTCTTTCATGTTCGACATATGGATTTTTTGAAAAAAAAAAATTCAATGAACCTTTGGGCATTTTTGACATTTTTTCCCCTATAGCCCCCTATAACCCCTTTGGGACATAGGGCACTTAGCGAATATGGAGCGTAGAAAAATAGAAGCAGAATGGATCGTTTTCGGGAATTAATTCCGTCGATCGGTCTGAAGCTTTTAACCTCTTCTTCTTTCTAAACTTCACTTTTCACGGGAGGAGCCTGGGTACCATCCTGAGGGGGAGGAATTTCACCACCCTGGGCAGGATAAGCGTAAACGGGCTCACCAGAATTCGGGGAGGAATATTAAAAATAGAAAAATAGAAGCAGAATGGATCGTTTTCAGAAACTAATTCCGGCGATCGGTCTGAAGTTTCCCTTTTTTCTTTTGGACTTCTTCTTCTAAACAACTTCAGTTTTCGGAGGAGCCTGGGCACCATCCTGAGGGGGAGGAACTTCACCACCCTGGGCAGGATAAGCGTAAACGGGTTCAGTAGAATTCGCCTGCTGGGTAGGCTTGTTACAGCAGCACTTGACACAGCAGAAAATACAGAGGCCGATCCCAATACACGTCAGCACGCTGCCCACAACAATAAAAGCGATCGAGAAACCAGTCAGCTTGCAGTCGTAGAGGGGCGACACAGTGTTGCTGTTCCTCTCACAGGTACTCCAAGGGCAGATGCACTTGTACTCAGAATACACCAGTCCTCCCGACGAGAGCTCCCTGTAACAGTAGTCATTCTGCGGGTTGGTCTCATCACACCCGGAGACAGCAAGAACAAACAGCGACAACACAGCGATAACCTGGTTGATAACGTTCATTTTCCCCTCTTTTTCTTTTTTTTGTTTTCTTCAAAAACCTTGTGTGGTGTACTTATTTCACGGAAGCAAAAAAAAGGGGGGGGGGAGAGGGGATAAAATAACACAAAAGAACTATTCCCTTAAAAGTTAGGAAACGAGACATGGAAAAAGGTGCACAGCCCCACAGCCCTATTCGCAGCAGGGTCAAGGCCATGATACGGACTGCCGTTGGGGAGTGCAATGCCCTGTTCCCAAGGCAGGCCCTGTGTGGAATAAAGAAAGGGAAAAATTAACACCAAGGTGTTGACGCATTCCGCGACCTCTTCAAAGGGGTCCCGGAGGCGACTAAGGGAGAAAGAAGAGAATGGTGATGGGTCGGTTCAGAAAGACTTTTGATTTCTCGCGAGTAAGAACGATAAAGTTGTAAAGTGGTCGTGGAAAAAAATGCACCCAATGCGTGGGGGGGTATTTTGACTATTTTTAGCCATTCGGGGCCACACCGGCCCTTCAAATGCCACGGCGAAATAGCTACCCCGTATTACCTTGGGGAAATCCCCTAAAAAGCTGACCTGTGTGAGGAAAACAGCAGTGAAAGCAGTGAAGAGTGAGTGACTCGAATGACGAAGAGTGAAATAAAACAACTTACTTGCCGCCAACTGAGCCTCGTGCAAAAAATTCAGAAACTCGAGTTAAATAATGACTCATAATTTGTAGGCAATAAATAGTTAGTGTTCATCAAATAAAAAAGAAAGGGTTTTGTAACCCTCGACCCCCTTGGCGGAAATTCTTCTACAGACAAAGATTAAAGAGATTTACAGTAATTAGTTGGTTAAAAACGAGTCAGTTAAACATTTTTTGTTGTTGTTTTGTGCGCAAACCCGAGATGAGGGGTTCTTTTTGGAACATTTCTTTCTCGATGAGTCAGCTTCCCTCTTTTCTTTTTTAACTTCTTCTTCTAAACAACACTTTTCACGGGAGGAGCCTGGGCACCATAGGCACCACCTTGAGGATAAGCGTAAACGGGCTCACCAGAATTCGCCTGCTGGGTAGGTTTGTTACAGCAGCACTTGACACAGCAGAAAATACAGAGGCCGATCCCAATACACGTCAGCACGCTGCCCACAACAATAAAAGCGATCGAGAAACCAGTCAGCTTGCAGTCGTAAGTGCTGCCGCTCCTCTCACAGGTACTCCAAGGGCAGATGCACTTGTACTCAGAATACAGTGCTCCATGGACCACCCTGTAACAGTAGTCATTCTGCGGGTTTGTCTCATCACACCCGGAGACAGCAAGAACAAACAGCGACAACACAGCGATAATATTCATTTTCCGTTCGTTTTTTTTTTTTTTTTTGGTGCCTTATTTTTTTCCTGTGTTTGAACTTAACAGTGACAACGGGGGAGAAAAAAAACCTTTTCCAAAGATAACTTATTATTGTTGGCAAAGTGTGGTGCTTTATTTCTTTGTGCGCACGATCGGAATTCTACCAAATAAAAATAGCTCATTACGCTGCCATCAACTAGTAGTTATTCTCGAACATTAATATTGTCATAACAAAGAACTAGTTTGAGCGGAAAAGAAAAAGAAAGAGATAAAGGAGGTTCCTGTCTTGGAACGTTCCCCTTGTCTCTATTTATCTACCCCCTTTCTCCCTTCTGGGGCCTCTGGAAAGAAATGATGAACATGGCCTCAGGGGGCCTGTCCGGAAGATAGCGATGAACGTTGAAAAAAAATGGGGCGAAACGCTTTAACATCACAGTGGCTATTTTTTTTCCCCATTCCTTTTTGTTTTCTTCTTTTTTCAAAGAAAGTCCTTCAAGGAATAAAAAAAAAAGAGTCGGCTGATTATTTGTGCAAGCCGTTTCCACCTACAGTCGCGGTGCACCTGGAGAAGAAAGGGGAGCCCTCGTGGTACTGGACAACACTGTGGGGCCTCGGGGCAGGGGAGGAGCAGACCCTTCCTGTAGGGGTAAACGCAAGCTGCCTCTACTCTTTTTTGCAATAACAATTCTTTTCAAAAATTTGTTTACTTGTTCCAGCAAAAAAAAAAAAAGAAAGAAAGGGAGAAAAGAAATATAATTTTTTGATCTTTTTTTTTTTTTTTTTTTTTTTTTTATATATATATATTCTACGGTTTTCTTTTCTTTTTTTCTCTTTTTGCGTTCTGAAGCATGTATATTACCGCATTGAAGAGAAGAAGAAAAAAAAAGGAAAGAAATACTATTGCGTGTGGTGTGCTCAATCCCAAGCCGAGGTGCCCCCGGGCGTGCAGCTTGCTGGCGATCACACACAAGGAGGTCAACAGCGAACAACACATCTGATGTACTTCTTTATATCTCTTATGTTATCCCAATCACTATAAAAATGAAAAGGGAAAGTAAATAATAATGGTAGCTTTAAGGTGCACATCATTCTTCTGCGCGCACGAGTGAGTAAACAAATAAAATTACTCATTACGCTGCCACCAATTAGCTTTTTAGTATCGAACAATACAATTGTCAAAAACAGTAAGAATAAAAGCAGAAAAAGTTGGAAAAAAAATAAATGGGAGAACATGTCTGCTTCTATTTTTTTTTTCTTCTTTCTTCCAATTACTGTAAAAAAGAAATCTCCCTTTTTCTATGTATGTATAAAGGTTTTCTTTTTTTCTTTCCTTAAAAGAGCTGACAGCTTGTTGTTCGAGCTAAGTCGGGGAAAAAGGAATTGTCCCTTTTTGACAGTTTGTGCCAATCGTGTTCACCTACAGGGTAGGGATAAAGGGACGTGGCCTCTGCTCTTTCTTGAGATACAATTCTTTAGCAAAGAAAAAAAAAAAAAAAACAACTTTTCCATTCCGAGACGCTGCTCTTTTCAATGGACAAAAGATTAAAGAGATTTACAGTAATCAGTTGATAAAAGAATTCGGCGTTTCTTCTTTATTTTGTAAGTTATTTGATGGGGGGGATAAATATATAAAAATGGAAGCCTGAAGTTTCCTTCTTCTTTTTAACTTTTTCTTCTAAACAACACTTTGCACGGGAGGAGCCTGGGTACCATCCTGAGGGGGAGGATAAGCACCATCCTGAGGGGGAGGATAGGCACCATCCTGAGGGGGAGGATAGGCCCCACCCTGAGGGGCACCGCCCTGAGTGGCGGGATAAGCGTAAACGGGTTCAGTAGAATTCGCCTGCTGGGTAGGCTTGTTACAGCAGCACTTGACACAGCAGAAAATACAGAGGCCGATCCCAATACACGTCAGCACGCTGCCCACAACAATAAAAGCGATCGAGAAACCAGTCAGCTTGCAGTCGTAGAGGGGCGACACAGTGTTGCTGTTCCTCTCACAGGTACTCCAAGGGCAGATGCACTTGTACTCAGAATACACCAGTCCTCCCGACGAGAGCTCCCTGTAACAGTAGTCATTCTGCGGGTTGGTCTCATCACACCCGGAGACAGCAAGAACAAACAGCGACAACACAGCGATAACCTTCATTTCTCCTCTTTTCCTTTGTTCCTGTGTTAGCTAACGGGGTAAGATGAAGGGTGGGGGGAGAAAACGACATTCATAGAAATTGGAAACCTTCCCGTTTTCTACTTGTCGTGCCCGAGGGGTTGACGTTCCACTGTGCTACTGCCTGTGCGTCGGGGGGGGGGGGGGGGGGAGGTATAAGAGACAAAGGAGCTAAAGAAATAAGAAAAGTGATGAATATGAAAGAAGATACGTTGGGAAAAAAAAAAAAACTGGGGCGAAAAACCTTTTAACATCACAGTCGGCCTTTTCTTTTTGATTTATTCTTTTTTTTTTTTCTTTCTCATTGTTCAAAGAAAAAAAAAATAAAATAAAATAAAAAAAGTTTTGCGCTCCAATTCTCTAAAAAGAAAAACCCACGAAAAGAGAGAGCCAATATGGACAATTTTTTCCAGTCCTCTTAACGGAAGTAAACGGGGATTTCTTTTAGAGATGTGATACGCTGGATCATTAACATGGTGGTGTGGGGGGTGTGGGGTAAAGGAGAAGCTTTTAATATATAGCAGGTATGCTTCTTGCCTCTTCGCCTGCAAGCCTAGAAACTATACTTAAAAAAAGGGGGGGGGATAAAAGGGAAAAAGAAAACTTGAGCATTGCGGCATTAAGTTGCACATTTCAGCCTTAAAATGAAACAGCAAAATAAAGCAGTAAATAGTTCTTCCTTCTTTCTTCTTTTTACTGTAAAAAGCCTTTTTTTTTTCTTTTCCTGTATAAAAATCTTCATTCGTCTATTTACAAAATGAGAAAATGTCAGAACATGCCGAGTGAAGCCACTCTATAAACAGCAAAAACAACAATATATTCCTTCAACAAGACAAGATATAAGATAATTTACAGTAATCAGGTGGTAAATGGTATAAAAAATAAAAATAAAAATAAAAATAAAAAAGCCATAACAAAAATAAAATAAAAAGGGGGTATAAAAAAAATATATATGAAACGTACCGTCTTCTGTTTTTTTTTTTTTTTCTTTTTTCTTTTTTTTTTTCTTTTTGTTTTTTTTTTTTTTTTTTTTTTTTTTTTTTTTTTCGTTCGCTGCCCTCGAAGTTGCCGAATTTATTCTGGCAGTTTACATTTTGCTTTTTTTTTTTTTTTTTTTTTTTTGTAGAACACGGTACTATATTTTTTTTTTTTTTTTTTTTCTAACTTTCTTTCTTCTAAGCCGCACATTGCGGGGGAGGAGCCTGGGTACCATCCTGAGGGGCGCCTTCCTGCGGAAGAAGACAGGTACCATCCTGAGGAGGAAGATAGGTGCCACCCTGAGGGGGATAGGCACCACCCTGAGGATAGGTAGCCTGAGCAGGGTAGACCGCAGCACCAGCCTGAGGGGGATAGGCATAAACAAGTTCAGTAGTTGTAGTTTGCTGGGTAGGCTTGTTACAGCAGCACTTGACACAGCAGAAAATACAGAGGCCGATCCCAACACACGTCAGCACGCTGCCCACAACAATAAAAGCGATTGCGAAACCAGTCAGCTTGCAGTCGTAAGTGCTGCCGCTCCTCTCACAGGTACTCCAAGGGCAAACACAGTCATAGCTCTTAATCAGGGATCCCGAGAATTCCAAGTAACAGAAATTGCTATCAGGGTTGGTGTCATCACACCCGGAGACAGCAAGAACAAACAGCAACAACACAGCGATAACTTTCATGTTTTCACTCGTTTTTTTTTTTTTTCTTATGTTTTCTTATGTTATTTCCTGTGTTGAACTAACGGGGTAAAAAAAAAAAAAACTCGATAAAATTTCAGTGTGCATGGGGGTGCTCACTGTTCAGGTAGAAATTCACACTAATCGGTCACCGTTCTGCGGTTGCTGTCTGGTGCCTGCGGTGGCTGTTTGTCGCGATGAGATGGACGGCATCTGGGCGAGAAACATTGCTTGGCGTCGTGCTAGGTAGGGGGGGGTTTGGCTCGAGGAGAAGAGTGGTCTCCTGTGGTAGCCGTGTGCCGTCGGGCCCCCAAGATGTCGAAGGGTATGCACCCTTGATTTGGCGTTGGCGGGGAAGGCTGACCTTCCACAGCGTGCTGAGCATTTCTGGATGCGACCCAAGATGTATCGCATCCTTGCGGCCTTCTCCGTGAGCAGGTCTTGATCGTCGAGGGGACCTATGAGTGACCGGCGGGTGGTCTGCTCATAGTCTATGGCGAGTTCCATTGTAGTGACGGAAGTTTTCTTCTTACCATCGTACCATCGTAGGCCTCTTAGCCACTTGAGGACGTTCTTCAAATGAAAGGTCAGGACCGCGCCTGACGCCCCGTTCGCCTTCAGCAACGCTTCCGTCGGAACATCATGTTGCCTCCCTGTCGTTACCTCATCCCAAGGGTTGGAGGTGAGCACTCTCTTGCTTTTTTCCGCTGCTCTGGCGTCACGGACCGTCACTACTTTCAGGAGGTATTGTTGCACCATCCTGGCACGTTCTTTCCCTGCCTTGTCGGCTCCTCTTGGGACTATCCCGTGAAGGGCTGTGGCAGCTGGGAGGCCTTCTCGCTTCACCTCTGCGTATTGCTCGCTTTCCAACACACTCCTTGCCGGCTCGCACTCCCACAGTGCATGCTCCGTCATGCTGGTCGTTGTCTGGGACCGGTGGTCGCAAACGTCACACGCTAATGCTGGGTTTTCCACACCAGGGCCATCCAATTTTCTCCCCCACACCCTCGGGTGAGTCGTGAACACTGCACCACTAATGATGCGCCGCAACCTAAAGGACACCAACGGTCTCCGGGCCTGGAGCTTTTTCCACCAATAGTTCGTGGACGGGCACGCCCCTGCCTCCATCCCCACGAAGGTTGATCTCTTCTCGATCAGCCTCTTCGCAACTGCCGGTCTGATGGCTTGCCTCACTTTGTGAGCCACCGCTGTATCTCCGTGCAGGTCGGCCACAAAGGACCATCCCTTCCCCAGAAAGGGGAGCCATCTGTTCCGCAGGACTCCAATCGGACCCATCACCTCATCGTCATCACGGTCCTGGTATAGACCAATGATCTCACCAACACGCTGCCGCAAACGCGGAGAGGCCAGGCTCTCCCGGACCAAGCTGTTTATCGTTCCGTAGATGACCTTCGACAGCGGATGTGCCGTATGCCCTGGCAGCAGAACGTTCAGTACAGACACGGGGTTTCTCATCCCGAACTGGGGGCCCCACAAGGAGACCACTGCCGCTGTACACATCTTCTTCAGCTGGTCGTCCGAGGGTGCCGCATACGTCGCTCCGTACAGACACGACGGTAGCACAGTGCTCGTCAACATCGTCGACTTGTTCTCAAACCCTAGTGGCAAAGCTCCGAGACGGGTCAGGCGTCCCTCCGCTGCGTCCAGCTTGTCCAGCCTGTGATTCCCATCCATTCTCAGGTTCACGCCAAGTGATTTGATCTCCCTAGCTACCTTGAACGAGGAACCGGTGCATACTAAACTAGAGCCGATCTCGTTTTTCGTCGAGAATCCCTGCGACTTCTTTCCGTTGAGGCGCATCTCTGTCCGGTCCCCGAACTCGATCACCTTGTTGGTCGCCCTTGTCAGGACCTCCGCTAAACGCGCCAGGAGGTACACGTCATCCGCGTACGAAAGTGACCAAGCTCCTGGTACTTCCGTCATCACGCACTTCACCATCACCGACACCAAGGCGTTCACCATGATTACCGAGATGGGGCACCCTTGCAGGATACCATTCGTCACTCGGAACTCTGAGCCAACACCTGTCGGGAAACGGAATCGCCGCTTCAGGTTCGCATACATAGCTTTCAAGGGGGTCAGTATCCGCTCGTGCAAACCGAGATCTTGCATCAGGCCAAAAGCTATCTGCTGTGGGACTCTGTCGAAGCACTTGACAAAATCCAACGCAATGCCGTTGAGAGGGGTGCCTGTCAACAGCGCCTCTTCGAGCTGTGTACTGAGCTCCATCAGAATGCTATCCGTGCCTCTCTTCGGTCTGAAACCATGCTGAGAGTCGTCGATCCACTTCTCTTGCCACAGCGTGATGTCACGCAGCCTCGCACATGCCCACAGCCGATAGACCGCGCTCGTGACTGTGATCGGCCGATGGTTCAGAGGAGTCCTCTCGCCACCCTTCGGGATCAACGTCACCAGCGCTGTCAGGAGTGCTTTCGGCCACTTCCCTGTCGTCTCGACTGCGTTGAACAGCTCGGCCCAAGCATCCAGCAGTACTACCGGCATGGCACGCAGTTCCGCCATCCTCCATCCATCCACCCCTGGAGCCGTTCTCGTTGACTTCTTGGCCAACACCGCCCTCAGATCCTCTCCTGTAAGTGGTCGAAGTTCCATCTTCTGCGACACGATGTACTCCCTGTACCTCGTTCTAAAGGCGTTGTACTGCGGCTCTCCTCGATCCCCACCGTACAGCTGAAAAATAGGGTCCCACTCCTTGTGCATCATCTTGTCCATCTCTTCAAGATCTGCCGTGAGAACCCCGTCGCCTTCCACTGCCTGCGTTGCTGATGCCGTTGTGCCCTTCACGAAGGCGGTCACCCTCTTCCGTTCCTCCTTGAAGTGGGTGTTGATCCTCTCTTCATACTTCCTTTCACGCTCGACCCTCGCGTCCTTTGCGATCACTCGCGCCAGAGCGGACAGGTCGTCGTCTAGGCGTTGAAGTTTGATGATAATCGTTTCAAAATTGTCCTTCATCAGACCCACCTCGCATCTCGGAAGCTGCGGGAGCTTCGCTAGCACCTTTATAGCATTCGCCCAAGTCCTCAGCAGCTGCTCCGGCATGTTGCTTGCTAGTCCCCTGTCGAGCAGATCTTGGACTCCCGCAAGGATGTGCGAGACTTTCCGCTTCACCTCGGCGATGCACTTCTGCCAGCCCACTGCCGCACCTGTCGCCTCAACCACAGATTTCGCCGACAGGCACTTCTCCTTTGGTTGTCGCGCCACGCTTCTCCCGACGTAGGCCCTCCGTCTCACCGCTGGCAGGTCCCCGATGCAGCATTCCTCCGAAACGCACGCTAACGTACTATACGCATCGTCAATGTCGCCGTCGCCCAGCTTCTGCGCAAATCCCCCGACCTGTAGCAGCTCAGCAACTCGGTCATCATCAGCAGCTTCCATCGGCAACTCCCTCGGGACGAAGTATTTCCTCGTCATGCACTTGAGGGCCGGGATCCGGAGCTGGATTGAGAGGCAGCGGTGCTCGTTGGTGTAGACTGCGTCGTGTACCCACACCTTCTGTAGGCCTGCCGCCGCGATCGGGTTCAGCAGAACGTAGTCGATACGCGTCTTCGTGTTGGTGGCCTGCCTGGCAAAGGTGTGGCATGGTTCCACGCCATCCCTCTCGGCTTGCAGCATAGCAGCATCCACCCAATCGCTCCCCACCGCCTGTTGTAGCACTCCCGACTGTGACACCGCGGTGTTGAAATCGCCTGCCACGATGATCGGTACGTCACCGAGGACGCATCTCATCTTGTTCAGGACCTTATCCAGCAGAGCCTCCCGCTGGTGCTTGCCGTGACCGCCCGAGTGACAGTAGACTACGATCAGGTAACCACATATCTCGACCATCTAGGTTGATCATCGAGTGTACCCACCTGTTGTCGTCAGCTCTTCCTGCCGTATCTTTTACCAGAGCAGGTCGGCGTCGCTGCACCAGCAGACCCACCCCGCCCCTCTTCGCCTTATCAGGAGACGCGAGTCCATCGACCACGATGCCTGGTTGCGGGCTCCCCCACAACGCGCGATACCTACCGTCGTCCTCGACGTGTCTCCCAACCATCTCCTGACCGTGCTCCGTCAGCTTCACTTCCTGCAGGCATGTCACGTCGCTCCCCATAGCCAGGACCTCGTCAACCTTGTTGCTCAGGGACCCCACATTGAGTGTGGTGATTATGAGCGAATCGGGGTCCCTGGCGCCACCCGACTGGACGTCCCTCCGGACGTCCCAGTCCGCACTTCAATTGAACTCGGTGTCGATGTCCTGGACAGCCAGGGGGGCGACCATCGGGGTTAGCTGCTGCTGCACAGGTGTCCCGCCAGCTGCCGCGGCACAAAGGGGGGTGCTGTTGGGCATGATCATCGGCGTCATCTCCCTGCCTATTCCAGCGGTGGGGACAAGGGCACCTGAGGCCGCTTTCTTGTTGCCCGGCTCGTCCTCGCACTTCCTCTTCCCGCCTGTCTTCCTTGCCGCTTTCGCCTGTGCCTGCATCTCCTTTTGGATTGAGCCCACCGCCTGTGCGAGGTTGTTCACCGCAGAAGCAATCACGTCCAACTGCTCCAGACGTGCAGCCATCACTCCCATCTGCTCGCTCAGCGTTTGCACGTTCTGTTGCACGGACATCAACAGGTTGGCCGTCGACGCGTTCTTCCTCTCCATGTCGACGAGCCGGGCCTCCATGGTCTTCCTCTCCTGTTCGTTCTCCAGTTCCATCCTTCGCGCCCATTCCACGAACTGGTCGGTGGATGCGGTACCGGAGGTCGCAGATGGCGGTGCCGACGCCGGCGCCTGCATCACCGGTGTCGTCTGCGGTTTGTAGAAATGCGTCGACTGCCCAGACTGCTGCGCTTGCCCAGGCTGCTGTGTCTCGGTCGCTTGTGGTTGAGGTTGAACTCCCGGTTGGGGTGCTGCAGTTGGATTCGGTGCTGGCCCAGCTTGTCTTCCCCACACGGCGTTCGGCGGCAAGGTGAAGACCGGCGTGTTCTTCACCTCCTTCTTCTTCTTATTCTTGCCCACCCTCAGCAGGTCCCCTTCCATCGGCTGGATGGCCCACCTCACTCCCTGGACTGTCAACACCAAGCTCCTTGGTTCGGTCGTCGCAGTCACCACCCACGTCTGTCTGCCACTATGCCTGTGCAGCTTCTTCCTCACCGTTGCTGGCCACCCGGAACGGCTCAGCTTGCCCTCGAGCTCCAGCCCGTTCATTGCTACCGGGACTCCCTGCACCTCGTAGTGGGCACCCTCCAGCAGGTCTACGGCGGTCGCTGTTGTCTTCAGATCTGCATGGCGGTCCTTGAGGATCTGCCTTGCGGTGTTGAGTCCGTCCTTTGGCACCCGAACGCCGTACGTGACAGTCTTGCTCGATTTTTTCAGGGTCAAACCCCATCCGCCGATGTCATTCTTCATCTTCAGGGCAACCTTCAGAGCCGTGTTCTCCAGCCAGATCACTGGCAGCAGGTCACGCGCCTCCCAAGGCTGCCTGACGAAAACGCCGTCCTTTCCGCTGCGCGTTAGGATCGCCTTAACGTCTTCCTTCTTTACCGTGATCGGTATTTCTAAAATACCGTCCTTCTTTCTGCCCCTCTTAGCGAGGTACCTCCCTGCGCGTTCTCTCAGCCATGCCAGCAGACGCGGCCGAGCTTTCTCGGCGTCCTGCGTCGTCTGCGCCAGGAGAAAAAGCTCTGCAGTGCACGTGGGCTCAGGCTCCTTCTCCTCCGTCTCCTCCATGTCCTCGACAGTCTCGCTAGTGGGCATTGCCGGGTCGCCGTGCCTTGCCGTCACGTACAGGCGCCTGTACGTCTTGCCACGTCCCTCGTTTGTCACCAGGAGCCCTGCGGCACCAGGTACACCGCGCGCTCTTGCACCGTCTCCGGGCCCTGCCACTCCTGCACGTGGACCTGCCACTCATCTCCATCGAGGCACCCCTCGACGGGCTTGCATACTTCTTTCTTCTCGGGCTTCGAACCACCCTTGGCCACGCTGCGTAGAGGAATGGGGTATCTCGGCCTCGGCTCATACTCATCTGCGTCCGGCTTCCTCGCTCCTTCCTCCCTGCTGAGACACACGTAGTGGTCTCTCACATACCCTAGCCACAGCTCCTGTGTGGTCACCATCCCACCCACCGGCCTGGAGGTGGTGCACACCAGGCGATCGTCCCGGACCGCGTACACACAGATCACGCGGCCCATGGCTCGCGCCAGGGCATTCACCGCCATCCGGTCTCCCCACGTCCCCGGAAGAGCCACCAGCCGCTGGTACTCCTTCCACGCCCCCTCCGGGTCCTCTCCAATCATGAAGGACGAGAAGTCCTTCGTCGCCAGGTCTGCCGCCACTGCCTCCCTTAGGGCAGCGGCCCCGTCTCGCGCTCCGTGCACCGCGTATGAGGCTGCCTCATACAAGCAGTCTCCCGGCCTCCTCCCCACGTCTTGGACCTTCCAGCCCATCCCCAGCCTGCCGGCTAGGTCGCCCACCGCTTCTCCTTGCCTGGTGGATTCGCCAGACCCCCCTTTTGGAGGAGCCTGCCCAGGAACCGCCCTCGTGGAGGCTCCACCTCGGCCTTTTGGTGGCATTTCTTCGCGACTTTTGATGTTAAAAACCCGAAACCCAGTGTTCCCTGAAAAAAAAAGGAGGGGAGAGAGAGGGAGAAAAAAAAAAATAACATGTATAGAAAATTGTTGCCCATGTAACCCAATCTCATTTAGAAAACCTTTTCCACAGATTCTTATGTTCGAAAAATACAAACAAAAGTTATTCTCCAGAGCTTACGAAAAAAAAAAAAAAAAAAAAAATGATGAACATGGACCTGTCCGGGAGATAGCGATGAACTTGAATTGAAAATAAAAAAAAAAAAAAAAAATGGGGCGAAACACATCACAGTGGCTTTTTTATTTTTTTCTATTATTTCTTCTTTTTTTTCTGTTTCTCTTTCTTTTTTTTCAAAGAAGGAGGGGGGGGAAAAAAAGAGAGAGAAAAATATGATAAGAAGGCGCACAACGGCCGAGCTGTAGCTTCTCCTGCACTCCGACAACAGCACATCTGATGTACTTCTTTATATCTATGTTATCTTACCACCATACAAGAAAAAAAGAAAAAGGAAAAAAAGATAGTAATGGCAATCATTAGGTTATTTTATCTCGAATAAACCCAGTAAGCAGCTGTTAAGACAGTAAAAAGAAATAAAAGAGTCAGGTGGGAAATAAAACAATAATATATGAGTTAAAGGAAGTCTTTTATGAGACGCGCCCCCTTGTTCTCATCCACTACCTGCACCCTACAATAATTAAAAAAGAAAATGGGAGGAACAATTCTTCTAATTTACTGTAAAAAAGAAAATCGTTTTTCTTTTTATTTTCTTGTAACCCTTGAATTTACTTTTCGGTTTGGAATCCCTTCGCAACTCATTTACTGACAAGTTGCTGTTTGTGCAAAGTCGGGAAAAAAAAGAATAGAGAAATCAGTCAACTGATGTGTTTCTCCTTCAAGCCGTCTTCACCTACAGGGTAGGGATAAACAGACAAGCTGCCTCTACTCTTTTGTGCACTTTTATCAAAGAAAAAAAAAAACAATTTTCCATTCCGAGATACCGCTCTTCAGTGGGACAAGATTAAAAGAGATTCTTACAGTAATCAGTTGATAAAAGAATTCGGAGTTTCTTCTGGATTAAAAGAAAAAAAAAAATAAAAAATAAAAAAAATAGAATGTATCATAGTTCTGAAGTTTCCTTCTTCTTTTTTAAACTTTTTCTAAACCACATTTTGCGCGGGAGGACCACCCTGAGGGGGAGGATAAACGTAAACGGGCTCACCAGAATTCGCCTGCTGGGTAGGCTTGTTACAGCAGCACTTGACACAGCAGAAAATACAGAGGCCGATCCCAATACACGTCAGCACGCTGCCCACAACAATAAAAGCGATCGAGAAACCAGTCAGCTCGCAGTCGTAGAGGGGCGACACAATGTTGCTGTTCCTCTCACAGGTACTCCAAGGGCAGATGCACTTGTACTCAGTATACACCAGTCCTTCCGACGAGAGCTCCCTGTAACAGTAGTCAAGCTGCGGGTTGGTCTCATCACACCCGGAGACAGCAAGAACAAACAGCGACAACACAGCGATAATTTTCATTTTTTCTAATATTCCTGTGTTGAACTAACGGGGTAAGATTAAGGGTGAGGGGGGAGAAAATGAGATGTATAGAAAATAGAAACCTTCCGGTTTTTACTTGTTGTGCCCATGCCCCATTGCTACGCTCATCCTGTCTAGCTGCGAGGCTCTCCTGTCGATGCAACAGGAAAAAAAAAAAAAAAAAGAGTCAGTTGATTGTTGTTTGTGCACAGCTGGGATTAACCTGTAGAAGGATAAGCCCAACAATGCTACCACTACTCTTTTTAGCAATAACAATTCATTGTCAATATATTGTTTTTCTTTGTTCAAGCAAAAAAGAAACTCAAATTACAGAAGTACTGATGAAATGTGGACCTTAACGCAGTCAGTCCAGGAAGATAGCGATGAAAGTTGAAAGAAATAGAACGAAACACTTTAAACATCACAGTGGCCATTTTTTCATTTATTTTCTTTTCTTTATTCAAAAAGATATTAAAAAAAAAAAAAAAAAAAAAAAAGAAGTTTGCGCTCCAAATCTCTAAAACCCCCGTTATGTAGGGAATTCGAACGGGAAAAAATCGGATGAAAGACTCTTTTCATTTGTACTTTTACAGGAAAATGACCAAAAACCTCAAATATTTTTTCAGTCCTCTAAACGGAGGAAACCGGGGTCAGAGATATGATACGCATTATCATAACACGGGTTGGGGGGGGGGGGGGGTAAAGGAGAAATTTAAAGCTCGATCTATTCTCTGGCGAAAAAGTTTCTTTTTTTTTTAATATTTTCCCAAAGCCGAAAGCGCATCGCACCAACAAGTAGCGGGGGGGGGGGGGGGGGGTAAGTTCCCTTTTTTAAAGATATTCACCTCCCCGCCCTATTCTTTTTACCTTTTCAGGTATTGATGTGGAGAGGGGGAATAAAATAAGAACCACTGATTTGAACTGTGAGAAAAAAAAATATCAACCATAAAAAAAAAAAAAAAAAGATACACCGCAGCAGAA
The DNA here is from genome assembly GCA_964019335.1 of Diplonema japonicum. Classification (NCBI taxonomy): domain Eukaryota; phylum Euglenozoa; class Diplonemea; order Diplonemida; family Diplonemidae; genus Diplonema; species Diplonema japonicum. The sequence goes on from OZ025681.1 coordinate 255,223, forward strand.
ATAATACAAAGGGGATCCCAAGACACTTCAGAATGCTCCCACAACTGCAACAAAGCGTTGTCATGAAAGTAGTCAGATTGCTGCGTGCTTTCTTTTTTTCTTTTTTCTTTTTTTTTTTTTTCTTCGAAAAAAAATAGTTGAAACCCTGTCGCTGAGAAAGAAGTGAACAGGCAGGGAAAAAAGAAGAAAAAAAAAGGGGGAGGGGATTTCAAGGTGAAATAGGGAAACTGTATTTTTATTTACTACCAACAAATAATGATCTTACTGTTTACCTCGAGATTTCGCATTTTCTGCCCATCCAGGGTCTTGAGGGATGGTCTATTCACCCGAGAGGTAAAGTCAATTCCTTTGGCAGTAGAGTAAAGTAGGTTTAAAAAAAAAAAATGGGAGAATTTCTTCTTTCTTTTTTCTTCTTTTTTTTGTTTCCCTTCTGATTACTGTAAAGTTGGGGGGTGTACATATACAAAGTCAGGTGTTTATTTTCTGCACAGGCAAAAAAAAAAAAAAAAAAAAAAAAAAAAAAAAAATTGTCTCAATTTTTATTTTGTGGTGCTAAGCAGTATTTGACACATCGATTGTGACACTTCGCCCCGAAGCCTCCGAAATCCCCTGTGGTCCGTAGAAAGTATTCAGAACATAATCTCCTTTCCGGACTGTGCCTGGACAAGATTAAGAGATTCTACGGTAATCAGTTGGTGAAAATAATAAAAAAAAAATAATATAAAAAAAAAAGAGAAAATAAAAAGAGTCAGCCAACGCTGCCCACGATATGCTCGGGGGGGGTCTTTACGATGCTCGGGGGTCTTTTTTTTCTCCTTAACCACTAAAGGACCATGAGGACATATGTGTTCTTAAGAATTATATTTTCTATGTGACACTTTTTTTTGTGCCCAACAGCCCCAGACCTTACAAAGACCCATTGTTTTAAATTGTTTTAAAGCTGAAATACCCTTTTGCGCGCACCGTGTTTTTCAACCAAGCTAATAACGGATAATCTCTAATTACCAGCTCTTCTGGTATGCATGCGATTGGAGGTTCGGCGCAACAGAAAATACATCCCCGTGGGCACGGTTCAACTCCGGAAGACGACAGTGGGCAGAAAACGAAAAAGGAGGCAAGCAAACAAATCTCACGTCATGACAGAGTCATGCGGCAGAGCTCGGACAGCATCCGGTTCCTCTTGTGATAACCTTGCCTTTAATTTCTTCGACTGCTGAGCAAGGTCGCTCGCAATCGTCAGTATTTTGTCGTATATTTCCTCTCCCGACCCCGTATGAATAATAAGTAGCCCCCCTGCATGAAAAATAAACTAGACCTCCTTTATCCCCTGGGGCACGTGTTTTTTACAGGGTACAATGTGGTTAAACTCACCCATTCTTTTTTTCCAGGATCATAAATACGACCCCCGGTCCTTTAATGGTTAAGTTGTTCTTTTTTGAGGGGAGGAATAAAAATAAAAAAAATAAAAAAGAACAAAAAAAAAGAGACATTTAAGGGTACCTGCGGTATGTGACAGGACGCCTGAAGAGTCTCAATCTATCTCTTGATCGAAAAAATAGAAAATAGAAGAATGTATCATATGTTTTCGGAGTTTTGTTCCGTCGGATCAGCCTGAAGTTACCCCTTTTTTTTTCTTTTCAACTTCTTCTCCTAAGCTACACTTGGCACAGGAGGAGCCTGGGTACCACCCTGAGGGGCAGGATAGGCACCACCCTGAGGGATAGTACAGGTACCATTCTGAGGGGCAGGACAGGCACCATCCTGAGGGGGAGGATAGGCCCCACCCAGAGGGGGGGGAGGATAGGTAGAAACACCACCTTGAGTGGCAGGATAGACAACAACAGCCTCAACTGGATTGACCTGCTGGGTAGGACTGTGACAGCAGCACCTGACGCAGCAGAAAATACAGAGGCCGATCCCAACACACGTCAGCACGCTGCCCACAACAATAAAAGCGATCGAGAAACCAGTCAGCTTGCAGTCGTAGAGGGGCGACACAGTGTTGCTGTTCCTCTCACAGGTACTCCAAGGGCAGATGCACTTGTACTCAGAAAACACCTCCCTGTAACAGTAATCGTCCTGCGGGTTGGTCTCATCACACCCGGAGACAGCAAGAACAAACAGCGACAACACAGCGATAACCTTCATATTCCTTCTTTTTCTTTTGTTCTTTGTATTCCTGTGTTGAACTAACGGGGTAAGATGAAGAGGGAGGGGGGGGGGGGGGGAAATGATGCTTCTACTTGTTGTGCCCATGCCCCATTGCTACGCTCATCCTGTCTAGCTGCGATCTCCTGTCGATGCAACACAAGGGGTTGACGCGTTCCACTGGGCCCCTGCCATCAGCATGGCTGAAGTCTTGGGGAACAGGAAACCCGCAAACCCGGGTTTGAGGTGTTGGGTAACTGGAAAAAAAAAAAGAAAAGAATGATGAAATGTGGACTCCTGGAATGCAGCCTACCTTTTCAGGTTTAGATGAGAGAAGGGGGGAGGTATGTTAAAAAACTGTTCGTATTTGAAATGTGAGAAAAAGAAATATCAACCATACAACAAAAGAACAAGAATAAAAAAAAGAAAAAAGTATACATCGGGTGTGGTGGGAGTGCTTTTCTTGTGCCTCTTCTTCCCTTTCTGATGGGGAGGAAAGTGCAGTCGCTCCGTAACAGAGAACGCCCAAGACACTTCAGAATGCTCCCACAACTGCAACAAAGCGTTGTCATGAAAGTAGTCAGATTGCTGCGTGCTTTCGATGATTCCCTTTCTTTTTTCTTTTTTTTCCTTTGAAAAAAATAGTTGAAACCCTGTAGCTTAGCAAGAAGTGAACAGACAGGGGAACAAAAAAGAGATAGAGAAAGCTGTATTTTTATTTACTGCCAACAAATAATGATCTTACTGTTTACCTCGAGATTTCGCATTTTCTGCCCATCCAGGGTCTTGAGGGATGGTCTATTCACTCGAGAGGTAAAGTCAATTCCTTTGGCAGTAGAGTAAAGTAGGTATAAAAAAAATGGGAGAATTTCTTCTTTTTTTTTTTCTTCTTTTTTTTTGATTCCCTTCTGATTACTGTAAAGTTGGGGGGTGTGTGGTTTATACAAAGTAACAAAAAAAAAAAAAAAAAAAAAAAACTGTTTCGATTTTAGTGGTGCCAAGCAGTATGTGACACAGCGATCCTTGTGACACTTCGCCCCGAAGTCCCCTGTGGTCCAAGAAAGATTTGTTCAGAACATAATCTCCTTTCCGGACTGTGCCTGGACAAGATTAAGAGATTCTACGGTAATCAGTTGGTGAAAAAAAAAAAACTTTTAAATAAAAATAAAGAGTCGGCGAATCTTTTTGTTGTTTTGTGCAAGATTGGGTTTATCCTGCACAAGGAACAAAAAAAGAAATATATGAGTTAAAGGAAGTCGTTGATAGACGCCACTTTGTTCTCATCTTCAATAAATAATAGAAATGTATCGTTTTTTTGGATGAAGTTCTTCTTCTCCTAAGCTACACTTGGCACAGGAGGAGCCTGGGTACCATCCTGAGGGGGAGGATAGGCCCCACCCAGAGGGGGGGGAGGATAGGTAGAAACACCACCTTGAGTGGCAGGATAGACAACAACAGCTTCAACAGGATTCGCCTGCTGGGTTGGACTGTTACAGCAGCACTTGACACAGCAGAAAATACAGAGGCCGATCCCAATACACGTCAGCACGCTGCCCACAACAATAAAAGCGATCGAGAAACCAGTAATCTTGCAGTCGTAAGTGCTGCCGCTCTTCTCACAGGTACTCCAAGGGCATCTGCACGTGTACTCCGAAAACAGCTCCCTGTAACAGTAGTCATTCTGCGGGCTAGTCTCATCACACCCGGAGACAGCAAGAACAAACAGCGACAACACAGCGATAAATCGATCCATTGTTTCTTTTTTTTTCTTTTTTTTTTTTCTTCCTTTCCTCGGCTTTTCCTTTATGTTGAACTAAACACGAAATGAAAGAAAAGAGAGAAGGAAAAAAAAAAAAAAAAACAGAACTTAACTTATCTTTTCCTCCCTTTTCTTTTTTATTTTCCTCCAGCCCCCCAACTGTATCAACGTTCACAATTTCTTTGACAAGGCTCCTATCGCGACAGGCTTCTAAGGATGGCAGCTAGCTCATATTCCACCTTGTCCTGCAGTTGCCGCATTTGGTCCTGTTGTTGTGAGAGCTTTCCGTCGAGGTCTCTGAGGAAACCCTTCAGCTGGATCAATTTATCTTCAAGCACAGGATCCATGGAGGGGAGGACAGACCCTTTCACGTCAAACCGAGCCCTCCTGAAGCTTTTGACGGCACCATAGATGGTGTTCCCCTTGTGCCCTTTGGGAGCAATTCTCTTGCTGTACTGTATGTAAACCGCCTCGATGAGAAGAACAGCTTTCTTGCGGTAAACCTGCAAAGCATCGCGAACGGTGAGATATTCCACCACGTAACGTTGGACCTTGGTCGGAGCAAGCTTGTTGGTTAGAACACCAGAAAATATGGTGGTGATGATAACACCGCTGATACCAAGGAGGACTGTTAACACCCTGCCAGAGATAGTTTTGGGGACAAAGTCGCCGAAACCGATTGTGGTGAATGTGATGAAGGAGAACCAAAAAACGTTTTCCAACCGCCCGAACTCGTTTCGCTGTTCGTTACGCTCCACGAGGAAAATCATGAAGCTGAACACAGCGATGACCAACGCAAAAGACACAGTGAGGACAACACCTGTTCTTGAGTAGAAAAGCATCTTTAGGGTCAGTCCCATTTTAATACGAAGATTCATGGTTTGAAACTCACGATTCGACGACACAATCTCGATCCTAAGCTTGTACGGCCGGCTGAAGGTGTGCAACATCCTCACAAATAAATACAATCTCATAAACATAGCGATCTGGCACAGCGTGAAAAACGTCCGCGAGGATTCTTGAAACACAAAAAGAGGGTGGACGACATGGACGAGAACCTCCGCAATTATGGATGTCCGCAGCCACCCGGATTTCCAAAGGGAGTAAGCTGCCTTAATGTCCCGTCTTTCTTCAAGGCTAGCATCTTCGATGTCGATTTTCGACCATTCCCGGCGTTTGTTCAGCAACAGCAATCTGTAGTACTGTATTATGAGGCAGATGGTAACGACGGTTGTGAGCGTTACTACGAGTTGCAAGCATAGCATTACGGTTTTTATTGTGGGGGAGGCAGAGTCCCACGTGGTGTCTGTGCGGAACTCGCCGGTGTACCATGTTACGCTAGCGCTTATGGCCATGGCCACGACACCTCCCATTGAGAACATGATGATGTGCATGGTCTTGTTTCTCATTAGCTTGTCGTAAGCTTTATCTTCCCTCTCGTGGCCTGCCTTGCGTCTGAGCATCTTGCCTACCCGGCTCAGCACTGCAACCCTCTTCGACAACGCTGGGTCTGAAATATTAGCCATTTCTTTTTTTATTTTTTTTTTTTTTATTTCTTGTTACAACCCACTGGGCGAACAATATTCTTTTTTTTTTTTTCTTTTTTGTTTAGCTTGGTCATTGTGAGCCGCCGTTTTTTTCATCCACTATCCCCTACTACGCGGTTTCTCCTTCTTGCTGGTGGTCTTGTAAATTAAAAAAAGGAAAAAAAAGAAGAAGAAGAGAGCAAAAAAAAAAAAAAAAAAAAAAAAAAAAAAAAAACGATCTAAGTGCTGAATAAAAAGAGTCTCAGATAAAACAAGAAAGACAGGTTCGGAAAAGAAATGGGGGGGGAATGAATCTCCGGGCAAACAGAAAAAAAAGAATTTTTGATAAAATTTCGGCGTGCCTCCGTTCACTTAGAAATTCACACTTATCGGCCACCGTTCTGCTGTCTGGTGCCTGCGCCTGTTTGTCGTCGGACCCCGACCCCCCAAGATGTCGTTAACAAAAGAAAAAAAAAAATTACGTTGGCAAAAAAAAACGAAACAAAGAGACCTCGTAATACGGTTCTTTTTCAAATTTATATAAAAATCAAAACATCAAAAAAAAAAAAAAAAATCGATCACCTCTTTATGGGTTGATAGGTGTGGCCATAGTCCACGTCATGCCCCCATGACTTGTCGTGCCCTCCACACCATTGGTCAGAAAGATCGGCTTCCCCGTCCCATCAACGATCCACTGAGGCCTCTCACGCCTTCTGAGAGTTTCCGTGGTACCGTCAGTATAAGTGATATCGCACCAAGGGACCTGGGGGGTAGACTTCCAGTTGTACCCATCCTTGGACCACAGGTAGAGGTAGTTGCACCCGCAGTGCATAAGGATGCGGAAGGTCTTCTGTGCCTCAGAGTAGTACATCCCAGAGTCCTCGCATTCACTGGGGACCTGAAAGGGAACAGAAGGGGAAGCACGGATGTAAGGCCCAGACCAGTGCTCAGCAAAGGCCACTCCAGTCAACATAGCATTATAGTTCTCCTTGCTACGCGCCTTGTACACCATCAGGACAGAGGAGTTCGGGAATACGTGAACAGTAGGGTTGGTGACGAACTGATCATCCCACGCACCAGCGGGACCGGGGGACAAGATAGGCGTCTTAGACCTTTCCCATGGTCCATTAGGGGAGTTGGACGTTGCAAGACCTATCTGTTGGTTGCAGACAGGCTGCGAAGCAGGGTTTGAAGAGCACGTGTTGCTGCCAAGATCCTTCTCGTCGATTGTGCAGTTTTGTGACACAGCACCTGTAGCAGTGCTTCCCATGTAGTAGAGAAGGTATGTTCCATTTGGAGCACGTGCAATGATTGGGTTGTGTTCAGTGAGCCCGTCCCATGTCGCTGTTGAAGGATGCAGCTGGCCAAGGGAGACATCATGGGGGGTGTAAGGTCCATGGACGGTGTCAGAGACAGAGTGCAGAACTTGGCTGTTTGTAAGCCATGATTGAAGTGTGCAGTTGTTGTTCATCATGGCCCCGTACATGTGGTACTTCCCGTCGTCGCCCTTTGCCACCCCGCCGCCCCACGTTGATGTTGTGTTGAACTGGTACGACAGGCACAGCCCGCCTTCGCCGCATTTGTAGGACGCTCCGAAGTTCACCTGCTCGCATGCTGCACCCTTGAATCCGAAATCGCATTTGCATGTTCCTTGCACGCACAGCCCCCCACCGTTGCAATCGTCATTGGTGTTGCATCCCATGCACCACACTGCAAGGCATGCTAGAAGCAGGCACCGCATTTTATTTGTTGGGGTTTTTAGTGACAGGTCGCTGTGGGGGTGAAGAGCGCAGCATAGCTTCACACTAAAGGGGAATGGATTAGAAGGGGCCTAAAGAGCAAGGAGTAAGGGGTAAGAAGGAAAGGGGGAAGGAATAAAGGAGGGGGAAAGATGTGCTTCCCCCCTCTAAGAAGGAAAAATGAGTCGATTGATGGTTAGTTGTGCACAGCTGGGGCTAACCTGTAGAAGGATAAGCCCAACAATGCTACCACTACTCTTTTTTTAACAATAACAATTCATTTTCAATATGTTGTTTTTCTTGTTCAAACAAAAAAAAAAAAGAGATACACTTTAAAAAAAAATATATATATGAGTTAAAGGAAGTCTTTGTGAGACGCCCCCTTGTTCTCATCCTCTACCTGCATCCACCCCCCTTCAGCAGCGGCTTCTCCTTCTTCGGTGGTCGTGCCGGCCTCCTCCCCAGCTTGGCTACTTTTTCCCTTCTTTCCTTTGCCCATTGCTTCCCCAGCTCCTCCAGGTCGTACTTGGTCTTCGTTGATGCAAAGCTTGCTCTTCTACTCCACCCGATCACCGCCTTCGTCCCTCCGATTGATCGCAGCGTATGTACTCTCTTGCATGGTTCAGCAGGGAAAGCCTTCTTCATCACCGTGTGCAGTCTTCTGGCCTTCTGTCGCACCTCTGCCAACTCCCCTAGCTTCCCTCCAAGGGACTTCTGGGTCACGTTTTCGAAATCCAGCGCCAGCTCCACCGTCGACACTGCCGTGCTTCTGTTCCCTCCATACCAGCGCAGCTGCTTGAGCCATTTCAGCACCGGCTTCGTGTACTCCTTCAGGGTGTTGCCGGTCTGCAGCCTCGCGAACTCCTCCTCTGTTGGTGCTGGGTGTGCCTCCCCCTCCGTGATCTCCAGCCATTGGTGTGTCCGGTAGATCTGCTGCCTCTTTGCCTGCAAGGCTGCGTCGCGTTCCCCCACCACAGCCAGCAGGTAACGCTGGGTCTTCTCGAGCCTGTCCTTGTCCTCCTTGGCCGCTTCCCTAGGGAGGATGCCATGGAGCCTCATGCACGGTTCTAGGCCTGTTCGTGTCGTGCCTGCATGTGCCTCCCGTTGCCCTACTTCGACAGCCAGTTCGCACTCCCACAGTGCATGCTCCAGGATGTTGGATACCTGTTGAATCTGACCGCATATGTCGCAGCGTGCCGTTGCGGGTTCGTCCTGCTGCCTCTGCTCCGCCAGCAGCATGCGCTCCAGCTCCGCGACTTCCCCTTCTCCTCCCGCCTCTCTTTCTTCTTCGTCTTCTGAGTCGTCTCGGGAATCTTCTTCGTCCACCTCCTCCTCCGTCGGTGGGATGTGTGCCACTGCGTCCGTCCGCCATCCCCGTGGGTGGACGTAGAAAACCGCGCCTGTGATCACCCTGCGTAGGTCCCTTGCTGCTATGGGGTCCGACGACGCCAGCTTCCCCATAGCTCGTTTGTCTCGACAGCGGCTGCCGTCGCCATTCCTTTCATGGTGCTCCGTTTTCCCATGATGGCCTCCGCTTCACCACGCCTGAGCTTGTCTCTGATGTAGTGTCGGAACGCTCCTTCTCCATGGCCATGGTGTCCTTCAGCTGGTCCCAGGCCACCACTTGGAGGTTCCCCAGCCATGATTGATTGTGATTTTGTTAATTCCAACCCAATATCCAGCCCCAAAAAAGAAAAGAATAGTTCTTTTTTTTTTTATGACTAGATGTCTTTGTTGCACAAGGTATGCGTTTTTGCGCTCACCGTCCAAAAAGAAAAGAAAAAAAAAAAGAAGCTTTACTTTTAACAGAATCATCCAAATATCATTAGGCTTGCTAAGAACTATGGGGAAGGGGGCCCTTGCTTTTCGTTGTGATATGAGCAGGGCTAAGTGCTATGCATTTCTAGGTGCAATTTCCTTTTCGGCTCAAAAGGAAACGTTCGAGAAAAAAAAACGGAAAAAAAAACAGATCTTTACGTTGGTACTACTAGAGTAAATAGGGGGGTTTACTTTAAAAACCTTTTTTTCGCACAACTATGACTTCTTTTCAGCTTGTTTAAGGGCTTCCCTCAGTTTCATCATTTGCCTTGATATAGTGTTTTCCATGTCCTCTATCTTGCCTTTTGTTTTTTTTTCCTCCTGGCTGTGATTCTGCAGCAAGTCCGTCCTTTCGGTTTTAAGTTTCTTACAGTCCTGCTCCAGGCCCTCCCTGTCCTTTCTTTCTGTTTCAAGGACGCTTTTTAATTTCTCAAGCTCAGCTTGACATGTGGTCATTTTATCAGTGCACAATTTGTACCTTTGTTGGTCGTCATCTTGCTGAGATTGTGCTACAACTGCCGCAAGTTGCAGCTGCTTGATGATAGAATCTTTCCCTTCCACTACATTTGTGTGGGATGCCATCATCTGCTTGAGCCCCTCCAGCTCATCCCCACGTGATGTGAACTTCTCAATGCCCTCTTTCACATCGATTTGCAACTGGTTGATATTTGCTTTGAGCGACTCGTTCTCTTCCTCCGCACTCGTGAGCTTGTTCTGTAGTTCCGTGTGTTCATCTGCCATCATCTGCTTGAGCCCCTCCAGCTCATCCCCACGTGATGTGAACTTCTCAATGCCCTCCTTTACATCGATTTGCAACTGGTTGATATTTGCTTTGAGCGACTCGTTCTCTTCCTCCGCACTCGTGAGCTTGTTCTGTAGTTCCGTGTGTTCATCTGCCATCTTCTGCTTGAGCTCCTTCTCTTTGAGTTCCTCCTCGATTTGCAACTGGTTGATATTTGCTTTGAGCGACTCGTTCTCTTCTTCTGCATTCGCGAGCTTGGCGGTCATCTCCTGGACCGTTACATTCAGTGTTTCTAACTGCTTTTGCATCTCGCCATTCCTTTCTGTCAGTGCGGCGTTGTTCTTGTTCTGTTTCTCGTTCAGTTCCATCAGTGCTTCGTTCTCGGTTTGCAGCTCTTTCGCGTTTTCCTGAACAGCAGGACCTCCCATGCTCTCGCAAAGTCCTTTGACCAACTCAGCCACCTCAGCCTTGGCCTCTGCGCTCCACTCCCCAGGATCGCAATGTGTGTGCATCTTTTTTTTTCTTTTCCCCCTCCCTTCCTGTTGCCTGATTCTTTCTTCGGGCTGGAATCAAAAGAGTTGCTTGTGCACACGGTATAGATCCTGGAATAAAACACTGCATGCAACCACTACTTCTTCTTTTTGCACCTTCAAAGAAAGTATTTGTTAAAGCGTTATGGACAAAAAGAGAATCGCATTCACAAATCCGTTGTTGGGACGGCCGCGAAAGAACCGTCGGACGGGTTACGGTGGCTTATGCTGGTGTAGCAAGAAAAGAAAGACAAGTGGTTAAAGCCACAGACCTTGGGGTTTTGCCCCTAAAACGATACGTTCTCCGGTGTCATTCCACAGGAGGCAGGGAGGGAGGGTGGTCTCACTTTATTCATAAAAGAAAAAAAGGAGCCGTTGGTGACACCCCGTAGAGAAAGCTTTTCTTTCTTCATAAAAAGAGAAAAAATGCATAATATTATAAAATGGAATATTACAGAATTTAAAAATGAGTTAAAGTTCTCATCTTCTACCTGCGATTTATAATATTAAAAAATACATAGAGAGGTTAGCCCCACCAAAAGTTGAACAATAAAACGAAATCTTGGAGCTCCCACAAAATTCTTAAACGCTGCCAGTTTACTCGAACCTCTTCATGCGCGCCTGTTTGATGGCCTCTTCTTCGGGACTGACTTGGTGTTGTTGTTCTTTTCGCCTTTGCCTTTTCCTTTTCCGCCCTTACCACCTTTTTCGCTCTGGTGCGCTTTTTTTGTAGCAGGTGCTACGTCCTCTTCCTCATCCATCTTCTTCCTTCTCGCCTTCTTCTCCGTCCCGAATCTTTCCTCTCTTTCGTCATCACGCTGGTGCATCACCTCACGGATCTGTGCCTTGAGAATGGCAATGCCCCGCAAGTTCTCCTCCAGCTGCTTTCTAAGGTCCCTTTCCACTGCTTGAAGCTCACCAAATTTCATCTTGTACTCACTCCCTTCGTTCATGAATTCATCACGCTGCTGCTGCAACTCACCGTTCGCAGCCAGCAAGTCAGTGTACTGTGCCTTGAGAGTGGCATACTCGGCAAGCAGCTGCTGCACATCAGTGTGCCCGTGACACATATCTGGATACGAAGCGCTCATTTGTGCTGCGATACAAAAAAGAAAAAAAAAGGAAATGCCTTTTGTAACCGACGGCCTAAAGAAAGACTGGGGGGGTGCTGCGGACATTTCAATGACCTCCTTTTGCATCTCGCCATTCCTTTCTGACAGTTCCATCAGTGCTTCGTTCTCGGTTTGCAGCTCTTTCGCGTTTTCCTGAACAGCAGGACCTCCCATGCTCTCGCAAAGTACTTTGACCAACCCAGCCACCTCAGCCTTGGCCTCTGCGCTCCACTCCCCAGGATCGCAATGTGTGTGCATCTTTTCTTTCCCTTAATTTTGCCTGATTCTTTCTTCGGGCTGGAATCAAAAGAGTTGGTTTTCATTTCTTGTACGGTATAGATCCTGGGTTAAAACACTGCATGCTACCACTACCTCTTCTTTTTGCTCCTTCAAAGAAACTAAGCAGTACTTGTTAAAGCGTTCTGGACAAAAGAGAATCGCATTCACCAGGGTACCGGTTACGGCGACTAATTACATCGATAGAAAAACGAATGTGCCCACTTAGATTTCCCAGATTTTTAATCTAAGTGCATTCCTTGCGTCGCATTTCAAAAAGGACGGAATAAAATTTTGGCTTGGGTTTACAGGGGGCCCCCGGGTTACCTTATATGTATTGCGAGATCAGCGTTATTTCTATGCGGGCTAGGGAAAAAAAAGTTTCATCTTGAGCAAAGTTTTTTTTTCGGGGGGAAGTACCCAGATTTAAAATCTGCGTCGGTATTGTCTTGCACTTCACGCGGCACGCGTGTACACCACCTTTCCGTAACCATGTACCGTACTCTGCTTGCCGCGCTGCTACCGACCTGTGCCTTTCTGTACCTTTCCCACTTTGCCGCTCCACTTTACAACTTGCTGTGCTTTACTGTGCCTGCCGTACTTTTTTTATCCCCTTTAAAGATACTCCCCTTAATGGCCCCCCTTGAAAAGAATGAAGTTTAGAATGCAGCCAAAACCACTTTTTAACCCCCGCAAGACACAGCAGCACCTTTGTTTTTCCCCTTATTCCCTGCAGGCCTGGGTATATATCCCCTTTTGCCGCGGAAAGCCTGTCCCAGACTGTGCTGCGAAGATCCCAGCATATTTTTCCCCTGCACGGTTCGCCAGGCCGAAGGGGCCAGCCGTGGGCCCGCAGAGACCAATATTTGGTTTCTGTTTAACTCCGGCTTTGCGGAAAGTGCAAAAATATTTTAAAAAAGAATAAAAGAAAGACGAAGAAGCGCAAATAAAGAAAGACTTGGGGGAGGGGGGGGGGGGGGGTGAAGTTTCGTTTTTGCCATTTTATTCATTCGTGTGAAGCTCAAACGACTTTCTTGTTCTCCGGTGTCATTCCACGGGAGGAAGGGAGGGAGGGTGGTCTCACTTTTTTGTAACATAAAAAGAGAAGAAAAAAAAAGAGAGCAACATATTTTCGAATCATCACCTCACGCAAGCAAATACCGCCTTTTTTCTTATCGAAACCTGTTGGTGACATATTGTAGAGAAGCTTTCTTTCTTTAGAAGAAAAGAAAGAAGAAATGCTTTCTTAGGGCCCGGAGTATAGTTCAGAATTAAGGCGTACGGCTTACTTTTTATTTTCTTTTTTTAAAGACCTTTAAATCATTTTTTCGTCGCCCAGAGGACAGATTTCTTAACGCTTTTCTTTTAGCATAGAGTACGTGAGTTTGGTAGGGTAAGAAAGGAAGGGAGTAGTAACCACCCCCCTTTTTTTTTTTGGTTCTCGCTTTTGAAAGATAAGAAGGAAAAAAGGGATAAAATCTCGTTTTCACGCACTGTTCCCTTTTTGTTGAGTAGTTTCACAGCGCAAGATGAGAATGTTTGATAAAAATGATCTCTCTCTTCGTCATTTTCTTCACTCACTAGGGAACTCATTATTTAATGCGAAATGACCACTACTTAACTAGTTAAATAATGAGATTTTGGAGTCAAATAATGGCGCTTCAGAGTGAAAAAAATGCACCCAGCCCCTTGAAAAATCTTTTTGGGGGTGGGGGTATTTTGACTATTTTTAGCCATCTGAGGCCATTCCGGCCCTTAAAAGTGGCAATAAGTGCTTTACTTCCCCTTAAAATGCCACGGCGAAATAGCTACCCCGTATTACCTTGGGGAAATCCCCTAAAAAGCTGACCTGTGTGAAAAAAACAGCAGTGAAAGCAGTGAAGACTCGAATGACGAAGAGTGAAAATAAAAACGACTTATTTGCCGCCAAATGAGCCATTATTTAACACTCGATACTGTTTTTTTTTTCTTTTTTTTTTTTTTTTTTTTTTTTTTGCACGAGGGCCCGCAAGGTGCAAAAAATTCGGGAACTCGAGTTAAATAATGGCTCATTATTTGTTGGCAATAAATAGCTATTTCTGTCAAGCGTTCAGTCTATCAACCAGACAGAATTGGAAAAAAAAAAGAAAAGAAGAAGAAGAAGTCTTGCCGCTCTTTTTTTTGTCGAGGGAAGACGGTAAGACCTTTCAAAGGAGAACTTTTTATTATTATTTCTTTTTAGATTTTTACAGAATCTCTGTAAGCATAGTCCAGGTCCGCCCGCCATGGCTGGGACCCTGCACACCATTGGTCAGAAAGATCGGCTTCCCCGTCCCATCAACGATCCACTGAGGCCTCTCACGCCTTCCGAGAGTTTCCGTGGTACCGTCAGTATAAGTGATATCGCACCAAGGGACCTGGGGGGTAGACTTCCAGTTGTACCCATCCTTGGACCACAGGTAGAGGTAGTTGCACCCGCAGTGCATAAGGATGCGGAAGGTCTTCTGTGCCTCAGAGTAGTACATCCCAGAGTCCTCACAGTTGTTGGCAACATTGAACGGGATAGAGGGAACCGCGCGTTCATAAGGCCCGGACCAGTGCTCAGCAAAGGCCACACCTGTAAGAACAGCTGAAAAGTTCTGCTTCCCTCTTGCCTTGTACACCATCAGGGCTGAGGAGTTCGGGAAGACGTACACAGTGGGGTTCGTTACATACAAGTCATCCCACTCACCAGCGGGACCAGGACCCAAGGCAGGTTTAGAAGAACGTTTCCAAGGCCCGTAAGGGGAGTTGGACGTTGCAAGGCCTACCCTCTGCATGCAGAGAGACTGCGACTCCGGATCATTCGTGCACTGGTTGGCAAGCTCCTCATCATCAGGCTTTGTACAGTTGGGTGACGATGCTCCCGTAGCAGTGCTTCCCATGTAGTAGATGAGGTATGTTCCGTTTGGAGCACGAATGACTGTTGGGTTGTGTTCAGTGAGTCCGTCCCAGTTAGAAGTTGGGGGATGCAGCTGGCCAAGGGAGACATCATGGGGGGTGTAAGGTCCATGGACGGTGTCAGAGACAGAGTGCAGAACTTGGCTGTTTGACAGCCATGTTCCAAGTGTGCAGTTGTTGTTCATCATGGCCCCGTACATGTGGTACTTCCCGTCGTCGCCCTTTGCCACCCCGCCGCCCCACGTTGATGTTGTGTTGAACTGGTACGACAGGCACAGCCCGCCTTCGCCGCATTTGTAGGACGCTCCGAAGTTCACCTGCTCGCATGCTGCACCCTTGAATCCGGAATCGCATTTGCATGTTCCTTGCACGCACAGCCCCCCACCGTTGCAATCGTCATTGGTGTTGCATCCCATGCACCACACTGCAAGGCATGCTAGAAGCAGGCACCGCATTTTCTTTTGTTGGGGTTTTTCTTTTTTTTTTTCTTTCTTTTTTTTCTTTTCTTTAATGGGGTGGCGGTGTGAAATATGGGATGACAATAAACCAGGAGAAAAAGAAAAAAGAAAAAAAAACGAAGACTTTTGTTTTTTCTTTGTTGGCTAGAAGGGACTGGAATAAATTATAAGGAGGGAAAGGAATTCCTTTTTTTTTTTGCCGTTCTTATTACACTGAGACTTTGTTTGAGCGGAATTTTACCTAATAAAATAGCTCATTACGCTGCCATCAACTAGTTTTTAGTCTCGACAATAATATTGTTAAAACAAAAAAAGGACTAAGAAGTCGAAGAAAGATTGAAATGTTCAAAAAGAAAAAGAACACCTACAAAAGAAATGGTAGAAGTTTGTAAAGAGCGCCCCAGAAAGGTAAATTCAGCTTAAGGCCCTGAGCTTCATCATCTGCATTTTGGTTGTGTGCATGCACCGGTCAAGCTCTGCCGATAGATTGTTGCGGTCAGCTTTGCTTTCTTCCAATTGTGCCGTGGCCTGTGCAAGCTGTTTTTCCTTCTCCTCATTGGATGCCTTCGACTGGTCAAGCTCTGCTGATAGCTTCTTGAGGTCGGCTTTGCTATCTTCCAACTGTGCCTGCATGACGGAGACTAAAGCAGTGGCCTCTTCCATCCGTATCCTGTAAGCTTTAAGCTGTTCTTCTTTGTTGTCGTTGGATGCCTTTGACTGGTCAAGCTCTGCTGATAGATTGTTGCGGTCAGCTTTGCTTTCTTCCAATTGTGCCGTGGCCTGTGCAAGCTGTTCTTCTTTGTCCTCACTGGATGCCGACTGGTCAAGCTCTGCCGATAGCTTCTTGAGGTCGGCTTCCTTCTCTGCCAACTGTGCCTGCATGACGGAAATAAAAGCAGTGGCCTCTTCCATCTGTGTCTTGTACACTACAAGCTCTCTTTTAGATTCCGAATTCTCCAGTGCAAGGTTTTTCTCAGCTTGCTCCGAGGCACTTAGCTGGCTCTGCACTTGTGAGTGCAAGGTTGCGAGGTCGGCCCCTTCGTTATCAGAGAGAAGCGCTGCCACTGACGCCATGACAGCAATCTCATTCTTCACATTTCCGTTGTGGGCCGACCATGCCGCAAGGGGCATTGTGCTGTTAACCTGGACGGAAATGCTTAAAAAAAAAAAGAAATGCTGGGGGAGGGGGGGGAGGGGAATAGTCCCATCATCATTTCTTCTCACTTCATGGTGGGCTTACATGGCCGGCCCCTTTAGTAACTTCAAAGAGTCGTGATATAAAACCATAAACCTTACCGCCTCTCGTTTCCGCATGTTTTACAACCGAGGGCCCAACGCCGTACTTTTTGGCGGAAATAAACTCTTTTGGTTTCTTTGTTTTCTTTTTTTTTTTTGTTTTTTGTTTTACAGTTTATTCAGAAAGATTGCAATGGGAGTCGGCGGGCTTAAGAGCGACATATTTGCCCCATCTCAATGTGCACACAGCTAGCTAGGAGAGGTGAGCCTGGACCATCACCACACTGCGCAGTTTACCTACGCAGTATTCGGCAGTGCCGTTCCGAAAAAAAGACGCGCGGGGGGGAGGGGGGGAGGAGGGGGAAAGGATAGTTTTTTTCCCCCCTCTTTTCTTCTCTCTTTTTTTATCTTTTTTTTTGGCACAATAACACCTTAAAAGGGGGACAAAAAAAAAAAAAAAAAGCTAGGCTGGGAAAAAAAAAGAGTCGATTGTTGTAGAGCACAGCCGGGGTGTGACACTTTTCACACTCCAGTCCTCTACCGGTTGAGGCTTCTCCCGTTGAGTAGTACTCCGTTACGGCAAGAAGCTCAAGCTTCGTAAGGGATGGCAACAGACATTTTTGTTTTGTTTGTGCATAGCCGGGGTTAACCTGTAGAGGATAAGCCCAACAATGCTACCACTACTCTTTTTTTTTTTTTTTTTTTTTTGCAAATAGCAATTTCATTTTCCTTTTTTTTCAAAATTTATTTATAAATTTTGTTCCAACAAAAAAAAAAAAAAAAAAAAAACAACACTTTTTTAAAAAACCTTTGTGAGACACGCCACAGTCTTCCCAACATGGCCCAAGCGGATCGCACGGAAGATGTCAGACCCCGTCGCCTTTACCAGCCCAGATGCAATCATGGCACGAAACACCTCTGGGTATGGCATCGCATGTGACAGCGCCGACAACCCATTACAGTCCTTAGCCTGCATATCAAAGCCGGACAGCACTTCACGAGGAAGCGAAAGGAATGCCGTCACAGCAACAAGGTTCCCTTCCATTGCGGCTATGTGCAAGGGAGTCCGTTTGTTCTTGTCCACGATGTTGACGTCAGCGTGGTGCTCGACAAGAATGTCGTAACACGGGGTTGACAGAGACCGCCCTGTTACATGTAAAGCAGTCTTTCCTGCTATACACTGTGCGTTCAGTGAGGGTGCTGCACCAAGAGATAACAATGTTTGAACAGCATCGCCTTTCCCGCATCGTGCTGCGTAGTGCAACGGGGTTTCGCTGTCGTCGCAGAGTGCGTTTAAATCTGCACCGTACGACGCGAGGCGGCGCAGCATTTCAGAATCGCCTTTTCGTGCAGAATAGTGAGCGGGTGTCCTTGCCCTTGACCCGTGATGGTTCACATTCGCGCCCATTTGTACAAGGGTGTCAACGACTGAGCAGGACGAGGGTGCATCACCCACCCCGAGGGTAACGTAACCCAATGCGGTTTCCTTGTCGAAATCTGTGCAATTTACGTCTTCTCCTAATCTTATGAGAATGTCAAGGACGGCAATGTTGTGGGATGCGATTAACGCGCTGGCTAATCTGACGAAAGGAATCGGGTCAGCAATGTACACGACTTTCAGTGTGTGGATGTCACCGTTTCTAGCGTGTTCGAGAATTGCTGCGTGGCCTGTTGATAGGCGGCGGCCGAGTACCTCGCGTTCCGCCTCTTCTCGGGTGGGTTTCCATTTCGCTGTGAATTTGAACTCACCGTCCATTTCTGTCAAGAGGAGGTCCTGTACCGTGACGCCGTCTTCCAGTGCTATCTTGCCGGGGGTGTAACCGCTTGCGTCGCATATTTTTTGAAGAACTGTTTCAAGGTTGTCGTCTGTCGTGAGCTCCACGTCATATTTTTCTCCGTTTGGAGCGATTGCGTAAAGGGTAAGGCTCATTTCTTTTTTTTTTTTTTTTTTGTGTCCCTGTATAAAGTTTTTTTTTTTTTTTCCCTGTTTTTGCGGGGAAATTATTTTAAAAAGCTTTTTAAAATAAAAGAGAAAGAAAAAAAAGAACGTCGATCGAGGGATGAAAAAAAAAAGAAAAGTGAGGGAAGGAAAAAAAAAAAAAAAAAAAAAGTGAAAACTGCAAGCTTTTGACTCCTCATGCTCGCCCCCTTGGTTCCTATCGAGATTGATAGAAACCTGGGGGCGGAATTTGAGCATAAGGGGTCAAGTTAGCACCCCACCCAAAAGAACAGAAAGAAAAAACAGAGAGGAAAAAAAGCTACAAAAAAAACAATGGGGAACATGGAAAAAAGGGAGGAGGGGGTAACGTAAGTGGGTTGAGTTTTCTTTTTTTCGTTTTTTTTTTTTTTTTTTTTTTTTTTTTTGTGGTTTTTTTTTTTTTTCTTTTTTTTTTTTTTTTCGCTGGCACGTAGTCGAATAGATTTATAAAAGAAAAAGGAAAGGAAAGGACAGTCAACGGCCACATTGCTCCTTTTTCTTTTATAATCCATTTTTTAATTTTGGATTGTTTACATGGAGATTAAAAATACGCAAATGACATGTCATTTTACAACAAGAAAAACAGGAAAGAAAGCAAGAACCTAAAAAAAAGAAGAAGAAAAAAATAGAACTAGGCCATTTTTTTTTTTTAAATTTTCTTTTTTCTTTTAAATCTCACTTCATCTTTTTTTTTTTTCCCTCCCCCTTTTTTTTTTTGTTCCCGCTAAGAAGAACAAAAAAAAAAAAAAGAAGAAAAAAAAAAGCTTAGATTAGGAAAAACAAAAAAAAAAATTAAAAAAAAAAAAAGAAAGAAAACGTGGAAAGGGGAAATAAAAAACAAAAAGAAACTCTTTTTTTTCGCACAAAGTATTTTTTTTTTTCTTCTTCTTTTCTTTTCTTTCAGAACTCCATCAAATCTGGCAAGTGTTTCTATGTGTTGATGCAGTTTCTGATGTTGTCAATATCATAATCCCACTTTTTGAAGGTTTCCCTGTTCTCCTCAAGGAGCTCCTTCAAGCGGGGGTTCATGTCACGAGCCTCATCCTTCATAATGTAGCCCCACTTCTGTGCAACGACAAACCACGACGATCTGATGAGCCAGGCAACAATCTCGGGGTCGATGGGATCCCTTGCAACATTCTCAGGCTTCAAAATGTTGAAATCGACACCGAAAGAGCAGAAGTCAGGCTGCCCACCGATTTCATTCTGGAGATCGTTCGTCCAACAATGCTTAACGGTAGTGTACATGAGAAGGTATTTGCACATCTGCTTCAAATTTGCCAGGTTCTCCGCCTTGTTGGCCTCAGTGATAACCTCATCCTCGGTGATAGGGGTAAGTGCCACCTTCACACCATTAACCTCAGGATGAGGGCTACTTGTCTTGTTGACCTCATTGGAATCGGTGTAGAGCCCCTCGTGCTTGTCCTCGAAGAAGGGGACAGCACGCTTGATAAGTTCGTCGGACATACGCTTGACTTCGATCCAGTTCTCAATGATGCCCTCCTCGTTCTTCTGGAAGTACTCATTCACGTACTGGTCGAGGATATCCCAGTACTTCTGCTGGATGAACGCGAAACGGTGCTCTTTGTGGAGCGGTTTTCTGGGAGACCAACCGTGCCAGTTGTTCTGCCCGAATGCCTGCCTTGTTGCCCTGGCAACTGCTTCCGGCGTCGCGGCCGATGTTGCGGGGACCAGCCCCTCAGGGTCGGTCATCAACGGGTCCGCCTCCTTGTTGATGGACACCGTTCCGTAGAAATGCGGGAACAGAAGCTCGTACAGCGGGTTCTTCCTCACGTGCCTCATGAAGGGGAGGATGAACTGCTCCACGTTGTAATGGAAGTTTCCAATATGCCCGTATGCCTCGCCGAAGAAGAAGTAGTTGATCCTCCACAGTTTCTTCACGTTGTCCCAAAGCCCTGGGGTGTCCGCGCAGTTCGCGGCAGTGTACGTCTTGGTCGGGGCCTTCAAGGCATCGTGGGGTGCCACGTAACCAGTTCTCTCCGTCACGTCGATGGAGTGCAGCGACAGCTTGCCTTCTCCGTCCACATTGAAGTATGCCGTTGTGTCCGGTGCGTACCTCTTTCCGTTCTGCTGCAGGCCGTCCCATGAGAACTCCACGAAATACCTCCCATCGTCTGTCTTCTTGAACATGCACGGGTAGAATCCGTTTGTGGCGAGGTAGACCAAGAACTCGTCTGAGCGGGGGTTCTCGCCCCTAGCCTCCATTTCCATGGTCTCGTTGGGCGGGAAGCCGGTCAAACGGTTCTTCGTCTGCACGACTGCGCACATGTTGATCACCTGATTGCGTTCCCAACGTTGCTTCTGGGCCAAGGGGAAACCTCGCTTGGGGTCGATCAGAAGCCTTGGGGTGTACGAGTCCTCTTCCGGACGGTATTCCCAGAACTTCACCTCGACCTCACCGAAGTCGTAATCGTAGTTGACATTGCTCTGCCGATGGGACTTGAACCCGGGGACGGCAAGTTCCTTCTCTACTACCTGGCCTTTCTTGTACACCGGGACCTTGGTGTACAGGGCGAGCTCCAGGTCGGGACGGTCGTTGTACCCTGCCTTGTCGTCGTCGTACTTGATCTCGAAGTACCCGTCAAGGTCAGTGTAGCCCACCTCAAGAAGGTCGTTCGAGGAGAGCGTGTCATGGTCATAGAGCTTCACCTTCAGGTTGTGGATGGGGATCGTCTGCCCGTTGTTCATCTCCTTGTCGAAGATGAGGCGGCCGGTCGCCGTCCTCATCACATGGCGCATTTGGCGTGATAGATTCAACATCTTTTTTTTTTTCTCTCTCAGAGATTTCTCTTTTTTTTTTTTTTGTGTGTGGTGTTTTTATGCGGTCAGGAAAGAAAAAGAAGAAGAAAAAAAAGAAAGAAGAATATTGAGGGAAAAGTGGTTTTTTTTTTTTCCCCCCTTTCAAAATTTTTTTTTTCTGTTGGCGAGATTTAAAAAAAAAAAAAAAAAAAGAATGCCCAACAACCACTATTCTTTTTTAGCACTAACAATTCATTATCAATAGAGCTTCTTCTGCATTCCACGTCGTGTCCTTATTGCGTGCGGGGGTGCAACTCAACACCGACGAGGAGGTCAACATCAACAGCGACACCACGTCTGATACTTCTATATCTATATGTGTTATCCCACCACCATAAAAAAAAACAAAAAGGGGGAAAAAAAAAGAATGGCAGTTTTAAGTTGCACATCTCAGTTGTCTTAAAAAAAAAAAACTAATTTGTTGGCATAGGGTAGATTCGTGCACAAAAAAAAAAAAAAAATGGGGCTTTGATTGCAACACTAGGTGGCGTTAAGCGTGCAACGAAGCACGAACTACCTACTTGATATTGAGGGCGCTCCTCGGCCGAGCAGTAGCTTCTTCTGCGTTCCGCGTCGTGTCCTTAATGCGTGCGGTGTGCTCAACCCTAGCCGGGGCGTCCCGGGTAACCAAGATTCTGCGCTCGTGCAGTTTGCTGCCTGTTCGTCACCCTGAGCATCTGCGTTACGTTCTTCCACTCGGGTGCTACCGGTGATGACCGACGAGGAGGTCAACAGCGAACAACACATCTGATGTACTTCTTATATTTCCATGTTATCCCCACCACCTGAAAAAAGGCCCGCACCCAAAAAAAGAAAAAGAAAAATGGAGCACCAAAAAGCTTATCTTTCTTAACCGTTTTTTCATCATTGTGGTGTATTGACTCTGTCCCAATAGGCTTGCACTCCCCGAGCGGCCTCTAGTTTGTTCAAAGCGGTGATGAAGTTTTTCATATTGCTTTCGTCGTCAGACGGAACGCAGGCCTCTGCCACGGACCGCGCGGTGGCAGCGACCTTGGCCTTTAACCTCTCGGAGAACTCTTCATCAGCGGTGGAGAGGATCGCTTTTTCGAGGCTGTCAATCAGAATCTGGGCCTGTTCCATGTTTGTAGTCAAGAGACGTTGGTCCTCTTCCTCTTCATCTTCAAAGTCGCCCGCCAAAGGGATATCGTTGGAAACATTGAGCATCTGCTGCTGTCTGAAATAATACACTGTTTGGTCAGCAAGGGTGTTGATGTACACTGTGCGAAGCACGCTCATCTCCCTTTCGACGGCTTCCTTCTCCTCTTTAATGGTGCTCATGGTGCTGGTATGCGATGCCTCATACTGCGTTTTACCCTTTTCAACGCTCTTAGTGAGCTCCTCGCGAAGCCTTTCTACCTCCTCAGTTAAAACCACTTCGTGGCTCATATCCCGCGTCCTCTTAGCAACCTCGCTGTTTGGTTCGATTTTCTGTTTGTTCTCCGCGATCTCTGCTTCGATTTGTTCCAAGCTGGCTTTCATTTTCCGTTGCTGTTCCGGCCGTTCCCGTCGAACCTCATAGGACTGTTTGTATAAATCACGTAAATACGCTGTTTTCTCGGTTATCTCCCTGACGGTGAGGGTTATTTCCGAGGCGATTGCGTTTTGTTTAAGGTCCAGCTTCGCAAGCTTATCATTCCCGGAACGAATGTGAGCAAGCCTCGCCTCTTCGAGCCTCCGCATTGTGGTGACAATCGGTGAGTAGGCCGCAGACGTGACACGGTCATGCTTCTGTTGCGGCATTGGTGTTATCTTTTTAATATTGTCGAGAAGACAATTAAGTTTGCCCATTGTGCGGGTGAAGTGGTCGGTTTGCTCGCTTTGCTTCTCGTTGATGGTGTCGAGCAGCGATTGATGGCGTTTAGCGATCAGTTCATGTTCGGAAAGAAAGTCACACACCACCTGCCTGGGTCCGGCATCGTCAACAACTTCTCGTTTAAGTCCTATTGTCACAGTATGCGGTATGATAGAGGTCGTCTTTCCCTGTATTTCAAGAAGACCTTCAGCACGAACACCACCCTGGCAGACGGTGTGCAGTGTTTCTATCGCTGTCTGAACAGATGTCACAGCGTCCTTCACGGGTTGAGCTTCTTTGGTGTCAAGGTTTTCGGTTCTGTTGATCATGACGTGGGTTTCTCTGCTCACCTTTGAGATGATTTCGTCTAGAGGCACCCAACCAGTCTTGGTCTTGCCTGTGTGGTGGGTTGCGTGTTGGGTTAACCATTCTGGTGTGGTGTCCTCGATGGGCCTCATGTCATTGAGGCTGCTTGAGATGTTGCAGAGGGCGTTGTTTGCCAGCAGAATGGTCGGCCGTTGGTCTTGTGCGGTGGGCTTCGTTGTCGTCATTTCTTTTTTTTTTTTTTTCTCCCTCCCCCCTTTTTTTTTTCATTGTTGTTGTTGTTTTCTTTATTCTTTTTTTGAAAATGTGCGTAAATTCGAGTCGAATGCTCTCTTTTTTCTTTTTTTTCTTTTTTTTTTTTTTGCCAAACAAACTATCTGTCGACGTCAGCTCGTCAAAGCAGGGATGTGCGACAGAAGCCTTCAGCACTAGCAGGCCCCCCACAAACCATCAGCGCACGAGGTCGGAACATGCTGTGAAGGACCGTTGCTTGAAGACATCAAAGAAAATAAAGGTACCGCAAAGTATTTTTAAATGGGGATAACTAAGTGTCTTTTTTCTTTCCGAGCTAGAAAAAAAAAAAGGGCAGAGGGGGGGAGGAAAATAAATGGTGAGGGGGTGTCATAGGGGCTTTTTGTGCAGCAGGGCTGATATTTGATTCAAACAGCAAAAAGACGGTTGGGAAAAACAAGAGAAAAAAGAGGTGTGTGGAGGGAGGAAAGGCTGTAGTTCACATGAACCGGGTAGCAACCTTGAGAAGCTGAGAACCCGTAAACACGTTTGCCAACGTCCCCTTTTTGTTTAGATGTATGTCAAAGACTCGATCTTCATTAAATGAAATAGAAAAAAACGGGGGTGGGGGGAGTACTTAGCAGTTGTTTGTATGTAATCGGGAAGTATAGAAACCTAGAGAGGTTTGAACCCGCAAACACGTTGCTAAGGTTTAAAGGACGCGGTATCAAAAAAGAAAAGAGGGGGTGTGAGGCTGTCAACGTAACTATAATTCACGTATTTTGCCAAAAGAAAACACATTTCCCCCTTTTAAAGAGGGAAGGTATACGCAATAATCCTGTATAATCAAATGGCCCTTGCTGCTGGGAGAGAGAGAGTAGTTGCTATCTAATACTAAAAAAAAAAACATAAAAGTGAAAGTGGAGCTAAAAAATCGCAAGAAAAAAAAAAAGAATAAAACCAAGAACAGCTTTTCGAAGAAAGTAGACAGCTTTTAGGAAAAACTCCTGGGTTGATAAAGTCTCTTTCTTTTTTTTTTTTTTTTTTCTCTTTAAAAAAAAAAAAAAAAAAAAAAAAAAAAAAAAAACAGTTCATAATGCTCCTGGAAAGCTAGGAGGAATAAGCAAAATGAGAAGAGGAACGCGGCCTGTAGTTTGTTTGAACGTTGTGTGCCGGGTAGAAACCTGGAGAAGCTTAACACCCGTAACCACGTCCCCCCTTTGTTTGTTGACAAGTCAGCCAGCCAAAGACCTGTTCTTGCAAAAAGATCGTATCTCTCGGCATGTTTCGAATTCAGTTTTCTTTCTCTTAAAATTGTGTCTTTGTTTTTCTTTTTTTCTTTTTTCCCCTTTTTTTTTTCTCTTGCAAATGAAAAAAAAAAAATCTTTTTAAAAAAAAAAAAAATATATAGACATTTTTTCAGTTTTGTTGCGTGATCCTTCCTTTTTTTTTGGATGGGGGAAAAAAAAAACAAACAAAAAAAAATTAAAAAAATATGTTTAGACTCCACTTTTTCTTATCATTCTTTTTTCTTCTCTTTTTTTCTTGTTCGTTTGGGCATACCTGGGTTCAGGAGCCAAATAAAAAAAGGGGGGGAAATATACGGATGACTGAAAATAAAAAAGATTTCTTTTTCTTTTTTTCTTTTTTTCTTTTTGCGATGGTGGATAAACAACCATGAGATTTCTACTATTTGACTCCTGCATTCTTCATCAGCACTCTGAAAGTAAATTCTTACAAACAGGCAATAGAACGTCAGTGAGATTCAGAGTGGAAAAATGACAACAACCCTTTTATCGACCAACTACGTCATCACTAGGAAGGTGGGGGTGAAGGGAGGAATTTACAGAAGGGTCACCAAAGAGATCCTTGAAGAAAACACCAAGAACAATTCTTTTTTTAAAAGGTTCATCAGTGTGCAGAGTACCCTCGCCGTGTACATTTTAGATATCCAAAGACACTAGCAATATAATAATCGAAACCCTATCGAAAGGGGACTCTTTGCGACAATGCAAAGAAAACTAAAAACATGAAATACCACTCAAAAGATAACGCATACTCACACCCGCGCAAACTCCTGCGGAGCCTGCATCTCGTTCCCCTCCAGGGCGTGGATGAACTCATTCACGTTGATCTCCTCCTTCTGCTTGCTGCATGCGAAGAAGGCGCACGCCCCGCCAAGGCCCAACACGCCCAAGGCAACGAGGAGCCAGACCCACCAAGGGATCCCGCTGCTGCCGTCGTCGTCCTCTTCCTCCGGCTCCAGCGCGGTGCCCCCCTTCACGCACACCCCTTTCCTGTCGCACGCCCCTTCCACTCCGTCCAGCACGCAGCGTGCCCCTTCCCCCAACCCGTCGCACCCAACATCCGGTGCCGGTGTCATCGCGTTCCCCACCCCGGGTTCCGCCGTCTCAGGGGCCCGTGTCGCGGTAGGGGACGCAGTCGGAGTCGAGGTGGGGACAGCTGTTGTCCCAGGGACAAGGGTGGCCGGTGCTCCTGTTTCGGGTGCCTGTGTCGGGGTCGCTGTAGGGACAGCCGTCGTCCCAGGGACAAGGGTGGCGGGTGCCCCTGTGTTCGGTGCCGAGGTCGGAGTCGAGGTGGGGACAGCCGTTGTCCCGGGTACAAGGGTGGCCGGTGCCCCCGTTTCGGGTGCCTGTGTCGGGGTCGCTGTGGGAACGGCTGACTGTCCAGGGACAAGGGTCGCAGGAGCCCCCGTGGGCCCAGCGGTGGGGGTCGCTGTGGATGGGGCCTGCGTGGGAGCCGCTGTCGGCGATGCCGTGTCCCCGGGAGACAGTGTCGTCGGTGTCTTCGTGACAGGTGATCCGCTCGGGACACCCGTCGGGCCTGCCGTGTCGGGGGAGGTTGTGGGCGTCGCGGTCGGGACCGCCGTGTCCCCAGGTGACAGGGTGGCCGGGACCTCTGTCTTTGGTGCGCCCGTCGGCTCTGCTGTGGGTGTCAAGGTTGGCGTCCCGGTCGGGATCGCCGTGTCAGGGGCCGTCGTGGGGACAGCCGTCGGCTCCGCCGTCTTCCCGGGAACCAAGGTGGTTGGCGCATCGGTCACAGGTGCCCCCGTCGGCTCTGCTGTCGGTGTTGCGGTCGGAACTGCCGTGCTTGGCGCCGAGGTGGGGGTTGCTGTCGGGACCGCCGTGTCGGGTGCTGTTGTGGGGACAGCCGTCGGCTCCGCCGTCTTCCCGGGAACCAAGGTGGTTGGCGCATCGGTCGCAGGTGCCCCCGTCGGCTCTGCTGTCGGTGTTGCGGTCGGTACTGCCGTGCTTGGCGCCGAGGTGGGGGTCG
Organism: Diplonema japonicum; assembly: GCA_964019335.1. Classification (NCBI taxonomy): domain Eukaryota; phylum Euglenozoa; class Diplonemea; order Diplonemida; family Diplonemidae; genus Diplonema; species Diplonema japonicum. The sequence goes on from OZ025681.1 coordinate 281,946, forward strand.
CTGTCGGGACCGCCGTGCTTGGTGCTGAGGTGGGGGTCGCTGTCGGGACTGCCGTGTTGGGTGCTGTTGTGGGGACAGCCGTCGGGGCTGTCGTGTCAGGTGCTGTTGTAGGGACAGCTGTTGGCTCCGCCGTGTCAGGTGCCGTTGTGGGGACAGCGGTCGGTTCTGCCGTCTTTCCAGGGGACAGGGTGTCGGGTGCCGTTGTGGAAGGCGCACCTGTCGGGACAGCGGTTGCAGGTGCCGTGGTCGCAGGTACCCCGGTGTCAGGTGCCGTCGTTGGGACAGCCGTTGGCCCCGCAGTGTCGGGAGCGTTCGTCGGGGATGCGGTGGGGACCGTCGTGTCGGGGGAGCTGGTGGGGATGGCCGTGGGAGCAGCTGTGCTTGGAGCGCCGGTAGGCATGGCCGTGGGAGCAACGGTGTCTGGGGCACCTGTTGGCATGGCAGTGGGGACAGCTGTGACTGGAGAACCAGTGGGAATGCCTGTCGGAGCAGCTGTGTCCGGAGCGTTGGTGGGAACAGCTGTTGGTACAGTAGTATCAGGAGCGGGTGTTTCAGGTGCAGGCGTGTCAGGGGCTGGCGATGTTGGGCAGCCATCGGTCCACGCAGGAATCTTGTGTGTGACAGAACAGAAGCCATCACCGTTAGCCGTGCACGAGGCTTGAACGGTAATCGTCCAATCACGATCCACGTCATAAACCCACGTGTTGCTCCTTTCGTACCTTTCCATGTCCGACATGCTGGCACTCTTCTTCAGCATCATATAAAAGTTTTCCCCGTCAAAGAAGTACTTCGTGTGAGGGTTCGCCCACAGGTCCGCAAGGTCAGTCGCCAGAGTATACGTCATGGCAAGTGGGGTGTTCCACCTGTGTGCGCCAGTCACTGTGAACGTGGTCCCGCTGGGATAAGTGGCCGCGAATCGCAGTGGTGCTCCATTCGGGACTTGCGAAGGATTCAAGGTGAGGTGCTTTGCGGCACCACCGTCGAGAGCAAGGAACCAACCGGTCCCTGTGATTCCTGTGATGCCCGCATTCTGTGTGATTGGAGTCGAGCGCAGGGCGTCACCATGGTCAGGACCGTGGCCCCACAGAGCGATGTACCCAACATCGCACGCGCTCCAATCTGGGTTCGTTTTGGGGTTGCACACACCAGCTTCTTTGATTCCACCTTTCGATGCCGCGATGTCAGGAGTGAGGAGCTTGATAAAGGCGACCTCTCTCTCCGGGAAGCCAGCAGGCTTCTTCGGGCACAGCCACGTCATCCACAAAGACTCAAAGCGGCAGTCGTCGCACACATTCCACCAGTCCTTGTTCGAACCGAGGATGGTAGGGCGGCCCTCTCCAGTCGCAGATCCGTCGAAGTCGATGAAGTTGAAGAAGCGAGAAGCACCGTTTTCAGCAACCTTGAAGCTCACGTACTGGCTGGGGTCCACGTTCGTGTACTTTATGTTGTTCACTGCACTGATCTGCTGCGGTTTGAACTCGTCGGAGTGGAACGGCCCAGACCAGATAATATTGTTATGTGCTGAGTTGCTGGCGCCGTCGGAAGTGTTGTATGAACAAAGCTTGTCGTCTTGCTTCCAATTAGTCTTTCCGGGAATAACAGTGTATCTGCAGATCCCTTTTTGGTAGTTGCGGAACTCTGTGTCCGTGATGACAGATTTGACAGAGATGTCGTAGAACTGGAAGCCGTCGTGGTGCAGGTCCGCCATCCCGATCTCGTCGTTCCCACTCACTCCGTTCACGATCGCATTCCCTAGCCACGCCTCGCCGAAGAGTGTAACAGACCTCGAGATGTCGTGGAACTCGATGGTGTCAATGTCTACCCTGTTCCCCCAATGGAGCAGTCCTTTGTTGCAGGCGTACACCAAGGTGTTCTCAAATTTCATCCACATATTTGTACTCTTCCAGTCAACAAGACCAGGCTCCTTCTCCAAGCGCGTGCTCCTGGCTGCCCTTCCGGACATGTACTTCAGATTCGGTCCATCATACGAAAGCTCACCACCGACATAAATGCACCCACCAGCACTCCAGTAGGCCCCAGACGAGTGTGCTGTATTGCCGTAGAAACGTTTGAAGGGTCGGCTTTGTGGTTCGATCGTTGTGTCAGACTGGAACTCTCCAATGGGTTTCTTAAGGCCGGGGAAGCCAAAGCCAGACCAACCACCAGAGGCCACGTTGCCAATAATTTCGTTGTGGGCGTTGGAAAAGTAGAATCCAGCTGCGGATGCGTCTGCCGGCTGGATGCGCTGACCAGAGGTGAGACCCCCAGCCCCAACATCCTGGTTCACAACCTCACCACTTTGCCCACCGCCAGCGGCAGCCGCACCAATTGGCTTCACATAAGCAGCAAGGTTGTAGCTCACAGTGTTGTTCTCCTCGACCCCGTCCTCCACGTAGAAGCAGTTGCCTGTGGCGTTGAAGGCTACGTTCTCTGTCTCCAGGACCTCGTGGGTCCCGTGGATCACGAAGCACCTGAAGTACGTGTCCCTCGCCACGTTGTCAGAGAAGAAGGACCCCGACCCTGCCCCGAGGAGATGGAAGTGGAACGGGTAGCGTGCCATCGTGTTGGTCTGCCCCATGTAGCGGGTCGCCACACCGGCGAAGCGCCCACGAGACCCTGCGACGATGGTGTGGCCCCCGTACCCCTCTGCGTCGGGAACCCCCTCCATCATCACGTGCCTGCTGAGGAGCCCGACCTCCCCTTGGTACTCGGTCCCTGCGTAGTGGGCGTACTGCAGCGGTGACTCGAACTGAATCAGCATCCCGTCGGGGCTCACAGCCTTGATCGTCATCACCTCGTTCTGGTTGGGCTGCCCGACATCTGTGTCGTCCCAGATCGTCGTCGTCAGCACCACCTCCTGCCCAGGGTACCAGTTCACCGACTGCTGCAGGTAGGCCCTGTCATCCCCTGCCCGCGCCTTCCTCGCAAGCCGTGCCCACGTCGGGTAGAAGCGCCTCCCGAACATGTCGATCTCCCCGCTCCCCACAGCAGCCATCCCCTTGCTCCCGTAGGTCTCCAGGTGAGATGCGGGGTCCCCCTTCGTCCCCCAGAAGGTGATCTTCACGGGGCCCTCCACCCTGCAGGTCGGGGCGCCGATCCGAAGCTTTCCCTTCACCAAGAGGGCCCGTACCTGCAGCGAGATCTCCTCGTCCTTGAAGATGAGCTCAGAGGTGTCGGGGATCTCAATCTTGTCGTACTGCCCCACGAAGGAATCCTTCCCGACCACCACCTTCGTGTTTCCAGGGATTGTCAGGGACCCGGTGGCCGCCCCGAACTGTGCCTCCCAGGTCACGAGCCCAGGCTCCGTCCAAGGGCAGGCCGTTTGCGAGGTGAGCTCTGCAGCAGGCGGCGCAGGTGGCTGCACCATCACGAACTTCTCGCTGAAGGAAGGGAGCGTGGGGGGAGCGGCCTTCGACTCAGCGTTCCTGTTCAAGCAAAAGTCCGTGAACGAGAAGTGCGTCTCCTTTGTCGGGCGCGCTGAGAGGTAGAACCGCACCCAGATCGACGAGGCCGCATTGTCGAAGTTCACCTGCGACGTCCATGTCTGCTCGTAGCGGAACCACCCACTCCCGATGTCTGTCTTGGTGAAGGGTGTCTCCACCCCGCCGATCACGTTCTCCGGCTTATCCTGTGTGTAGTTCGTCGGCCAGATTGTGTCCTTCGTGTAGGTGGTCTCCATCCCCTGCTTGAAGAGGACAAGCTGCGGCTCGAATGCGAGGTTCGGGTCCTCCTCCCCGGACAGCTTCATGTCGAAGGTGATGGAGTACGACATGCCCTTCTTGAAAGTGGGGACGGTCGCCGTGTACTTCAGGTACATGTACCAGTCCCCCCAGGCACGGATGGTGAAGGTGCTCATCGTGGAGTTGACCTCCTGCTTGTTCCCCCCTGCAACCCATTCGCTCCCTCCTTGAATGGGGGTGTACTCACGGCCGCATGTGGACTCTGCAGCGATGGCGATCGTCGCTGGGATCGCGGGGCTTGGGGGTGTGGGGAACTGTGCAGCCGCGGAGGCAGCAAGCAGCACCGCCGCAAGAAGGCGGAACATTAAGGAAGTACTTTGTAACTGTGAATAATTAATTTGAGGAGACATGCATATTGAAAAAAAAAAAAAAAGAAAGGTGGTATGAAGAAGTTTGAGATATAGGCATACAAGAGTGCCACACACAGACTATAAGATATAGAGACTGTTTTTTTTTTCCAGGAAAAAAATGAAAAGGATTTATCCTCCTGTCTTTTCCTTTTTTTTCCCCTTTTATTGTGGGCCATATTTCGGTGTCGCTGAAGACTTGCAACCAATATTCTTCGTTTCTTTTTGTTTGTTGCAAGATACAATAGCATAAATTATTAACCCCCCCCTTTTTTTTTTAAAAAGCTCATCGGGAGTGCGGCAACACACAAAAAACGAGAGAAAAACGAAAAAGAAAGGAGAGACATTGTCTTAAGCTTTATTTCTTTCATTCTTTTTTTTCTTTTTTTTTTTCTTTTCCTTTCTTTTTTTATTTATTTATTTTTTTTTCTTCTTCTGTTCTATTTCTTTTCACTGCTGTACATTCTCAATGAGAAAGGAAAAACAACAAAAAGAGAAACACGAAAAAAAAAAAAAAAAAGGTGTCTTTGAAGGGAACCTGCAGTATGTGACAGGATCGCCTAACGACAATCAACTCATCTAGTGTTTGATCCCTTCTGTCGTGGTAGTGCCTTAGGCCCGTCGTAGTATCTCATCAGCAGCTTGGGCGTGAAACCAACTAGCGAGTTGTTGAGGATGCAATGCGTTCGCATTTGTTCCTCTAGGATCGAGTGGGTGACCTTCGGGGACGCGAAGATCGGACGAGTGGAGTATCCAGTGACGGCACGGCTGTGGAGCCCTAGGGTGCGTAGTGAGTGTACTGACTTCATAGTTTTTGCCGGAATCAGATGATTCCCCGTCCCTTTTAGATGGATCCTTTCTAAGACGCTGAGAATTCTGCCGAGCTTTCTCGCCCAGCATGCTATGTCTTCACCACCCATGTGGAGCCTTTCCGTTGCAATGAGGTCGACCGCCAGTTCCGCCTTAGAAACTTGCCCGCCGTCCTCGCCCCATTTTAGGGCCTTTAGCCAGTTGAGACAAATGGGATTAGGCCTGGGAAGTATTTCTTCTGCAGCCCATGCTCGTGGTACCAAGGGAGAGGTTTCGGGGTTAAGAGGTTCCCCGGTCGGAATGGTCTATTCCAGAAATGCTGTTTGGAGTACCTGACCTGCTTGTCGGCGTGCAAGTTCTCGAGCTTGCCTGCCACTTCTGCTAGCATCAGGTGGAGCTCCTTGACCCTCGATAGGCTGATGTCCAAGTCCGAGGTAATGATGCCGTGTACGCGGGTGCAGATTGGCCAGTTGATGTGCTCTTGCACCAGCCATTCGCGGTCGGCGTTGGCCGTTCTAAAACCGGTGTGTGCCGGGCAGTGCCAAATTGTATGCTGCAGGAGGTCGCTGGTCCCGCCCCTAATGTCGAAGGCATCCAAGGCAAAAAAAAAAAAAAACGGAGAGAGGGAAAAAAGAAAAGAAAGGAAAATACCGTTCAAGAAATGGGTTCATGAATATAGAAAAAAGAGAGTTTGTGAGAGCCGAGGAGGAACCCCAGCGTTGGCTTACCCTATAAAGTCTTGATCAAAATACCCCATCTTGACAAAAATAAAATAAAAAGAAGTGACGACAATGAAGAGCTAGGGGAAAAAGGACCTTTTTCCTTTTTTTTTTGGGAAAAAGTATTTTTTTTAGAGACGATAAAAAGTTTTAAAGTGTAACAAAATATCATTTGCATCTGACCACATAAGGCAAGAGTGCAAGCGGCGAGGCACATCAGCGCTGCCGCTCCCAGCTGCAACTTCTTTCATGCTGGCTTGCTGAGGCACCAATTTTTATTTTTTTCTCGTTTGCTACGCCTCAGCAAAGTCTTTGGTCGCCAGAAGTACTTTTCTCCGTTTTTCTTTTCTTTTTTTTAAAACATTGAAAAACAAACTATCAAGTTCACGGGAAAAAAAAAAGAAAAAAAAAGAGAAAGGTAGAACGCAGAGAGAGTTATTAGCTATAAGTTATTTTTAATTTTCTTCATTTTATGGTAGTTTATGTCACTTTTCAGAATAGAAAACTGCCTCGATTGCCCTGATGAAACTGCAATTCGACTGTGAAAATGGGGCTTCGGAGAGTGACGGAAAAAAAAAAAAAAAAAGAAAAACCTCCGGAAATGTGGCATTTAAAAAAAAAGGGGGGGGGGAGGCGAGAGGGGTAGAAATATATAAAAAAATTAGAAAAAACGTCCTCTAAAAAAAAAAAAAAAGAAAAAAAGAAAAGAAATAACACCTATTTGTGTTTCAATCCGTATATCGCTTGCCCTATTATTCTGCGAGAAGGGGGAAAAAAAAAAAAAAAAGCTTCTCACATAAAGGGCCTTAATAAAAACACATGAGAAATCTGAGGCGTAGCAATAGTAAAAGAAAATCTTATTTTCCATCATTTTTTTTTTTGCAAAAGCAGGTATCTTCAGAACTATTAAACGAAGATGGTTTGCGTGGAAAACAAAATTAAAAAAAAAAAAAAAAAAGAGACATTTAAGGGTACCTGCGGTATGTGGCAGGACGCCTAAAAAAGAAACAGGTGAGGCATTGAAAGAAAAAAAAAAAAGAAAAAGAAAGTAAATATACTCCAACTACAGTGATTTAAAAAAAGAAAACAAAGGGCCCTTGATAGGTATTAAGAATAATAATACCAAACAGGGCTTACCCTCTCCCTGGTTCACCCCCTTTCTTGAGCGCAAAACGAATGCTGTTAACAACAGTGTTAGTTAGGCGGCCTTTAGCAAACGCGTTACGGGCAGAAACTTCCAGGTTTCTGCCTACGGCGCAAAAACAACGACCAGCGCTTCTTTTGATTACTCAGGCTTACTTCGCTTTAATAGCTCAAAGAGAACAAAAAAAAAACAATAGAAACAAGGAATTTGATCCAACAAACCTCGGAGAGAACTGGCCTGCATTCAAAGAGAACGAAGCGTCAAGTAAAACGTAAAAAGTATTTTAAAAAAGACAAAGGAGGGGTCTTCACTTCAGACCCTGACTAGCTCGTTAGGTCCGGTCTTCCCCATAGCAGCCATCTCCGGTCCCTCCAGCACGCTTAGGAACTGGCCTAGATCGATCTCGGTGTCGCGCTTCCTCTTCTTCATAGCCGCCAAGGCACCGACCATGCACATGCACAACACGCCCAAGGCAACGAGGAGCCAGACCCACCAAGGGATCCCGCTGCTGCCGTCGTCGTCCTCTTCCTCCGGCTCCAGCGCGGTGCCCCCCTTCACGCACACCCCTTTCCTGTCGCACGCCCCTTCCACTCCGTCCAGCACGCAGCGTGCCCCTTCCCCCAACCCGTCGCACCCAACATCCGGTGCCGGTGTCATCGCGTTCCCCACCCCGGGTTCCGCCGTCTCAGGGGCCCGTGTCGCGGTAGGGGACGCAGTCGGAGTCGAGGTGGGGACAGCTGTTGTCCCAGGGACAAGGGTGGCCGGTGCTCCTGTTTCGGGTGCCTGTGTCGGGGTCGCTGTAGGGACAGCCGTCGTCCCAGGGACAAGGGTGGCGGGTGCCCCTGTGTTCGGTGCCGAGGTCGGAGTCGAGGTGGGGACAGCCGTTGTCCCGGGTACAAGGGTGGCCGGTGCCCCCGTTTCGGGTGCCTGTGTCGGGGTCGCTGTGGGAACGGCTGACTGTCCAGGGACAAGGGTCGCAGGAGCCCCCGTGGGCCCAGCGGTGGGGGTCGCTGTGGATGGGGCCTGCGTGGGAGCCGCTGTCGGCGATGCCGTGTCCCCGGGAGACAGTGTCGTCGGTGTCTTCGTGACAGGTGATCCGCTCGGGACACCCGTCGGGCCTGCCGTGTCGGGGGAGGTTGTGGGCGTCGCGGTCGGGACCGCCGTGTCCCCAGGTGACAGGGTGGCCGGGACCTCTGTCTTTGGTGCGCCCGTCGGCTCTGCTGTGGGTGTCAAGGTTGGCGTCCCGGTCGGGATCGCCGTGTCAGGGGCCGTCGTGGGGACAGCCGTCGGCTCCGCCGTCTTCCCGGGAACCAAGGTGGTTGGCGCATCGGTCACAGGTGCCCCCGTCGGCTCTGCTGTCGGTGTTGCGGTCGGAACTGCCGTGCTTGGCGCCGAGGTGGGGGTTGCTGTCGGGACCGCCGTGTCGGGTGCTGTTGTGGGGACAGCCGTCGGCTCCGCCGTCTTCCCGGGAACCAAGGTGGTTGGCGCATTGGTCGCAGGTGCCTCCGTCGGCTCTGCTGTCGGAACTGCCGTGCTTGGTGCCGAGGTGGGGGTTGCTGTGGGCACTGCCGTGTTGGGTGCTGTTGTGGGGACAGCCGTCGGGGCTGCTGTGTTAGGTGCCGTCGTTGGGACTGCCGTTGGCCCCGCCGTGTCGGGAGCGTTCGTCGGAGATGCGGTGGGGACCGTCGTATCGGGGGAGCTGGTGGGGATGGCCGTGGGAACAGCCGTGTCTGGAGCACCAGTTGGCATGGCAGTGGGAACAGCTGTTACAGGAGCACTGGTGGGCATTGCTGTGGGAGTGACTGTTTCCGGAGCGCTGGTGGGCACTGCCGTCACAGGCGACTGGGTGACAGGAGAAGTTGTAGCTGGTGATCCCGTCGGCTCTGCTGTAGGGATGGCCGTTGGCTCCGCCGTGTCAGGAGCCGTTGTGGGGACAGCGGTCGGTTCTGCCGTCTTTCCAGGGGACAGGGTGTCGGGTGCCGTTGTGGAAGGCGCACCTGTCGGGACAGCGGTTGCAGGTGCCGTGGTCGCAGGTACCCCGGTGTCAGGTGCCGTAGTTGGGACAGCCGTTGGCTCTGCAGTGTCGGGAGCGTTCGTCGGGGATGCGGTGGGGACCGTCGTGTCGGGGGAGCTGGTGGGGATGGCCGTAGGAACAGCTGTGCTTGGAGCGCTGGTGGGCACTGCAGTTGGCATGGCAGTGGGCACTGCCGTCACAGGCGGCTGGGTGACAGGAGAAGTTGTAACTGGTGCTCCTGTCGGCTCTGCTGTTGGCTCCGCCGTGTCAGGTGCCGTTGTGGGGACAGCGGTCGGTTCTGCCGTCTTTCCAGGGGACAGGGTATCGGGTGCCGTTGTGGAAGGCGCACCTGTCGGGACAGCGGTTGCAGGTGCCGTGGTCGCAGGTGCCCCGGTGTCAGGTGCCGTAGTTGGGACTGCCGTTGGCCCCGCAGTGTCGGGAGCGTTCGTCGGGGATGCGGTGGGGGTCGTTGTGTCAGGAGCGTTGGAAGGCATGGCTGTAGGTACAGTCGTGACAGGAGAAGTAGTGGGGATAGCCGTAGGGACAGATGTGTCTGGAGCGCCGGTGGGCGTGGACGTGGGAATAACCGTGTCTGGGGCGCCAGTTGGCACTGCTGTGGGGGTGACTGTGTCTGGTGCGTTGGTAGGAACAGCTGTAGGGACAGTAGTATCAGGTGCATTCGTTGGCACTGCTGTGGGGGTGACTGTGTCAGGACTAGTAGTTGGAACAGCTGGTGCCAATGTGTCAGGGGCTGGCGATGTTGGGCATCCCTCGGTCCACGCAGGAATCTTATGCGTGACAGAACAGAAGCCATCACCGTTGGCCGTGCACGAGGCTTGAATAGTGATCGTCCAGTCTTTATCAACGTCGTACACCCACGTGTTGTCTCGCTCAAACTTCGAAGAGTCCGCCATGCCTGTGCTCTTCTTCAGCATCAAGATGAGGTTTTCCCCGTCAAAGAAGTACTTCGTGTGAGGGTTCGCCCACAGGTCCGCAAGGTCAGTCGCCAGAGTATACGTCATGTCAAGTGGGGTGTTCCACCTGTGGGACCCCTTCACTGTGAACGTGGTCCCGCTGGGATAAGTGGCCGCGAATCGCAGTGGTGCTCCATTCGGGACTTGCGCAGGGCTGATGGTGAGGTGCTTTGCGGCACCTCCGTCGAGAGCAAGGAACCAGCCAGTCCCCGCGATACCTGTGATCCCCGCATTCTGTGTGATAGGAGACGATCGCAGGGCGTCACCATGATCAGGACCGTGGCCCCACAGAGCGATGTACCCAACGTCACAGTCACCCCAATCTGCTTCCTTACCAGGACGGCACACGCCAGGCACTCTGACCCCGCCTTTCGACCCTGCAATGTCTGGGGTCATGATTATAATGTTCGCAACCTCTCTCTCCGGGAAACCTGCCGGCTTCTTCGGGCACAGCCACGTTTGCCACAGTGGTTCAAGACGACAGTCGTCGCACACATTCCACCAGTCCTTGTTCGAACCAACTATGGTAGGGCGGCCCTCTCCAGTCGCAGATCCGTCGAAGTCGATGAAGTTGAAGAAGCGAGAAGCACCGTTGTTCGCGATCTTCAGGCTGATGTACTGGCTGGGGTCCACATTTGTGTACTTTATGTTGTTCACTGCACTGATCTGCTGCGGTTTGAACTCGTCGGAATGAAAGAGCGCTGACCAGATGATGTTGTTGTGCGCATAGGCGTTGCCACCGGCGGCGCAGTAAGAGTCGTCAAATAAGTAGTTCGTCTTCCCTGGGATGGTCACCTTGCGGCATGTCCCCTGTTCGTAGTTTCGGAATTCCGTGTTCGTGATGACAGACTTGACGTTGACGTCGTAGAACTGGAAGCCGTCGTGGTGCAGGTCCGCCATCCCGATCTCGTCGTTCCCACTCACCCCGTTCACGATCGCATTCCCAAGCCACGCCTCGCCGAATATGGTCACAGCACGAGCAATGTCATGGAACTCGGCTTGTTCCACCTCTACGCGTTGCCCCCAATGAAGCACCCCCACGTTGCAAGCGTACATCAAGGTGTTCTCCAGCTTTGTCCACACCTGCGTTCCTTCCCACCTCTGATAGCCAGGCTCCTTCTCAAGACGTGTGTTTCTGTTGATCATCCCTGATTCATAGCGCAGCTTCGTCCCCTCATACATCAACTCACCGCCGACATAAATGCACCCACCAGCACTCCAGTAGGCCCCAGAAGAGTGTGCTGTGTTGCCGTAGAAACGTTTGAAGGGTCGGCTGCGTGGTTCGATCGTTGTGTCAGACTGGAACTCTCCAATGGGTTTTCCCAGGCCAGGGAAGCCGAAACCAGACCAACCACCAGAGGCCACGTTGCCAATAATATCGTTGTATGAGTTGGAGAAATAAAACCCAGCTGCGGATGAGTCCACTGGCTGGATGCGCTGACCAGAGGTGAGACCCCCAGCCCCAACATCCTCCATGACAACCTCACCACTTTGCCCACCGCCAGCGGCAGCCGCACCAATTGGCTTCACATAAGCAGCAAGGTTGTAGCTCACAGTGTTGTTCTCCTCGACCCCGTCCTCCACGTAGAAGCAGTTGCCTGTGGCGTTGAAGGCTACGTTCTCTGTCTCCAGGACCTCGTGGGTCCCGTGGATCACGAAGCACCTGAAGTACGTGTCCCTCGCCACGTTGTCAGAGAAGAAGGACCCCGACCCTGCCCCGAGGAGATGGAAGTGGAACGGGTAGCGTGCCATCGTGTTGGTCTGCCCCATGTAGCGGGTCGCCACACCGGCGAAGCGCCCACGAGACCCTGCGACGATGGTGTGGCCCCCGTACCCCTCTGCGTCGGGAACCCCCTCCATCATCACGTGCCTGCTGAGGAGCCCGACCTCCCCTTGGTACTCGGTCCCTGCGTAGTGGGCGTACTGCAGCGGTGACTCGAACTGAATCAGCATCCCGTCGGGGCTCACAGCCTTGATCGTCATCACCTCGTTCTGGTTGGGCTGCCCGACATCTGTGTCGTCCCAGATCGTCGTCGTCAGCACCACCTCCTGCCCAGGGTACCAGTTCACCGACTGCTGCAGGTAGGCCCTGTCATCCCCTGCCCGCGCCTTCCTCGCAAGCCGTGCCCACGTCGGGTAGAAGCGCCTCCCGAACATGTCGATCTCCCCGCTCCCCACAGCAGCCATCCCCTTGCTCCCGTAGGTCTCCAGGTGAGATGCGGGGTCCCCCTTCGTCCCCCAGAAGGTGATCTTCACGGGGCCCTCCACCCTGCAGGTCGGGGCGCCGATCCGAAGCTTTCCCTTCACCAAGAGGGCCCGTACCTGCAGCGAGATCTCCTCGTCCTTGAAGATGAGCTCAGAGGTGTCGGGGATCTCAATCTTGTCGTACTGCCCCACGAAGGAATCCTTCCCGACCACCACCTTCGTGTTTCCAGGGATTGTCAGGGACCCGGTGGCCGCCCCGAACTGTGCCTCCCAGGTCACGAGCCCAGGCTCCGTCCAAGGGCAGGCCGTTTGCGAGGTGAGCTCTGCAGCAGGCGGCGCAGGTGGCTGCACCATCACGAACTTCTCGCTGAAGGAAGGGAGCGTGGGGGGAGCGGCCTTCGACTCAGCGTTCCTGTTCAAGCAAAAGTCCGTGAACGAGAAGTGCGTCTCCTTTGTCGGGCGCGCTGAGAGGTAGAACCGCACCCAGATCGACGAGGCCGCATTGTCGAAGTTCACCTGCGACGTCCATGTCTGCTCGTAGCGGAACCACCCACTCCCGATGTCTGTCTTGGTGAAGGGTGTCTCCACCCCGCCGATCACGTTCTCCGGCTTATCCTGTGTGTAGTTCTTCGGCCAGATGACGTCCTTCGTGTAGGTGGTCTCCATCCCCTGCTTGAAGAGGACAAGCTGCGGCTCGAATGCGAGGTTCGGGTCCTCCTCCCCGGACAGCTTCATGTCGAAGGTGATGGAGTACGACATGCCCTTCTTGAAAGTGGGGATGGTCGCCGTGTACTTCAGGTACATGTACCAGTCCCCCCAGGCACGGATGGTGAAGGTGCTCATCGTGGAGTTGACTTCTTGCTTGTGCCCCCCTGCAGCCCAGTCGCTCCCCCCTTGAATGGGGGTGTACTCACGGCCGCATGTGGACTCACCTTCAATCTCGATGCTGGCAGGGATCGCGGGGCTTGGGGGTGTGGGGAACTGTGCAGCCGCGGAGGTAGCAAGCAGCACCGCCGCAAGAGGGCGGAACATGTGTGTGCAACGGTGGAATCTGTGAGGAGTGAAGTAAACAGGAAGAAGGGAAAAAAAGAATATGCAGACGACGTATGACGAATGGGTTGATATGATGGTTTAAATATGACCACTATGACTATGCCTCTTCTTCTTCTTCTTCCTCCTCTTCTTCGTCGTCCCCACCGTCCTCCATCTCTTCACCTTCTTCCATCTCCTCTCCTTCTTCCATCTCTTCATCTTCTTCTTCTTCGTCTTCTTCCTCAGCCTCTGGACCCACTCCGTCCTTGTCTTGTACTCTGTGCATGAGTTCCGCCACTGCGCTGTCTAGTGCAATGAAAAGGGCCTCAGTGAATGTGCCATAGCTATTTTTTTTTTATATTAATATTATGAAATACTGTAAAACCGATCAAGTCCGAACGGAAAAAAAAAAACAATTCAGGTCCGGAGAGGGAAGGATTAAGGGTTCGGGTCTTTATGCGGTTCGGTACTTTTCGCCTTAAAAGCCATCGTCTTCCCAGTTCTAGGCAGAGAAGTCGTGGGTAGGGGGCAGGGCGGTAGGGGGTAGGGTAGGTGCCAACGAATGATACGAAAATGTTAAAGGACAGGAACAGTATCCCTCACATCGACGCCTGCCACTTCAGGGGGAGTGGAGACCTTGGTGTTCGATGTGTAAGCGAACCTATAACCGATAAGTCCTTCCTGGGTTGTACTTGCCATGTCGACCGGGTACATGTTCTTATCTGTCATAAGGCGTGGTGTGGCATAAAAGGAAAAGAGATCACGGACGTAGCAAGCAACGGCGTCCCCCCCCAAAGAAGTTCCGGTCCACGGAGCTCTCCGGAGCTTTCCGGTAATTCTTCCTTTCGGAATTAATTGTTTTACAGTATTGGAATTATTCGGACCCCCCCTTTTTATATTTTTCTTCTTTCTTTTCTCGTTTGTTCTTTGTTCATACCCAAGACCTACTGCGTCGGTTGGTTTTCTCCCCCAGATGAAGATCTCCCATTTCTGCCCCTTCACCCCCATGCTCCCGTACCTCGCCTTTCTTCCCGTGACCAGGGGCTCTCTGCCCAAGGCGTCCTTCATCAGCTTCCAGAGGTCCTCGGTCTTTTTGTAAAGCTCAGCCTTTCCAGTAGGGTTCTCCTTTGTTATTCTGGGTAGGGTCTTCGCTAGCCACTTCTTACGAAGCTTGGCCATGGCGGAGCCCTGGAGAGGCTCGGTGGGGTGCGGCTTTGCGGAAATGTCGACGGCGGCGCCTCCAGAGCTACCCTTCTGCTTGACGACCTTCTTTTCCTGCGATACCTTGTATTTCTTAGCTCCCAGCTGCATGGGAGTGAGCCCTTCCTCATGGCCCCTCACTCTCTTTAAGCTTGGTGCCGCCACAGATACAGGCACCTTGGCCTTCAAACGGAATCGCTTAGCGGTCGCTGACATGTTAACTGAAAACCTTTAAGAAATAATCTTCTTTTGTAAAGAATACAGCCAACCATTGCAATAATAACAATAAACTAGGGGGGGGGGGGGCGTAAGTAATATAAAACAGATTCTTTTTTTTCTCTTTTTTTTGTTTCTTTTTCTTTTTTCTTCTTTTTGCACTTACTAAAAAGGGCAGGCCTCGCCTGTTTTCTCTTTTTTTCTTGCTAAGATGCTTTTGAAAAAAAAAAAAAAAAAAAAAAAAAAAAAAAAAAAAAAGACACGTTATATGAATGCACTCAGGATTGGAAAAAAAAAGAAGAGAAAAAAAAAAAAAAAAAAAAAAAGAGAATTTCTTTGTCCCTTATAGGCCGAAAGTCTCAGTAGCGAACAACATTGTACTGAGGCTGGTGGGGATAAAGCGGATTTCCCGTGGGGGGCTGATAGTACATTGCCTGAGTCCCCATGTTAGGAGGCATCGGCTGGTAGACAGGAACAGTACTCAGTGGGTAAGCGGTGTTGGCGGTGTCTTGGTTCTGCCGTTTCCGAGCCTGTCGGGCTGCAATGTACATACAGGTTCCGAAGGCTACAAGCCCCCCTGTCACCCAAAACACAATACTGTAAACATATCTATCGTTCTCCCTAGAAGGAGCACGGGTAGGCGGAGAGGAGGTAGAAGGAGATGGAGTAGCTGGCGAAGCTGTGTCATCGCCCCCTACTGGGGCTGTGATCGTTGAGGTGCTGTTGTCGTCATCCCCGAGCACCGAAACCCCCCTTGCTACCTGAGCACTGAAGGAGATGAGAAGGAAAACGGCAGTTGTTGATTTCAACATATGTTTTTTGGTGCCACCTCTCCCCCCTCCCCCCACCCCCTTCCTTTTTTCTTTTTTTTATCCACTGTATTAAGTGTAAAGCGAAAAATCCCGAAAGGAAACGGCTATGTAAAGGTAAACACTGCCAGAGGGACCGAACGAAAGGTGCCTCGCGAAGATGCGGGGAGGCGGCAACGATCATGGCGGAGGACGACGGCCTCGCCAAGGATGATGTCATGCACCGGACAAACGCCTCTGGAATGCCCGTGCACGTGCTCGGCTGAAGGCTGGGGCTCCTCAAGAACTTGAACCCCCTATTTATTTGGGGTTTTTGAAGATACTTACTCTTTTGGGGCTTTAGAAGGAAAGCGATGCTCGTCACTGAAATTAGACAGCTGGAACTCAGCCCTATTCTCACAGCAGAGCGCAGAGCGAAGGAGCGTTAGATCTACGCAGAACGACAACAGCTGTTTACGCAGATGTCATGGGGAAAAAAAGATTCAGCCTTAACGAAGACAGGTCTGTTTCCCACCCCGAGAAAAAAAACGCGGGTGCTTTTCTCTTCCGGATTTCTTCGTTTTACGTGTTGGTTTAATATGACATTCAAAAGAACAATAAATAGACAAGAGAAGGCAGGGAACAATGGGTTTCAAAAAAAAAAAAAGAAAAAAACACATGGTCGCCGTAAAAAAGATAAATTGCCGTTGGAGAAAAACACAAAAAAGAAAAAAAAAAAACCTCACCTCATTCTCATTTTGCATAAATCATACAATCTTTTCTTTTTTTTTTTATTTCTTTCTTTTCTTTTTCATTCAAGAAAGAATCGGTAAATGGGGGGGGGACGGTGGGGAGAGAAGAAGAAAAGAGGAACGAGGAGAAGAAGAGGAAAAAAAAAAAAGAGTTATAACCAACGGCTTCTCAGGCAAAAAAAAAAAAAAAAAGAACGGGGACTGGAAAAAAAAAAAAGAAATCTAAAGGTCACTCCAAACATAGGAGGAGGGGGACATTGGGGGGATTCATTACACTTTCTTTCTTTTTCCCTCCTACTCGTCCGTGAACTTAACCGAGTACCTCTTCTGCATATCGGGCACCTTAGCAAGTACCTTCGAAAAGTCCGCAGCCGTAAGCTCCAACTTATTCTCAACATTAACAGACGCGAAGATCCTAGTCGCCATTGAATTACACGCTTCCCGTAGATTGGGGATTTCCTCGTTGGTGATGTCTGGACGGGCAAATTTCGGTGTAGGAAACGACCCTTTAGGCCAACCAGGACGGACCTTGGGACCCACAGGGTCCTGGAACAATGTAGCTTCGGCAGCTAAACACCATAAATCACGAAGCCCTGTGGTGACTTCCAACAGAGCGCGAATGTCTTCCTCACGAATATTTCCACTGCCATCGAAATCGAATAGCCGGTAGGCGACCTCGGATTTTATTTGAGGTGGGGCGTCTTGGTTTAAACAAGATGCCATGGTGACGAATGCGTCAAAACTCATGCCTTCTTCGTTGTCCCTGAAGATCTCGTACACGCGCGGGGCGAATGGATTGCAGTTGAACCACGGCATCAACAGAAACTGTTGCAGCCGGAGCAGTTTGGTTCCTCTGTCCCCTTCGTCTCCGTACCATACCTTAGGATCGCTGGTACAGTCCTCCTTCGGGAGCTCCGCGTCTTCAAGAACCTCTGGAATACCCAACGGATCCGTCGCAAGAGTAAACCTCACAAACTCCCTGTACAGAACCTTCAGCTCCGTCTCGCTCACATACAACGCAGACGTTTTAATGTCAAGCGTGTCCTGCTTCAAGGGGAACCGCTTTGAAAAACAATCGCCCATTTTTTTTTTTTCTCTTTTTTTTTCCCCCCCTTCTTTCTTGGTGTTGGGGAATTAAAAAAACGAAAAAAATAAAAATAAACGACACTAGTAATACCGATACACGGCGGGGTCATATTCAGTGGGCTCGTATCGTGTGTAAGGATAGACGGCATACTCCTCTTCAGAATACACGTTCTGCTTCTCGCTTTGAAGGTGATAGTAATCAATTTCATCAGGAGCGTCGTAACCTTGATAGTAAGGGTGTGTACTTTTGAGGGGTTCTGTGGGGCCGTATTCGGCAGGCCAGTCATATGAGGGGGGTTTTTGGTGGTGCGGAGTGGCTTCACGCTGCAAAGCACGCTGGAGACGTTCTTCATGTGAGAGAGTGGTGTCGTCGAAGGAGTTTTGATTGGGTTTGTTAACGTCCCAGTGGGTGTCCTCGATGGTTTCAAGCACACCCTCAACGGAGGAACGCGAACCTGCGTTTTTGAAACACGGCAGGACGATGCTGTCCCACATCTCCTGAGGGCAGTGTTCCGGGCGGTCGAGTATCCCGCCGTTTTGAACGAAACCCCACACTTCTTTTTGCGTTTTGTTCAGGTAGTAATAAGGATGCCTCCCTCCCGAGAACAATTCCCACATCAAAACTCCAAACGACCACACATCGTAACCAGTTGTTGCCTTCCGTGTGTCAGGTTTCACAGCCAACGCTTCAGGCGGTGCCCAGAGAATCGCGATTTTAGGACGGATTTCATCAACACGACAGGCTAGACCGAAATCGCCTAGCTTCCATGACCCATCACGGGACACAAGGACATTACGAGCAGCAATATCGTAATGGCACCGCTCATTGGCGTGGAGGTACAGAAGGGCCTTCCCGATTTGCGTTGTCACACCAAGGAATACCTTGGGGGTCGCGGGGCCAGATTTTCGGAGAACCTTGTCCAAGGATCCCACGCACAGTTCGGTGATCATGTACAGTGCGTTGGTCACGCTGTTGACGCCGAACCCGAAGAACGTAAGAACCGCATTGCAGCGTGCTGTGTGCAACTCGGCGATCTCCCTTTGAAACTCTGCTCTTTGGAATCTGTACAATACTGTCTCGGAAGGCTTCAGTTCCTTCACCGCGACGTCCGCACGAATGGCTTCATACCTGGCGCAGTACACCCTCCCGAAGGATCCGATTCCTATCTCCTTCCACGACGACGGGTCCAAAACCTCAAGTTCGATTTTTGAAGATCCTATCAACGGTGGTGCGGCAAACGGGCGGAGATACGACGCGGCGTGCTGTGCGCCGGGGATGTTCTTCTTCGCGCAATCCAGCGCGAGGTGGTACGGGGTTTGGTTGGCGGCGTTGGTGAGGTTCGGGTCGCAGTTGTGCTCGAGAAGCACCTTTAACAGCCTCGGGGAATGCCCGTACGTCCTCACCGCGATGTGGAAAGGCGTGTTCTCATAGTCATCTACCTTCGTTATCCCTGCCGGGTACGCTTTGATCCACGGAAGCAAAATAGCCATCAATGTATCATCATCCGTTGTTTTTCGAAACCGGTGTGGTGCGGCGGCATTGAACAACGCGTGGAAAAGATTCCCTCCTAAGTCTTCTCCAACATCAACGCGTGCACCATGTGACAAAAGGAAATCCGAGAGTTCGGGTAAGAACCCCAGCCCGCTGATGGCCCAGTACAGAGTTGAGAATGAAGTGGGGCCGTATCCGAGATTGACGTCTGCTCCGCAAGCGATAAGCTCTTCCATGAACCGGAAAGGTCGCTGCCAGTCCTTTATCGAAGGGTAACGCTGGCAGAGGACGTCTAAGGCAGTCATCTTGGAGGTGTTTCTTAGATTTACATCCGCGCCAACTTCTGATAGATATCTTATTACAGCAACTACGCCTTCAACGGACATTGTCGACCATGCGTGTTGTTGGATGTACTCGAGTAGTATGGTGCTGCCGTTCGCGTTGAGGAGGTCGTTGGGGCCTACCTCGCTTGGGCATATTGCTTTTATTGCGGTTGCATTGCCTTGGCGGACTGCCTCCATGGTCTTCATGTAGGTTTTTGTGTTTGTTTTTATGAGGGACTTCGGGTGGTCCATCTTCCCGCCTATTGCAGTCTCCATCAGCATGTTGTTTTGATCGATGCAGTTCTGCTCCTGGATGTCGGACACTGTTTTCATGAGCTTCTCACTGATCTTGTCCTTGAGCCTTTCGATCTCGTCCGGTGTTGTCCCTGGAACGGGGTTTCCATCCGCTGCACCTTCTTCCTCACTCATATTGTTTTTTTTTTTTTTTTTTTTTTAATGCTGTAAAGGAGGTGACAAAATGTCCAGATTGGTAAACTCCCCTGATAGACACGTTTGCCCAGACCCTTGAAACTATATATATGATATGAAGTGCCACCGATGTCATTGAGTTCTCTCTTCTGAAACGAGCACTGTATCTGCTGCTTCTTCGTTTGGAATGAGCTTTCTGCCATCAACCTCCTCTGTTCAGATGTTCCCACCTAGCAAAAGCTGGATACCGTTGCCCGTAAGCCAAGGCCTTTCAAGATTCCCGGACTCGAAAAAAAGAGTCGGCTGATTGTTTGTGCAAGCCGGAACAATTCTTTTCAAAATTTGTTTACTTGCAAAAAAGTTTTTGAAGTAAAAAAAAAAAGTAAATAAAAAAATAAAAAATAAATAAAGAAAAATAAAATATAGGGGTAAAGGAGGCCCCCCGTATCCTAGAAAAAAAAAAAAAGAAAGGTGTCGTTCGGAAAGTGCGTGCAACTCTACCCGACAAAAAGGTAAGAGAGAGAAAACAAATTAACAGTAACAGGGGGAGGGAGCCTTGAAAAGAGATTGTTAGGAGCTACGTCCTATTCATCCTTTCTTAGAACTCGGTTTAAAGAAGAAGAAAAAAAAGAGCTAAAACAGTCTATATATTTGTTGTTGCATAGGATACTATGTATCATATGTCTTTTTCATTTGGGGAAAGCAAAACCGTCCAGTTTCGGGTTGAGAGGTTTTTTTTTGGGGGGGTATTTCTCTTTTTCTTCTTCTTTCGTTTGTTTTCATTCATCTGGATAACATGGTGATGAGGAAGGCTTTGGGCTGTTGAGCTACCCCAAATGGGATAGGGTCATCTTCCCTTCACCGAAGGTGATGAGCACAGACATGATGTCGCTGTCACCGCCACCCCCAGTTGTATCTTATGAAATGAATTAAAAAGAAAGAAATAGACAAGAGCTTAAGAGCAGAAGGGGAGAGAAAGAAGCTTTCAAACTCAGCAAAAAAGGGCGGTTGCCTGAAAACTAATGAATTAAAAAGAAATAAAATTGTAATCTTTTCTTTTTTTTAATGGTGAGATAGGAGGCTCCTGTCTTGGAACGTCCCCCCTTGTCTCTACTTATCTACCCCCTTTAAATAAAAGAAGAAGAAAAAAAAAAGAGATAAACAAAAAATGTTGTAGATCGATTCATTCTTTTCTTGTTATTTGCATTTTTGTTGCAATTCCTATTTTTTTTGAAGAAAAAAAAGAAGCATTACGATTAACAGTGGTCTCTGAGCCTGCACAACAAGAAAGCGAGTAAAAGGAAGACAGGTCGTGTCAGCATAACCATGCCAGCACAACCCGCCATCACTCTTCCGTCACAAGCCTAAAGGGAGGAAAAGATAAAAAGAGGAACCGGGAAGTTCAAGGAAGTGAATTTTTGCAAGAAGGAAAAAAAGAAAACGATACTAGAGAAAAAAAGAGACATTGACGCCTACTTTAGAATACTAGTAAAATTTAAAAAAAATGCAGACAAAAAAGGCTGCCAAGACACCGAAAAAAAACACATCTTGAAACTTTTTAAGTGCGCCACTGGGGGAGGTCTGTTTCTAAAGCGGTGATTTTAAATAGAAGTATGAAAGGCCGCTCTTTTGACACACATTTTAATTCAAAATAGGTGCAAATTGAAATAGCGTGTCTTCAATTCCTCCTTATCCACCGCAGAAAGCACGCCCTCCACACAAAATAAAAGAATTAATCAAAGATGGAATAATAGGATAATAGGTTGTGTTTCCCCCTCTCACTCACAGGAGGAGTGCCATGTCCGAAGGTGATGAGCACAGACATGATGTCGCTGTCACCGCCACCCCCAGTTGTATCTTATGAAATGAATTAAAAAGAAAGAAATAGACAAGAGCTTAAGAGCAGAAGGGGAGAGAAAGAAGCTTTCAAACTCAGCAAAAAAGGGCGGTTGCCTGAAAACTAATGAATTAAAAAGAAATAAAATTGTAATCTTTTCTTTTTTTTAATGGTGAGATAGGAGGCTCCTGTCTTGGAACGTCCCCCCTTGTCTCTACTTATCTACCCCCTTTAAATAAAAGAAGAAGAAAAAAAAAAGAGATAAACAAAAAATGTTGTAGATCGATTCATTCTTTTCTTGTTATTTGCATTTTTGTTGCAATTCCTATTTTTTTTGAAGAAAAAAAAGAAGCATTACGATTAACAGTGGTCTCTGAGCCTGCACAACAAGAAAGCGAGTAAAAGGAAGACAGGTCGTGTCAGCATAACCATGCCAGCACAACCCGCCATCACTCTTCCGTCACAAGCCTAAAGGGAGGAAAAGATAAAAAAGAGCAACCAGGAAGTTCAAGGAGGTGAGTTTTTGCAAGAAAGAAAAAAAAGAAAACGATGTTAGAGGTATTCATTTTTAAGTGCGCCACTGGGGGAGGTCTGGCTCTAAAGCGATGGATTGAAATAGAAGAAGTATGAAAGGCCGCTCTTTAATTGCATACATGCCAACCGAATAGCGACCCCTTATCCACCGCAGAAAGCACGCCCTCCGCGAGCACGTCACAAAAAAATAAAAGAATTAATCAAAGATGGAATATAATAGGATAATAGGTTGTGTTTCCCCTCTCATGCACAGGAGGAGTGCCATGTCTCGACCATGTCATCCCCGCAGCAGAGGAGCTCCTTCGGGTCGTGGACGTAGAGCTGCCTCCAGTAGCCCGAAGGGGCATGCTGCAGCCATATCCCCTCCACCAGCAGGTTGTCTGTGCTCGACGTGAAAGCGATCAGGATGGCGCTCTCCACCTCTGCGAACGAGTACGGGCTCCCGCGTACAGGAAGGGTCTGCTCCTCCCCTGCCCCGAGGCCCCACAGTGTTGTCCAGTACCACGAGGGCTCCCCTTTCTTCTCCAGGTGCACCGCGACTGCCCCCGAAGATCCTGCACCCGTTCTGTTTCCTGAGCCGTCCTTCACCTTGATTCGGAAGTTGATTTCCCCCTCCCCGCTGTCAGGGGCAGCAGTTACGTCGGGTTCAGGTGTGTTAGGTTGAGGAGTTGAAGTGGGGACGGGTGTCGGTTGCATAGTTACCCCGGGAGCAGTAGTAGGAATTGCGGTGTCAGGTGCTGGTGTGTCAGGGGCTGGTGTGTCAGGGGCTGGTGTGTCAGGTGCTGTTGTGTCAGGTGCTGGTGTGCCAGGTGCTGGTGTGTCAGGGGCTGGTGTGTCAGGTGCTGTTGTGCCAGGTGCTGGTGTGTCAGGGGCTGGTGTGTCAGGTGCTGGTGTGTCAGGTGCTGGTGTGTCAGGGGCTGGTGTGTCAGGGGCTGGTGTGTCAGGGGCTGGTGTGTCAGGTGCTGGTGTGTCAGGTGCTGTTGTGCCAGGTGCTGGTGTGCCAGGTGCTGGTGTGTCAGGGGCTGGTGTGTCAGGGGCTGGTGTGTCAGGGGCTGGTGTGTCAGGGGCTGGTGTGTCAGGTGCTGTTGTGCCAGGGGCTGGTGTGTCAGGTGCTGTTGTGCCAGGTGCTGGTGTGTCAGGGGCTGGTGTGTCAGGTGCTGGTGTGTCAGGGGCTGGTGTGTCAGGCGCTGGTGTGTCAGGGGCTGGTGTGTCAGGTGCTGTTGTGCCAGGGGCTGGTGTGTCAGGGGCTGGTGTGTCAGGTGCTGGTGTGTCAGGGGCTGGTGTGTCAGGCGCTGGTGTGTCAGGGGCTGGTGTGTCAGGTGCTGTTGTGCCAGGTGCTGGTGTGCCAGGTGCTGGTGTGTCAGGGGCTGGTGTGCCAGGTGCTGGTGTGTCAGGGGCTGGTGTGTCAGGGGCTGGTGTGTCAGGTGCTGTTGTGCCAGGGGCTGGTGTGTCAGGTGCTGTTGTGCCAGGTGCTGGTGTGTCAGGGGCTGGTGTGTCAGGTGCTGGTGTGTCAGGGGCTGGTGTGTCAGGTGCTGGTGTGTCAGGTGCTGGTGTGTCAGGGGCTGGTGTGTCAGGGGCTGGTGTGTCAGGGGCTGGTGTGTCAGGTGCTGGTGTGTCAGGTGCTGTTGTGCCAGGTGCTGGTGTGCCAGGTGCTGGTGTGTCAGGGGCTGGTGTGTCAGGGGCTGGTGTGTCAGGGGCTGGTGTGTCAGGGGCTGGTGTGTCAGGTGCTGTTGTGCCAGGGGCTGGTGTGTCAGGTGCTGTTGTGCCAGGGGCTGGTGTGTCAGGTGCTGTTGTGCCAGGTGCTGGTGTGTCAGGGGCTGGTGTGTCAGGTGCTGGTGTGTCAGGGGCTGGTGTGTCAGGCGCTGGTGTGTCAGGGGCTGGTGTGTCAGGTGCTGTTGTGCCAGGGGCTGGTGTGTCAGGGGCTGGTGTGTCAGGTGCTGGTGTGTCAGGGGCTGGTGTGTCAGGCGCTGGTGTGTCAGGGGCTGGTGTGTCAGGTGCTGTTGTGCCAGGTGCTGGTGTGCCAGGTGCTGGTGTGTCAGGGGCTGGTGTGTCAGGGGCTGGTGTGTCAGGGGCTGGTGTGTCAGGTGCTGTTGTGCCAGGTGCTGGTGTGTCAGGGGCTGGTGTGTCAGGGGCTGGTGTGTCAGGCGCTGGTGTGTCAGGGGCTGGTGTGTCAGGTGCTGTTGTGCCAGGTGCTGGTGTGTCAGGAGCTGGTGTTGGATCGTCGATGGAGCAGCCGTCAGGGACAGTGTTGGGGCTCAGCACGTTGTTTTTGTACGCCCCTTTCCGGTTCCCAGCTGTGTAGTAGTTGCACATCAGGTAGACGCTGATGAGGTTTGACTCTTTTGCGTGGCAGAGAGCACAGCCAATCTCAGTGCTGTCCTTCCACAAGACTTGTGTCATGTGTCCTGTGGTACCGTTATTGGTGGCGGTGTTGTAATCCCAGCAGCCCTCTTCCCCGCAGTACCAAGCCTGTGCGGCGTGGGCAGGGTCGTAGTCGTCGAGCTCCCCGTTGCCCGAAAGCTTCACAATGTTCTCCCCGTAGGACACGCCGTTGTTAAGCGGGGGAGCGTTGTGGGTGAGGGACCCTGTGCTGCAGGTGGTGGTGAATCCCGCGCTGCCGATGGTGTACTCGGCGATGTCGTCGCTGTAGGTGAGGTTGCAGGCACCGTGCTTGGCACGGTATGCGTTGTGCTTAGCGAGGACGCTGTCCTTCTGCCACTGTCCGAGAGCGGAGTAACAAGGCTTGCTCGTCTTCCCAGTGCAGGAACCGGTCTTCACCTCGTCGTAGGTTCCAGGGGCACAAGTGCATTCCGTGCACCCGCCCATCTTAACAAGAGCAGGGCAACCGTGGCCCGGCAGCAGGTCAACGCACTTAAAACCACTGAATGTGTCGGTGCAGGTGTTGGTCGGCTGCTCGCACCACGTGAGGTGCGAATCACAAGCCCACTGCGCGCCTGCCGTGCGTGCACCGCTGTTCAGGTTTGACACAGCTGATGTCCCCAACACCAGATTGTGTGGGTTCTCAACCACCGCAAGAACACTGCCCATGAAAACAGCCGCTATGACTGTCGCCATGTTGTTTTGTTGTTGTTTTTGTGCAAAGTAACCTACGGGAGGGGGATTTCTTTTTCCTCTTCTTTCGTTTGCTTTTTATTCCGGTAGTTCTGAGCGACTAGGCCTTTGTTGTCATCTGGACATGGTGATAGGCAGGCTTGGGGCCTGTTGAGTGACATCGGAGGTTCCCTATGCGTCGAAAAAGAAAGAAATAGACAAAAAGCATAAAAGCAGAAGGGGAGTGAGGAAGAAAAGGAGATTTAAAAGAGAGTAAGAAGCTTTCAAAGTCAGCTAAAGGGCTAGCGGTTGCCTGAAAACTAATGAATTAAGAAAATTGTAACATTTTGAGAAAGAAAGAAAAACCGACAATGATATTTGTTTCAGAACAATTTCTTCTTGTTCTTCTTCCTTTTTCCCATTTGCATTTCTGTTGCAATTCTTATTCTTTTTGAGAGAACGCAAAAAGAAAAAAAGAGAAAAAAAATAGAAGCATTCCGATTAACAGTGGTCTCTGAGCCTGCACAACAAGAAAGCGAGTAAAAGGAAGACAGGTCGTGTCAGCATAACCATGCCAGCACAACCCGCCATCACTCTTCCGTCACAAGCCTAAAGGGAGGAAAAGATAAAAAGAGGAACCGGGAAGTTCAAGGAAGTGAATTTTTGCAAGAAGGAAAAAAAGAAAACGATACTAGAGAAAAAAAGAGACATTGACGCCTACTTTAGAATACTAGTAAAATTTAAAAAAAATGCAGACAAAAAAGGCTGCCAAGACACCGAAAAAAAACACATCTTGAAACTTTTTAAGTGCGCCACTGGGGGAGGTCTGTTTCTAAAGCGGTGATTTTAAATAGAAGTATGAAAGGCCGCTCTTTTGACACACATTTTAATTCAAAATAGGTGCAAATTGAAATAGCGTGTCTTCAATTCCTCCTTATCCACCGCAGAAAGCACGCCCTCCACACAAAATAAAAGAATTAATCAAAGATGGAATAATAGGATAATAGGTTGTGTTTCCCCCTCTCACTCACAGGAGGAGTGCCATGTCCGAAGGTGATGAGCACAGACATGATGTCGCTGTCACCGCCACCCCCAGTTGTATCTTATGAAATGAATTAAAAAGAAAGAAATAGACAAGAGCTTAAGAGCAGAAGGGGAGAGAAAGAAGCTTTCAAACTCAGCAAAAAAGGGCGGTTGCCTGAAAACTAATGAATTAAAAAGAAATAAAATTGTAATCTTTTCTTTTTTTTAATGGTGAGATAGGAGGCTCCTGTCTTGGAACGTCCCCCCTTGTCTCTACTTATCTACCCCCTTTAAATAAAAGAAGAAGAAAAAAAAAAGAGATAAACAAAAAATGTTGTAGATCGATTCATTCTTTTCTTGTTATTTGCATTTTTGTTGCAATTCCTATTTTTTTTGAAGAAAAAAAAGAAGCATTACGATTAACAGTGGTCTCTGAGCCTGCACAACAAGAAAGCGAGTAAAAGGAAGACAGGTCGTGTCAGCATAACCATGCCAGCACAACCCGCCATCACTCTTCCGTCACAAGCCTAAAGGGAGGAAAAGATAAAAAAGAGCAACCAGGAAGTTCAAGGAGGTGAGTTTTTGCAAGAAAGAAAAAAAAGAAAACGATGTTAGAGGTATTCATTTTTAAGTGCGCCACTGGGGGAGGTCTGGCTCTAAAGCGATGGATTGAAATAGAAGAAGTATGAAAGGCCGCTCTTTAATTGCATACATGCCAACCGAATAGCGACCCCTTATCCACCGCAGAAAGCACGCCCTCCGCGAGCACGTCACAAAAAAATAAAAGAATTAATCAAAGATGGAATATAATAGGATAATAGGTTGTGTTTCCCCTCTCATGCACAGGAGGAGTGCCATGTCTCGACCATGTCATCCCCGCAGCAGAGGAGCTCCTTCGGGTCGTGGACGTAGAGCTGCCTCCAGTAGCCCGAAGGGGCATGCTGCAGCCATATCCCCTCCACCAGCAGGTTGTCTGTGCTCGACGTGAAAGCGATCAGGATGGCGCTCTCCACCTCTGCGAACGAGTACGGGCTCCCGCGTACAGGAAGGGTCTGCTCCTCCCCTGCCCCGAGGCCCCACAGTGTTGTCCAGTACCACGAGGGCTCCCCTTTCTTCTCCAGGTGCACCGCGACTGCCCCCGAAGATCCTGCACCCGTTCTGTTTCCTGAGCCGTCCTTCACCTTGATGCGGAAGTTGATTTCCCCCTCCCCGCTGTCAGGGGCAGAAGTGGGGACGGGCGTCTGTGGCACAGTTGTTGGCAACGGGGTGGGTGCTGCAGTGCCTATCGGGACAACGGTTTCTGGTGTGTAGGTTTTACCGTGAGTGGGGACTGGTGTGGGGGAAGAGGTAGGAGGAACGGTGGGGACTGCAGTGTCGGGGGAGGGACTCCTTGTGGGCGGTGTGTCGGTCCTACCGTGCGGAGTGGGGCTAGACGGAGATGTGTCAAAACACTTGCTTATGATTTCGACCCAAACACATATTTCGGGTCCCGACAGACAGTCATTCTCGGTGTACTTGTTGCTACACTCCACGGTAGGAGTAGGTGTGTCAGGAGGTGTGGTGGGTACTGCCGTGTCGGGAACACCGGGTGAAGAAGGCCATTCAGCACATTCCTCTAAGATGTTGTTCCAAACGCACATATGGGGGCCCGACAAGCAGTCCTGCTCGTTGTTGTGGCCACACTTCCTCATGGTGCACACCCCCTGTTCCAGAACACACAGGGGGTCGGCCTCACAAGCAGCCGGGTCCCCTGGGTAGTAGCAATCGTGCTTCCTTGTGCATGACCCGCCCCCCCACACGCAGTTGCCCGCCCTGCACTCCGCCTCCCACTGGTGAGCCACGCATGGTGATACCTCGCAAGACAACGTCGCACTGGACCACTCACATACGTTGCGCCTGTTGCACGCGTACATATCTGTGCTCACGTTGCAAGCCACCTCTGCAGGCGCAGCAGCAGCGACAAGAAAGCCCGAGGCAAGTACACAGAGAGTCATAATTGAAACCTATAAAAAGATCAAGGATGAAAAAAGAAAGAAAAAAAGAGAGAGGGGAAAAAGGCCACCAGAATAATGCCTGTAAAGACACAGCGGTCACTGGCCAAGCTCAAAGAAGGCACGTCTTCTCGTTCGCTGGGGTTCTGTCATCAAGGCCGCCAAAGGCGGCGAGGGTGGCAACGTCTCGAGAGGAGAGGAAGGGCATCCGCACGTTGAGAAGGAGGAGCAACGAACACCTGAACGACGCAATCTGAACCGGCACCTTGGGGACGATGCTAAGAAGTGGAAACTTGCAAAAGGTGGAAACGAGATGAAAACCCGACGTGACAAGAAACGCCAGCTGATAAGTGTGACTCGATATAATATAGCCCCCCAACGCAGCTGATCCGGACCACCCTAACGACGTCACTCTCCGCAAAGACGACCATCTTCCACGAGTTTCCTTAGTAGCAAAGTCCATCATAATGGACCGTCTTACAGCTCCAGTCGAGTTCAGCACAACACATCGGAGTAGGTACAAGACTATAATAACGCACCTGTTGAGAGGCTCGTGGTTGTACCTGTTGGCGTAGCCCATTGCTACGATACCCGCGGAGGAGGCGATGCCGATGTACCAGTAAAATAGTTCGGCTTGAACCCTCCCAAGCTTCCCGGAAAGATGTCTGAGCAGCGTGGTGGAAGGGATCCCTAACAAAGGTCGGATAGTGATGATCGACATTACTGTAAACGGGGATAACACCAGCTTGGATTGTAGAAATATCGGAAAGAACTTCACCGTCATCCCGCTTCCGATCGACCAGAAGAAGTTCGAAACAGTGATGCATGCGGGTACAAAATGATGGACAGACCGCTTCCTACCTTCTGTGGCGTTCGGGGCACAACTGACTGCAGAGCTCACAGCGCCCAAGGACTTTTCGTCTCTAAAGCGAAAGCAAGCTGCAACCATGAAAACTCTCATGAAGCATCCCAACACTATGATAGGCACAATGTGGCTTTCAGTCCATGTGTCGCCGTAGGTTAGAAACACAACGGAGCAGATTGCAGGGCCCACACACCTGCATCCCATGTTCCATTTTTGCAAAGAAGAGTAAAACGGCAGGCGAAGCCCCGTTTTGAGAGAGTCTGCTAGGATTGCCTCAGAAGCGGCGTCCCCTACAGATTCAAACAACAGCACAATACCTACAGAGGCGGTCACATAGTAGAATATGAGTTCTTTTCTCTGTTCATCGGAGCACAGGGTGACAGACACCAGCAACAGAGATATTCCCAACAAACCCCCTGTTCCGGAGTACCGAATCACCTTCTCCCGTCCTGTTTTCCCGTCCGCCATGAAGCCGCCGGCTATGCCCGGAAGCAGAGTTACCAATCCTAGTGCACCTTCGGAAATGCCAACCATGGTGGTATCGCTGTCTGTCAGCAGAAACAGGTAGCAGGCGGTGAGGCCTGAGAACAACATACTGTTCGAGATAGAAAGGAAGGTGCTGTACACGACATATGTAAGGGAGTTGGGGCTGGAACTGAGGTCGCCGAAGTGCCAATTTATGAGCTTTTGCAACATTTATGTTCTTTTTCTTTTTTATCTTTTGTAACATGGCGGGTGGGGGAGAACAGCTAAAAAGAAAGAAGAAGAAAAAAGATTCACTACGAAAGGAAACGAAGTAGCTAGCATGAAAAAAAAACTCAAAGTGCAGGACAAACCCCCTCATGGAGGGCCGCCCTTGGGTGGGTTGGGGGGGGCTATCTATTTATACTCCTCCTGGAGCATTGCTTTCGTTCCAATCGAGGCCCTGAGCGTCTTGCGGAGTCATGTGATGCGGTCTCGCTTGTAAGCGGCTTTCAGTTCCATCAGCTTGTCGTGCGTGGAGTGGAAGATGGGCCTCCTGGCGAAACCCATAGCCGTCTTCCCACCTATTGCGACGAGGGACTTCACTCTCTTCTGTTCATCAGCTGGGAAGGGGCGTGGCTTCTTCCGTGCCCTGCATGCCGCGTTCAGCTTTTCTCATCAGTGCTTTGATCTTGCGAGCCCTATCTTCCAGCAGACCTCCCAGTAACTTGCCTGTCGTCCATTCGAAGTCGATGGCCAATTCCACCGCTGACACTTCAGAGCTGGTGTCCTCCTTCACCCATCGTAGCTGTGACAACCACTGCAGCAGCGGGTTCAAGAATTCTGCGACGAT
The DNA here is from genome assembly GCA_964019335.1 of Diplonema japonicum. NCBI lineage: Eukaryota > Euglenozoa > Diplonemea > Diplonemida > Diplonemidae > Diplonema > Diplonema japonicum. The sequence continues at coordinate 311,833 of OZ025681.1, forward strand.
TCCTCCCACTCCTTCGAGCTCCCCCGCCGTTGGCACGAGGCATCTCCTTCCCTCCACATTGCGTACCCACGGCAGCGGCTGTGTGCTGGCGTTGTCTATTTGCATGAGCTCCACATCCCGTTTCCCGACCACAGCCATGTATCGCTGCAGCTTCTCCAGGTGTGCGAAGACATGCCCCCTCGGCAGTATCGCGTGCAGCTCCAGACATAGGGGCCATCCTGATCTGTTGCGCAACGGCTCCATTCCGTCTAGTGCCAGTTCCTCTTGTGCACAGGCGCACTCATACAGCTGATGGCGGAGTAAGGTCACCGTGTCCGGGTGTGGAGACTTGCACAGGTCGCATCTGAATCCTTGCGTGTGCGATACCTCCGTCGTTGGTGCCTGGCCCATGTTCTCCTCGTCGTCACCGTTGTCGTCACCTTCAGGCGCCAGTGGGACGCTCTTTCGGTTCGCATTTGCGTGCGGGTTTAGGTAGGGAACCCTTCCTGCGATCACTCGTCTCAGGCTGTAGGACATGAGCAGGTCCTTGGCCGTCCTCCATAATCGGTTCGTCTTGGGGTCCGCCCCCGGCTCTATCCCGCTTATCGTGCTCCTCTCGACCGCCAGCGTCCTACTTCGGGCCTTCCTCACCACCTCTCTAAAGATGTGTCCGCGTTCGGCCCAAGATGTGTTGCAACCTAGTAGCTGCGCCCAACTCCATCCTATTCGGGGAAAAAAAAAAATAGAAAACAAAAAAAAATAAAATAGTAAAATAAAAAAGAGTGATCTCAACATATTCCCACAATTCTTGCTGGAAAAAAAATGGGGGGGAAAATATATAGATCGGAGGCGAGTGATCAGCGTAAGGGAGGGGTGGGTGAAAAAGAAATCCGAGCCCCGTTCTGGGGGGACTCGAGTGTTCGTCCCCAACCCTTCATCATCTGCCTATGATACCACAGACAGCTACACAGCACATCAAAACAAAATTCAACACTGTCTTTAGTCTCAACAATAGAGTTGCCAAAACACACAATATTTTCCTCAAAATTGTTTGTTTTATAATCTCGACAAGTCGAGACGATAGACCTTCGGGTACCACATAATTCTCTTCATAAGAAAGAGAGAAAAAAAAGGGGAAAAAAAGAGATGAGATAAAGGAGGTTCCTGTTTGGAACGTCCCCCTTGTCTCTACTTATCTACCCCTTTCTCCCTTCTGGGGCCTCGGCCTTTCTTTCTTTTAAAAAAAGAGTCTTGTTTTTCTTTTTCAAGCAACAAAAAAAAAAACTAGTTTGGCGCTCCATTTGTTTGTGCGCACGAGCGGAATTTTACCAAATAAAATAGCTCATTACGCTGCCATCAACTAGTTTTTAGTCTCGACAATAATATTGTTAAAACAAAAAAAAAAAAAAAAAAAAAAAAAAAAAAGACGCGCTTTCCGACACCTCACCTTACTTGAGTCGGCAAAATAGAACTGTTAAAAATAAAAAGACGGAGGGGACAATTCTTAAAAAGTCTCGTTTTTTCTTTTTTAGAAATTTGATAAACTTCGGTGTGCGGGTGGGTGCTCACCGTTCAGGGAGTAACTCACAACGCTGCTCTGCGGGTGCTGTCTGACCTTACCTCCGTTCGAATTCGACAGCTCCAGCACTGTGTGCGGCTTCCCCGTGGCCAAAAAAAAAAAAAAAGTTAGGCCGCGATTTATTTCCAAAAAGGGGTAAATAGAATAAGTCTTTTCTTTTCCTCCGTTGTGAGTTCTTTTTCTTTCTTTTTTTTTTCTTTTTGATTTTCAATTAAATTCTCGATAAAAATCACAATATTTTGTGTCCGACTTTATTGAAAAATCTAAAATCGGGTAAAAATCGCGGAACTACTATTACTGTACATGTGGTAAGTAGTAAAAAAAAAGAAATACGGGTTAAAAGGAAAGCTTTGTGAGACGCCCCCTTGTTCTCATCTTCTACCTGCGCCTATCCCCTTTCAACTGCTCTTCTTTGGTTCAGCAGGGAAGGCCCTCCTTCTTTTTACCTTCATTACTCTGAAGGACTTCCGGGTCACGTTTTCGAAGTCCAGTGCCAGCTCCAGTAAGAAATAAATCAAAGTAAAAAAAAAACCTGGGGTCGAAGTTCTTCTTTAGAGGACCGTCTGACAAAAGTAGCGACTAGAAGAAAAAAAAGAAAAAAAAAGAAGAAAAAAAGAATTTCTAAGAACTACTTTCCCCTACCTTTTTTTGAAACAAAAAGAAAAAGAACTATTTTCTTTCGGCGCTTTTGTTCGCTTGAATAATAATAATAAAAAAGAAAAACAATAACAAGAAATGAATTGTTGTTGCAGTAGGGGGGGGGGGGGGGGGGGGATGAGGATACGTTCTGTTTTCAGCATGAGCTCGTCTTTTAAGCTTTTCAGTGCCTCTCCACTTCTTCCTGTGCAGTTCTTGGCCCAGGTTAAGGTGAATATTCTGAGAGAAGGAACCGTTAGCATTTCAATTCTTTCGAACTCATATCTTCATTTTTCTGTTCTTTCCCTCCCCTCCCTTTTTTTTCTTCTTCTTTACTTTCAGTTCTCTTTTTTCACAGAGTTCGCAGAATCGAACCCTGGGTTGGCGGGGGGGAGGGAGTCCTTCCTTTTTTTTTTTCTTCTTCTTCTTGTTCTTTAAAAAAAAAAAAAAAAAAAAAAAAAAAAAACCAAACAAAAAACACACAGAAACACACAAAAAAACACTTACTTGCAACTTTGGTGAATAGTCGGCTGCGACGCCCACCGTGCCTTGGCCTCCTCCACATTGCATTTATCCGGGTAGGTTAATTTGAAGTCCCCGCATAGCCAGTTTACAAGGATATCAGCCTCCATTTTCACCACTTTCTGCCCGTAGTGAATCCCATCGCTGCTGACCTCGAAGGGGGAGAGGCCTTTCACAGGGTTCCCGAATGCGTATGAAGTAAGAGCGGTGAATTCAAAAACAGGAACACCAGCGCAAGCTGCGGCAATGTAGCCCGCCTCACGGTAGGCATCAACTTTGACAGGGTCGGAGCACCTATAGCATAGACGTTCTCCCCTCGGGGTGTAACACCGCGTCCGATTGACATGATGAACAGGGAACATTGCGAAGGGTTTGTTGAGCTGCTTAAACGTCTTCAGAACGACGATTAACTCATCTAGGTACGTGTTGATGTGTGTTTGGAGGAGACCCATGTCCCACAGCCCTCCCCCGTAGACAATGATGTCAGACTCCGATACAGCACGCGTACGAGATTGCGAGAGTATGTGTGTGTTCGACAGGTATTGCTTGTTCAAGGTTGGTGATTTTAAAAACCTAAAGGTACCGTTTCTGCCCACGCTCCACTGGTACTGGTCGGCGTCGAATTTTCCTATTTGAAAAGGTCTTCTTCTGACCCGCATTTCAAACGTCTCAGAAAGTTGTCTGAGGAGTGAATCACCGATTAGCAACACCTTCTTGTCCGACAAGCACGTTTCAATGTCGAACTCTTCGCTTGTTCTTAACCTGCATTTCTCTGGTTCCCACAGAAGCCAAGGTGATTGCTTGTCGTTTACAACACCATTGTTTGTTTGAGACTGTTCCGTGCACACCGGGAGCTTCATTCTGTCACCGTGAGTGATTTCAAGAGGGGGGACTGGAGGGAAAACTTCCAACGGTTTAATCAATGGTGGCGGTGTGGCCACTGGTGGAGGAAGTACAGGAGATGGAGGTATCGTGGGTCGGACGACTGCCGCCAAGACCTCACGCATCATGTTCTCAAGAATTCCTATTCGTTTGTTTGTGACATCGAGCTTCATCGCTAAGTCATCTCTCTCTTCCATCAATTGAATTTCGATTTTCGGTTTTGTCTTGCCCTGCTTGCCCTTCGGCTCCACCCCGTACTTCATGAGAAGAGTGGTTGCCCCCAATAGTAAGAGCACGCCTATGAGCTTCTTGTCAATCATCTTTCTTTTTTTTTTTTTTTTTTTTCCCTCCCCTCTCTTTGGTGGAAAAAAAGCTAGAAAATGAGGATGTAATATTTAAAAAAAAAAAAAAAAACTATTCTGTTAACCCATAACACTCCAAGGCGCAAATATTTGTCGTTTTGAAAAATCGTTTTTTTCTCTATGTACTTTTTCGTCCCCACGACCTGGATCTCCAAGAACGACAAAAGTGAGGAGTTATTTTCAACTGCATTTCATGCTGCGCTGCATCACTTTACATTGTTATCCACCCACCAAGTGGGTCCCAAATCCGAGTAGATAGGCTAAAAACGCAAAATAACGGGTGTGCATACTGTGCCCAAATTGTTCCCAAAAAACGCAAAGGTAAAGCCAAAACAGCTACGGACGAGGTCCAACCTTCATGGGTAAGGGAGTTGGTACCCATAGAGACCATAAAATAGACCAGTGGGGAGAAAAAAAGCTGTCCCGTGGTACGCAGAAACCTGACGACGCAAAATGGTTATTCCTTCGGTTTTTTTATAAGAAGCTCACAGGCGTCATCCAAGAAGAGACAAACAAGCAAAAGGACGCTGGGATTGATAAAATTTCGACCCAGGACTCCACCGCTTACTCGGATTGAGCATTGCGATGGGTTTACGGCGTGCCCAGAATCAGCAGTCGTATTGGTCCACAGGACCCATGAAAATCCCCCTTTTCAGTAACACGATGCCCAGGAGACGCTACCGGGAAATCAAAAGTAGCCTCCACTTCACTCACACAGAAGAGTCAAACGGTGATGTGTTGTGAAGATGAGGGTTTCTGGACAGAATTGGTGACAAGTGGGCAAAAGCAGCAGTGCCAGGAAAATATTTAAGCATTGACGAGACACTCGTACCTTCACGGGGCAATTGGGGGGCTGCGGGTCTACTGTCCTCTCAAGCGCAAAAGATATAGCATAAAGATCTACTGCCTAACTGCACGAGCACGGGTTATCTTTTGCGTTTTCACATCCACGCCACCAAAACCGAGGGGCACGCACCTGAAGATTTCAGTGTTGTGGAAAAGGCGGTGCTGGGGTTAACGGAGCCTTTCCGGGGAAATGACAACACGGTAGTTTGCGAGCTACTTTTCGGTTGATTGTTGTTTGTGCACAGCCGGTAAGCAGTTCAAGTTTTTCACCTTCAAAGGGGATGGCAACAGACATTTTTTGTTTGTGCACAGCCGGGATTAACCTGTATAAGGATAAGCCCAACAATGCTACCACTACTCTTTTTAGCAATAACAATTCATTGTCAATATATTGTTTTTCTTGTTCATGCAAAAAAAAAAAGGATTTTTTTTTTTTTGTTCTCCCTTCATGAATAAACAATAAACAGTCAGTTTGGTTTGACGGGATTTTACAAAAAAAAAAAATAATAATAATAATGCTTTTATGACTATATGTCTTTGTTGTTCGCGCGAGCAAAAAAAAAAAAAAAAAAAAAAAAAAAAAAAAAGGGTTAAAAAAAAGCTGCGATTTTTTTTTCTTTCTTTTTTTTTTTTTTTTGTTCGGCACAAGTTGCATATAGCTTATAAAATCATTTTTTCTTTTCTTTTTTTTTTTTGAAAGGTAAATTATTTGTAACAAAAAAAAACTATTCTTTTAACGCCCGTTGTCCCCGTTCTGGGGGCTCTGGCGGGTTCCTACTGCGGTAGTCATACTGCGGGACAGCCTTGTCGGAGTCCTGCGACAAGTACCTACTCATGGTTCGTTCCGGGAGTACTGGCCTCCTGTCATACCCGTGTGTGGTCGGTCCTCCGATACAGCGTAGGGAGTTGACGCGCTCCACTCCGCGCCGCTGGGAACGCTACCCCTCAAAAAAAAAAAAGTGGACTAGAAAAAAAAAGGGAAAAAAAAAAAAAAAGAAACTTTCAACACCGCAAACAACTTCTTCAACTACTAGTATTGCACACTCTATAATGATGTGTTAGTAAACTCGTCCAGTATGTAAGACGTGGAAAGAAGGGGAAGAAAAAACTCAATTGTGTGTCATACATGCAAGCTCCTGGAAGGGGTCAAAGGTGCTTTATTTGGAATCTTCGAATAGCCTTCGACCCGAAAAAGTATCGTATCATATAATGTGGGCCCTTTTTCGGTCCCCAATATATTATTTACCGTACTAGGTAGCTCTCAGTTGCAGAATTATCTCTCAACTCCTCCAGGTGCTCTTCAGAGGCACCCTTCAACGGCTCCCACTAGCAGCAGGGTTGGGGAAGCTACTATTCCGGAAAAAAAAAAGAGAAGAAAGAAAAAAAAAAAAAAAAAGAAGAGAGAAATTAAAAAAAAAAAAAAAAAAAACGATGGGAGAATTCTTTTTTTTTTTTTTTTTTTTTTTTTTATTTCCCATTGACAACAGGGATCCGGTTTCTCATGTGCTTTGCGACGCCCATCCCTCCCCGTGTGTCTGAACAGCAAAGCAGACAATCTCTTATCTTCCTAGTAACAGGCACCGGCGGGAGACCTTTTTCAATAACAGCGATGGTGGCAGCGAACTTCCCAGGCGGTTTCCCGTCGTAGGCCGTCTGGTAAGGGTGCCTATTCATCCCGTCTTTAATATTACAACTCGCGCCTTTTGACATGAGAAAGGAAACGACGTCGGCGTAAGCGCCGACAGTGGCAAGGTGTAAGGGTGTCATGCCAGACGTGTCACGTATGTTCCTCGGAGTTTTCGGTGTAAGCTTTTTAACCATCTCAAGGTCACCATTTCCTGCGGCAATGTGAAGCGGTGTCTGCCCACGAAAATCCCGTTCACTAACAAGAGCTTTCGACTCAATGAGAAAATCCACCACGTCTGCCTGCCCTGCTGCCACAGCATGATGGACGGGCATCCGCTTGTTCCAGTCCAATAAATTTAACCTAGCATGTTTGCGAACAAGCTCCTTCACACGGTCTAGATCGTTGACAGCAAGATGAAGCGGGGTTTGCTTCTTTATCTTATCGACACGATTCACGTCAAACCCAAAGCCAACCAACAAAGCAACATGTGATGCTTCACACACGTGCAGAGGTGTCTCCCCGTCAACACTTCGGTACCATGACGAAGAGCGGACGCAGGATTTATTTTTCAACACTGCGGTGAAGAGGGAAGCGAGGCTGGGGTCGTCTACCGGAGACCTCGCGTTTTGAACCGCCTCGTTGAGCATGGACTCATACGGCGCGACACCTGCAGAGAGGAGTAGAGCAACCGTGCTCCCATTAAGTTCTCGCACGGCGTTTTGTAGTGAAGCGTGTTCTATCGGAATTGATAACTCGGAGAGTTTGTTTTCTGCTGATTTCTTTTCGTAGCCGGTGATGAGGTCGAAGGCGGTTACTTCTGCGAACTCGTCTAGAGTCGCGTGCATTCCGACCACCTCGCTGCCTGCGAACAGCCGGGTGTCCTCATGATCCACGTCTTTGAAACCCATTGCTTCTAGCGCCCTTTTGCATACCTCCCTTCCTGTCTCGTTTCCTTCCACTGTTAGCTCGCATGTTGCGGTGCCTTGCTCTGCTGTGACCGTTATGTCCATTATGTTGTTGTGTTTTCTTTTTTCTGTGTTTGGATAACTAAGTGGGGGTGGGGGGGTGGGGGTGCTTTTTTTTTTTGGTCAGCTTTTTTTTTTTTTAAAAAGAGAGAGAGAGAGAGAGAGAGAGAGAGAGAGAGAGAGAAAAGTTTTTAAACAAAGAGCGAGGGGAAAAATAAGAAAAAAGAAATTAAAGGAGAGGTAAGTGCCGGTAGCGACTCCTGCCCCGCCCCGCTATCACCTTTTTTTTTTTTTTTTTTTTTTTTAATTTCACTCCCCAGTTTCATTTTCTTCACTCACTAGGGGCCTCATAATTTAACGCGAAATCGCCATAATTTAACTAGTTAAATTATGAGATTTTCGAGTTAAATTATGGGGCTTCAGAGTGAAAAAATGGGTCTTGTCGTGGAAAAAAATGTACCCAACCCCTTGAAAAATCTTTTTGGGGACGGGGTATTTTTGGGCCATCTGAGGCCATTCCAGCCCTTAAAAGTGGGAATAAGTGCTTTACTTCCCCTTTAAATGCCACGGCGAAATAGCAACCCCATATTACCTTAGGAAATCCCCAAAAGGCTGACCTGCGTGAAAAAAAAAAACAGCAGTGAAATCAGTGAAGAGTGAGTGACTCAAATGACGAAGAGTGAAATAAAACGACTTACTTGCCGCCAAATGAGCCATTATTTAACTCTCGTTACCGTTTTTTTGCCCTGCGGGCCCTCGTGCAAAAAATTCGGGACTCGAGTTAAATAATGACTCATAATTTGTTGGCAATAAATAGCTAGTTTTCCAGAAGGCAAAGAACCCACCTGTGATAGGAAACGAAGTGGTTAGCACGGCCCACTGAAACTTTTGTTCAATTTTTATTGACACAATGGCCATCCTTGTGAAAGCCACCGTGTAAAATAAAAGAGGAGAGGTAAAAAAGAAAAAGCTTTTGAAACAGGGAGAGAAACAGAAAGCAATTAAACCAACTGGGGAAGGCATGCTTCACTGGCACTAGGCCGCAGAGAGGCTATCTCTTGTACGAAAACCTTGGCCTTCTTCTGTTACCCACTGTGCTAATAATGGCATCCATGAGAGGGCAAAAATGCACAGATTCTCTCGCATTTCGACTCGCTTAAGGGGAGGTGTCATCAAGTACCTGAGACGTAGGCCCGAAGACCTTGGTCCTGCTGCCCCCGCAAGAAGAAAAAAAGAAATTAGTCCTTTGCGGACCTTTTCTTTTTCTCTTTCTCCGGTCTTTGGAGAAACTAAAAAAAAAAAACTAGTTTGGCGCTCCATTTGTTTGTGCGCACGAGCGGAATTTTACCTAATAAAATAGCATTACGCTGCCATTAACTAGTTTTTAGTCTCGACAATAATATTGTTAAAACAAAAAAAAAAAAAAAAAGAAGAAGAAAAAGAAGAATGCCTTTGGTTGCTTCATAAACCGCCTGGCGTACGAGCAACTACTTTACCGCGCAAGCGGATGTTGCTACCCTTCTGTGCTGAAGGATGCATGGCAGCGGGAAGGGTGGACTGCGTTCTGGTTGATTGTTGTACTTTGCAGTCAGGCACGAAGGGGTCGGACCACTCTTTTCTCTGTGCAGTCGGTACTGCACATTATCTTTCTAGTAAAAAAAAAATAAAAGAATAACTTTTAATAGTTCACTTCAGGGGGCAGGCCGGTCATCGAAAAAAAAAAAAAAAGGAAAAAAAAAAAAAAAAAAAGAAACTAGTCACGCATGAGTGGTGTTTTAACTAGTTTTTTTTTTTCTTTTTTTTTTTTTTCTTCTTTTTTTTTTTTTTTTTCGACAATTAAATTGAAATAGAACTTCTTTGCTCGGGCATAAAAGAAAAGGGGACAGGAAAGTTAACAAGAAAAAAAGGGGGGGAGAAAGAACGAAAATATCTACTAGGTCCGAAGTATCAGCAACGACCCAACAGCACGGGGTAGCCCTGTAGAAAGGATAAGCCCAACAATGCTACCACAAGTCTTATACAAAAAAGGTTTAGACCCACGCAAAGCGGCGCCTTGAACTAGGTAATATTGCTTCGTGGCGGGGGGGGGGGGGGGTATTTTATCTATCTAACGCGTAACCCCCAATTTTCATACCAGGAATGAAGACCAGTAGAGTCAAGCTACCCCAGACACCAACACGAAAGAAAAAATCGGAAAAGAGGAAGGGCGGAGGTTCTTGGAAAAGAACAGAGAATATATGCGCTGCTTAAGAAGGTCTGAGGTACGACCTACTTTTTCTTTTATTCTTTCTTTCTTTTTTTTATTTTGTTTTGTGCACAGACGGGAATAGCCTGTAGAAGTATAAGCCCAACAATGCTACCCACATTTTTCTTTTCTTCTTTTCAAAAAAAAGAAAGTAACTGAAGAGTATCAGCACACGCTAGACGGAGCATCAGCAACGAGACAACTGGTGGGCAAGGGAAAAATAAATCTCTTTAACATCAAAGGTGCACAAGTCACAAGGGTCACACTCGGCTCCAAAAGGTAGTCTCTTCTCTTTCCAGTATTGTACACAAGATTCTTCCCCTGATTCTCCCTGATTTTCTTTTTTTTTTTTTTTTTTTTTTTTAAAAAATGAGGAAGGAAGAACCTCTCCTCCTTCCCCGGTCCTTGAGTGCCAATCTGAAATTGAAACAAAAAACGAGAACTTTCGTGTCGAGATATCCTTCATCTTCCATCAAATCAGAAAAACAAAACAAAAAACAAAAGATTCACAATGATAGGAAACGAAGTGTAGGTACCCCCCGTGCACGATTCCGCTTGGACAAAAAAAAATATTTTTAAAAAAAAAAAAAAAAAAAAAAAAAAAAAAAAAAGGAGAGAGAGAAAAAGTAAATTTATTTCTCGTGCTTTTTTGTGGGTTTCTCCGTTTTGGACAATTCCAAAGTAAAACCCGCAGAAAAAAAAAAAAAAAAAAAAAAAAAAAGAGAAGAGAAAATGAAATACACACGAGTTAAAAGGAAGTTTTTGTGAGATCTCCCCGTTGTTCTCATCTTAAAGAACAAGAAAGAAAAAAAAGAAAAACGAACTTGGCCGTTATGCCGTGCCCGGAAGAAAGGAAACCTGGATTGGTTTTATAAATCCGTAGACACGTTGCCAAAGACTCGTTCTTGCAAGAAAGGGCAATTCACTTGCTACAACCTTTTTTTCTGATGATGAACTGAAACACTAGTTATTGTTGCGTTACGAAAAAAAACTTTGTTTTTTTTTATATTAGGAACAGAAAGTGTTTGCAACCATTGCGCACAAAAACGAAGAATATGGTAAGCAACGGGGCGACAAAAAAAAACTCAAAGTGCAGGGAAAAAAAAAAAATGAACTATGTTAAGGAGAGATCCCTGCTTTTTTTTTTTTTTTTTTTTTTTTTCTCCTCTTCACCTGCATGTGCTTCTCTTGTTACATGTTTTGTTGCTTTGTACGTGAAATCGGATCTTTGTATCAGGAAACCTTTGCAAAACAGTCCGCGTATGCCTGATCAAGGAGGCCTTTGTCTCCTTATCATCAGCTTGCTTCGAACAATCAGCGCTTATCGTCAACAGGCCATCTAAAAACACAGGCAGCGTGGTCTTGTAGGGTTGTTCTGGATTGCCCACATTCCATTTGAAACCTGCCGTCTTGTTGCTGGCACCGATTCCTTCTGCAATGACAGCGGGGTCCAACGACAGGCAGACGTTGGCAGGAGACTTCTCACTCGCACTGACTACGAAAGCTGCCCCCCGATGCACTCTATCAGGAAATTCCCGGTGCTGGCTGCCATGTCGGACGACGTGCGGGTGGCTCAGTTGCGCAATTTCTTTTACCACGCACGACCTCTCCGTGTCTCTGTCCACCGCCTGCGACACCATTCCCGCAATCGTTCTGTTCCCAAAAACACGGGTAATAGGAACGTCAGCCGAAGAGTCGCCGAACTTCGTTGCCCCGGAGCCCATTTTTTTTTTTTTTTTTTTTTTTTTTTTTTCCCTGTGCGGATTTTTTTTTTTTTTTTTTCCCCCCCGAAAAAAAAAAAAAAAAAAAAAAAAAAAAAAAAAAAAAAAAAAAAAAAAAAACAGGTTTTTTTTATTCGGCTGCGTGGACGCGTGGTTTTCCGTCTATTCCACTGGCGAGTTCTATGTCGTGGTCGGACGGTTTCCCGTACAGAGACTCCTCTACATCTGATGGTTTGACATAGGTATGATCAGCGTTGGTGTAGTCCTGGTCGTCTGTGGGAAGTAAGTCTTGAGAAAGCCCTGCCATCCTCATCTCACCATCGTACTCAATGCTTCGGAGGTCGGAGTTCGACACGGGGAGGGACCAAGGGTCCAACCTGGCCTGGATCGTTTGGTCCCGCGCCTTCGTCGAGAGGAAGTCCTCCTGCGCACCGTAGAACCCTCTTCTCCGTGCCTCTTCGAGGATCGGCCTCATGGCGTCTCCTTCCTCTTCGACCTCACGTTCAAACGCTTCGTCACGGCTATGCTGCACCGCCTGAGCAAGGCTCATCAACATGTCGTATTGAAGAAGTTGTGTTGGAGAGGATTCTGACAAAGGGATCAACATTGAGGATGCTGTGTGCATAGAAAACAACGGTGCGCCAACAGAAAACGATACCAGGGTTTTCCCCACTTCGTCCAATACAGAGCAAATGTGGTAGAGAAGTTCTGCGGAATCAATGGCGTTCGAGGCGTTGCGAGCGATGAGCCGGACCCTTTTGTTTTCGTAAAGCAGCGAACAGATCTCTTCGCACTTGACAATGAGATCTTTTGTTTGGATGTTCGCTCTGATGGAATATTCCTCGATGTGCTGTTCTCTGTCGGAGTTCAACTGTTTTTGAGAGGATTCCAGGGCGATCCGCGAACGAGCGGTTCTTACCAGAAACGGTTGTAAGTGTCGCAGCCTACAATAGGCGTGATCTGCCTGTTCGTTTAATGCTGTTAAACATAACGACATTTTCAGCTCGTTTTCGTATTGTAATGCTGATTTTCGGGTCATTTCAACGTCGGTAACCTTTTCGTCGTAGCCGTCCAGCGTGCCGATATGGGTGATTGTGATTTTACCGACGCTTGCAGGTATCTCGTCCCCGATTAGCATTTCTTCTTTGATGGTGTCAATGGTGTCGGACATCTGTGTTCGAACCTCGTTTGCTATCTCCGCTGCTCTGATCTTTCCCTCCAGCTGTCTGCTGAGTCTTTCTTCCATCACCTTTACCTGTGCGCGTCCCACGGGTTCCTCTTCCTTGCTGAGTATCCTGATGTCTTTATTATGCTTCATGTGACGCATCATTGGGTCTGAAAAATCCATTTCATCATTTGGGTCTGTTCCATGGACAGATGGAAAATCCCTATGGTCACTGCGTACTGTAGAAACATATCGTATTAGTGTTCGTCTCATTTTTTTTTTCTTTTGTACTCTTTAATATTTTTTTTTCCCCCCCGGGTGAAAAAAAACAAAACAAAACAAAAAAAAAGAGAGAAATGATGGGGATTGGGGGAAAAGAGAATTTGATCAAACTGGTTTTCCGACAACACTAAACTTTTCTTTTTTAAAAAATCTTCTTTTATTCCTTCTCCACATCAAACAGGGCCTGCAGTTTCGATCGCACTCTTTCAGGTCGGATAAAACCGATAGAGAAAGTAGCCGGTGGTAGTTGTTGTGTCACAGGCTCCCTTTTTTTCTCGGGCTTCTTCTGGACCTTCAACAATTCGTTCGGCAGGTTGTGGTGCCCCGCGACGGCAGACCCCTCGTTCATTCTCACTCGGTCCCTCTCCGACCGCTCCTTTTGGTACTGAATATTCTCCACTTTCTCGAGATTTTTCGCCAACACAGAAGTTTTCAATTTATGCTTTCTTTGCACCGCAGATTTCTTTGACCGTGCCCGCCACTGGTCACGAGGGGTCTTACTTCCACTGTGAGCTGGCGCGCCCATATTTCTTTTTTTTTTTTTTTAAAGATGTGCTGTAGGGGTTACACATACTATTCAAGACAAAAAAAAAAACAAAAAAAAAAAAACAAAAAAAAAGAAATTCACAAAAACTTCTGAACTAACAAAGCCACGGTATGGAAGGTGAGCACCGTTATAAACACGAGAAACCCTGCCCACCAGTAATATTTCGCTTTGCTGGAATCAGGTCGGGTAGATGCGGATAAGAGAAGAATAAACTGGTATCCTGCTATGCACCACAGAGCAATGGTGATCAAAAGGTTGAAGAAGCGATGGCTTCTTTTATGCACTGTCTTTTTCTCGAAGTGTGTTTGGGTTGTAGTGGTGGTGGTGGTGGTGGTGGTTCTAGGTCCTTCATCACGGACAAGGGGCTGCAACGCCAGAGGAGCCGAAGAAGATGTAGGAAATTGTTTCTCTATTGGATTGAGCATAGGTACCTTCACAGCCGATGCTCTCATTGGCTGTCTACTCAGAACGGATGACATAACTGCCTGTGGAGCGGGGCTAATTGGTATGGCCATCACAGGTCTCATCACAGGCGACAACGATACTGGAGAAAGAGGACGTTCCCCATAGCTTAAAAACTCTATAATTGGAGGGGCCGGGCTAAGCCTCCCGCTCCCATCTTCTTCCCACTTGCCGGTGACCTCTGCTTTGTTTTCGATCGATGGGGTTTGGAGTGTCATTTACATTTCCCTAAGTGAAGCTTATGGATGGGCGGGGGAGGGGGAAACAGAAAGAAATCTCACAAACCGAATTCGTGTGGCATACTGATGAAAGAAAGAAAAAATATAAAAAAAAAAAAAAAAAGCCTTGACGAACGCTTTTTTTTTTTTTCCTTCTAAAAAAATGTGGGGAAGGGGGGGGGGGACTATTTAGATATGAGCATGTTGGCGGTCTTGTGGGGGGCCTTCTCCCCCCCTAATAAAACTTTTTTGGATTGCAACACTGTTGCAATTTAAACACTGCATTTCTTTCTTCCCCCCCCCCCCCCCCCCCCCTTCCCCACACCCTTCGTGCCCTTCATAAACAAAAAACAGAAAGAAAACGCAGGTTCTGAAATGGAAATGGAAAACGCGGGTTCCAAACCTACTGCCAACAAGCCATTGTCTACTTAAACATGTCAGAAATCATCATAATAACCAGTTGCTTGCTGATGCTGGGTGGGTAGAGCCACGCCCTGTGCTGCTTGCATCTGCATCCAGCTCTGTTCGCCTTGCTGTGGATGGTACCCCTGGGGCTGCTGGCGATATTGTTGCTGTGGCTCGCTACGCCCTTGCCCCTGTTCTTGCATAAGAGGCGAAGCAACATTTGTGAAGTTCTGCGGTGTGCTTCCACTCGCGGGAGGAGCCTCGCCACCTGTGTAGGAACGCTGCGCAGGTTGAACAGACGGCTCGTTGTGCGGGACATTCGTGTAACCTTGGCTTGCATCAGATCGTGTATTGACGTATTGCTGCGACGACCCATGAGCGGGGGGCGGTACTGGTGGGACGTTAGTGCTCTGGTACCCATGAGCAATCGTGCTCTGAGCTTGTGGTGGTGCACTCGACTGTTGATTCTCACTGACGTTCTGCTGATGGGTATTGACGATCGTTTGATGGCCATTTGCGTGTTGATAGGGATTGACGTTCTGCTGATGCCCATTGACATTGTTGTGCTGATGTCCATTGACACTTTGCTGATGCCCATTGACACTGTGCTGATGCCCATTGACATTGTTGTGCTGATGGGTATTGTCGATCGTTTGATGGCCATTTGCGTGTTGATAGTGATTGACGTTCTGCTGATGCCCATTGACATTGTTGTGTTGATGTCCATTGACACTTTGCTGATGCCCATTGACACTGTGCTGATGCCCATTGACATTGTTGTGCTGATGGGTATTGTCGATCGTTTGATGGCCATTTGCGTGTTGATAGCGATTGACGTTCTGCTGATGCCCATTGACACTGTGCTGATGGGTATTGACACTGTGCTGATGCCCATAAACGTTCTGCTGATGGGTATTGACGCTCTGCTGATTCCCATTGACACTGTGTTGATGCCCATAGACGTTCTGCTGATAGGGACTGACGTTATTGACGTTTTGCTGGTGTCCTTCGACATGCTGCTGCGACTGTCCCTCCACCCTGCGCTGTGGTATGTCTTGTGTCTGTGACACACCAGCCCTCTCTTGCGTCATCTCACCCTGCCGACTCACATAGTTCTGCTGTGGCGTGTATGACGATACTTCTTGCCGTACATTCGGGTGGTAATTTGTGTAGCAAGCCTCTACGGGCGGGCGGCTGCCTGGGTTTGCAGGTACCACACCTTGCATGCTTGTTGGCGTTGCGGTCCCTAGTTCACTGATTCCCTTCATTTCTGCCCGCACGGTCCCGTTCTGCAGGGCACCTTGCTCGCCTACGAGTGGAGTGTCCGATGATGTGTTCCTCTGTGGCTGGGGACATGGCGTGGCACTCTGCATATGGACGTCAGTTTGTCGTATTTGCGTCGTGGGGTGCTGCACAGGGCTTTCTGAGTATCTTTGGTTTACGTGCATCACATTCGGTTGGCTTTGCGGTGTACTCACCTGGGGTTGTCCGGCATGCGTTTCACTGGGATGCGCCTGTTGTTGGTAGCCACTCTGCGGCACACTTGCTCTCTCTTGCCACATCCCGTACTGCGGTGCATTCGCGAAGCTCTGAACAGGACGCATCATTTGTGGCCCGCTGGCATAGCCCTGTGGCGGCACATTGCCATTGCTATTCTGTTGACCATTCATGCTGTAGCTGCTCGGTTCTTGAGACTGCGGCAAACTTGATGTGCCTTGCAACGGCCCGCTCAGTCTGTTTACGTGACTTTGCCCTATGCCTCCCTCGTGTCCCTGTGCGGTTGTCAACCCGCTATACTGCCCGTTTGCTATTCCTTGATGTTGCGGTGCATAGCCGCAATTTTGCTGCACAGGAGGAAGAGCGTGTGCCGTCGACGGGGTAGAATATGGTGATTGCGGGTGTCCGTTAGCTATTCCCTGACTCTGCGGTGCATGACCTTGACTTTGCGGGACCCGTGTCTCATTGGAAACATGGCTGTGCTGCAACTGCAGGTAACGTGGTGGTTCCACGTGCTGCGGCTGGGATGGGGGACCTTGGCTGTGCGGCTTTTGCACAACAACATTATCATAGCCCAAAGCCGGGGTATATTGCACAGGGGTCTGGCAGGTTGCATCTGGTACATCTGGCGCTGATGTTACTTGTTGGACCGGCGGTAAAGGTTCTCTGCGCGCTTCTTGCATTTCCTTCATGGGGGCAAGGGCAAGGGTGTTAACGCTGACGAATCGTGAGACCGCCATGCCCTTGGCGTCGCTGTAGTTCCGAATCTCAGATCGCATTGTCTGTTGGGTGACCTCGGGGACTTTGTCGCGCAGCTCGATGGGGGTCTCTTCCACGACGAAAGAGAAATTGAAGCGTTCGCTGAGGACGACAATGGCGCTGTTTTGCAGGGCGAGGTTCTTTGTGGCCCAACCCTGCCCATGTGGGGTCTTCCGAGGTGGGTAGGGAGTACGGCGCCCCTGGGCATCATTGGTGCCAAAGTCCTTCCTGTTGACAAGCGTTATATTACACAACCAACCCTCAATAGTCTCCTCGGTAACGGCATCGATCTCGTACGTCTTGCTAGTCAGCTCACTGAGCTTGTCAATAGGTGTTCGTTGGAACTGCCAAGTCTCCTGGGTGTAGACCACTGTGGCTTCGGAGTCTGTGAAACTGACGACTGCGGTGTTCTGCGTTTCGAACATCTTCATCGGAATTTTCTGGTTGTTCTTGTGGTAGTGCTTTACGCGGTCGATGAGGTTCTCTTTAACCAAGTACCCGCACACCTTGTACATCAATTTGCTAACGGCCTGCTTTACAGCTGTGCCGTGGGCCTCAAACTTCATCGATGCTGTCCCCACGTGGCATGTGATGAGAGCTGTCCATCCCGCTTCGCCGCCGTCTACGTAATAAATGCAAGGGAAAGGTGTGGCGTATTCGCGCTTGTTCTGCTCGGCGAACCCTGAGACAAGACGTTCCGCGTACAAAGGGTCTTCGTACCACAACGCTCTGGTGTCTTGAAGCTCTTGTCCTGGGAGCTCGCGGATTTTATTCATGATATTTGAGAAATCGAGGTTTCCTTTGGCTTTTCTCTCATCGGCGTCAGACTCGACCATCAGGACGAATCGGGCGTTTGCACGACGGGCCCTACCCCTGCATTGGTTCAGCGCCACGATGTTATAGTTGCTCATGAAAAATCTAATGACAAGGGAGCAGGTTGGGATGTCGATGCCTTCCTCGTACACTGTAGTGCAAATGATAACCTTCGTGGCTCCTTCTTCAAATTCAGCGATCCGTGCGGGTTTGTCAGCGTGCCCATAGTCAACGCATACATCCGCCAGGGTAGGGTGGCTCCCGAATGTCCCTTTGAGCTTCTCTTGAAGTCTAGAACATGCAACTTTCGTTTCAACGAAGACAAGGACACGCATTGTGTCTCCAGACCGGGCCTTCTCCTCGGCTATGATGTCTGTGATAGCTTGCTCCTTTGATCCGATTGGTTCATTCAGACTGCCGAACATTTTACACACGGAAAAGAGGACCTGGTTGAGGTACTCAGCGGTTTGCTTCGGACGGACCTTCTTCTCGAACTCAGTTTTTTGTTTTTCCCAGTGGAGCCCGGCTGCCTTGACTCCAATGTTTTCAGTCAACTGCAGCACCACAATGACGTTCATCACGAGGAGTGCCAGGGCTTCGATGTCGTGACAGTTGTTCAAGTGCGCCGTGTTTTGGATTTCCTGCAACAGCGGCCTTTCGTTGGCGATGTTGGGGTTTTCCAAATAGGCCCGGACCTTTTTGCAAGTATCCATGCTCGGGTCTATGTTATGCTCCTCGATACACATGGTCATGATCTGCTTGCTGTTCGACTGTATTTTCAAGAGCTCGGTCTTCACGTACTGCTCGCAGTCAGAGGGCGAGACGTTGTAGAAAATCGGTGCGCCCCTCGCCTCGTGTTCCTCCATTTCCTTGATGTTTTCCTCGATAGTTACCGTGCAAAGCTTTGCACCGAGGATGGAGCAAAGCTTGTTAATGTTGTCTTCTAAGTTCGCGATTTGAAACACAGGTGTTGCGGTCAGCCCGAGGATAAATGGGCGGGAGTCTTCCAGCTGCTGGTAGTGGTTCTTCATGACTGACGCTCCTGGCGACTTCTTGTTGACGTTGTGTGCTTCATCAAAAATTACCAGGCAAAAGTCCGACAGCTTTGCTGTGTTGTCACGAAGCATTTCTGAGAAAGCCCCTGTTACACCAAATACATATTCGAAGTTTCTTATGCTGCGCAAGTCGGTGGTTTTATCCTGTAAGCTGACGATGCCCCCTGCTTGCATGTAGTGAGAGGTCATGAGTGCCACACAACTTCTGTACTGTTGGCACGCCAAAGCCCTCGTTTGGGTCAGAAAAAGGACGGGTTTCGGTTTGTTCCTCTTCATTGCGCTACCTCTTACGTGCTCTGCGATGCAAAATGATACCTGTGTCTTGCCGGTCCCGGTCGGCATAACTAGCAACGTGCCTTGGTTGTTGCAGCTTTTTTTGAAGGCCTCCTTCTGATACTCCCTGAGGCTTGCGTAGATTTTGTCGCGAAAATAGTGTGGGTTTTGCATGGACCACTCCATGACCTGCATCTCGTTCTGCTTGCGCTGCTGAAAATTCTGCATCATCATTTTTTCTTTTTTTTCGTTCTGGTTGTTCCCCCTCCCTCCCCCTCCCCCCCACCGCCCTCCTTTTCGTGTCGTGTGGGAGAAATATTATATGAGTTAAAGGAGGCCGGTGTTGGCGGCGCCCTTAATATTATAAAAAATGTGAGATGGATTTTAGTAGCATGTAACACAGTTTCCACCACGCATAGGGTGTCTAGGTTTTCCCCAAATGAAAAGTGCACAGTTTTCTCACTTTTTTTTACTATTTGAGGCGGCCTGCCCCCCCCCCCCCCCCCCCCCATGAACAACTGAATAAAAAAGAAAAAACACACTCTTTTGTTAAAAAAAACACTTTTTGTTTCACTATTTTCTTTTTTTTTTGAATTTTCATTCTTTTTTTTTCCTCTAGGGGGGGTTTCTTTTTTGGTTAATGGTGCTTGTGCAGGGTGCCCCCACCGGCTTCCTTTAAATCATCGAGTTTTTTTTTCATTCCTTCACAGCGTTTTTTTTAAGGTGGCGGTGATAGAGATCAGCGCAAACGTGGCACATTTCACCGCACACTCGGCAATGGTTATAAAACAGTTCGGGCTTGTTTGGATAGTTTCTGCAGCACGCGGGGCAAGTTCGTCCGGATCCGGACAGGGGCAAGGGGCAGAGAACCCCGGGAGTGATAATATAAGAGAAGAAAAGGTTGTAGTCGGGACGGAGCTTCTCAACTGAGGTTAGAAGTGACGAGTACTCCATAGAAGCTGCAGACAAGAGATTCTTGAAGGAGTGGGAGGCAGGGCAAACAAGGTTAGTGTAGAGGGGGAAAAGAGACAAAACGTCGACTGCAGCGTAAAGAAGAACCTCGTGAGCGATGGGGCGGACGGTCCAGTCGACTTCTGTGATGGAAACTGCGGATTTTAAATCAGTCAGGCGGTGGAGAGTTTCGTCGGTTTCGGATAATAATTGCAAGGTCTTCCGCAGCCCGACTACACGTGGATACCCTTCCACGCCCTTTCGTTTGATATAAGGCTTAGCCATGTGTTTCTTCTGCAATGTATCTGCAAGCTGCAGATCGACGATGTTGTTCACGTCCATTCCTAGAAAGTGTTTCAAGACGTCGCAGTCCCTTCTGCAATCCCACATCAGCACCTCTACATTAGCGTCTTCGAACAATTCTTGTAGTACTTGAGATCCCTCGGTGCCTACAGTTCGTATATCCACGATCAGTACCTCTTCTTTCCCCTCGATCCCGATCTGTACCAGTTCTAACGTGCCTTCGCGGGACATTCTTATGCCTTCGCAGTCCAAAGCGATTCTGTTTGCGCCCTTGACATCGGCGATGGCGCCGCGGAGGTCTTCAGCACTATCGATCAGTTTGTAACTCACATCCGTCGTGGCCATATTTTATTCTTTTTTTTTTTTTTCTCGCTTTGTCTCCCCCCCTTTTTTTTTTCGACCTCAGTTTAGCTCTTCATGCAAAAAAAGAAAAAAAGAATAAAAAAAAATAAAATAAGAAAATCACGCACAATACCTACGAGGGAGGCAGAAGAAAAAAAGAAGAGAAAAAGTGGACGAACGCTGACACACCAGGAACCTTGGGTCGCTAATGAACTCGTTTGTTGGCTTTGCAAGAAAGAAAAAGGGGGAGGAGAAAAAAAAAAGAAAATAAAGGAAAGGTCAAGATAAGGCGTGGAGGGCGGTCTCACGGTTGGGTGGGAAGGGTAGAAAAGAAGAGCAAAAGGAAAGTTAACATGGAGCCTCCTTTTTTTTCTTTTTTTTTTTTTTCTGCTCTCTTTTTTCTTCTTGTATCCCTTTTCTCCCCATCCATTACCCCATCATAGGGGATGTAACCATATATTTACTAAAGTTTTCTTTTCTTTTTTCTTTTTAGGAAAGAACAAATAGACGAGAATAACGCTCCACTTCTTCCTCTTATCATGGCTTGTAGGTGTAAGAAAGCCTTCCTTGGGTAAGAAGGTTCGAGCAGTCGACTGTGGCAGTGGTTGGGATGTGGAGGCCCTTGGCACCGTTGTTGAAGGTGCAGAAGTTCTCAGCGGCCCCCTGCTCTTGGTGCTGCGCCGAGGGCGGACAGGGGTAGCTCGCAGGAGGCGACACAGACCCGTCCCAGATGTAGCTGAAAGAGTTCTCCTTGGGCCAGTAGCTGCAGTCAGCGTTCAGGGACTGCGGGGGAGGGATGATCACCCCGTTGGTGTTGTTCCTCCACTCACAGGTGCGGGTTCCGTCGGTGTTGTTGGTGACAACGGTTTCAGGAGGGCAGGTTGGCTGCGGCATCGGAGCACCGCCCTGCACGAAGGCCAGCGTGGGGGCCGAGGTGATCCCGCACTGGTTACTGCCCCTCTCGAGCCTGAGGTACCCTTCCTCGCCCCAGTCAGTCCCCCAAGAGTTCTTGATAAGCCAGTACTTGGTGCCCTGGTCCACACCGTACCCCACCAGCAGCACTGCGTGGTCGGGTTCATGGTTGCAGCACCCTGTCATGATGCCCCCTGTGTACGGCCACCACAGCTGCGTCATCGCATCCACCGTGATGGACACAGGGCCGTACTTCACGAGGGCGGCCGCCATGGCTGCCTCGCTGTTGTTCACACCGTAGTATCCGGTCACCTTGACGTCTGCCATGGTGTGCCCCGAGGTGCACTGGGGGACATTCCCCTCCCCTGACACGTATGGGTAGCTCTCCTCCGTGGCGTCCCCGTTTTGCTTCACATACTCGATCGCAAGGTACGGCCACCCGCCGTCGCACCCGTCGCAGTTCTTTTCGCAGCTCACAAGCTCCTGCTCCGAGAGGCTCTGCAGGGGGTTGCCCGCCATCGCCCACGCCCCCTCGATCACACCGGTGGTGCTGAACGACCAGCACGACCCACATTGGGCCTGGTTCTTCACAGGGGTGACGACACCCTTCGTCCTCCAGTCGATGGACTCGGGGAGGTTTCTGACGTCCTCGTCGGTGATGGTGAGCTCCTTCGGGAGGGGCGCCACAGCACCCTCGGGCGTCTTCCTTGCACAGTCCCTGTAGTGTAGCTCATACTCTGCCTTCGACCAATCCGCCAGGCTGTTCGGCATTTTGTTGTCCACTTCCGCCGTTCTGAGGAAGGCACTCAAGTGCTTCCTGAAGTTCTGGAACCTCCGCGCCTCCTCCACGGAGTTCGCATACTGCTTGTTGTTGTGGGCCTTCCACTTCTGGAACATCTCCTGGTGCCTGTTCAGGGTGTGGGTGCGGTCAACAGGCTCCTCCAAAGGCGCAGGCCTCTTCTTCCAGTCCGGAAGCTGCTTCGATGTCCCGAAGATCGTCCTGTTGGCGGCGAGGGCTGTGCTGATGGAGAAGGAGGCGGCGCCGAACTGCATCTCGCAGGTGAACTCCGTGTTGGGAGGGAGCACGAAGTAGCAGCCGCCCCTGTTCCCGAAGTCGTTCCTGTTTGAGCCCCACGCGCAGACGTTTGCCCCGCCGATCCCGCAGTGGAAGGAGTTATAGTCGCCGTTAGTGCTGGATGAGGTGACCATCACGACGAGATCCCGGTCGTTGTGGTTGTTTGTGTAGGCACAGTCGCACATGTTGGGCTTGGGGTAGGACACCAGGGGGCAGTCCCACTTGGTCTCGACGGCGGCGTTAGACGAGAGGTAAGGCTGCTTGAATGATAGGGCGGCAGAGGTTCGCATGTTGATGCTGCCCTGGGCACGGCAGGTCATAGACGCCTTTGCGGGGAGGATGTACCCGCAGGAGTAGCCACCCGTCCCGTTCACAGCGTAGCTGCAAAGCGTCATAGTCGCTCCGGAGTTCGTGTACGTGCAGTCGTATGTGTTGTGCGAGCCCCCAGAGGCCTCGAAGGACTGTGCCACCCACATGTCCGCGGACTCGGTGTTGGTGAAGGTACATGAGCCGCCCGAGCAAGGAACCGGCTTCTGATCGGTCGAAAGGACCGAACCGGTCAGAGGGGCCGTGTGGGCACCGATAAAGTGGAAGGTCCCCTGCGACTGGCACTGAAACTCGCTCCCAGCAGGGAGGATGAAGTAGCAGTCCCCGGCGCTGTAGCTGTCGGCCGCCACCCATTTCCTGCTGCAGTACGTCATCTGCTCGTCGCTGCAGGTGAAGGAGCCCTCCGTCTCCCCAGAGGCGAGCTCAACCTGGAAGAACAAGCTCACAGCCTCGTCGGCACTCCCGGTGTTCCTGTAGTTGCAGTTCCCGTTGCTCCCAGAAGGGCAGTTGATGGACGCCCACTCCATCGCCTGTGCTGAGACTGCTAGCAGCAAGGCCAGCATCGGTGCCCGTGTGGCAACCATTTTCTTATCTTATATGTGTTTAGGTTTAGTGCTGTGTGTTTCTTTTTTCTTTTCCCCTCTTTTTTTACGAAAAGGGCTTCCGGAACATAAAGCAAGGCAACTTGAACTGACAATTCTTTTTTTTTTTTTCTCTTACTTGAAAAAGAAAGAAATATGTTTTCCCCCATTCTGGGGGGTTTTTTTTTTCCCTTTTGTCTGCTTACGTGTTGAGCATCGGCAGCTCTAGGATCTGTTGCAAAGGCTTATGCTTCAAGATGTTAGCGTATTGCTGTCTTTGGAATATCGACCGCGACACGCTCCAGTCGGTGTCGCGGGGGTTCCCCCAAAGTGAAAGGCGGCGTGGCTGCAAGATTGCAGGCGGAGAAGGAGGGGAAGGAAGCATCACGATCCTGGCAGACTCAACCACAACACACAGAGCTGCTGTTATCGCACTGCGCAACGTAACCTTTTTAGTCTTTCGATGCGGAGGTGGAGGTGGAGGTGGAGGTGGAGGCGACGCTGGCTTCGGCTCTGGTTCGACTGGTTGTTCAACAGGCATATTCCGAGGGCTACCTGCGTTCAAAGGAGAACGATCCCGTCTGTGTGGCTGAGGCGATCGAGGGTATTGCTGACTCTTCAGCATGAAGTACCTCCTCCGCCATTCATGGTCGAGTTCGCGGAGTTCAAGCTGATGCCGTCGGTGCAGCTCATGGATACGCCGAGCGGCCACCAGCTCTCGAGAGAGGTTAGTAGGGGAAGTCTGCCTACCTGGCATACGGTTTCCTCTAGACGTTTGAACAGAAATCCCTTGCTTGGCACACTCTGCACACGTTTCATTCTTCAGCATTGATATCAACGCTGTCAGCCTCGGGTCAAGCTCCCGTTTGTCCTTTTCATTCGTCGCGATTTTCTTTGCAGTGTCAACGATGTCGCCATGGTGGTTCAGCACGCTCTCCCATGTCCATTCAGCGCCCGTCGGGGTGAAGTTGACTGGCTGTTTGTATACCCGTCTGCGGTGCTCAAGAGGGATATGAGCTATGACACGAGTTCCCTTTTTAAACCCCAACAATGCCGAAGTCACGTCTGGTTGCGCATTTGCCTGGTTGTTGCTGGTTGTTGTTCCCACACGGTCTTCCCCTTCCCTGGAGAACTCGTGTTGCATCTCACTGACATGTTGCGAGTGAATGATCTTCACGCTCGTGTTGCACTTTCGCATGATCGCTTTCCTCGCTGCCAAACAGTTCAGCATCGGCCCGAGGACCCGGACTACCGTGTCACCGTTTGGAGCGCTCAGGATCTCGTGGTTTTGCGCCCCCATCTTTTCGAAGATGGAGGAGGTTCGCAGGATGCTCCTGATGTTCTTGCCCCCTGAGACGCCCAGGGTCATGTCAGTTTTCTTCTTATCATCATGTGTGATATTATCGATGACACCACGCGACAAGGCCATTGTGTGTAGTGCGGTAACATCTTTAGGGATGGCTTGAGGTATCGCGAAGTTGGCGCCGTCTTCGCCGGCAATTTCCATCACGGCTTCTTCTGCGTTGTACAGGAACGATTTTACAGCGTGCTGTTGATTGGCACGTGTTACGGTGATGCCGCCGTCGTGGTCTCGAACGGTTATGAGGTTCCCGTCGCTGTCCTGCATCGCTACTGAGCTCATGGACTCGTTTGTCTCGGGGATGAACGCAGAAAACGGGTCGTCAAGCATGTCATCTGGGTACACCGCAGCAAGTGCTTCCTTAGCGCACGACCCGAACGGCGCCTGTGTCAAAACATCTCCTTCTGTTTCATGAACCATCGGCATTTGTTCTTTATTAATGTGAGTCGCACGTAACACTCCAAACGCCCTTCTGATTACATTCCGTCTTTTCTGCCATCTTTCCCCGCCAGCGCCTTCAGTTTCAAGGACCTGCTGCACTTCGGTGTCCGTTAAATTCAACTCGAGCCCCGTTTTGAACTTCTCCGCGATCCTCGTTGTCCGAATACGGTTTTTAATGGTCTCGAAGGTGGATCGCATCCGGCTGTTCGCGAGGATTTTTAACGACGAGAGGTAATCGACGAGTGATGCCACCTCGGCTTTCGTTTCCAAAAGGGATTCCATGTAGTTCTCCTCGTTCAAGATGGTCCCCCTCGACGACGCGAATGGGAGGCGGAGCTGTCCCCTGATCGACTCGACCAACGAGAGCACATCACGGTTCATCACATCAAGGAATTGCAACAGGCTTTGCCACTGCAGGGCAAAGGCTTCTAGATCAGACGTGTCATCAACATCGTCCACCAAGCTTCTAGGGGACTCGACAGGTTTCTTTTTAACTGCCGCGTTGCCGACGTTCGGCAGCTGTGATTCACTGTTCGTTTTTTTCATAGGCTGACCCAAGCGCTGTACTGCCGGGGACTTCTTGGTTCGCGCGCCGTTCGTTGTTTTCCCCCCCGCACGCTTGGTTGCCATCTTGCCGTGCTCCAATTTCAACGTAAACTTTTTAAGCTGGAAGATTGGACCTCTCAACACACAAGGCACTGTGTTCACTGATGCATCTACCATCACACAAGGTGCGGGCTCCGAATTTGTTGAAGACAAGTTACTTGTTTCCTCCGAGCTCATCTCTGAGGTGCAAGAAGTTCCTGCAGAGGGTGACTCAGAGCTTTCGTTGTCACTGTGTTCGAGATTTATCGCTGGTTCGGTGATGTGTAGCTCTATGTCATTGTTTTCAAAAGCGCTGATCGCCTGCTGGATGGCGG
This sequence comes from Diplonema japonicum, assembly GCA_964019335.1. Taxonomy (NCBI): domain Eukaryota; phylum Euglenozoa; class Diplonemea; order Diplonemida; family Diplonemidae; genus Diplonema; species Diplonema japonicum. The sequence goes on from OZ025681.1 coordinate 337,885, forward strand.
ACTCAATAGCTACCGGGGTCTGGGCCTCAAGGAAGTTTTTCTTGAGATTCTCAGGCATTTGCGACAGGACAGGCTCTAATGCAACAAGGCTCTTATTCCTTTCCTCCGCGGACTGAAATTTAACATCAAGTGATTTACTACTTAAGGGAAGCGGGCTCGGGCTGAGTTCATCAGAGAGCGTCGAAGTTGTGTCGTGCCGTGAGTAGCAACTCTGGATGCGACTCAACTGCTTCAACAAGATTTGCTTCCTGTCCTTTACGAAAACTGGAGAATCGACTTGCTTTGAATTTTGAATGTTGTTTTTTGATTTTAACCTTGACCGACCCTTACCGGGGCGCCTCTTGCCGCGTCTGTCAGGTGGTTCTCTTGGCTCTTTGGACCTCCGGTTATCGTTGGTGGCAGACAGCTCGTTTGATTGGATCAGCATCTTGGCTTCCATGTTGGACATCAACCGGAAATGTGCATCGGGCATCGCAATCGGGAAGCTGACCTGAATACCGCCGAACGGCAATGAATTGAGGTCCATCGATTGCTCCTGTGATCTTTCTTGCAGGCTGTAGCCATCTGGAAGCAAACATGGTTCCCACGCGTTCCAGACTTCTTGCGGTTCTGTACCGGCGTCAGACGTTTGTGGTTTTCGATGTGAAATTACAACGGGGTCGCTCCGTGTATGAGAGGCTTGTGGCGGCGCGGAGTCGAATAGTTCCTTCAACCTTGCTGCTTCGGCCTTTGACTGCTCGAGCTCTTGATTTCTCCGTGCGATCTCCCGCTTCGCGAGGATGATGAGCGTTTGGGTGTCCTGCACCATGCGGTCCCTCACGGACTTTTGAACGACCTTAGTCTGGTCGTCGTTCATTGTTCGGTACCTTTTCATGGCGGGCTGGTGCGTCAGCTTCTGAATCGTTTCCGTGGTCCGCTTGATGGTGCTGTTGATGAATCCTTCCGCTGCGAGGTTACCTTGCAACCATGTCTCGCATAAGGACTCCAACCATTCCATCCCTTTGGGGAGGATGGTCACGGTGCAGATGCGTCTCAACTGTTTGACGTGTTTATCCTCACCGAAATCGTTGAGCTTCATGTTTTGCTGGGCTTCCTCTTTTCTCTCAGCGGGTTTGACCTTTGGGTCGCAGGTTGCCATTGAAGCTCTTTCCGTGTGAGCGGTTACCTTTAAAGCCATGATTAGCTCGTACTTATAGTATTTCAAAGAGCGTTTTAAGCGTTTGTTTTCGTCGGAAAAACTGTCCGATTCGAATTTTAACTTGGTGACCTCTGCGGTGAGGTGTCGGACGCGGTCCTCGTGCGCGCGTTTCATGCTTTGGATGTCGGTGTCATTGAGGACCCGTTTTAGATCGCAGGATATCTTCTCGACATGCTCGTGGGTGATCCGCTGGCTTTTGAGGTGGTCGTCCTGTCTGCTTTGTAATAATTCGTTTTCCACTTGCAGGCTTTCCAGTTCATGGTTTAACACGTCGATGTCGTTGCCTCGTTCTTGTTCAGATCTTTGAATGGTCACCGCTTCACGCTTTGCACGGTGCAACGACCTTTCAAGTTTCATGTTTGATGTGAGAAGGTCCTGGTTTTTTGCCGATAATTCCGTATTAGCTTCGTGGGCTCTGTTGAACTGTTCTTGTATGTCGTTGTATTTATCCTGTATAAAGGCGAGCTCCGCTTCCTTCGCATGGAGTGAGGATAGTGCGGCAGAGGTTTCTTCTCGAAGTGTTTTGCGAGTAGAGTTCCGTACACGCGACAACTTGGGGGATAGGTTGTGGTGTGTTGGAGATCCTTCTTGTTCTTGTTCTTGTTCTTGTTCTTCTTCTTCTTCTTCTTCTTCTTCTTCCTCCTCTTCTTCTTGTTGATGGTCCGCAGCCGCGTCTTGGTTGGATTTTGTTTTCGTTTTTCTTTTGAAGCGTTTTTGTATATTGATCATCCCTTTCATACGGTCGAAGTTGGCGATTGTACTGTTGATTTCCAGGGTATCGATTTGTATGGGTTCGAGATCGTCGACGGGGGCGGCATCGGCGATCGCTTCGAGAATACCGCGGACTTTATCGTAGTTTGAATACGTGTTGAACGCTCCGCCTTTTGCCAGCGAGTACGGGAGAACGAGGTATTTCAGGGTTTTCAGATGAAGCGTAAGAGGCTTTCTGAAAAAATGATCGAACCCAGCTGCAATTACAGACCTGATGGAGTCCTCTTTGCACGTTAAAGCCGCGATTGGTATTTTCGCCCCGAATTTTGTTTTTCGCAGGTATTTAACCAGTTCGAATGCGTTGAAGTCATCGATTGCTGTGTCAATTAAAACAGCGGAGTACTTGTGGCCATCGTTTTGGTAAAGCTGGAAGGCGTCGCGGCCGTTGCAGGCTGAGCGGATTTTGATGCCCATTCTTGAAAAGACGAATTGCATAGTGGAGTTTACTAAGGGGGATTTGCCTACGTGGAGAAGTGTTGGTGACTCTGTTTTTTTGATCTTGGCGGAGAACAGCTCGAAGCTCCACACGTTGCTCACGTCCTCGCCGAGCGTTTGCATGAACTCTAAATTGTTCTGTTCTTTTGCCTTTACTTCCGCTTCCTCAGCCTGCATTGTGCGCTGCGCCGTGTCTGCATCCGCCACCGCTCTCAACCATGAGCTGGTTCGCCGCTTTAAACGTTGCTCTTGTTTTTCTTTCGTTGTATTCATGGTTTTATGTTTTATGTTCTCTGTTGTCGGGGGGGGTTTTTTTTCTTTCTTTTTTTAAATTAGAAAAATGGAGAGAATAAAAGAGAAGGGGGAAGGGGACAGGAAGACGAAGAAACAAATACAAAAAAAAAAAAAAGATGTCTTTGAAGGGAACCTGCAGTATGTGACAGGATCGCCTAAAAAAGAAAAAAAAAGGTTACTTATTACAACGAATGAAAAAAAAAGAATTTCTTTCCCCCCCCCCCCCCTGTCACGTCGAGTTGAAAAATAATAATAAAAATATAAAAACTCGATTTATTTCTTTTTGGTGTGCGGCTGGTCGGTGGACCGGGGTTCCCACCATTCTGCGGTTGCATCCTGGTGCTGTTGGTACTCAGAATAATCGGTTGTAGTCCTTCCAGATAAGGAGCTGTTTGGGTAGACGAGAACAGGGGTCTCTTGTTGTAGCCAATGTACTCTTATTTACTCGGGTGACAGGAAAAAAAAATTCAATTTTTTTTTTCTCTCGGTGTGAATAAAGTGGTCATATTTTTACTCTCCCTCATTTTTTTACTCCATATCTTTCCAGTTATCCCAGTTAAAAGGGTCAACGAATAATGTCGGACGGAAGAATTCTCGGACAGAAAAACTCCCGGACACCAAAAAAACCCGGACATTTTTCCGTCCGGGAGTTTTTCTGGGAAGAAGTTTTTTTACTTAAGGGGGGGTAGCAGCTCCCACCACGTTTGCCTGGAAGGGCTTTATTCCTTGTGCAGAGCCAAAATGTTTACCCTGCGTGGCAGTTTGAATTTTTCTTCCCCTTTCAATGCACCAGCAAACAGCCCACGGGATCTTTAACTTCTCATAAACCCGTACTTCTTTCGTCAAATTAACCAGTTCGCCCAAGGCACGTTGAGCAGCTGGCTTGAGGGGCCCAACTTTGGTGCTGACACCCCCGGCCAGCTCACCCCCGAGAGGTGGAGGAGATAAACTCCTTACACCGGGCCAGTACAAACCCCCGAAAGCAGCTTGGCGGCCTCTGCCTCGGTCAGAAGACGGCAGCAACAGGTTCAACAGAGCCCCCAGTTTCTTCCAGACGGAAATACTGGACGTTGCTATTCACCCTACCACACCCTGGCCGCCGCGACGCCGTGATAGCAGCGTATCGCCCAATACGGGATTTAGCATCCTTCGGGGGCTGAAAGGTTTTTGCTTGAGTCGATAGGTAAAACGGGCTTGGCGAGCTTATCCCAGCACAACAAATATGCACCTATGCAGAAGGGCTGCTGCGCGCCAATCCAGCCCGAAAGACAAACTTGGCAGACTTTGGTGGAGCACTGTCCTTTTCCGTTGACTAGGCTAACAAAACTTTGCAGCAAGAAAGACAAAAGCCGCAAGCCACCTCCGGAAAGCCCGAAACGAGAAGGACAACGAGGGCACGCTGTTTCACCATGGAATTCAGGTCCATAATCGACACCCATAAAGTAAGGCCGGAATTGGTCTGGAATACAGGGTTAGTTTTCGTTTTACAGTATTTCTTTCTCCTTTTTTTTTCTCTTTTTTTTCTTTTTTTTTTTTTTTGCCTAAAGTAAGAATCAAAAAAACAATGTTTTTAAAAGGACCGGAAAGCGCTTGTGAAAAAGACTTTATCGGGTTTTACAGTTATTTCTTTTTTTTTATGACCTTATAGTTTTTTTTTTTTTCTCTTTCTCTTTTTCTTTTTAAATGGTGAGCACTCACCCGCACACCGAAAATTATCAAAAAAAAACTTTTCTCTTCAGAATTGCCGATGTCTTTCTTTGAAGGACCCCTTTTTTTTTTTGCATAGGGTATAAGATCATTTTCTTTTAAAAAAAAAAAAAAAACAAAAAACAAGGTTTGAAAAAAAATGAGGAAAAAAAAAAAACCAAATAACAAATGGATGACTAATCTTTGGGGGGGGTTGTTTTTTTCTTTTCTTTTCTTTTCTTTTCTTTTCTTTTCTTTTTTTTTCTCTTTTTTTTCTTTCTTCGGAAGCATGCAAAAAGAAAGAAAAAGTTATTTATTCACAACACGAAAAAAAAAAAAAAACAATAATGAACTCTCCTATCTCAATGACATAAAAATTCATCACCCGCGAGTGACAGAAATTTAGTTGAGTTCTACTCAGTAATCCCCCCCTTTCTGCAGTGAAAATAAAATTGAGAGTAAAAAAAAAAACACTTTCCCTTTTTTTTCACCCCCCACTCCTATGGAGCTATCAAATGCTGAGCTATAAAAAAAAAAGAAAAATCTCCCTCTCTGTGTCCTTCGTCCAATCGTTGCCAAGGACAGTTTTCAACAATCCGCCCCGAAATAAAGAACACACTCTCCTCTGGCTACAACAAAAATTCACGCCCCCAGCCAAAGGGGAGTCAAGTTAAAAAGAAATTCACTATGATGGGAACGAAGTGGTTAGCAACGGCCCTCCAAAAAAAAAGAAAAAGAAATAGGGCTTTGATTGCAACACTAGGTGGCGTTAAGCGTGCAATGAAGCACGAACTACCTACTTGATTACAGGGGGCGCTCCTCGGCCGAGCAGTATCATCTTCTGCGTTCCGCGTCGTGTCCTTAATGCGTGCGGTGTGCTCAACCCTAGCCAGGGCGTCCCGGGAAACCAAGATTCTGCTCTCGTGCAGTTTGCTGCCTGTTCGTCACCCTGAGCATCTGCGTTACGTTCTTCCACTCGGGCGCTACCGGTGATAGCGAACAACACATCTGATGTACTTCTTATATTTTCATGTTATCCCCACCACCTAAAAAAATCATTTTCGCACCAAAAAAAAAAAAAAAAGAAAAGAAAAAAGCACAATTGAAAATTCTGGGGGCGAAAGAACAATTTCTTTTATTTAATTCTGAGCAGCTCTCTTAAAGAATTTAGGCTAGAAGATATAAATCAGGTTTCACTTTATATCACGCCCAGACCTGGAAAATAAAGTATCTGATTTTTTTCCTCATGTTTTTAAGCCGAACGTTGCTGGGCGTGAAAATCAGGCACTTTATTTCACGCCCACAGTCATTTTCTAGCAAAATGGGAAGAAAACCGAAGGCGACCGGGAAGCGAGCCAAGGGCATCGAGCCTCGAGAAAGAGGCCAAAACTGTGATGGAAGACACACTTCCAACGGCAAGCAAAATGGCCTACAGGAAGGAGTGGGAGAGGTTTTGCACCTACCACTCGATCAAACCCAATAGAACACGGCCAACTGTTGAACAAACACAGCAGTCCCCTGCAACGCCCACTTCAGCCCTGCCCCTTCGACACAGCCCACTACTTCAGCAGTGCACAGGATCACGTTTGACATAAACGTCAACATCAATTCGCCGAATTGATCATACCAAACCCAGTACCGTGTTCAGTAAAGAGTCGCATGGTGCCGCAAGCAGGCAGCAGCGAAGCCACACTCAGCACCCAAATTCTTTGCAAGAGCAGCTCATCATTAAATAAAATGCAGTATTGAATAAAATCAGAGCATGATTTCACTTTGTGGGGTCCCCTTTTTTTGACTCGTTTTTTTTTACTTCACTACTTCCCACAAGTGAAATCAGGCCATCTGATTTTCATTTAATAAATAGCTATTTTTTTTTTCTTCCTGTGTGGGTAATCGTAAAAAAGCGGATCGACCCAGTTGGAACCGACCTGGGAGCCACCCACCTGAAGCCTGTTCGGGAAGCCTCTAAGCCTCCAACTGAGTTTCCAGGTTATCACCCACCAGCAGTAACAAGTCATTGTTAATTTCTAAAGAATAAATAACCCCCCCCCCCCGTTTTACACTTTTTTTCTTCTTTTTTTTATTTTTCTTTTTTTTTTCCCGTAAACACTTTCTTTTCTTTAGAGGCAATCGGAGGGATGAAAAAAAAAAAAAAAAAAAAAAAAAAAAAAAAAAAAAAAAAACCATTCTTTTCGTGCGCGCGACTGTGCTGTTTTCTCTCATCACGGAACACTACTTTTTTGTTTTCATCAAATTTTTCATGATTTCTTTCCACCCAAATCTTTTTGTGTGTTGTTTTAAGAGTCAAAACACCGCCCCACAGCATTTGACTTTTTTTTTTCTTATTCTTTTTTTTTTTTTTTTTTTTGCCGTGCCCAGAAAAAAAAAAAAAAAAAATGATGATTCCACATTATCATCTGGGGAGGGGAAAAGGGTGGGGAGGGGGAGGGAAAAAAAAAATCCAATTTCCGATTCAAAAAATACTCTCAAACTTTTCAAACCGCCTTGCCATATAAGTGCGACCAGTTACACCTCTCAAATGCAGGACGGCACGTCTCGTTCTCCTTAATCCACGTGCAGAAAGCATCGGCCCCACAACGTTCCTTGTTTTCAATCTCCGAACAGCGTGCTTCCCGTTCTACCACAGCAAACGAGATAAGAGGTATCATCCGCGGAACAGGCGACAAGGTCTGTACCTCAGAATGCGAGACCTGCTTCCTAAAAGCCACCGTAGGTATCGTAGGATCCTCATGACTAAGGAAGATCAACGGGGAGCAGTACGTCATCGACCAACCTTCTTGAAGAAGAACCTCAATGAGCCCTCCATTCGCAGATGAAGGACAGTTTGAACACAAGTCGAGAATAATAAATAAATCACATATTTCACTGCAACATCCGAACTCGATCATTGTGTCTACTGGTACAGGGAGGTTGTTGGGGGTTACAAACTGCGCTCCGGTGAGCCACGATGGAACGTTGACTAGCTTCGAACCAACAATGCTAGGCCACAATTTCACACCGCTGTACACCTCACGCTTTTTGGTGTCGAGTAGGTTTGTTCCAAATCGTAGGACAAGCCCGCATGTTGGCGGGCTTGGTGTTTCAGGAGGCGGTGGTTCCGGGGTAGGTTCCGGGGTCGGCATTGGTGTTTTCGGGGGCAACGTTCTCCTTTTCGGTGCCCTCGCTCTTTCCAACGCGCTTATCGCAATTTCAAGCGGGACATCCTGAACCTTCGGGGGCAGCACGTCAATCACCTCCAACATCCCCCTCGTCGCGAGCAACGCCGTGAACTCAATCACAACAACAGACCTCGCCGGTTCGAGCGTTTCTCTAAATCCCCATTTTCTCGGTTTCGCGGGATCTCGTACATCCACCACAAATAACCCTTTAACTGTCGCAACGTATAAATACCCTCTGAACCATACTACACTGTTCACTGTCGATTCGCAAGCAATGTCGGAAACATAAATCGGTGGTTCTCCGGTTTTTAAGAGATACATGAAAACGCGGTCGCCCGCACCGATGTACAAAAAGTCGCGGAAGCAGTCCAACGACCTTCCTTCAAGAGGATCGTCGTCGGTTCCCACAATTACTTTTGAGATGGGTGTCCACACCTTGGGCCGTGTGATGTCAAATGAGTAGATACGGCCTGCCTTGGTGATGGCGTGAAGCGTTCGTTCTACTATTACCGAAGAGACAACCTTGCCCTCGAGATTCATTTTCGTCAGGAAAAAGGGATGTGATACATCAGTGACGTCTGCAATAACCACCGACGACTGTGGTTTGGGTTCTGATGCGTGAAGGAACATATATGCGTAGTTTTTATATTTCGCGACGCATGTGGTGGCGCCTTCTTGTCTTCTCACTGTGAAGGTTTTCACCTTCTCTGGGATTTTGTCCTCGTTGATGGAGTAGATTACCATTCCGTCTTCGCCGGCTGCTACTAGTGCTACTTTTTCGTCGTGGTCTACCCACAGTCGATCGGCGTCTGTGTCGACCGTCCACTTGTTTTCTACTGCGGGCCTTACGGGATGGTGGTCCATCTTTCCTAGTTTTAGTACCACGCCTCTTCGTTCGCCCAAGCCGTAGACCTTCCCCTTCGTTAGGCTGAGCATTGTTACTCCCAGATCCAAAGCGTTCAGCTTATCTAAGTATGCTGCCGTCGCCGCGGTCAAGGTGTAGCATAGTAAGATTGATTTTAATATTTTCATTTTTTTTTTCTTTTTTTGTTGTTTTTTGTTTTTTTGGTCTCTCTCCAGGCCCCCCTGCCCTCCTCCCCTCCCCCGCCCCGCCCCCTGGTGGTTTTTGTTGTTTTTAAAAGAATCAATAAAGAAGAAATATTTAAAAAGAAAAATAGCTATTTACTGCCAACAAGTAATGACTTTACCGTTACCTCGAGGTTCCGCATTTTACCGTCGAGGGCCCACAGGGCCCGAGATTGTAAAATGCGGAACCTCGAGGTCGGTAAAGCATTACTTGGCGGTAGGTAAGTGGTTTTATTTCACGACACTCTGAAATTACTTCACCACGAGGGGCACAACAGGGTGATAAGGGGTACAACAAGAGAGGGGTTACAAAGGTTACAATACAAGTTGTTTTTCCTCCTTTTGTTGACTAAGAGCTGCCGCTGTCGCTGGCATTGCCACTGTCACCATCTCTAATCAGGCCTTCCCATACCTAGCGCGGCCGCTGGCTCCTTTTTTTCTGCTGCTTCGGTATTTTGAAGTCATTTGGGGTGCTTGGGTAAGCTGACTAAGTTACCCTTACCCACAGAAGAGTACTGGGAACAAGGCCTAGCCAAAAGTGGGCAAATTGGGAGGAAAAAGTAGTCCAACTTGGAACTGAGCCGAGGCAAGAGTTGGCCAATTGAGCTGAACCTGGGGGGAAATAGCAAACTGAGAGGAAAAAGTAGCCCCACTGGGAACCGAACCGAGGCAAAAATTGGCCCACCGAGGCATATTATTTAACGGAAACCCCCTATTACTTCACGGAAAACAGGCCATTATTTCACCGTGAAGTAATGAGATTTAGCGTGAAGTAATGAGATTTAGCGTGAAGTAATGGGCCCCCCAGTGCGTGAAGTAATTTCTGAAGAGTGAAATAAAGAAAAAAAAAAGAACTCCACTTGACAGAACAAGCTCTATCCATTAATGCGTTTTCCTTTTTTTGAAGCATAGCGTTTCGTTTTTAGACTGCAGCGCCTTTCGGAGCCGTGTCACCTGACCCCTTTTGTTGGATGTCCTGCTCAGCTCCTCTGGCAGCGTCGGAAAACACTATCTCCTTTACTTGTGTAGATATCTAAGGACTCCCTTCGATGAAAAACTTCGATGTACCGACTGCTGAAAAAGGGGGCTGCAGCCTCAGCAGCATGAACGAACAGTGAGTGATGTCATCTGCCTCCTCTTTCTCCGACTTGTAGGAAGCGAAGCTGTCTTCGCTTTCAAAGCCACACATGTCGTCTCGGTCTTCCACCTTCTTTTCTTCCGCTGACGCATAGACGGTGAAGCATCGCAAATCACTCTTTTTGAGGGGTTCTGAAAACCTCATTTCGAACTTAGAGTATGTGTGGAGGATCCAAGCAACGTCAGTGGCATCCCTCGCAGCGTCGTGGGAGAGGAACACATAGACCCCGAACAAGCTGTCCTCCCCCTCTAAGAGATTCTCAAGCACGCTCTTCGGGTCGGATGATGATGCGAGCCGCTCTGCCGTCTCGACAGAGAGGACAACCTGTGCGAATCTTGTCGGGCGGTACCCCTCCCCAGAGCTGCTCCACACCTGGCACTCCAGGACCACCTCCGCGGTTCCTCCTCCTTCGCATCGCATCTCCCTTGTTGTGAGCAGTACAGGTTTTGGTTTTGTTGCTTCTTCATCAGCCGGCTGCCCGTACTCGCATAGCTGTTCTTGTGACACGGTGAGCGTGTGCCACCTTGGGACGAATGAATACCGCCCTGCTGCCTTCTCCGGCTTCTCGAGGATCTCCAGCAGGTGCATCCCGTGGAAGTTCTTCGAGAAGAGCTCCGTCTTCCCCTGCGAGAAGTGGTGCCTCATTATCCTCATGCGTGTCTTGAAGGGCAGCGTGCTCCACAGCGACAGACTTCGCGCGTACGGGAACTCCCAAGGAGAGAACTTCCTGCACTCCACCAACAGTTTGCAGCCCGTCGGAAGGTCCGCCGCCACGAAATTGCTGTCTTCATCGTCCGCCTTCGGGACGTCGGGGGTCGTTGCGCTCGGAACCACCTCCTGCAGGTACTTCTCTTCGTCAGGAGACCCTTCCATCATCCCGACTCCTATTGCAATGTGACCCATCGCGATTGCTGCCTGCACGCCCTCTACTCTCGTGTCGTCGTCGTCGATATATTTCTCTGCAACCAGGGCCAACTCCCTTCCCCACTTGCACGCCTCCAGGAACGCCTTCCTCCCGTGCTTTTCAAGGACTTGCCTGTGCTTCTTCAGACCCGCCCCGCGGTCGGTGGGGTGCCGTATTGCTGCTTTGATCACGCCCTCCATGAAGTCCTTTCCGAAGTCCTCCTCCTTCTCTACGAGGCTCAGGCTCATCTCGGGGAAGAGCCTCTCCGCCTCCGGGAGGCCTAGCCACGACACGTAGCGAACGTAGAGCCCGCGGTGTTCACGGGGGATCTCCTTGTCCTGCACAAGGTGGAGGAAGATCGTCTTCGCCTTGCGCAGCGTCACATAAAAGAGTATGTTCTCCAGATGCGTCCCGTACTTGTGCGGGAGGTCGTCGTAGCCGATCGATTCTTCGGCGGGGAAGCACAACCTGAACAGCGGGAGGTGGTCGTGTGCAATGCTCTGGGATAGCAGCGATGTCTGGAATCGTGCCATGCTCGCGATGTAGTGCCCGAGGTGCCTTGGCTCGATCTCTTCCTCCCTCCCTTCCAGGATCTTCGTGCACTTCTCCACAAGCCCATAGTGATACACCGCAGCTGTGGCAGGAGACCAATCAACCTCGGATACCCGTTCTGCTGTTTGCCATTGGTCCCCAGCTGCAGGACCTGCCACGATGCTCAACGGACCTTTTCTGACCGCTCTCATCAGTTCCACCGCTTTCGCGGGAGATCGGAGGTGGTAGGTGCAGAGCCAGGCGGCCCCCAAGCCGTCCCTTCGAACCGCAGCAAGGAACGGCGACCTGGTGTTCCCCACCCACATCGCTGTTTTCAGCATCCTCTTGCAAACAGAGGCGAGGGCAATCCACTCCCCCCTCTCCAGCCACTCGAACACCTTCACCCAGCACTCCTCGTCGTTGGGCGTCCGCAGCTCAACCTCCCACTCCTTCATCAAGGGGCTCACCACAGTGCCTTCCCTTTGTCTAGACGTGTACACCTTCACCGAGCGTTCTGTTTCGGAGAAGAGGTTAGGATTTCCCCGGTTCAGCACCACCCCAGCCTGGGCACCGTGTTTCAAAATCATCTTCTTGCGCCCCTCCAAGGTCCCCTCCACAACACCCGCTCCGTTGTACTGTAGAGTGTCGATCCTCGAGGGCGACGGCCCTGCATAGAAATGGTACTTCAACATCTTCCTGATGAGTCTGTCGTGTCCGTGAGGGAGATATGTCGCTGCCGCCGCCAGTACCGGTTCCTTGCTGTGAGCAACTGCCATCAGAACTCTCGTGTCGGAGAAGAGAACCTGCAGGTGGGCCGCATCACGGTTCATGGCCACCTCTAGAACGGCTTTCTCGATATTTTTTGTATCGAGGTGGGCCAGCTCGCAGTGGTCCAAGCACACCTGTGCTGTGAAACCCGACCTCCGAAGCAGGTTGGGGACGCATTCCCGTGCAGAAGGGTCTGCCCACAGGACCAGCCGCTTCCCGGAGAGGAAGTCCAGGCATTGGGGGGAACCCTGCACACATGACACTTCCACGGGATTCTTTAGCACTCCCCGCTCTTGGAACCCCTTCACCACTTCCACACGATCGTGCCTTATCACCTCCCGCACCTCCTCAGTTGTTGGTCCAGGCAAGGACAACAGGAAGGTGTCGGAGCGGAGACGGGCACCCAACGAGACAGCCGTCAGTCCTATGTAGTCCCTCGCCTCTGAATCGTGAGAGGCTACCTCCTCCGGTGTGGGAACGCTATCTTGCAAGGCATGGACGAAGAGCCCGTCTCGTCCTGTGCCTCCTGATATTGTGTCAACTTCTCCCGTCCTGATAACCACTGCCGGCCCGGTGTAGCTCTGGTGTCTCGGTCTCGTCTTACTCTTACTGTTACCATTTACACGTTCAGCTTGGCCATTTTCGTACATGCATGCCAGATGTTCATCATCCAAAAACACGTCTTTAGTGGGAAGCCACCTGCGCTCGGGAGCCGCTACGTCATGCAGGCATAAAGAATGTTCTTCCTCCACACTCACATCTCTCCAGCCCTTCCTGTGCTGGAACCAGAAAGGGGCCTGCACGCAGGACTCCATTATCACACGAGCATCTTTTAAAGACCAATTGAACTCCAACAACAAAGGGTGATGTACGACGTGCTTCGAGGTAGTTATATCAAGAACCTCTAATGTTGGGAGCTTCTCGCATCCTTCTAAGAAGCCAGCACCTACCTTGCTCAGAGGAAGGTAATCGCCCACCGCTTGTTTGGCTTGCGGAAAGGTCACAACTTCGAGAGAGGTGCAGTCCCCCAGAAAGCAGTCACCTATGACGGTCACCTTGGCCAAGGGAGTCAGATCGATGACTTGGAGGGAGCTGCATTTTGACAAGAAACCACTCTCGATGGTGGTTATGTTGCAGAGGGGAGTCAAGCTTATGGTTTGGAGGGAGCTACACGAGGCCAAGAAGAACTCACCTACAGCAGTCAGGAACGACAAGGGGGACAGATCGATTGAGCGGAGGGAGCTGCAGTTGTCCAAAAAGCAGTCACCGATGCTGGTGACTCCCGAAAGAGGGGTCAAGTCGATGTCCTGCAAGGAGTTGCTGCCTGCAAGAAAACTCTTCCCGATCGAGGTCACTGTTGTAAAGCTGGATAAATCGATCCTTCCTACAGAACTACAACCTTCCATAAAACTGTCCTCTATGGCGGTGACCTTCGAGAATGAAATAGGTTCAATGGACAGGAGGGAACTACATCCTGCTAAAAAGCTCCCACGAACAATGGTCAGGTTGTCGAAGCACACAGACGTAGCTGACTCGAGTGAGGTGCACCTGAACATGAAATGCTCTCCGATGTCAGCCACGTTGTAGAAGGGTGTCAAGTCAACTGTCCGAAGGGCGCCGCAGAATGACATAAAACTCTTGCCGACAACGGTCACTTTTGAAAAGGGAACCAAATCCACGGACTCGAGAGCGCTGCACCTCGACAAGAACCCGTTGCTAATACAGCCCACCTCGTAAAAAGGAGCAAGGGAAACAGCGTGCAGAGAGCTGCAGTTTGACATAAAAGATGATCCGACGCCTGTCACACACCCATCTCCCGTGAAGACCACAGACTGCACCTCATGGCGGCCCCTCAAGAACCCATCCCCAATGCAAACAGGGGCGACAATCGAGACGCTCACATGCCGTATAATCGAGTCTGCGATACTGTTCTCATCTTTCTCACCCTCTTCGTCATCCTCGGAAGCAGCCAAGAAGCCTTCCGCGATGTCTCCTCCAACTCCGTCGACTTTCACATACTTGAACTTCAGAACAAAGGGAACGTACTGCCTCTCGATTGTAACATTGCTCGCCCCCGTAAAGTCAATGACAAGGGTCTCTGCATTTCCCAAATCCAACCCTGCAAGCTGCTCAAGTTCGTCGTGTTGCACCACCATGTTGAGCTTTGATAGCAGCTCTTTCAGGCACCTCTTGATGGGACCAACATTGGCCAGTATCTTCAGCCTCTCCGAGTCCTCGATGCAGTCGGCTTTTACTACTTGTAGTACTTCAGAGTTGTGGTCGACAAGCCCCCCTTGGAAAGAGCAAGTGACTGTGAGGTAGTATGGGTTGTCGTCCAAGACGGAGTCAGTGCGGAACTCGGACATGGGGGGGAGGAGGAGCTCGGACTCCTTTTCGTATTTCGAGATCTTCTGCAAGGGAAGCCCCTGTTGAACCTTTCGGATCGTGAACAGAACCCCCCTCCCCCTCTTCTTGTTCTCGTCCCCTTTCACAGCATTCGCCGCGTCCCCCGAGATGTAGTCCCTGCTCACAGAGGGGTCGAAGGCACAGCTGGAGGGTGCTCCCCACCGGAACACGGCCCCCTTCTCCAGTTCCCCGTGGAAGGCCACCACATCCGGAGGAAGGTTCGCGAGCCCCCGCGCCAGCTCCAGTTCGTTTTCGGTGCTCTTCTTCCCGCTTCGGAACGGCTTCGAGGCCACGCGTGCTATCACCATGATGAAGTTTGCCCACCGGCGCAGAACAGCGAACTGCTCCTCGTCGAAGGGTGCCGTTCGGATGGCCCAGTTCACGGACGAGAAGATCGCCCCATTCCGCTTCTTCGAGTGCTCCGCCTCGTACGCCTCCCACCCTGCCTTGTCGCTCTCGTAGCTCTCGGGAATCCCTTCGAACGTCATCAGCCTGTCGATGTCCGGCCCCGCCATCGTGTACAACCGCATCACCAAAAGTTCCACCCTCGTGCTCCCTTTGTAGTGCTCTCGAGAGGTCTTCCACAGCTGCGAGGTGGCGAGGGACAGGATCTGCAGCTTCTGCGACTCCGACACCCCAGCAGGCGCCACCAGGTTCTCCAGCAGCTCGTCCAGAATGGTCGACGACTTCTCTTGGTAGGCCTTCACAATCCACTCGTAAGTCTTCCCCTCCGGCGAGACATCCCCGATCCTTTTGTCCCTCAGAGGACTCGCTTCCCACAAGGGCAGCAACCCCGTTGCGATGGACTCTAGCTGGTCTTTCGACAGCGGGTTCGCGTTCAACTCCTCCCCCAAGCTGTCCATTCGCTGTTCCCATTCAATGAGCTTCCTCTTGCTGGCATAAGCACGGCTGCCACCTGCTTTCTTCCGGTCTGCTTCCCACTGTGCCACCCCTTTTAGCAGCAACGTTTCTTTTTTTTGAAGCTCTTGTTTTACAGTGTCAAGCGCCGTCTTCATCTCTTGTCTGATCTGTTCCCGCAGCAGGTCGGCAGCCAAGTTTACGCTCGCTTTGTCTCTCAGTTGTGCGCCAGCCGCATTCAACCCTTCACGAAACCCCTCCAGCCGTTCCACCGAGCTCCCAACTGCCGTGTACCCCGTATCATCTGCATTGTGATCTGGGTTCTCGCACTTAACACGAACCAGCCTCAGTTTCGTTGGGCAATGCTGATCCCAACTCATTTAAACGTCCTGCGGTAGTGTGATGTGTCAATAAAGCAGTTTCAGTGTAATCAAAAAGATATTAGTTACTCAACAATCAAAAGGAAATAAGTACATAGTGCTCGAAAGAGACACTTAAACAGTTACGTTGACATGAACCTCGATGTACAGCCTGTCTGACAGCCGTGAAATGGGAAGCTTCAAGAGTCGTCCCCTTTATGTTGCCCGCATCCTTCTAAGAAGCCAGCACCTACCTTGCTCAGAGGAGGGTGCTTCAGGTCTGCAATGGAGCTGCAGTTCTTCAAAAAGTAATCGCCAACCGCCAGTTGTTTGGTGGTTTGCGGAAAGGTCACAACTTCGAGAGAGGTGCAGTCCCCCAGAAAGCAGTCACCTATGACGGTCACCTTGGCCAAGGGAGTCAGATCGATGACTTGGAGGGAGCTGCATTTTGACAAGAAACCACTCTCGATGGTGGTTATGTTGCAGAGGGGAGTCAAGCTTATGGTTTGGAGGGAGCTACACGAGGCCAAGAAGAACTCACCTACAGCAGTCAGGAACGACAAGGGGGACAGATCGATTGAGCGGAGGGAGCTGCAGTTGTCCAAAAAGCAGTCACCGATGCTGGCGACTCCCGAAAGAGGGGTCAAGTCGATGTCCTGCAAGGAGTTGCTGCCTGCAAGAAAACTCTTCCCGATCGCGGTCACTGTTGTAAAGCTGGATAAATCAATGCTACTCAGGGAGCTGTCTTCTAGAAAGCAATCGCCGACTGTGGTAACTTGGGATAATGGAACGAGATCGACGGAGAGGAGGGAGCTGCATCCTGCCAAAAAGCTGCCATCAATTCTGGTAACATTCGAAAAGGCGTAGAGCGAAATCTTTTGAAGGGAGGCACATCCTGCAAAGAAGCTCCCACTGACAGTAGTCACGCAAAAGCAGTTGGAAAATGTTACAGACTCGAGTGAGGTGCATCTGAACATGAAATGCTCTCCGATGTCAGCCACGTTGTAGAAGGGTGTCAAGTCAACTGTCCGAAGGGCGCCGCAGAATGACATAAAACTCTTGCCGACAACGGTCACTTTTGAAAAGGGAACCAAATCCACGGACTCGAGAGCGCTGCACCTCGACAAGAACCCGTTGCTAATACAGCCCACCTCGTAAAAAGGAGCAAGGGAAACAGCGTGCAGAGAGCTGCAGTTTGACATAAAAGATGATCCGACGCCTGTCACACACCCATCTCCCGTGAAGACCACAGACTGCACCTCATGGCGGCCCCTCAAGAACCCATCCCCAATGCAAACAGGGGCGACAATTGAAATTGTAAATGTTAGCACCTTCGAAGTAAGGTCGTCTCCTTCATCTTCATCCTCGGAAGCAGCCAAGAAGCCTTCTGCGATGTCTCCTCCAACTCCGTCGACTTTCACATACTTGAACTTCAGAACAAAGGGAACGTACTGCCTCTCGATTGTAACATTGCTCGCCCCCGTAAAGTCAATGACAAGGGTCTCTGCGTTTCCCAAATCCAACCCTGCAAGCTGCTCAAGTTCGTCGTATCTTACTTTTAGTCGCATATTCGACCTGAGATACTTCAGACCTTTCTTGATGGGACCAACATTGGCCAGTATCTTCAGCCTCTCCGAGTCTTCGATACAGTTCATCTTCACGATGTTAATTACCTCTGCGTTCTGGTCGACAAGCCCCCCTTGGAAAGAGCAAGTGATTGTGAGGTAGTATGGGTTGTCGTCCAAGACGGAGTCAGTGCGGAACTCGGACATGGGGGGGAGGAGGAGCTCGGACTCCTTTTCGTATTTCGAGATCTTCTGCAAGGGAAGCCCCTGTTGAACCTTTCGGATCGTGAACAGAACCCCCCTCCCCCTCTTCTTGTTCTCGTCCCCTTTCACAGCATTCGCCGCGTCCCCCGAGATGTAGTCCCTGCTCACAGAGGGGTCGAAGGCACAGCTGGAGGGTGCTCCCCACCGGAACACGGCCCCCTTCTCCAGTTCCCCGTGGAAGGCCACCACATCCGGAGGAAGGTTCGCGAGCCCCCGCGCCAGCTCCAGTTCGTTTTCGGTGCTCTTCTTCCCGCTTCGGAACGGCTTCGAGGCCACGCGTGCTATCACCATGATGAAGTTTGCCCACCGGCGCAGAACAGCGAACTGCTCCTCGTCGAAGGGTGCCGTTCGGATGGCCCAGTTCACGGACGAGAAGATCGCCCCATTCCGCTTCTTCGAGTGCTCCGCCTCGTACGCCTCCCACCCTGCCTTGTCGCTCTCGTAGCTCTCGGGAATCCCTTCGAACGTCATCAGCCTGTCGATGTCCGGCCCCGCCATCGTGTACAACCGCATCACCAAAAGTTCCACCCTCGTGCTCCCTTTGTAGTGCTCTCGAGAGGTCTTCCACAGCTGCGAGGTGGCGAGGGACAGGATCTGCAGCTTCTGCGACTCCGACACCCCAGCAGGCGCCACCAGGTTCTCCAGCAGCTCGTCCAGAATGGTCGACGACTTCTCTTGGTAGGCCTTCACAATCCACTCGTAAGTCTTCCCCTCCGGCGAGACATCCCCGATCCTTTTGTCCCTCAGAGGACTCGCTTCCCACAAGGGCAGCAACCCCGTTGCGATGGACTCTAGCTGGTCTTTCGACAGCGGGTTCGCGTTCAACTCCTCCCCCAAGCTGTCCATTCGCTGTTCCCATTCAATGAGCTTCCTATTGCCTTGTGCTCGCTCATCCATTCGCTTGTAACATTTCGCTTTCCATTTTGCTACTTCTTTCAATAGTCTTTCTTCTCGTTTTCGAAGCTCGTGTGTTGCCGCGCTCAAGGCTGCCGCTGTCCTTTCTTTGATCTGTTCCCGCAGCACGTCAGCAGTAGCTTCCACGTTCTTCTCCTTAATGGAAGGTACCAACGCCATATCCACAAAGCGCGCTGCCTCTGCCGCGTACCCGACCGCCCCCGCGTCGGGCACATGTTGCGCCTCGCATTTCATGCACCGCAGCGTGAGCTCGTAAGTTCCTTCACATGTGTTGGTCATAAGTTCTTGTGTTCCTGAGAAGAACTTACTTCAGGATCGGGTTAAAAAGAGGAGGGAATAGTATATCTTAACTAATCGCAGACAATCTCTAGGAGGAAGCCGGGGATATAGTCCGGCTGTGGTTCGTACTGCTGTTGTTTGAGGCCGGCAGCGATCTTTCGCAAAGCCGACGGGGTGCGGAAGAAGAAGGACACGAAGGAGACTGCTCTACCGGACGCCGAAACAGCGCGCTGCCAAGCACGGTGCTCAGCAGAAATGTACATTAAGATATCTATCACAAGCTTCAACACGATTAAATTCATGGCGGTAATGGCAAGATTCCCAGCGGTGGCTGCGGACCAGTGTTCGGTAGGTTTCTGCACGCCCAAAGCCGTGATGATGCACCCGGTCATGACCATCTCGACAATCAAAATAAGCATTTCGAAAACCGTTTCGTACGTGGCAAGATAAGGCCCTCTTGAGACGGCCAGCACGCCAATGTATATTATAATGAAACACAGCACAACAATGCTCTTCGCCCTGCATTGTTTATGGGTCAGCGGTTCGTACGCTTCAATAACCCCAACGGCCGCAGTGAACCCAAGGTCCCATAGCAGAAGGTAGTGTAATCCTGGTTTGAAGCAGTCGAATACAAGTTTGTGCCGGTTCATCCACTTCTCCTCATCGGGGTTCTTCTCAACCCATTCAAGGGCGCCGGTAAAGAAAGCGTTCTTCGAACGAATCGCAATAGTGATTGCGCGGTGTCTGGCTTTCTCACATGTTGAGTAAACGTAATACAGAAAAAACGGGGGGAACACAGCAAGATCGGTAGCAGCGATGACATTGTATGGGAAGGAGGAATAGAAGACGCAAGAGGTGCAGGAAACAGCCGCGGACCCGAATAGAAAAACCAATGGAATCGAAATCCAACCGGAACGGTCAGGAAACATCAAAGCAAGGCACGCAACAAGAATCTGCATACACACATTGCTCAGAACGGCTCCGTTGACGTCGGTCATTTTAGGGTCATCGCCAAGCTGCAGGCGAAAGGGGTTTGTGAGTCGGTCGACTTCTATTCGGCCGTCCTTCGGGCAGTACATACCCATGGTTAGGATAACGACCTTCATAACCGCGCCTCCCCCGCCCACTGACGCAGGGACTAACCCCGCTGTCCCTAGCATCACTGCCCCTCCGACTGTTGTCACAACCCTTACTGCCTTTTCATTGGGCATTTCAGACGGTTGTGACTGCAGGTGTATCTCGGCAATGCACTGTTTATTGCATTTGCATGTTAGTCTATCTTCTCCATTGTCATCAGTGCAGATGGAATCGTAAACAGTATCAGGAAAGATGGCTGAAGGGAGCTTCACAGTTATATCCTCGCTCATCGGGGCGTACGCGCGGAAGCCCCCATCACTCAAGGAGACTCCCAACACCCGTTTGTCGTCCCCGTGAACGATTTTCAAAAAGTCCGGGTTTTTTGAGAATGTTGCGGCGAAACCAGTGGGGTTGAAGCTGGGCGGCACGTTGGTTGTCATTTCGATGCATGGGTCTTGGCACGGATTCGGCACGCTTGAACCACCACCAGGCCACGCTACAGAAATACCCCGTGGAGTGGTGAGATTGCGTGTTGTATTCAAAAGCTCGAATGTGATCACCACCCCGGTTTCATGAACAAACAACGCATCAACATACGGGGTTCGAAGGGTGAACACCGCCCCGGGCTCTGCAGGGGGAAGCACAGGGGGCTCGCTGATATCATTAGCCAGCATGACAACCTCCTCTTTCGTCAAACAGCTCCCGTACATCCCCACATCATCAAACCTCCCTGAGACGTTGGCCCCGAAAAGCAGCGTTGTGGGAAACGACATAGAAACACCGCTTCCGGCTGGAGGTTCCACGGCATCCCCTGGCTTACCATCGAGGTACAATAGAACCTCAGGGTTTCGATCGTCGGAAAAGTTTAAAGTCGTTGCGATGTGCACCCACCTCCCTGTTGGTGTGTCTTGAACCGATCGTTGCACGACTTTCTGCTTGTATCTTGTTTCAAGTACACTGTTTGCGCTTGGGTCAAGTTGGATAGAAACCTCCGGCTCCGATACCGACAGGATGCTTGAGGTGAGGCCTGTAGCAATGGAGTTCAGGAACACCCACACAACAAGGGAAAACCCGGCTGTGGTGCCGCGGGGTTTGAGGTGGACGGTCACAGCATCGTTGCTGCCGTTGAAGGCCGCTGAAGAGTTCGCTCTGTCCCTTCTGTCCTCGGTGTAGCCTGTGAATGCCTTGCCCACCGATACCACATCTACTAGATTCCCGGCTTGGCCGTCAGCCGTGTTGCCATCCAGTGAAAACTCAACCAACAACCCGTCGCTTATCCTTGCACACGACCTAACTGTGAGCAGGATCAGTAAAAAAGGTACCCATAGTTTTTTTTTAGGCATGCTGGTTGGGGGGGGGGGGGGGGGTGTTATGCAATACGATAAATAAAAATCTAAAAGGAGAGAACTCCAAAAAAACGTTTTTTTTTTTTTCCTGAATAAAAAAAAGCAGGTCTTTTGGAATGGAAAACAAGTCAAAAAGACCTGTTGAAAAAAAAAAAAAAAAGAGAAAGGAAAAGGGAAACATGAGAGGGAACAAGTAAAAGACTATTGAGAAAGAAGAAAGGGGGAAAACAGTGGGGGGGGGGGGGGTGAGAAAAGAAAACCCTTTAGAACTCAGCCCTTATTCTTTTTTTCTGCTCCAGTGGACGACAGAATAGGAAATAGGGAGAAAAGGAAAATACTCGAAAAATTCACCATGATAGGAATGAAGCGGTTAGCAACGGCCCGCCGAAAAAAAAAACCCCATCCGACAAAAAAAAGAAAAGAAAACGTTAACATGGGAGGGCTTGAAAAAAAGAAAGTTAGATTCTACGTTCTATCCATTTTTTTTTCTCATTTTTTTTTTTTTTTTTTTTTTCGTTGTGTTGTAAATAAGAACTCCCATAAAAAAATTTCAAAAAAAAAAAAGGGTCAAAAGACTCGGTTTAAAAAAAAAACACTCTTTTGACCTTACCCGCGGGGGCAGAAAACACTGTACTGTGCCAAAAAAAAAAAAAAAAAAAAAAAAAAAAAAAAAGAAAGAAAAAAAAGAAGAATTGTGTCATTTTTTTTTCTTTTTTTTCTTTTTCCCCCCGGCCAATCAGGGTAGTGATTCGGTAAAATGAATGGGAGGGGGGGAAAAAAAAGAAAAAAAAAAAAAAAAAAAAAAAGGTTCATATCGTGCCGTGATCGATGGTATAAAATGTGGTGGGTCGAGTGGAGTGAAATAAAAATTGGAACATTGGCATTGTAAAATTAAATTTAGAAAAGTGTTGTTGTAAAAACCATATCACTGGGATATAGTTTATGTCAACCCGACCTGAAGCCACCACCCTTTTCGCGGTAGAATATGTAAAAAAAAAGGGGGGGGGGTGAGGGAAAAGGGAGGTGAGTAAAGAACGGAAACAAAAATAACTAATATTAAAAGTACACCCACCCAACGTGAGAAAAAGGAATTCAACCTTTACTACGTGTGACTTACATCATGCATTCAGGCACGATTGTGGCTGCTCTTTTTTCGCTCTTTTTTTTTTTTTTTTTTTTATTTTTCTTCTGGCGTTTTGTGCGCACCAGCACCTTTTAGTTTAAAGAAAAAAAGAAAAAAAGGAGGAAACATTGTCTTTGAAAGGAGCCTGCCTGACATCTCTTGTGTTTGACCCTATCTGTAGAGTTGTAAAAAAAAAAAAAAAAAAAAAGAAGAAGAGGGGAAAATAATAAAAGTTGTACCCTTGCAAAAGGTCTCCCCCTTCCCCCGGCTTAAAGCCCGGGAAAAAAAAAAAAGGAAAAAAAAAAAAAAGAAAACTCGATAATAAATGTGCGAGACAAAGGAAGCCGGTGTTGGTGGCGCCCTATATGAGCTCGGCCGGATTAAATGTCAACACTTTTTTTTTTTTTTTTTGGCAATTCGAAAAATTTTTGTTTGATTATTTGAGATTTGTAATTTCCAAAAACCAAAAAAAAAAAAAAAACTCGATAAAAATTTCAGTGTGCATGGGGGTGCTCACTGTTCAGGTAGAAATTCACACTAATCGGTCACCGTTCTGCGGTTGCTGTCTGGTGCCTGCGGTGGCTGTTTGTCGCGATGAGATGGACGGCATCTGGGCGAGAAACATTGCTTGGAGTCGTGCTAGGTAGGGGGGGGTTTGGCTCGAGGAGAAGAGTGGTCTCCTGTCGTAGCCGTGTGCCGTCGGGGCCCCAAGATGTCGAAGGGTATGCACCCTTGATTTGGCGTTGGCGGGGGAAGGCTGACCTTCCACAGCGTGCTGAGCATTTCTGGATGCGACCCAAGATGTATCGCATCCTTGCGGCCTTCTCCGTGAGCAGGTCTTGATCGTCGAGGGGACCTATGAGCGACCGGCGGGTGGTCTGCTCATAGTCTATGGCGAGTTCCATTGTCGTGACGGAAGTTTTCTTCTTACCATCGTACCATCGTAGGCCTCTTAGCCACTTGAGGACGTTCTTCAAATGAAAGGTCAGGACCGCGCCTGACGCCCCGTTCGCCTTCAACAACGCTTCCGTCGGAACATCATGTTGCCTCCCTGTCGTTACCTCATCCCAAGGGTTGGAGGTGAGCACTCTCTTGCTTTTTTCCGCTGCTCTGGCGTCACGGACCGTCACTACTTTCAGGAGGTATTGTTGCACCATCCTGGCACGTTCTTTCCCTGCTTTGTCGGCTCCTCTTGGGACTATCCCGTGAAGGGCTGTGGCAGCTGGGAGGCCTTCTCGCTTCACCTCTGCGTATTGCTCGCTTTCCAACACACTCCTTGCCGGCTCGCACTCCCACAGTGCATGCTCCGTCATGCTGGTCGTTGTCTGGGACCGGTGGTCGCAAACGTCACACGCTAATGCTGGGTTTTCCACACCAGGGCCATCCAATTTTCTCCCCCACACCCTCGGGTGAGTCGTGAACACTGCACCACTAATGATGCGCCGCAACCTAAAGGACACCAACGGTCTCCGGGCCTGGAGCTTTTTCCACCAATAGTTCGTGGACGGGCACGCCCCTGCCTCCATCCCCACGAAGGTTGATCTCTTCTCGATCAGCCTCTTCGCAACTGCCGGTCTGATGGCTTGCCTCACTTTGTGAGCCACCGCTGTATCTCCGTGCAGGTCGGCCACAAAGGACCATCCCTTCCCCAGAAAGGGGAGCCATCTGTTCCGCAGGACTCCAATCGGACCCATCACCTCATCGTCATCACGGTCCTGGTATAGACCAATGATCTCACCAACACGCGTAGATGACCTTCGACAACGGATGTGCCGTATGCCCTGGCAGCAGAACGTTCAGTACAGACACGGGGTTTCTCATCCCGAACTGGGGCCCCACAAGGAGATCACTGCCCCTGTACACATCTTCTTCAGCTGGTCGTCCGAGGGTGCCGCATACGTCGCTCCGTATGCTCGTCAACATCGTCGACTTGTTCTCAAACCCTAGTGGCAAAGCTCCGAGACGGGTCAGGCGTCCCTCCGCTGCGTCCAGCTTGTCCAGCCTGTGATTCCCATCCATGTTCAGGTTCACGCCAAGTGATTTGATCTCCCTAGCTACCTTGAACGAGGAACCGGTGCATACTAAACTAGGGCCGATCTCGTTTTTCGTCGAGAATCCCTGCGACTTCTTTCCGTTGAGGCGCATCTCTGTCCGGTCCCCGAACTCGATCACCTTGTTGGTCGCCCTTGTCAGGACCTCCGCTAAACGCGCCAGGAGGTACACGTCATCCGCGTACGAAAGTGACCAAGCTCCTGGTACTTCCGTCATCACGCACTTCACCATCACCGACACCAAGGCGTTCACCATGATTACCGAGATGGGGCACCCTTGCAGGATACCATTCGTCACTCGGAACTCTGAGCCAACACCTGTCGGGAAACGGAATCGCCGCTTCAGGTTCGCATACATAGCTTTCAAGGGGGTCAGTATCCGCTCGTGCAAACCGAGATCTTGCATCAGGCCAAAAGCTATCTGCTGTGGGACTCTGTCGAAGCACTTGACAAAATCCAACGCAATGCCGTTGAGAGGGGTGCCTGTCAACAGCGCCTCTTCGAGCTGTGTACTGAGCTCCATCAGAATGCTATCCGTGCCTCTCTTCGGTCTGAAACCATGCTGAGAGTCGTCGATCCACTTCTCTTGCCACAGCGTGATGTCACGCAGCCTCGCACATGCCCACAGCCGATAGACCGCGCTCGTGACTGTGATCGGCCGATGGTTCAGAGGAGTTCTCTCGCCACCCTTCGGGATCAACGTCACCAGCGCTGTCAGGAGTGCTTTCGGCCACTTCCCTGTCGTCTCGATTGCGTTGAACAGCTCGGCCCAAGCATCCAGCAGTACTACCGGCATGGCACGCAGTTCCGCCCATCCATCCACCCCTGGAGCCGTTCTCGTTGACTTCTTGGCCAACACCGCCCTCAGATCCTCTCCTGTAAGTGGTCGAAGTTCCATCTTCTGCGACACGATGTACTCCCTGTACCTCGTTCTAAAGGCGTTGTACTGCGGCTCTCCTCGATCCCCACCGTACAGCTGAAAAATAGGGTCCCACTCCTTGTGCATCATCTTGTCCATCTCTTCAAGATCTGCCGTGAGAACCCCGTCGCCTTCCACTGCCTGCGTTGCTGATGCCGTTGTGCCCTTCGCGAAGGCGGTCACCCTCTTCCGTTCCTCCCTGAAGTGGGTGTTGATCCTCTCTTCATACTTCCTTTCACGCTCGACCCTCGCGTCCTTTGCGATCACTCGCGCCAGAGCGGACAGGTCGTCGTCTAGGCGTTGAAGTTTGATGATAATCGTTTCAAAATTGTCCTTCATCAGACCCACCTCGCATCTCGGAAGCTGCGGGAGCTTCGCTAGCACCTTTATAGCATTCGCCCAAGTCCTCAGCAGCTGCTCCGGCATGTTGCTTGCTAGTCCCCTGTCGAGCAGATCTTGGACTCCCGCAAGGATGTGCGAGACTTTCCGCTTCACCTCGGCGATGCACTTCTGCCAGCCCACTAAAAAAAAGAAACCGTTCTAAAAAAGATGTTTTTGCACACGCGTTTTAAAAAATAAAACAAACGGCGAGCATTTTGACCATAGCCTAGACCGCAATTCTGCACACAAAGTGGTGTCGGACTACTTTTCTAAGAGGGTCATTATTTGTAGACATTTTTTTTCCGGACGAGCTCATATTTAAAAAAAAAAAAAGGAAAAAAGGAAAAGAGAAGGAACAGAGGGGAAGAAAAGCAAGCCCTTTTTTTTTTTTCTTTTTTGTTTTCCTCTTTCTTCTTCTCCCTCTTCCGCCCTCTTTAACTTGGCTGTCACAAAACATATTCTCATTTACAATTCTCATTATTGTTTATTTTCTTTTTCTTCTTTTTCTCTTCTTTTTATTCGTTCTTGTTCAAAGCAAAAAAAAAAAAAAAAAAAAGGGACCGAATGTCTTCAACACTTCCTTTAGGTCAAATAGGATAGGTAGCTCCTCCGCTTTGTCCGAGCTGCGAAAGCGAAGTGCCCTTTTTTTTTTTCCTTTTTTTTTTTCGGTTCGTTTTCCTCTTCTTTTTTTGTTTTCTTTTGTGTGTCAAGGTTAGGGAGATAAAAAAAAAAAAGTGATACTAAAAGATGTCCTTAAAGAGAACCTGCAGTATTCGACAGGTCCGCCTGACGACAGTCAACAAAAAAAATAAAATAAAAATAAAATCGAAAAAGTTCTCATTCTTCCTCCTTCTCTCTTTCGTTCGATAAAAAAGAATAGAAAGAAAAGGGGGAAGAGAGAGTTTCTTTCGATTGATGGCGCATAAAGTAAAGAGAGGGAATAAATAAAAAATAGAATTCGATAAAAATTCATCAGTGCAGGGGGGTGCTTACCAGAGAAAAAAAAAGTGAGTTAAAAAAAAAACAAATGGGCTAGATAGCTTTTGTTTTTCTTCTCTTTCTCCAAATACTTCTAAATGGTACCTTCCTGAGCATCTGTTGGGCTGGCAGGACCAGTCATAGAGAAAGAAGGGTACTGCGAAGGTCCTGTGGGGGACTGGAAGGGCGCATTCTGCGGGGATCCAGAAGTATAAGGATTCGCAGCAATCTGCGTCCCATTCCCAGCAGGGGATCCGGAGGTATAAGGGTTGCCTGATGGTGGTGGCACGTACCCAGGGGAGGCAGGGGCTACAGGAAGCCCGGGTGGACCGGGAGCAGGGAGTTTTGGAGGATCAACCTGTCCAGGAGGAGCAGAAGGGATTGGACCCTGAGGGAGTCCGGGAGGGCCAGGAGCCCCCGGAGGGGAAGCAGGGGGAACATATCCCCCTTGCTGCTGCTGCTGCTGCGGCCTGTAAGCCACGCTGCTGGGATCATAGTTTGATCCGCTGTCAGGGAAGAGGTCGAACTTTGTGTCATTAACATCGTAAGGAGCAGAGGAGGAGACCTGAGGGATCTGATCGAAGCCCTTCTGGCTCAGGGACTTCCTGATCGCAAACAGCAGCGACACCAACGAGT
Source organism: Diplonema japonicum (assembly GCA_964019335.1). NCBI lineage: Eukaryota > Euglenozoa > Diplonemea > Diplonemida > Diplonemidae > Diplonema > Diplonema japonicum. Next base: position 365,032 of record OZ025681.1, read on the forward strand.
GCGACTTGTTCTGCTGGGTGGCGACGAGGAAGGCGGAGGTGAGGGCCCCACCGGCCTTGTTGTCCGCCAGCTCCACGAACGCCTTCCCCACCGCCTGCACATCTGCAGAAGTCGAGGCATCCTCGCACCCTGAGATCATGATCGCATCGCAGTCGATTCTGTTCTTCTCTGACATCTGGTCCCCCATCATCTTGCACTTCTTCTCTGTCTCCGATGCGATCGCGTAGTACGGCAGGTCCAGTACCGTCCCGCTGTGGCAGCAGTCCATGATGGAGAGCAGCCTGTTCCCCCTGGGGATCCGCTTCACCAGGTCGTGCTGCAGCTCGTCGTCCGAGATCATCCCCTCCGTCTCGTAGTCCACAGGGCAGATCGTCTCGTCCAGACCGTCGATCTCGTCCCCAGTCTCGTCCTTCTCCTGCGACCCGTGGCCCGAGAAGTGCATGAACAGGGTCTTGTTGTCGTTCGTCGACACCCCTTCCACGAGCCACGCCATCCCCCTCTGGATGTTCGCCTTCGTCGGCTGCTTCACGTAGTCCTGCTCGTCGTCCGTCAGCACCCTGATCTCGTACGCCCCGTGCAGCCGCTGTGCCAGTCGGTTCACATCGTTGATGCACCCCGACAGCTCGCCCCCTGTCCCGTAGTAGTTGATCCCCACAAGCAGAGCCTTTCGGTTGCTCGGGCCGTAGCAAGTAGGAGGAGGGACAGGGGCAGGTGTGAAGTTCTGGATGTTGTTGTTGTTCAGCCTCAAACGAGGGCGGTTGCCCCCTAAGATGTCCAACAGCATTTCAGCCATGATGAGGTCCACAGCATGCTGTGGGAGCAAAGGGTGGCTCTGCTCCTGGACAGTGACGAGCTTTGTTTTGACCAAACCAATCCAAAACCCGTGTGCCCCCACCAACCACGCGGCGATGAACAAGTAGAACCCATACCCGAACTTGAAACTGTTCCCCAGTTTGGCATCCCCGCAGTCCTTCACTTTCTTGTACAGCAAAATCACAGCAAGAGCCAACAGAGCACAATTGGCACAGAATGAAATGGTTGCCGCGAAGGCACGGAGGTTCTTGCGGTAGTTCCATTCCCGCTTCGGTGGGCTGGCGATGAGGTACGTCAGGACAATGAGGATGTAGACACCCATCGAGACCAGTGAGATGATGAAGATGTTCTCTGCCCAGAACCAGATGCTGTCGAACTCAGAGGGCGAGCACCCGGGGATACTGGACTTCAATAAGTTCACAATATCTTTTCGCGAGGAAAGCAACCCGATATCATCGATTTGTGCAGTCGAGGGGTCGGGCGCCTGAGTTGATGGGGCACGTGTGGTGCCTGCCGGTTGGGGTGTTGTCCTTGGGGCAGCTGTGAGCTTCCTAATCTCATCCTTGAATGAAGGTGCGTCGAAAATAGGAGCATCATAAATAGGTGCGGACCAAACAGGTGCAAGGTTAGACTCATCGTAGCCACCATTGTTACCACCACCACCATTGTTACCCCCACCACCGTTACCCCCACCACCACCACCACCACCACCGCCGTTGTTGCCACCATTATTCCCACCTCCATCAGTATCCCCATCATACTTGAAAAGCGCCCCCTCACGACCCCCTATCCCCAGCAGGACCATGGCCACCACAACGGCGACTACCTTCCTTGCCAGGGCTATTTTGTCGAGGCCCCTTTCATGGCGGGTGTATGCCATTTACTTTTTTGTTTTTTGTTTTTCTTTTTGTAATTCCTTTTTATACTTTTGATGCATTTGGTCCAGGGAATGCCTCACTGAAAAAAAATATAAGAAACTCTTTTTTTTTTTTTTTTTTTTTTTTTTTTTTGCTACGAGAAGACAGGGGGAAAATGGAAAGGAACGGAAGATAAGATAACAGTCCCCTCCCCCCCTTCCCCTCTCCACTGGTTTTGCTTCTTATTTCTTTTCCCTTTTTTTTCTTTCCATTCTTTTTTAAAAAAAATATTAAAAAAAATCGGTCGGACGACTTTCAAAAGTATATCGTGGCAATGGACAATATACCATAATGGGTGAATTGGATTTATATGGAAAAAAAAAAAAAAAAAAAATCTCTAGTAATAAAAAACTAAAGATAGTGTGCTGAAGAAAGATAAACTCAAAGTTTAAAAAATAAAAAAAAGACAAAACTCCACTACAGGACTGTCTCTTGCGTGACGCGGAGCTTTAATCTGTGGTAATGCTTCCCTTCTGGGACATAAACCATCTTGTAGAAAAAAAAAATAACTATTTATTACCAACAAAGTAATGAGTCGTAATTTTAACGAGAGTCAAATTGTGGCTCATTTGGTGGTAAGTCATTTTTTTTTTTTTTTTGAACCCTTTCGTTATTTGATTCACTACTTGACCAAATTGCTAGTAATCTGCGACAAGAAATAAAAAACTTAAAAAAAGATTGAAAAGAAAAGGTGTATCAGACACCAGTTTCGACTCCGTGAACTCAAATCTTTTTTTGTTTTTTTTTTTTTTTTTTTTTTTTTTTTGTCTTCTACTAGAAATATGAGGGTCACAATGTAAGCGAAGAAAATGACGAATGGGGTGTAAAGTAAAGTAAAAAGAAAATTATGTTTGAATTGGATTTATGTCATTTTAAACTTTTTTTTCTCTTTTTTTTTTTTTTTTTTTTCAACCTGTCTTACCTTAAGTTACTCATAGAGTCAATATTTAAAAACAGGTGAGCAGTAAAGGTAACAACTTAATGAACGACTTCTGCGACGGGCCCTTGTGCCAATATGCGACACTAATATACAATCACAACAACAAAAAATTTAAAAAAAAAAATAAAATAAAAAAGAAAATATCATCCGACTGATGGCGCCATCAAACCTTGTGTTCATGGCACGCAGTTTTACTTCCTGTCTGTTAGTAGAAGAAGGAAAAGGGGTGGGGAGAAAAAAACCAAACAAAGGGTTAGAAATGTTTTATTTTCTTCTTTATTAAATAGTCCCTTCCTCCAATGTCGGGCCTGGGCTCCCCGCCATAGAGAAAGAAGGGTACTGCGAAGGTCCTGTGGGGGACTGGAAGGGTGCATTCTGCGGGGACCCAGAAGTATAAGGATTCTCAGCAACCCTTGCCCCCCGGCCTGCAGGAGGTACAGGTGCTCCCCGCCCTGCAGAAGGCACAGACGAGCCGTTTGTGTAAGGATTGCTAGCCGGGAGTGGCATTGCTCCGAAATTAGGTATCCCCTGGGTCAGCATAGGGAGCCCGGGGGGGCCAGGAGCCCCCGGAGGGGAAGCAGGGGGAACATATCCCCCTTGCTGCTGCTGCTGCTGCGGCCTGTAAGCCACGCTGCTGGGATCATAGTTTGATCCGCTGTCAGGGAAGAGGTCGAACTTTGTGTCATTAACATCGTAAGGAGCAGAGGAGGAGACCTGAGGGATCTGATCGAAGCCCTTCTGGCTCAGGGACTTCCTGATCGCAAACAGCAGCGACACCAACGAGTGCGACTTGTTCTGCTGGGTGGCGACGAGGAAGGCGGAGGTGAGGGCCCCACCGGCCTTGTTGTCCGCCAGCTCCACGAACGCCTTCCCCACCGCCTGCACATCTGCAGAAGTCGAGGCATCCTCGCACCCTGAGATCATGATCGCATCGCAGTCGATTCTGTTCTTCTCTGACATCTGGTCCCCCATCATCTTGCACTTCTTCTCTGTCTCCGATGCGATCGCGTAGTACGGCAGGTCCAGTACCGTCCCGCTGTGGCAGCAGTCCATGATGGAGAGCAGCCTGTTCCCCCTGGGGATCCGCTTCACCAGGTCGTGCTGCAGCTCGTCGTCCGAGATCATCCCCTCCGTCTCGTAGTCCACAGGGCAGATCGTCTCGTCCAGACCGTCGATCTCGTCCCCAGTCTCGTCCTTCTCCTGCGACCCGTGGCCCGAGAAGTGCATGAACAGGGTCTTGTTGTCGTTCGTCGACACCCCTTCCACGAGCCACGCCATCCCCCTCTGGATGTTCGCCTTCGTCGGCTGCTTCACGTAGTCCTGCTCGTCGTCCGTCAGCACCCTGATCTCGTACGCCCCGTGCAGCCGCTGTGCCAGTCGGTTCACATCGTTGATGCACCCCGACAGCTCGCCCCCTGTCCCGTAGTAGTTGATCCCCACAAGCAGAGCCTTTCGGTTGCTCGGGCCGTAGCAAGTAGGAGGAGGGACAGGGGCAGGTGTGAAGTTCTGGATGTTGTTGTTGTTCAGCCTCAAACGAGGGCGGTTGCCCCCTAAGATGTCCAACAGCATTTCAGCCATGATGAGGTCCACAGCATGCTGTGGGAGCAAAGGGTGGCCCTGTTCCTGGACAGTGACGAGCTTGTCCTGTACCAAACCAATCCAAAACCCGTGTGCCCCCACCAACCACGCGGCGATGAACAAGTAGAACCCATACCCGAACTTGAAACTGTTCCCCAGTTTGGCATCCCCGCAGTCCTTCACTTTCTTGTACAGCAAAATCACAGCAAGAGCCAACAGAGCACAATTGGCACAGAATACAATGGTTGCCGCGAAGGCACGGAGGTTCTTGCGGTAGTTCCATTCCCGCTTCGGTGGGCTGGCGATGAGGTACGTCAGGACAATGAGGATGTAGACACCCATCGAGACCAGTGAGATGATGAAGATGTTCTCTGCCCAGAACCAGATGCTGTCGAACTCAGAGGGCGAGCACCCGGGGATACTGGACTTCAATAAGTTCACAATATCTTTTCGCGAGGAAAGCAACCCGATATCATCGATTTGTGCAGTCGAGGGGTCGGGCGCCTGAGTTGATGGGGCACGTGTGGTGCCTGCCGGTTGGGGTGTTGTCCTTGGGGCAGCTGTGAGCTTCCTAATCTCATCCTTGAATGAAGGTGCGTCGAAAATAGGAGCATCATAAATAGGTGCGGACCAAACAGGTGCAAGGTTAGACTCATCGTTGCCACCATTGTTACCACCACCACTCGGGCCATCATACTTAAAAAGGACTCCATCACGAGCCCCGACCCACAGCAGTACCCCAGCTATCACCACCGCTATGACCTTTCTTGCCAAGGCAAGTTTATCAAGCCTGCTAACGACACGTGTTACCATGTTATATCCTTTTCTTAACTTTATTTCACATTTGACAAGGGGCAAAAAAAAAAGAGGGAGAAAGGGGTAATCCTAGATTCTAGACAGCTTAGTTAACATCTCTCGCGCTTTTTCGGCCACACCGACACCGTGCTGGGATGCCCGGGATGTTTCTAGAATCTCCATAAGCTTCTGCGACGAGACGGGCCGGGAGTCTGCGAAAAGAAAATTTGCAACGGGAAGCATGACGTCGCGAGGGGCGTCTTGTTCTAACGCAGAGAGAAGCACTTCGCAGAGAAGATGCGCAGGGACCCCGACTATCGAAGGGGAGCGAGAGACACATGTGATGAGAGATAGGGGTACGTCTGTGTGGAGGGAACGGAGCGAAGAGACCACAGATGATAAAAGCAAAGCATCTTTGGAGGTTTGAGAACATATGGATCGGAGCAGTGTGTCCATCACCTCGGGGTGGAAGAAAGTGTGCTTGGAGAAAAGCTTACAAATTTCATCGCAGGTGTTCAGAGGGATCACGGTTTTTTGATGCGCGTCTGCTAAGAAACGGCAACACGCATCGAGGAGCTTTCTGTCATTTGAAGCAAAACCTGCCGACAGTACACCGGGGCTTTCCTCGGTTTTGAATGTGCGGTTTTCCATTTTTGTTATAAGCACTTCGCTGAATAATTTCATTGCGGTGTTTTCTCGATTCACGCGGAGCCGCGCTGCGGACCACAAGCAAGCCGAGGTATACGCATTGTCGATTCTCCCGGTCGATTTGATGTAGTTTAGAATGAAATCCCTGCCGTTGAAATCGACAGCAGCTTTTGCAAAGCAATGCAGGGTGCCGATGCAATCCTCGAGGTTTGGCCGTGGTCCGAACTGTATCTTCTTCCTGCCCAGGGATCTGGGAAGCGCGTCGCCCGGGATGTTAGAAAGAAGGAAGAAACACGGTTTCAAAGTAACCGCACCGGGGTGGTTTGAGACAATCTCTGTCAACAGCGCGTTGTCGCCACCGATTCTGTTAAGCTCAGAGCGTGCGGACAGCTCTGAAAGGGACCATGTTAGTTCGCAGAGGTCCGGGATATTTAGCCCTTTGGTTGAAATGACCGATTCTACTAGACGAGGTACCGGGCCTGTTTTGACAGAGTACTTCGCAAAGCCGGACAACGCTGACAGCATTTCCGTTGAATTGTGGGGGACTTTCTTTCTGTGCAGCAGTGCAGCGATGGCTGTGGCCTTTTCCTTCCCCGCTACTCTGCATATTTCAGCGAGATCTCTTGCGGCGTACCTTGTGAGATCCCTCAGCTCTAGCTTTCGCACAATGTCCTCTGCTTCTTTGATCTTCCCCTGCGTGCGCGCCCTTCGGACCCATTGGGGTATTTCCCCCTTTCGCACTTCCGTTAAAACCGCTTGCTTCGCTTGATGCGACGTTTGCATGTTTTCTTTTTTTTTTTTTTTCCTCTTTTTTTTCTCAATTTGTATATCTTTTTTTTTATCTTTGTCCTTCCCCCCGTTACTTTTTTTTTCTTCTCCCCGTGGGTGTGTGGAAATAGTTCCTATTAGTAAGTATGCGGGTTTGCTCGTGCGAACAATCAAGGAAAAAAAAAAAAAAAAGAGAGAGAGAAAAAAAAAAGGAGGAAAAAGAGCCGGCCACCCCCCCCCCCCCCCCCCCCTAGTTGCACTCGAAAACATATATTACATTGCCTGCACGTTATACTGATACCAATCAGGTATTTTAATCGGTTCGGGTATTTAAATAGTGCAAAAATTGGCCGTGGCACGCAGAGGTCCTCTGTACCCCCGCAGATGTCGAGATGGGGTCCAGAAACACAAAATATGACCCACGGGGACAATGGACATGGGTTACTCATCAGCTAAAGGTTAGTTATAAGCTATTTTACGTTATTTCTTTTTTAATCGGTGAAAGTTTGGAGAAATAATGAGAAGACGCTGTTTCAAGAATGCAACAGGGAGGGATAAGAGACTAAGGGTGAGCTAGAGAGGTACTTCTGGGTGTTTAGAAGGCATGGCTACCAGAGATGCATGAAGGAACAGCGCTTTGCTCCTTCTATCGTAAGCGTGGAGAGCCCATCCTACGTGTGGCTCAACGGAGTCCGCTTATTTGCACGAATAAAAATAACGTTATTATAACGGGGTACGTAATAAGAGTATGGGCCCTTTTTTGCGTTATGGTATTTGTTGATAACGTTATGCTTGCGTTATAACGTGCAGGCCATGATATATGAATAAATTATATGAGTTGGTCCAGTCCGGGTCAATTCCGATATGAGGCCTATCCTTGGCGTGTAGTGTAAGATAAAAAAAGGTTAGCAAGAAAAATGAGTTGAAGAAATCTTCGAGAGACGTGTTCTCAACCACTACTCTTGTTCTTTTTAGCATTTGCCGTTTATTGTGCCGAAGGGGACCCCTCTTTTCTTCATCCTTTGTTTCTTTTTCATTGTTGCTCCGCCAAACAATAGTTTTTTTTTTTTTTGCTACCCGGCCTTCCACTTTCGGTTTCAACGCAAAGAGGGGTTACTTTCCTCTGGAAACATAGAACTCCTTTTTTTATTCGTTTACATTAGCCAACGAGGTTCAGTTCTCCTTTGGAAAGAAAAAGAAAAAAGAAGGGAGGGGGGAGGCAGCTATGCTGGCAAGAAAGGGGGGGGGGGGGGGGGGGAGAGCTTTGCAGGAAGAAATTTCGCCACATCGCAAAGAGAGGGAAAAAAAAAAAAGAAACTCGATAAAATTTCAGTGTGCATGGGGGTGCTCACTGTTCTGTAAAGAAAAAAAAAAAAGAGACATTTAAGGGTATGTGACAGGTCTCAATCTATCTCTTGATCGAACCTTTCTGCTGTGGTGTGGCCTTCGGCCCCTCGTTCACCCTCCTCGGTACCTTAGGTATGAAACCCTCAACCGAGTTGGTAAGGACACAATAGTAGTACAGTTGTTTCTCAAGGATGTGGCGGGTCGCCGGGGAGGCGAATACCGGTCTAGAGGAGTAGCCCCTTGTGAGCTGTTGTAGTAACCCAACGTGCGTAGGGAGTGGACAGAAACTACTGACGCTGCTGGGAGTGGATGCGTTCTAGTACCGTTATTACCCGGCCTATTACACGCGCAGTCACTTGGATGTCCTCACCCTCTTCACAAGGCGAGAGCCCCTAGTCTATGGCCAGCTCAAGCCTGGAGACCTGTCAGCCATCGGATGATGGTACGGGATAAGCCGTGGGAGGACTGTTGCCTCAAACCATTGTCGTAGTACCACCTCAGTGACCGTGGCTTAAGCAAACTCCCCTTCTCGCAAGGCCTGTTCCACAGGTGAACGCTGAAGTCCATAAAAAAAAAAAAAAAAAAAAAAAAAAAAAAAACATAAAGGGGGGAAAAACTCAAAGTACGGGACAATTTCCCTGATAGAGGGCTGCCCTATATGGATGGAAAAAAAAAACTCTGTTTTTGTAAAGGAGACTCTTTCTTTCTTATTTTTTTCAATGTTATAGCTGTGATGCCATTCCTCGCAAAAGAAAAACAAAGGGGGGGGCTATGCTGGCAAGAAACGGGGAAAACGTTTCCGTATCCGTTTCCTTTTGTTTTTCAAGATACTTAAGGAAACGGCCCCAAAATAAAAGGAAACGTTTCTGTTCCCTCATTTTCAAAAAAAAAAAAAAAAGAAAAATCTTGGAAACGCGTTTCCTTGCCAGCATATACAAAGTCCCAAGGGAGGGGGGGAAGGTTTTTGGGTCCATTTTCTTTTTTCTTCCTCTCTTTTTCTTTCTGTTCACCTCAACTTACAAAGCCTTCTCTATTGAGTTTTCTTTTTCTTTCTTTTTTATCTCACTTTTTCAGAAATTTCTTCACTCCGGAAGCCCTATTATCTTATTGGCCATGTCTCATGATTTGATTTTTGGGGCTATAATTTGATCGCAACAAATAGCTGACGGGTTAAACCCGCGATCCCCGTGGGAGGACTGCCCGGGAAAAAAACTGAGATCAGACCGAAGAGCCCCGTACTTGTCAAGCTCAGACAGGACAGTGGCTAGTAAGTAGAACTGCCGCATATTGTTTAGACACCAAAAAATTATCTCGGCCAGCTATAAAAGATATAATCCTCATTGCCACAATCTCACTGCTATTCTGATTTTGGTGTTTTTTTTTTTTTTTTACCCTATTTTTTTTTGAGTCACCGGAATGACTCAATTTCTGAAAAGTGAGATCAAACTCCTAACTTGCCGCCAAATTATGGCCATTTCCATTCACTCTCGAACCTTATTTTTTTAAAAACCCCGGGTTTCGAGCGAAATTATGGCCATAATTTGTTGGTAGATTATAGATAGCTAGTCTGCGTGTGCGATATTGAAAACTCAATCAAGTTGCCGTGGGTGGCTGGAAAAAGGAAAAAAAAAGGGTTGCCGATGCAATCTTTTTTATTTGAAAGAAAAGGGGACAGACACCAAGTAAACCTTTCTGTAGATGATATTGCAACGGTGACATAAAAATGGAAATTCCAAATCTACACTACCATGGGTGTATTGACTTAACATAACAAATACTGAGCTCGCAGGGAAATCCGCCATAACAGGTTTCCTCGGTCCGCTGCTTCACTAACGCGCATAAAGGGACTTCCCTACTTAAAAGAAAGAATATTTGATAGACGACAAACCACAGATGGCCATCAAGAACGAGTAGCACACCCATGATATGAATGAGAAATGAAGGAAGAAAGGAAGGGTAGAAATAAAAATATCGAAGATCTCTTTTTCTTTGTTGGTTGAAATAAGAAACCCGGAATGAAGTGACAAAAGGAAGAACAAAAAGACACCACTCAAGAAGAGTTTAAGGAAGATAACAAAAAAGAAGGGCAAAAAAAAAAAAAAAAAGAAGGAAGAAACAAAAGTAAATTTATAATTTAAAAATAATTAGTCGTGCTTAGCAACAGTACTTTTGACCAGGAAGTTTTGAAAGAAGCTTTCTGTGATGTCCTGCGGTGGTCCTAGTAACCTGTCCAGTGCGACAAGCTGCTCCCTGCTAAGTACTTCTCGCAAGCTAGGGTCCACCCTGCTCGTGAGGGATTGCGTGCGTGCCACTTCTGCAAAGTGAGGGTGAAGGTGGTCAGTGCTACTGCTCTCGATCTGGTACATCCACTCCTGCTCCACCGCCTCAGAGGCCTTCTTGAGGCAGTACATGACAGAGGGCTTGTCCTCGTAGTTGACCTGGAGGACCCCGACAGCCTCCAGTAAGTAGCTCCCTGTGAGGAGCTCTGCGAATTTTGCTCCCAAGACTGCCACGGGACGCTTCACCTCCTTTTGAAGATGCGAAGCATAAGCCTGCGCACCTTGCAGGTGTTCCATTACTAGGCCACACATCCCGAACCCACGGTGAGTCTGTGACCCGAGGTTCCCCGCCTGCACCGTCCCGTGGGCCATCCCAACCGACACGCTCATCCCCTTGCACACCTCCGACCTTAGTATTGTGTTTGCGAACAGTGCTGCCCTCATCGGGGTGTCGGCACATTTGCTCGACACATTCCATGTCACGTAGAAGCTCAGCGGGTCGTGCGGGGCGAACCCGTGCACCACTCCCTTTGTTGTCTGACCCGCCTGCTCTACCAGCTCAGTGAGGGCCACGAACGAGTCAGGGATGCGGATACTTCTCCCGTTCCCTACATTCCATGTTGCAACACCACCGCTGCCCTCGGACTCGAACCGTACCTTCACGAAGCTCCCCTTCACCAGTTGCAGGGACAGCCCTGTGGGGTGGATGTGCAAAGCACGCAGGTGCGCCGTAGAGTGCGAGTGCGTCGTGACGTCCTCTGTGCACGACCGCGAGTGTGACACATTCGACTTCGACACAGACGCTGTCTCCTCGTCCGTCGTCTCCTCTGCGAACAGCGTGTTCGGGAGGAAGGCCTTGTACTCCTTCAGCGCCTTGCAAGCCAACACCAAGCCCTTCGACACTGCATGCACCTCCTTCACAGAAAGGCACTTCGAGAACGTGATCCTGTTCAAGTTCTCCTCAACCACATCGGGCTCAAATGTCTGCAGGCTATCCAGCGTCCCTGCTATCCTGTTCAGTGGAATCGCCACGAGGAAGATCTCCAGGAGCGCCATCGTCGCGTCGAACACAAACACCAGACACGCAAAGGTGATGAAGACCACCAGTGCCGCCATCACCTTGTTCTGCACAGACCGTGTCGTCGTGAGCCACAGGATGGCTATGTCCATGGCCGGCTCCCCAGAGGCGGGGACGAAGGTGAACAACTGTGTCTGTCGCAAGAAGTGCTCGGACCCATCAAGGTTCTTCTTCCAGAACACCGAGTCTGGACGGGGCTCCTCCCTTGCGAACCCAGCACTCCTCCACCCTGCCTGGATCACCGAAGACATGTTCACGATCCTCACCGCACACTCCTTGATATCCTTCTGTTTCCCGTGCCTGTCCTCCAACCAGCACTCCTGGTTGATCATGGTCTGCCCAGTGGTTGCCGTGTAGACGATCTCTGTCGTCTGGTCGTAGATGATCACTGTCGTGTCCTCGTGTTGCTTTGCATATGTGGTGATCGCCTCCTCCCACACTGAAAACACGAAGTAAGTCTGAAGCCAGACCTGCTTGTACTGCGACCACGGGTGCGGGGGAGGGGGTGCGAGGTACCCTGTGTCGAAAGCGGCGAACACGTACGTGTTGTTGTCGGTGGCGTACCACGGAGTGGGGCTCCTGAAACGTGTGAGGACAGCCCGCCCCTCCCCACGTATGAAAGAGTCACCCGGGTAGGTGTCGGGAGTGTACTTCGTGAAGTCACCGTCATGAGGGAGCCCGTACTTCTTTGGCCAGTCGAAGGTGTTGAAGGAGTAGTTGTAGGCCTCGTACGAAGAAGTCCCATTGTTCTCGTGAAGGGCGTCCACCAGGACGAGAGGCTGCACCCATGGGTCCGCGTTGATGTCGTAGGCCTTCGGGTTGAGGTGTTGCCCGTAGCGGGCGAAGACGTACTCCCTGACACCTCCGCTCTTCAGGTCGTACCAGATGTGGGTGTACTGCCCAGCAGGGTCCTCCCGCTCCCAAGGGACGAGAACGATACCGACTTCTTGCACCACTTTGCTGTTGGCGACACGGGACCACGCCTTCCAGCGGATGAGCTTGGTCCACTCCTCAGTGACGCTTTCAGGAACTTCGATGAAGTTTGTGGTGGCGTTCCTCACGATGGGGACAGGGCTCTGTATGATGGGGTCCGTGACCGACATGAAGAGGTCGAGGAGCTCCCTGTTGGCCGTCTTCACTTCGTTGATGGTCCCGACGATCTCGTCCTTCAGGCGGCCCACCTCCGTCTCCGATGAGCTCTCCACAACGCTCTCAAGTGACTCCACCGACTGCAGGTACATCCACACACCCCCTGCCACTGAGCACACCGTCGACACGAGTGTTGTCATCACAATCAGAACTGTTACATTCACACGGCCGCCTCTGTCATAGCGCACTGTGCCTTTCTCAGGAGTCGTCCCAACAGTTGTGACCACAGTCGCGGGCATCGTTGCACCTGAGTGAGAAGGTAAGGAATATAGCAATAAGGTAGTCATTGAGTGCTAGCAGAGTCTGGAAAGACTCGAGGCTCACATTGTGAAGAAAGGAATTGCACGCTGTACCCAAGCTTTCCCAACGTAAGGAGAGGTTATATCATCGCAAGCACACTGTCCTCATCGCAAGCACACTGACCTTATCAAGCACACTGTCTCTCATGGTTAAAAAAATCATAATTCTGAGGCATAGGGTTTGTCAGAAGGGCGGCAGTGGATATGAAAAAAAAAAGAGAAAAAAAAGAGGGGGATAAAAAGAGGAAAATACGTTATTGACTTCACAAAGAAAAAAAAAAAACAAAAAAGAAAAAAGAAAAGAGGGAAAGAAAAAAAAAAAAGAACTAGTTGCTTGGTCAACAATTCTGTTTGTATGTGAGAGGCTATAAACACCCGTAAACAGGTTGCCAACGTTCCCCTTTTGTTTAAACAAGTCAAAGATTCGTTCTTGCAAACAAACGGTTTTTTTTTTTTTTTTTTACCTAATAAAGAATAGGCGAGTTATTCATTGTACGCAAGTACAAAAAGGGAGGAATGGGGGGGCGGGCTATTGCTGGCAAGGAAGCGCGTTTTCCAAGCTTTTTGAAAATAAGGAAACGGAAACGTTTCCCTTATTTTGGGGCCGTTTCCTTAAAAAGAGAACGCGCCTTCCTCTGAGAAGCAAAACGCGTTTCCTTAAGTATCGAAAAAATAAGGAAACGGATACGGAAACGCTTCCCCGTTTCTTGCCAACATAGCCCGGGGGGGGGGGGGTTAAAACTTTTTTTCCCTCGCTTTTTCTGTTGTTGTGTGAGGATTCTACGACTGAAAAGAAAAGGAAAAAAAAGTGAAGTGTAAGGTTTCTCTTCTTTAAGGGTGGCGGGGCTAACATGGATATATAAGAAGTACATCAGATGTGTTCGCTGTTGACCTCCTCGTCGGTCATCATCGATAGCGCCCGAGTGGAAGAACGTATTACAGATGCTCAGGGTGACTAACAAGCAGCAAACTGCACGAGCGCAGAATCCGTCATCAGGTAGACAGTTCATGCTTCGTTGCAACCAAAGCCCCATTTTTTTTTTTTTTTTTTTTTTGCAGCCATTTCGTGCACTCCGTGCGTGCTCAGACGCCGGAGGTCGCCAATCCTTAACAACATAAGGGGAAGTTTGTGGGAAGAAATAGAGAAAGATACAAAAGAGCTGTTTCCTCTTCTCCCCCCCCCAAAAAAAAGAAATACTGTAAACGAAACATGTCGAGCTGACAAGTGCCCATGTCAGGCGTAAATAAAAGCCCAAAAAAAAAAAAACTTAGACATATGCCAGCGCGACGAAATGTTTGTCGCTTTACAGTATTTCTTTTTCCGTTTTACTTCACTCTTCTGAAATCACTCATGCAGGTGAAATAATGGCCTGTTTTAATAAGCTTCAGTAGTCCAATTTTTGCCCTCGTTTCAGTTCTTTTCCTCTCAGTTTGCTAACTTCCGGCGAACTTTTGCCTCGGCTCAGACTACTTTTCCCTCCCAATTTGCCCACTTTTGGCTGGGCCTTGTTCCCAGTTCAACTTTTCTATTTAGTCAGCTTAAATGGTGACAGTGGCAATGCCAGCGACACCTATAGAGCATTGAGGGGAAAAAAAAGACTTTGTACTGTAACCTTTGTAACCCTCGTGGTGAAGTAATTTCAGAGTGTCGTGAAATATAACGCCAAGTAATGCGTTACTGTCCTCTCGGATCCGCATTTTTTTTACCATCGAGGGCCCTCGATGGTAAAAAAAATGCGGAAGCTCGAGGTAACGGTAAAGTTATTTACTTGTTGGCAGTAAATAGCTAGTTTCTTGTGGTGATACCAACAGCATGTTTTTGTTTTTGTTTTTGTTTTTGTTTTTGTTTTTGTTTTTGTTTTTGTTTTTGTTTTTGTTTTTGTTTTTGTTTTTGTTTTTGTTTTTGTTTTTGTTTTTGTTTTTGTTTTTGTTTGTTCGCTTTTAGGCTGGCGTGCTTTGCTTTGGAGTTTGGAAAAACTGCAACCCCAACAGCACTGCGACGCTGCAGCCCCGTTACTTCTTTAAACCTCGGTTTTAAAAAAAAAAATTATTATTGCGGGTTTGCGGGCATCTTTTTTTTGAAAGATAAAATATTTTGTAACAAATAAAACTTTAAAAAAAAAAAAAAATATATATATATATATGAGTTAAAGGAAGTCTTTGTGAGACGCCCCCTTGTTCTCATCTTCTACCTGCACCTATCCCCTTTCAGCAGCGGTTTCTCCTCCTTTGGTGGTCTTGCCGGCCTTCTCCCCAGCCTGGCCGCTCTTTCTCTTCGTTCTCTTGCCCATTGTCCTTTCAACGCCTCTAGGTCATGCTTGGTCTTCGGTGATGCAAATATCGCCCTCCTGTTCCATCCGATCACCGCCTTTGTCCTCCCGATGGATCGTAGTGTGTGCACCCTTGTGCTCGGCTCAGCTGGGAAGGCCCTCCTTCCTTTCACCTTCTTCAGTACCCTCCCTAGTTCCCATGTGTGCCAGATCTTCTTCATCAGTCCATGCAATCTCCTCGCTTTCTGCTGTACTTCTGCGAGATCCCCCAGCTTCCCTCCAAGGGTCTTCCCGGTCACGTTCTCGAAATCCAGTGCCAGCTCCACCGTCGACACTGACGTGTTCCTGCTGCCTGCATACCAGCGCAGTTGCCGCATCCACCTCAGCACCTCCTTCGTGTACTCCCGTAGGACATCCCCTGCCGGTAGCTTGCCGAAGTCCTTGTCCGACGGTACTGGGTGTTCTTGACCTTGTGTGATCTCCAGCCACTGGGGTGTGTGGTACACCTCCTGCCTCTTCGCTTGTAGGGCTGCGTCCCGCTCCCCCACCACCGCCAGCAGGTACCTTTGCGTTCCTTCGAGCCTTTCCCTGACATCCTTCCCTGCTCCCCTTGGCAGGATGCCATGCAGCTTCGTACACGGTTCCAGCCCCCTGCGTGTCATGCCTTCGTGTTCTTAAAAAAAAAAAAAAACAGAAAACTCGATTTATTTGCCAGTTATTTGGCTTTGGCCAACTGTCCGCGAGCTTAGGAAATTTTAAGCTAGATGGATTGCGTTCTAAAAAAAAAAAAAAAAAAAAAAAAAAAAGTCGGTTTTTAGGATTTGTTTGCACACAGTATAAATCCTGGTGGGATAAAATACGTGCAAACTACCCACGACTCTTTTGCTCTTTACGAGAATATAAACAGTACTTTTTTTTTAAAAAAAAACAAAAAACAAAAAAAAAAACCTAACTAGAAAAATCTAAAAAAAACAACAAAAAAAAAAAAAGAAAACGGTTTTCAATTCAATTTTTGTTTCAATTTTGGAGTAGTAGAAAGTTTTTTTTTTTTTTTTTTTTTATTGAAGGATAGAGGTGCACCCTCTCCACCATTGCAGACTGATCCCAACGGGGTGTTGGCAGCGTCCTTATGTGTCAAAGGTCGGGGGGTTAATTCTGAATGTTAAAATTCTACGTTCAGAAAAAACAGTCACAGTGACATACAAAAGAACTGCCCACCTTGATGATAGCTTAAAGCTCATCGTGAAAGGAGAAAGGGAGAATAAAAGAAATCGCAAACATAATGGGCGAGGGGACACTCTGGGGAGGGGGTTAGTTTTCATTCTTTTTTTTCTTCTTTTTTTTTTGTATAAAGATCAAAAATCGCAAAAGCACGGAGAAAAGGTATAGAGGGATAACAAAGGTAACAGGAAAAAAAAAAAGAAAGAAAAAAAAAAAGAGAAAAAATAAAGAGGTAAAAGGAAATCCCTGATCTGGGACGTCCTGTCTTGTTCTTCTACCTGCCCCTATCTCCCTTCAGCGGCTTCGGTCTTTCCTTTTTGGGCTGAGCCCGCTCCCTCATGGCGCTCACCCGCTCCTTCTGCCACTGCTGTCTCAGTTTCTGGAGGTCCTTCTTCGTCTGTTCCGAGACGTGCAGCGGTCTTCTGTCCCAGCCCAAGACCTTTCTCCCCCCTATGGTCCTCAGGCCGTGGTTCCGCCGTTGCTCCGCCGGTATGGCTCTGTGTCCCCTGACCTTCCTTATCCGCGCGTCCTGCCAGCCTTCCTGCAGCCTCACCAGCAGGCCATGTAGCCGTCTCGCCTTTTTACCTATCAGTGTCAGGTCTCCACGTTCACCCACCAGCGACTTCATTGTGCTGTTCTCGAAGTCCAGCGCTAGCTCTATTGTCGTGACCGTTGTTCTCCTCGGGCCCCGGTACCACTTGAGCTGCCCTAGCCATTTGACGATCTCCTGTCCGTACTGTTTCATGAGCCCCCCCCCTACATGTTGTCGTAGTTCTCTCCATGTCGGTGTCGGGTGTCCTTTTCCTTCTGTGATCACTTCCCACGGGTGAGTCGTGTACCTCTCCAGTGCCCTCTTTTCCTGCAGGCGGCGGTCTCGTTCTGTTACCACCTCCAGGAGGTAGAGCTGCAGGCTCTTGAGATGCTCTTTGTCGTGTCCTCGCGGCAGCACTCCGTGCAGCTGCATGCACCTCGGCATGGCCGTCCGTTCCTCCACCACTGCTCTGTTAGCCTCCTCGTTTTGTATTTCCCTTGCCAACTCGCAGTCAGAGAAAAAAGAAAAAAAGAAGAAAGGACTTGATACGAAGCAACATTCAGTTTCGCTCTTTTTTTCTTATTCTTTTCTTTTTCTTTTCTTTTTTTTTTTTTCTTCCTTCTTTTTTTCTTCTTTTCTGTTCTTCAAATCCTTCATACTGACGTAGTCGAAACAAAAGAAAACAGAGAAAAAACTTAAAAAAAAAAGAAGAATGGACTTGATACGAAGCAACATTCAGTTTCACCCCCCTTTTTTTTTTCCTTCTTCTTTTTTTTTCTCTTTTTTTTTCTTCTTTCTTTTTTTTTCCTTTAAATCCTTCATACTGACATAGTCGAAACAAAAAAAAAGGGGAAAATAAAAAAAGAATTGATAAATTTCGGTGTGCGGGTGCTCACCGTAAAATAAAACAAAAAAAAGAGAAAAATAAAAATAAAAAAGAAGAATGGACTTGATACGAAGCAACATTCAGTTTCACTCTTTTTTTTTTCTTCTTCTTTTTCTTTTTTTCTTTCTCTTCCTTCCTTTTTTCTTCTTTTCTTTTCCTTTAAACCCTTCATAACTAAAACGAAAAAAAAAGAAATTCAATATTAAAGGCCACTACAACAAAGGTTAATGACCTTTTTTTTTCCCCCTGCGTAACCATCCCTTTCTTTTTTTTTTTTGTAATATTTTTTTCTTTTTGTTCGTTTATAAATAGCGGTGGTCATTGTGCTCAAAAGTGGTACAAAAAAAAAGGGGGGGGGAAATAAAATCCGACTTTTCTTTTGAGCATGCTCACTAGATGTGCGCAACAACAAAAAAAAGGGGGCCGGATTTAGACTGTAAGTAAAAAAAAGAAAATTAGCTATTTTATTGCCAACAAGTAATGAGTCATTATTTAACTCGAGTTCCCGAATTGTATTATATATGATGGCTCACTTGGCGGTAAGTCGTTTTATTTCACTCTTTCGTCATTTGAGTCACTCACTCTTCACTGTTTTCACTTTTTCTTTTTTTTTTTTTTTTTTTTTTTTTCACACGCAGGTCAGCTTTTTTAGGCACTTTAAGGGCCGGAATGGCTAAAATAGTCAAAATACCCCCACCCCAAAAAGATTTTTCAAGGGGTTGGGTACATTTTCTTTCACGACAAGACCCATTTTTTCACTCTGAAGCGCCATTATTTAACTGCAAAATCTCATTATTTAAGCGTTAAATAATGAGGCCCCAGTGAGTGAAGAAAATGACGAAGAGTGAAAAAAAAGGGGGGGGGGAAGGCGATGTTTAAGGTGAAATCCCACTGATGACCACTCTTACCTTTTTGGAGCCTCGCTTGCTTTTTTTTACACCTCTCGTTCTTCTTTTCGACTGGCTTTGGTTCGCACCGCTGTCACCAGGCGACATGTCCCCGGAGGTATCCATATCAGCAGCGACCCCGTATAGATTTGAAAAAAGGTTTATCATAACATTAACAAAAATAGAAGAAAAAAGTGTTTTTTTTTTCTTCTTTTTTTTCCATTTTTTTTTTCTTTTTTTTTTTTCATTTTTCAACATCATTGGCCTCTTTTCCTAAAATTCAAACAATTCAAAATTCTTTTGGAAAATTCTTTTTTCTCAGCCGACCCTTGTTGCAAGATTTCCGAGGGATACGGGAAGAAAAAAAAAGAAAGAAAAAAAAAAAAAAGAAAAAAAAACTCGATAAAATTTCAGTGTGCATGGAGGTGCTCACTGTGAAAAAAAAAAAAAAAAAAAAAAAAAAAAAAACCTGCAGGCTATCACTCAGAGTAAATTTCTGCAACACACAAGGTGGACTTTTCTTTCTGATTTTTTTGTTCGTTTTTAAAAAGAAAATATCCCACATAGAAATCTTACCTCTGCTTTCCCGCTTGAACAGGCCGTTGCCTTGTATGTGCCAACATCCCCCTTTTGTTTAGACAAGTCAAAGACTCGTTCTTGCAAACAAAAAGAGAACACAAAAAAAAGGGGGGGGAGGATTAAAAAGAGTTGGCGTTTTGTTGTTCGTGCAAAGCTGAGGTTTATCTGCAGAAAGCTCAGAAAGCACGGAACGAAACCGCCTTTGTTATCTTTCCCCCCTCTAGAAAAAAAAATAGAAGTAGAATAGACAAGAGAAGAAAAAAAAACATTCCATACCGTACAAAGAGACAAAAAAATTGCTAGGTCACTCTGACCGAAGCCCCATAATTTAACTCCAAAATTTCATTATTTAACTAGTTAAATTATGGCCGTTTCGCGTTAAATTACGAGGCCCCTAGCGAGTGAAGAAAATGACGAAAAGAAAGAAATATAACATAGAAGAAAATATAAATACACACTACAGGTAGCACATTCAGTTTGCGGTAGAGACCGTGACCACAGCTGCTTCACCAGAAACGTAGCATTGTAGAAGGTTCGGCGAAGGTCCCAGTAGTCTGTCCAGTGCGACAAGCTGTTCTTTACTAAGCTCGGCTGCGATAGCACGGTCCACCTCGCCCTGTCGCTTTCCTGTGCGTGCCACTTCTGCAAAGTGAGGGTAAAGATTGTCACTTCTAAAGTTCCCGATCTGGTACATCCACTCCTGCTCCACCTGTATGGAGGCCTGCTGGAGGCAGTACATGACAGAGGGCTTTTCTTGGAAGATCTGCAGGACCCCGACAGCCTCCAGGACGTAGCTCCCTGTGAGGCGCTCCTTAAGCTTCTCCCCCAAGACTGCCACGGGACGCTTCACCTCCTTTTGAAGATGCGAAGCATAAGCCTGCGCACCTTGCAGGTGTTCCATTACTAGGCCACACATCCCGAACCCACGGTGAGTCTGTGACCCGAGGTTCCCCGCCTGCACCGTCCCGTGGGCCATCCCAACCGACACGCTCATCCCCTTGCACACCTCCGACCTTAGTATTGTGTTTGCGAACAGTGCTGCCCTCATCGGGGTGTCGGCACATTTGCTCGACACATTCCATGTCACGTAGAAGCTCAGCGGGTCGTGCGGGGCGAACCCGTGCACCACTCCCTTTGTTGTCTGACCCGCCTGCTCTACCAGCTCAGTGAGGGCCACGAACGAGTCAGGGATGCGGATACTTCTCCCGTTCCCTGTGTACCGTGCTACAGCACTGGTATCGTTGCCCTGTGTCTCGAACCGTACCTTCACGAAGCTCCCATTTACCGTCACTTGGGACAGCACTGTGGCGTTCATGTGCGTAGCCCGCTGCGAGTACGTCGTCGTGATGTCCTCTGTGCACGAGAGCCGCGAGCGCGCCATCGACTCCGTCGCAGAATCTGTAAGCTCGTCGGTCTCCTCTGCGAACAATGTGTTCGGGAGGAAGGCCTTGTACTCCTTCAGCGCCTTGCAAGCCAACACCAAGCCCTTCGACACTGCATGCACCTCCTTCACAGACAAGCACTTCGAGAACGTGATTCTGTTCAAGTTCTCCTCAACCACATCGGGCTCAAATGTCTGCAGGTTGTCCAGCGTCCCTGCTATCCTGTTCAGTGGAATCGCCACGAGGAAGATCTCCAGGAGCGCCATCGTCGCGTCGAACACAAACACCAGACACGCAAAGGTGATGAAGACCACCAGTGCCGCCATCACCTTGTTCTCCACAGACCGTGTCGTCGTGAGCCACAGGATGGCAGAGTCGATGCTGGGTGTGTTTGAGGCGGGGACGAAGGTGAACAACTGTGTCTGTCGCAAGAAGTGCTCGGACCCATCAAGGTTCTTCTTCCAGAACACCGAGTCTGGACGGGGCTCCTCCCTTGCGAACCCAGCACTCCTCCACCCTGCCTGGATCACCGAAGACATGTTCACAATGCTCACTGCACAGTCTGTGATTTTCTTTTTTTGCTCCCCGTGCCTGTCCTCCTTCCAGCAATCCTTGTTGATCATGGTCTGTCCAGTGGTTGCTGCGTAGACGATCTCTGTCGTCTGGTCGTAGATGATCACTGTCGTGTCCTCGTGTTGCTTTGCATATGTGGTGATCGCCTCCTCCCACACTGAAAACACGAGGTAAGTCTGAAGCCAGACCTGCTTGTACTGCGACCACGGGTGCGGGGGAGGGGGTGCAAGGTACCCTGTGTCGAAGGCGCAGTACACGTAAGGGTTGTTGTCGGAAGCGTACCAAGCGGCGGGAGGCCTGAAGCGTGTGAGGACAGCCCGCCCCTCCCCACGTATGAAAGAGTCACCCGGGTAGGTGTCGGGAGTGTACTTCGTGAAGTCACCGTCATGAGGGAGCCCGTACTTCTGAGGCCAGTCGAAGGTGTTGAAGGAGTAGTTGTAGGCGTACTCGTTCAAGCTTCCGTTTACCTCGTGGAGGGACGTGGCGATAACCTTCTGGTGCACCCATGGGTCCGCGTTGATGTTGTAGGCCTTTGGGTTGAGGTGTTGCCCGTAGGAAGCGAAGATGTACTCCCTCGACTCGTCCTCCTTCAGGTCGTACCAGGTGTGGGTGAGCTGCCCAGCAGGGTCCTCCCGCTCCCAAGGGACGAGGATGAGGCCAATACCTTCGATCGATTTGCTGTTGGCGACACGGGACCATTCTTTCCA
This sequence comes from Diplonema japonicum, assembly GCA_964019335.1. NCBI lineage: Eukaryota > Euglenozoa > Diplonemea > Diplonemida > Diplonemidae > Diplonema > Diplonema japonicum. The sequence continues at coordinate 386,680 of OZ025681.1, forward strand.
ACGGATGAGCTTGGTCCACTCTTTGGTGACGCTTTCAGGAACTTCGATGAAGTTTGTGGTGGCGTTCCTCACGATGGGGACAGGGCTCTGTATGATGGGGTCTTCAACAGACATGAAGAGGTCGAGGAGCTCCTTAGATGCGGCCTTCACCTCGTCAAAGGTCCCGAGGATCTCGTCCTTCAGGCGGCCCACCTCCGTCTCCGATGAGCTCTCCACAACGCTCTCAAGTGACTCCACCGACTGCAGGTACATCCACACACCCCCTGCCACTGAGCACACCGTCGACACGAGTGTTGTCATCACAATCAGAACTGTTACATTCACACGGCCGCCTCTGTCATAGCGCACTGTGCCTTTCTCAGGAGTCGTCCCAACAGTTGTGACCACAGTCGCGGGCATCGTTGCACCTGAGTGAGAAGGTACGGGATATGGAAAGCTGCAAATTCTATGAGCACAGTAAACTGCCGGTAACGAAAGTAACTGATTGAACTCGCAGAGTCTGGAAAGACTCAGGGCTCTTAAGAAGCAACAGAAACAAATAGAACTAATCAATTTGCTCTGGCCATTTGCTGCCAGAAACGAGGTAACCGTTGGGTTAACCCTGTATACTACGGGAGTATACCTATGAAGAAGAACTTAATTCGTAAAGGAAGGAAGAACTGATTTTCATTTTTTTTGCTTAAAGATGTGATATCGTTTAAGGATAAAGAAGAACTCTTGGCACGCAAAGAAAAAAATTCGATAAAGTTTCAGTGTGCATGGGGGTGCTCACTGTTCAAGAAGAAATTCACACTAATCGGTCACACCGTTCTGCGGTTGCTGTCTGGTGCCTGAGGTGGCTGGCTGTCGCGACGAGCTGGACGGCATCTGGGCGAGAAACATTATGGAGCCGTGGAAGGTAGAGGCTCGAGGAGAAGAGTGGTGTCCTGTCGTAGCATTGGCAGGGAAAGCAGTGCGCCCCCCTTTCCCTGCACATCTTTGGATGCGACCCAAGAGATATCGTTTTGTTTGTGCGCACGAGCGGAATTTTACCTAATAAAATAGCTCATTACGCTGCCATCAACTAGTTTTTAGTCTCGACAATAATATTGTTAAAACAAAAAAGAGAAAAAGAGTCGGCAATCTACTTCGCATTTGTTGATGCACACGGTTCAAAATCCGAGAAGTGCTACCGCCTTATAAAAAAGAGAGAAGAAAAAGTAGAAAAAAAGTTGTCTCGATTTTAGTGGTGCCATGCAGTATGTGACACAGCGGCCACCCTTGTGAAACTTCGCCCCGAAGCCTCCCAAGTCCCCTGTGGTCCCGTAGAAAGTAAAAGTGGAGAAGTAAAGAAAGCTTGGAAATTGAAATAGGGAGAGGGGCCACAGAAGCAATTAAACACCAACTGGAGAGTTGTGGGAGGCTTGCTTCACTGGCACGATGCCGCGGGGAGGCTACTTGCCTGACCTGGTGAAGCCACCTCCTTGTTCGATGTAATGGGATAAGGGACTCTCCGTTGAGGGCGATGCTAACTGGCGCCACACGTAGGGTGGGCTCTCCCCCCCCGTCCAGGTTTCCCCACGTGTACGGCTTTAGAACGAGAGTTTCCCTTTCGCTTGTGTTTCTCCAAACCACAATTACCAGGAACCACCACAGGGAGGTTGGAAACATTGGTCCCCAAAAAAGATGCTTTCAAGTTTGCGGGCTTTGCTAATTAGAAAACCTCCGATTCGGAAAATCCTAAGTTTCGGTGTGCGGGTGGGTGCTCACCGTTCTCTTACCGTCGCGATGAGATGGGCTCGAGGAGAAGAGAAGTCTCCTGTAGTAGCAGTAGCCGTGTGATGTGGGCCAAGATGGCGTAGGATATGCATGCTCAGTTTGTGTGCCCTCGCGTTGGCCATGCCGCGGTGTTACTTTAGTTAGAAGACACTTGCTGGTTGGTGATAACAGCAGAGAAGAAGCACTCCAGAATGCCATCAGGAGGACCCAGCAGCCGCTGAAAGGCGTGTTCTTGTTCCTTGCTGAGGCGGCCTCTGGTGCTTGCTTCGAGCTTGCATTCCACAGAAAGCGTACCTGTGCGAGCCACTTCCTCGAAGTAGACAAGCAGCGGGTCGGTTTTCATACTAACAAGTTGATACATCCACTCCTCCTCCGCGTTGTCAGAAGGCTTCCTCAGGCAGAACATCACATGTGCTTTATTGTCAGGCATACGCATCGCACCCACCGATTCCAGCACGAATCTCCCTGTAAGAACCTCGGCCATAACAGAGGACATTACAGTAACAGGTGTCTTCGCAATCCTTTGCAAACTACAAGCATATGTCTGCACACCATGTAGCTCGTCCATCACCAGACCACACATCCCGAACCCACGGTGCGTCTTCGACCCGAGGTTCCCCGCCTGCACCGTTCCGTTTGCTATCCCGATTGATACATTCACCCCCTTGTGCTCTGACCACATCAGATAGTACGCAAACTGTGCTGCGCAGACCTGCGTGTCGGCACACTTGCTCGACACATTCCATGTCACGTAGAAGCTAAGCGGGTCGTGCGGGGCGAACCCGTGCACCACCCCCTTTGTCGTTTGGCTCGTATGTTCCACCAGCTCCGTCAACATGGCGAAGTTGTCAGGGATGACACCTGATTCAATACACTCGAACCGTACCTTCGCAAAGCTCCCCTTCACCGTCTGCAGGGACAGCCCTGTACGGTGGTCGGAGGATCGTAGCTGCAGCAAAGAGGAAACGCGTGCTGGTGAGTCTGCCCTACAGAGAGGGGGCGTAGTTGTTGCAATTGATTCAACTTCCAAGGATTCGACCACGAACAATGTGTTCGGGAGGAAGGCCTTGTACTCCTTCAGCGCCTTGCAAGCCAACACCAAGCCCTTCGACACTGCATGCACCTCCTTCACAGACAGGCACTTCGAGAACGTGATCCTGTTCAAGTTCTCCTCAACCACATCGGGCTCGAATGTATGCAAATCTGCCATTGAGCTCGCTATCCTGTTCAGTGGAATCGCCACGAGGAAGATCTCCAGGACCGCCATCGTCGCGTCGAACACAAACACCAGACACGCAAAGGTGATGAAGACCACCAGTGCCGCCATCACCTTGTTCTCCACAGACCGTGTCGTCGTGAGCCACAGGATGGCTATGTCCATGGCCGGCTCCCCAGAGGCGGGGACGAAGGTGAACAACTGTGTCTGTCGCAAGAAGTGCTCGGACCCATCAAGGTTCTTCTTCCAGAACACCGAGTCTGGACGGGGCTCCTCCCTTGCGAACCCAGCACTCCTCCACCCTGCCTGGATCACCGAAGACATGTTCACGATCCTCACCGCACACTCCTTGATATCCTTGTCAGACCTCCTGTCCTCCTTCCAGCAAATCTCACTGATCATGGTCTGCCCAGTGGTTGCTGCGTAGACGATCTCTGTCGTCTGGTCGTAGATGACCACTGTCGTGTCCTCGTGTTGCTTTGCGTATTCAATAATCACGTCCTCCCAGATTTCAAACACGAGGTAAGTTTTAACCCAGACCTGCTTGTACTGCGACCACGGGTGCGGGGGAGGGGGTGCGAGGTACCCTGTGTCGTAGCCGCAGTACACGTAAGGGTTGTTGTCGGAAGCGTACCAAGCGGCGGGAGGCCTGAAACGTGTGAGGACAGCCCGCCCCTCCCCACGTATGAAAGAGTCACCCGGGTAGGTGTCGGGAGTGTACTTCGTGAAGTCACCGTTGTGTGGGAAGCCGTACTTCTTTGGCCAGTACATAGTATCGAACGAGTAATTGTAAATGAAAGTGTCCGAACTCCCGTTGTTTTCGTACAAAGACGTCGCAGCGATCTTAGGAGGAACCCACGGGTCCTCGCTGATGTCGTGGGCAGCCGTGAGGTGCTGCCCATAAGAAGCATGCACGTACTCCCTCGAACCGTCTTCCATCAAATCGTACCAGACGAGAGTGACGAAAGCTGCGGGGTCCTTTTCCTCCCAAGGAACAAGCACCAACCCTATTCCCTCAAGCACATCGCTGTTGGTAAGACGGGACCACGCCTTCCAGCGGACCAGGTTCGCCCACTCTTCAGTTGCGTTAAAAGGAATTTCTATGAAGTTTGTGGATGCATTCCTCACGATGGGGACAGGGCTCTTGATGACAGGAGTTTCAATAGACATAAACATATCTATAAGCTCATCAGAGGCGGTCTTGACCTCCATAAAGGTGTTGACGATTTCGTCCTTCAGGCGGCCCACCTCTGTTTTTGATGAGCTCTCCACAACGCTCTCCAGTGACTCCACCGACTGCAGGTACATCCACACACCCCCTGCCACTGAGCACACCGTCGACACGAGTGTTGTCATCACAATCAGAACTGTTACATTCACAAGGCTACCTTTGTTGTAGTCCACCGGTTCTTCCGGGTTGACAAAAAAGACCTCTGTTTTCATATCTCTGCTTTACCTGGGTTTGAATAAGGGAAAGAGTGGAAAGAATGGGTAAAAAAAAAAAAAAAAAGAATAAATAAAAAAAAAAAAAAAAAAAAAAAAACAAGGGTCGGTGAAGAAGAAAAAAAAAAAGAAAAGAAAAATCAGATTGCTAACTACACAATTAGAAAACTTAATAAATAAAGTGAAATAAGCCCGATTCTGTGGAATCCCCCAATTGTCATTTTTCTTTTCTCTTTTTTTTTTTTTTCTTTCTTTCTTTTTTACATGGGGCTGTAAAGTCCCAGAAAAGCCCAACTGATACCCCACATAAAAAGTGTTGAAATGGAGCTCCCAATCTCTTGCGTGATTAGAAACATGTCGCATTCTCAAGAAACAAACAAAAGATAAATCGGGGGGGGGGGGGGATAGGAAAAAAGAAGATAATGAGTTGCTGGGGCAAGCGGCTAGGCGTTTACAATCTCTCGGGGGGGGGGGGGGGATCTACCCTATTTCAGCCGATTGAGTCATTTCACAAGCTCCTGGGCTTCCCACGTACGCAGGAGCCAAGGCAACTCCAGTAATAGCTATTTACTGCCAACAAGTAATGACTTTACCGTTACCTCGAGGTTCCGCATTTTACCGTCGAGGGCCCACAGGGCCCGAGATGGTAAAATGCGGAACCGAGAGGTCGGTAAAGCATTACTTGGCGGTAGGTAAGTGGTTTTATTTCACGACACTCAGAAATTACTTCACCACGAGGGGCACAACAGGGTGATAAGGGGTACAACAAGAGAGGGGTTACAAAGGTTACAATACAAGTTATTTTTCCTCCTCTTGTTGACTAAGAGCTGCCGCTGTCGCTGGCATTGCCACTGTCACCATCTCTAATCAGGCCTTCTCATACCTAGCGCGGCCGCTGGCTCCTTTTTTTCTGCTGCTTCGGTATATTGAAGTCATTTGGGGTGCTTGGGTAAGCTGACTAAGTTACCCTTACCCACAGAAGAGTTACCCCCAGAAACTGGGAACAAGGCCTAGCCAAAAGTGGGCAAATTGGGAGGAAAAAGTAGTCCAACTTGGAACTGAGCCGAGGCAAAAGTTGGCCAATTGAGCTGAACCTGGGGGGAAATAGCAAACTGAGAGGAAAAAGTAGCCCCACTGGGAACCGAACCGAGGCAAAAATTGGCCTACCGAGGCATATTATTTAACGGAAACCCCCTATTACTTCACGGAAAACAGGCCATTATTTCACCGTGAAGTAATGAGATTTAGCGTGAAGTAATGGGCCCCCCAGTGCGTGAAGTAATTTCTGAAGAGTGAAATAAAATTCACTATGATAGGAACGAAGTGGTTAGCAACGGCCCGCAATAAAAAAAAAAAATCATCGACGTGGCATTGCTTTAAAAAGCTATGAGAAGTTTGCTCCTCATAACAAGGCCACCTGAAGTGACAGACCGGGACCTAAGGCTCATGCTGGAATCTAAAAGGAAAAACTAGCCTAAATAAAACAAGATTCTTAAAAAGCTTTTTCTGGGGGGTTTTTACGGTGCAGTGGGAACGGGGAAAAGAATATTCCGGGAGGAATAAAGGGGGAAACACCTTCCCCCCTTCCGGACACTTGCCGCGACCGGAAGTTTTTCCTTCTTACGGGAGCTCTTTTGTTCTTTTTTTTTCTCTTTTCATCAAGCTTTCAGAATGTACTTGTAGATGCTACAGTAGTCAGCTTTTATCGAGTTTCTCCCCCCCTAAGAAAAGAACCTAGGGGGAAAGAGTGCTAGCAACGGAACACCGAAACAGAAAAAAAAACATAAGAGATAAAGGAGGCCATCTACTTGATTAGCACCTCTGTAGCACTAGGGTCTACCGTGATGACCGACAAGGAGATCAACAGCGTACATATACTTCTTTGTATCCCCATGCTATCTCCAGTTTTAGTCGGTTTTAAGCATTTTTTGTTTGTGCACACGGAAAAAGAAATCTGCACACACCCCACATATTATTTATCACCCCCCCCAAAAAAAGAAGAGTTTCTTTTTTTTTTCTTCTTCTTTTTTTTTTTTTTTTTTTCACCGCAACACAATGCGGAGTATATTTCCGTCTTGATCGCCTGCAAGAACGCAGGAATCCCTCCCCCCGTCCCCGCGCCCTGCGGCGGCGATGACATACACGTTGGTCGTCAGCCGTATCACCAAGTCAGTTGAGAAGAAGTCGTTCTCGTAGTTGACGAAGTGAATCTCGGGAGCGGTCGTCGCAGCACAGAAGTAAGATCCAAACGGCGCAGCGAGAAACACCCCAGTGGTCCATTTACTATCCGACGACGGGTACGCGTCCTGATAAGTAGGCAGCTCGGGGGAAAGGTCCCACAGCCGGATAGTCGAAGGATGCAACGCAAGAAGAAGAGAAGGCCTTGACAACGTAGACCCGAGCATGGAAGGCGGTGTCCTTTGCGGTTGATCGGTAAGCTTACGAGATACACTGAGCTCAGAGTCGGAAAGGACGAGAATAGATGGGCAGTGCGTAAAACTGATACAAATACTGTCATTTGCATGTACCATGTTTAGAATTGCACCTTCACCTAGCTCTGGTGTTGCCTTTGTTAAGGTCAGACTGGTGACCTTAAGTTCGCATACGGAGCCGAAGACGTCCCCTACGAGAAGAGAAGTGTCATCTTGCGTGAACAAAAGGCTGGTGACGGTTGTCATGGTAGCTTGTTGGACGAGGGTGCCAACAACGCAGTTCCACAGTAGTACCAAACCGTCGCGTCCGGAAGTTGCGATGTACTGACCTGAGTGGGAAATAACGGCGCAGAGAATTGCCTCGGAGTGTTTTTTCAACTGTTTCAGAATCGTCCCCGATTTGACGTGGCTCATGAACAACACGGAGTCGAACTTGCAGCATGAGAAGAACGTCCTCGGCCCCGACAGTCTTTGTTCGAATATTAAGCATTTTACTCGTCGTGGGTGGCCTAAGAGCCACTCCGTGTTGTAGGAACGTATTCTGTAGTCTTCTATTACCTTTTCGTCGCCTTTCTCAGAAGGGTGTTTCCATTGTGTGCCGTTGTCGACGCATAGGTCGTCGAGAGAGCTGATCGATAGGAAGAATGACTCGAACGCTTCCCATTTAACGGTTTGCTGTCCTTCCGTTGTTTTGAACATTTTCCCGACCGATTCTTCAGAATTCGCCCAGCCCATTTCGTTCCAGAACCTGCTGATCTCCTTCGTTTGAACAGTCCCTTGACAATCGACATCCAGTACCTCAAATATTCTTCGTAATGTGATGTTAGACAGTAGTGGGTGGTCCATGACGTCCATGTAGTTGCGGACCGACCGCTTGAATTCAACTAATATGTTCCTTCCCCTCGGTGTCTGTATTTTTCCCATCTGCTTGTTGTTTGGGGACGGGCACGTCAGGTCCTGCTTTGCAACCTCCAGGGCGTCGATTTCAAAATTGTCAACTGTCTGGCTCATTTGCCGTTCCTTGCTCAACTTGACCATTCGTCTCATGCTTGGTGACCCGGGGTCCAAACATAACGTCCCGCTTGTTAGCGGTTCTTTTGAGGCCCCGCAGCCCATTTTCTTCTTTCCCTCCCCCCCTTTTTTTTTAATTCGTATTTTCATTTTATCTTTTATTGCGCTGCTTAACAAAGCCCAGTTTGGAGGTTATTGTGCGGGTTGCGGGTGAAAACCCTTTCTGACTAAAGGCAGAAGCACCAAATTTGCAAAAAAAAAGGGGGGGGTCCCCACTCCCAATTCGAACCGAGCTGCAAAAATACGAAAAAAAAATCGGGTCTTTACATTTCCGACGAAAGAAAAAAAAAACTCAAAGTACAGGACAAGCCCCCCGCTAGAGGGCCGCCCTATGGGAGGGGGGTCTATCTGTTAATACTCCCCTTCTGGAGCATTGCTTTCATCCCGATTGAGGCCGTGAGCGTCTTGCGGAGTCGTGTGATGCGGTCCCGCTTGTAGTCGGCTTTCAATTCCATTAGCTTGTCGTGCGTGGAGCGGGTGGCGAAAATAGGCCTCCTGGAGAAACCAATCGCTGCCTTTCCTCCAATGGCGATGAGGGACTTCACTCTTTTTCTCTCGTCCGCTGGGAAGGGGCGTCGCTTCTTCCGTGCCCTGCATGCTGTGTTTATCTTTACGATGAGAGCTTTGATTCTGCGCGCCCTGTCTTCCAGCAGGCCTCCCAAAAAAAAAAAGAAGAAACTATAAAAAAGAAGAACAAAAAAAAAAAGAAGAAAAATAAAACCCCCTCTCGCTCTCCCCCCCACTTTCCATATTTCTGTTAGCTTATAGTACAAATTAGATTGTTTGTAATTTTTATGACCGATTCGCCGGATGGCTTCACGAGCTTTTTCTCATGCGGTGGGTGGGAAGCAAGAGCAGCATCATCTACAGGGGCAACGGGGTGCTGTTGGCATTGCTCAGAAGAGGTGCTAGAAGTGGAAGAATCCTGCTGTTTGATGCTTTTCTTGATGTTATCCGCGCGTGCCCCAAGGCTCTTCAGAACTTGGGTGCTAGACGCCGTTCCTTCTGTCTTTACCTCCTTAGCACCGCCTTCCTGCTCTGCAAATGATGTGAGCGTGCTCGCCTGCTGTTTGATAAGGTCCAACATCTCAGTAAGCTTGACTTCCTGCTGAAGCAAAATGTGTTCTTGTTCTTTTTCGATATGTTTCCTGTCTTCAAGCGCCAGTGTCATCTTGTCCACCTCTGACTTCCCTTCATCGAGTTCTACTGTTTTTTTCTCGACCAATTCGAGCAAGTAATTTACCTTTTTTTTTTTTTTTTTTTTGTTTTCTCCCGGTACCTGGTCTACTTTCTTCTTCAACACGGTCTCGGATTGCTCCAGTTGCTGTCCGACTATCGTTTTCTTTGCGGTATCAAGGTCTCGTTCGTAGTTTGCTACATCCTTTTTTTTTTTTTTTTTTTTTGGAAAAACTTTTTAGGGACATACGTCGCGGGCGGCCTTCACTTCGGCTTCACGGTAGACTAGCTCTTTCTTAAGGCATCCCAATTCTGATTCTCGGTCTTCTAGCTTTTGCTGCATGTCCGTGATGTGACCGGTCATCAACTGGCACCCATCGACACCCCTCTGCTCCAGCTGTGCCATCAGCTCCGGGCCGCTTTGCATGGTGTGCTGCGACCCTGCTCCTTTTAGGGGATTTTTGTTTTGTTTATTTTGTGTTTTTTTTTTTCTTTTTTTGGTGAATAAAGATAAAGAAAACGGGGAATACATCACCTGTCAGTCGCCTGACTATAACAAACAAGAATATCTTCGCCTCGCCTTCTTTTTTTTTTTTTTTTTTCTTTTTTTTTTTTCCTTCCTTTTTTTTTTTGGTCTTTTGTCATCATCAGGCGAGAGACACCCTTCAATGGCTCCTACTAGCGTTCCAGCAGGTTGGAGAGTACTTTTCCCCAGACCAGAATTAAAATGACGAAAGGGCAGGAGAGGAGGGAAACGAAACTTTTTTTTATAAGCCACGCACGGAATGGAAAGAAAAAGGAAAACAAACAATGAAGAAGAATGATTCTGATCAAAGAAGGGAAAAAAAAGGAAGCAAAAAAAAAAAAAAAAAAAAAAAAAAAAAAAAAAGAAAAAGAAAACACTGTTTTACCGAAAGGCCTAGGGCACTAACTCGGCTGGCTTTTTTTTCTTTTTTCTTTCTCCCTCTTCTTTCTTGAAGACAAGAACCATTTCTTTTTCAAAAATTAAAAAAAAGAAAAAGGAAAACAAGACTCCCTCCCCCCCTCTCCAGCAGCAGTCTTTTTCAGAATGGGTTTACAGTAAAATAACCACGACAGCAGCCTGTACCCAATTTCGACCCTTCGTGAATCGATTTTAGAAAAAGAAAAGATAAAAAAAAAGTCTTTGTTTACCTTTTTGCTAACGTTGCATAAAAGATTTTTTTTTCCCCCCCCAAAAAAAAAATAAAATTCCTTTCCCTAGGAAACGCAAATCTTGCTGATGGCGATGCGGGCCTGCTCAAACTGAACAGGATCGTCAGTGTGATCCGTGGGCGAGCGTACAATCTTGTTGATGATGGACATGGTCTGAACCTTGTCCTTGGCCAACGCAAGCTTCAAGAGAACCACATCTTCCACAGCATCACGCTGCAGCAGAAGCCTAGCCGAAGGAACCGCCATACCGCCCACACCCGGGTACAGAAACTGCCCATCCCCATTCGCGAAAATATCAGTCCTCGGAGCCCAGATATAATTGGCAGGCGGGAAATCAGTCATGGGGCTGCCATTAATCCTCTTGATCGGGGTGTGCTTCGTACCGGGGTACGCGTTCCAAATATCGGTGGCGTAGTACAGCCAACCGTCGACCTCATGCATGGCACCGTACCAGTAAAGCTGCCTGCCTTGTGTACGGTTGTGCTCGATGAACGTGTTGAGGTAATCCGCGCCAGACGGCTCGATACAGTGGTAAAGGAAGATCTGATGCCCGGCAGCCTGCCATGCTGTGGCCTGATTCAGCGTGTAGTACTGGTATTGAAGAACCCAAATATCAACGGGAAGATCAATGGGCATGTTTTTCCAGTTCAAAGCAGCGACGGTGCTGACCTTATCGCCCCATCGTGCCTTCACAGCACCGTACAATGCTCGAATGTTCGGCTCGCATGAGATAGGCTGCTCGTCAAACCCGTACACGTAAGGTTTTGTGGTCCCGCCGAAAGCGAGGATTTTGTCAATAGTAGGTGCGATGGAGTTGATGGTGGCGTTGATCCATTCGGGTGTGTAAGGGTTGGGGCATCCCGTGGGTGCCTGTCCGATCGCAGCGATGTTCAGTAGGTAGGCGCCGGTATTAATGAGATACTCATAGACGGTAAAATTGCTGTACGGAGCGGTCTTGTACAAAGAGTCCGGGGGAAGAAGCTGGTCGGTCATTAAATCGTAGAAATTCCGCGCGACGGTCTCGTTGTACGCTGGGCCGTACAACTGTTCAACTTTGGTTACGTCAAACGACCATATTTCGCCGAAGCTCTGGTGGACCTCGACGTTTGACGGAAGCGCCGCCATCCAAGGAACAACTGAAATGGGAATTTGAACATCTCCCACTGTTAGAACACCACCAACAGCGGGGTCGGTGATTCTAACGGACAACCATAATACAACAGGTTGGGATTCGGTTATTTGAATGCCTTCTGCCGGGATTTCTAGTAAAGGGTCGCTTCTCCACCCTCCACCGCTGCCAGGGTATCTTGTAGTTGCCGTGCAGTTGACGTACCCGACCTGGTACAGTTTGCTTGATGCTTCAACTGCCAGTGATACCGATGGTTTGAGCATTGTGGTGGTGGTGCTCATTACCATGATTTGGATATTCTCCCGTTCGCCTACCAAGCCTTCGAAGGCGATCTTGTCGGTTGACACTGCCTGGTGAGTCTCGCAGGTATCCTTCAGAAACAAACTTTGCGTGGCGGGGAGCACGCACACATTCGCGCCCACCATACCTGCTAGCCCTAACAGTACATATAGTTGTTTCATTTCTTTTTTTTTCTTCTTATTATGATATATACCTTTTTCTTTTTTAAAATAAAAAGAACGGGAAAAAGAAAATGGGGGAAAAGAGGTTCGGGGTGGGTTTTTTTTTTTTTTCTCCTATTGTGATGTCTCCGAAATTTTGTTTTTTTTTTTTTTAAATTTATGGTTAAATTTGTGGTTTTTCCTTTTTTTTTTTCTTTTTTTTTTTTTTTTTTTTTCCCTGTTAAAGATTGATTCTCTTTTCCTCTTTTTTGGTTTTTCTTTTTTTTCTTTCCCCTCTCTCTTTTCTTTGTTTCCTTTCTCAAACGCCATCGTTTTAAAAAGAAAATTCAGACTGCTGAGAAAAGATTTAAAATATCACCTTTGTAAAAGGCGGAAAAAGTAAAAACTAGACATTTATGGTCGCGTTTTCGCGCTCACCAGCTAGTCCTCCGGTTTCCCGCCAAAAAAAGGGGGGAGGAGGGTCGAGCTGGGAGATCTAAAGAAGAACGAGAATCAGCAGGGGGGGGGGGGAAAAAAAGAAGAAGAAAAAAAAAAAGAAAAAAGCGAAAAAAGAAAAATCTCCCGAGTTTTAACAAAACGAGAGAAACGAATACGGAAGTTTATCGAAAAACAGGAACACAAAAAAAAAAAAAAAAGAGGGAGAGGGGAGGGGGGGGGTAACGTTGAAAAAAAAATGCTTATAAAAAAAAAAACACACACGAAACCCGTAAAAGAAAAAAAAAAAACGATGCCTAACGCAGAGGAGCACCGCTCACAATTCCAGGGGCAGCAGCGCCACCCTGGTTGGCCGACAGGAGGGTGCACGACTTGTCAGCACCGAAAACGAAAACCGAGCAAAGGGGAGTGGTCCTAGCAATGCTGCAGCAGTTCTGGAGATTGGTGTTCTTGGTCACACCGAGAGTAATGCTGGGAACAATCTTGTACGCAAAGTTCTCATTGAAGCTGCAACCCGTGGGTGCAGGCGTCCTCGAACAGTTGTACAGCCCCACCCTTGCAAGCACAGGGGTGGCAGCGGACTGGGTAACGTTGAGCACGAAGGTGTTTCCGGTAGTCCGTGCGCTGAGGAAGTGAATACGCTTGTGCCCCACACTGATCCCGTTCCCCGAGGATTTCCCGTCAACCGATGTTTCAAAGGCACGGATGGCCTGCCCGTTGGTCTGGTCCTCCATGATGACAACCCTGTCCACCTCCGCACCGCTGGGGATCTTCAGTGTCACAGTGCTGCCCACCGGCTGCACCACCTCCACAACAGGTGTGCTGTAGCACGCACGCAGCCAGTCGCCGAACTCCTGGTACCTCTGAACGTGGTCCGGACGGAGGACTCCTTCTTGTGTGGGTGTCCAGTCAAGCAGCAAGTTCGCGTTGGAGCCCACGCTGTCGTGGTAGATGGACACAAGCTCCTCAAGCGACTTCGGGACGTCGCCAGCGTTGTAGAACCAGCACCCGCCGTACGGTGCACGCTCACCGTGCTTGGCGCCGCTCTTTGGGGTCTGGAAGCATGTGTCGGCCTCACCGGGAACGAACTCTGCTCCTGTCGGGCTGCCTGCACCTGCGTCGAGACTGTTGGCAGACATGGACCAGAAGGGGTACGGCATGTGCCCGCTCTCAGTGCCACCCCATCTCACGAGGTTCTTGTTGGGGGGCGGTCCTTGGAAGGCAACGGCCCTTGGCTGCAGCTCGGCAAGGAGGTTGGTGATGAGCTCCTCCGTGCCCGCCGGGTAGCCGCCGTCGAACCACACCTCTGCAAGCTCCCCGTAGTCGGTCCACAGCTGGCGGAGGTTGGTGAGGAGGATCTTGGTGTACTGGTCCTGCGTGATGACGGCCTGCCCGGGGTAGTGGTTGGACTGCACGACACCCTTCACCACGTTCAGGAAGGCGTTGTTCATGGCACCGTGGTAGAAGCCGGGGCGGATGTCGTACTTCTTGCACATTGCGACGAACTCTGCAGCGATGTCGCCCTTCCCGTCTTTCCAGGGCGACGCCTTTACAGAGTAGTTCCACACGAAGCCGTTGTACTCAGGGAATGCAGTGTTCGAGGGGAAGGTGTTGAAGCCACACCCGTGCGACACAACAAGCACAGCGTGCTTCGAGCCGTATGAGCTCAACGCCTGGATCCACTGCTCCACTGTTACGTTCGTGGGAGCAAAGGTCGAAGGGGGAGGAAGCATGCTGTAGGGGCCTGTGGTGTTGGCGTTGCCCTCAAGCATAATGTCACCGATTCCACAACCCTCGAAGGTCCCCATGTTGAAGTGTCCAATGTTAGTCAGTTCGTCAGCAGTCCACTGCAGCTGGTCGGCAGTTGGTTTGGGCAGCTGGCACAGTGCCAGTGCGGTGATCGCGACTGTGAGCATGGTTTTTTTTGTTTCCCCTCCTTTTTTTTTTTTTTTTTTTTTTTTTTTTTTTGCAGTGAACTTGTTGAACCGGGGGAAAAAAAAAGAAGTAAGAAACGAGAAAAGAAAAAAAAAAAAAAAAAAAAAAAAAAAAAAGAAACGGGGAAATAGAAAACGGGGAAGCAAGCCGATGGTAGAAGGGGAGGTGGAAAAACAAAATACTGTAGAGACGAATACCCAACCGGCATTTTCTGTAAGGACATGATTGGTGCCCGGGGTCTTGAGCCTCATGAACCCATCCCGCTGATCGTTGATGACCTTAACTGCTATACAACGGATCCCTTCTTGGAGATAGTGTTCTCCCGGTAAGCCCCTCAGCTAAAAATATTCCGGAGGGGGGAAAAAAAACCCGGATATTCTTCTCTTCCAGATTCTTTCGTTTTTAAATTTCTCGCAACAGGTTTCAACACATACAAACAAAAAAGCGCCAGAACTGTCTTTTTCCATATTTCTTTCTTTTTTTTTTGTAGAAAAATAAGAAAATTAAGACATTCTGCTAAAAACTAAAAGCAGCCCCAGCTTACAAGCTACTTGAGTGCTTTCTTTTCACCATTTTTCCCTTTTTTTTTTTTCCTTTTCTCTTTTTTTTTTTATGCTCGGTTGTGCAAAGTTGTTTAAAACTAGTAGAGTGAAGCAGTTGAAATGAAAATGAAGAGCGAAGTAAAGAAAAAGAAAGAGAAAGAAAAGGAAAGGAAAAAGAAAAGAAAAAGAAAAAGAAAAAGGTGATTAAAAAGGTTTAAAGAAAAAAAAGAAAAAAAAAGAAAGAATCACTCAACATGGGCTGGCGTCCGCCCTTATATTTGGCTTCACCCGACGTCGGGGGGGTGCCAGTAATGTATCAACAACAAGAATATAAAAAAAAAGAAAAAAAAAAGATCGGAAAAAAAAAAAAGAAATTTCCAAAGCATCCATTCCACTATAAAAAAAAAAGATTTTCTTCGATTTTTCCCCCCCCTTTTTCTTTCTGTTCTTTTTTTGATGATGAGAGGGGGGGGGGTGGAAAAAAATGAGATAGCAAAAAAAAAAAAAAAAAAAAAAAAAAAAAAAGAAAAAAAAAGAGACATTTAAGGGTACCTGCGGTATGTGGCAGGACGCCTGACAAAAAAAAAAAAAAAAACCAGACATCCCCCTCTTCCTACTCCGTTTTGTGGTAGTATTTCATCTCAATTGTGTTAGAAATCTCATCAGGGTTGGCGCCTTCCAAAGGAGGGGCGCTCCACACCGCTCCGGTCTTCCTTACTTCCCAGAACCCGATAAAGATGGTCATGACAGCAGAGTAAATCAGTTTCATGAAAATGAGCACGATGATGAAACCCTCTATGAGCCCGACAACGAACCACGTCCAGTTGAAGTTCGAGATGAGGAAGCAGAGTCCTCCGCAGCTCAGCGCACCAAGTACGGCGAAACACAGGAAAATCCTGTCGATCAGTGCGTCGTTGATGATGGCGTCCCACCCTGTCCCGTTCTTAATAAGCTTCCAGGTATCCTTGGCAGCCCCAACATACGACTTCCCAAACATGGCCACTTGAACATACGCGTAGTCATTGAAGTATTGAAGAAGGTTGGTAATACAATCAATGATACATAACACCATACACCTCAGGATAGGGTGCGCGTCCTCAGTTACCATGTCGCACAGCATTCTGATCGTCTGCAAGATTGCGACGATGAACGACCCGAAACAAATTGGTCCCAAAGACCATGTGGTTGCCCTTTTGAACGCATCTGGTGTTGGGTTCGCAGGACGCTCAATGAAGTAAGGAGGTGTTGCAGGGCCTCCCAACGAGAAGAACCAATCAGCAGTCACACCCGCTGTTGTGACGTGACCGATATTCTTGAACACTTCCACGCCCCAGTAGAATACCACAACGGACAATATAAATAGCCCACCGATAACTATCGGTTCGTCCTTGCTTCCCACGCTTGCCGACCAGCACACGATGAAGAAGATCTGTGCGAATAACATCCCGAAGGCCACCGCGAGGAGACCGTTGTATTTCCAGACGACAGTGGCAGCGCATTTCAAGCACTCTGCTGCGAAAGGAATCCTGTCCCTCGCGAGGTACAAGAACAACGCCAGAACCGCCGCGATAAGCCCGCAGATGACCCCAGGGAAGATTGCTTTCATGGCAATCAGCACGATGCAAAAGATAACGTACAGCGCGATGGCTCCGATGTTGCAACCCCAGATGGTCTGCACGGGCACAGTCATGCACAGGTACACAGCACCAACAGAGAATAAAAACGAGTACGCAGCCCCGACAAAAACGAATTTTATCCCGTCGGCTGCAAAGTCCCACGACCTCTTGCATGTTGTTGACTCTAGTGTTACTGCTGAGTACGAGCTCCACAAGTTCCCAGCCTTGTAGCACATGGGAAGGGTGTCGGACGTTGGGATTTTTAAGGTCCCGCTGTTGTCTTTTAGCGATTTAAAGCTGGTGATAGCGTCCGTGCATGCGTCCTTTGTGCTGAATGAGGTAGAAATGTAGAGGTTATCATCGTCACATGAAACGGCCTGCCACTTGGGGCCCTGTTGCCTGCAGTCACCGTCAGAGTCTGTGTCAATGGCTATGATGTCGGCAAGGTTCTTGTCGCAGTTGCTTTCCACCCTGTTCACCCATTTGGTGGTGCCCTTTGGTACCAAGTATACATCGCCCGTCGCTAGTTTGAAGCATCCCATTCCTGCTACGAGCATGGTGCACATGATCCACAGCAGTGCGCACCATGCGTCCCTGTAGTTCCCCACGTCCGCCCACTTCCCGCACGGGTTGGGGTACGCATCCACTGCTGACCCTCCGGTGCTGGCCTGCATGATGTTCTGACCGTCATCGACGACCATCCCTTCCGCTGGAATCCCTTCCGCTGGAGGGGAGCTGTTCACTGTGTTGTACTCGCCATTACCCATTTTCTTTTTTTTATTTAAATTTATTTGTTGTGTGGAATTATAAGAGGAAAAGAAAAAAAAAGTGTGCTTTATTTATTTTTATTTTTTTATTTTGACCGCACGGAAACCAAAAGGATAAAAAGAAAAAAAAGAAAGAAGACGAACTAGGATGGAATATCATGCTAGCAATGACCCCATCATCAAATAATAAAAAGAAAATAAAAAGAAAGAAGAGCTTCTAACCTGTGCGGCCACCTCTCAGATATGAGCAGTAGGGTGCGGGGCATCTTTTTCTTTGACCGAAGCTAAATGCGACCCATGACACCCTGTTTTTGAAAGGTCTGCCTGTGCCTGGTGTGCCCGCCGTGTCTCTTGACGCAGTGCAATATAGGCCAAAGGTTTTGCGAAGAATAAGAGGACACTGTTCCCTCCCCCCTCCTTGCCTGAAAGGCTAGGCTGGCAAAGCAAAAGAGAGGGGAGGAGGAGGGGAACAAAAGAACAATAAAAGGGACACATCAGGCGCGGGAGTAAAGCATCACGTACGGCATAGAACAAGCTTGTGCAAGCGAGCTTTGCGTGACATGGTTGTCGTCGCACTTGAACCACGTGTGGTTGACACGCACGTACGCGATGTAGTGACCGTACCCCACCTCTCCTTTGTGCTCGATGACAGCAGTGAGGTGATAGGTGAAGGGGTCGGACGTAGGGGGCTTGGGAGAGCCGGTCTCAAGAAGATTTGAGATGGCCCTTTCAAGGTTCCACTTCGATGTTTCTAAAATTGAATAGAGGCTAGACGCATCTTGTGCCGGGAACATGTCCTGTATGTCGGAGAACTGCTCTGCGTACTCAGCAGGCACTTCAGGGACAGGTGGGTGTACAGGGTCAGCGTCAGGGTGCATATGCCTTTTTAGACTTATTGTTTCTTGAACAGTGACCTGTCTTGTATCTTTCACGTACGCTACCCTGCGGGGGCAGAACGCGAACCGTTTCAAGTGGAGTACAACGGCAGACGGCAGCGATTTGATGCTGTACTGCTTGAAAGCCGTAGTGAAGATCTTGTCGGGCACCCTCTCAACAGGTTCGGGAGCCGGTGGTGAGTTGGACGGTGATGGTAGCGACGCCACTGGTGTGTCGTCAGCTTCGTCTTCCTCTTCTTCCTCTTCTTCTTCCTCCTCGTTGTCTTCCTCTTCTTCCTCTTCCACTTCCTCCTCGCCGTTTTTAAGCAGTTCTTGTATCTCCACCGAGCCTCCCCGCTCTCTCGTGGCGTTGATGGCCTGAGCACGTTCCTCAGCTATTCTCTTTTGATAGGCTTCAAACTGTGCTTTATTACATGTTGAGCAGGGGTACTTACAGTCGGTCAAGGGCTCTGGTGAGAAGAAGGCGTCGAGGGACTCATCAACAGACCTGGTGATGGACAGGGAGAAGTCATAGAATGGTTCCTCCACTGTGGAGGATTGCTCGCAGTCACCGCAGCATAGCGTTGAGTTGAGCTTTCCACCATAAGCCACTTGGAATGGGTTGGCGGCAGTGGCTCCACTCGCAGCGTGTTCGAGCTCAATGGTGTCGGTGAGGAAGCGGAGGTACTCTTGCGCGTCGTGCTGGTAATACCCTCTGAATTGTGGACCTGCTTTCTGAATCTCTGTGAGGACACCTCTTAGCAAGCTGCTGACTTGGTCTTTCCCAGAGTGAACCTTCACAAGAAGCGCGGACACGGCAGCGGTGACGGGACCTTTGCGCCCTTCGCTTTTTTTCTGCAGTGCGTCGTGCAGTCCTGGTGTCCACGATATCAGCTGCATCACCGAATTCATGAAGCATGTGTTCCCGAAGTTCGTCAGACCTTTGAGACCGGCAGCTGAGGCGGAGGGGTCGAGGAATGTTCCGCCGCCACCGCCGCCGTTACCGTTGTGCTGCTTGTGTTGTTTCTTGCGACCCTGAACAGCTACGAAACGATTGTTCTTGTTGTTCTTGTTTCGTTGTCGTTTAGGGTTCTGCATTGTGAACTCGGGAAGGGCTTCATCACCCATGGCGTGCACGTCCAAGAGCTGGGTGCAGCAGGCTCGGTATTCCCGTGCGAACTCTTCGTCTTCGTCTATAAGGTAGCCTTCAAAGTTGACATTTCTCCCCCTTACACATTCGCAGGACTCGACTTCGTTTAGAGGGAACAGCGGGTTGCGGACATCTAATTGGCACGAAAAGCACTTTGCAGGGAAGTGGTCATGCGTAGCATCTGCTAGCTGCAGGTACACGCTGTGTATATTTCGTTTCTTGTGTTTTTCAAAGTGCTCGTATGCATGCTTCGCTTTGCAGCCTGTGTAGCCGCATGAGAGGCAGCCCAGAATGTCCTCTGTGTTGAAAGATGGTTGATGCATAGTTGACTTGCCCTTCTTTGCTTTTCCGTTGGCCTTTGCGGTGTCCATTGCGCACCCTTCACACCAGGCTGTTACGGCGTTCGTTTGAAGATTGGTTTGGAGTGTGGTCATATTCAGGTTCATCACACAAGGGCACAGCCCGATCCCGTCGTCGTCACCGGCTTCGTCTCCCGATTCTGGGAGAAGCCCTTTTTTCTTCAGAATTTGTCGCTCCCTCTTCTGGCGTTTCTTTTCCGCTTTTGTTTGTTTTTTTTCCTTCGTCATCTTTTTCAAAGAAAGTTTAGTTTCACCCCCCCTCCCCTCTTTTTTCCTGTGTTGAAGGATGCAGTACTTCACTCCAGTTGTGCTGGCCCGACTGAGGACGAAGTTTCTTCCGAAACACAAAAGACGTAAATACGGACAAAGAGGAATTTAAAGAAAGTAAAAAAGAAGAGAAGGCAGAGGACCGCTACATGCACCGCCGAGCCCCCATTTTTTTAAAATATCTTTTTAAATATCCCCTAAACGCCCGCGCGGACGTTTTTGTCCTTATTTCAAAATTTGCTTTTTCGCTAAGTACTTTTTTTTGAACACGGTCCCTGGACTTCAAAATATGGCATTATTGTTGCGCGGTTTATTTTGTCTTGGAACTACATTTTGCGTTAAAAGTTTTGTTTTAATTGAAACTGGCAGGGTTGGCTTAAAATGAAATCAGATGGTCAAAATAGCAGCGAAAACGTGAGTCTCCCCGACTAGTCAGATAAAGAAGAAAAAGACGATGAGGCGGTCAAAGAGGGGCCGGAAACGATGCTTGGGTGGGAGAAATACTTCCAAAGGCCCGAAACATATCATTTCCGTGAAAAGGTGGGCTTAGGACACCTCTAGGTGAAGCGACCAATGAGGAGGGTGTTTTTAATCTTTTTTTTTTACAACAAATTCTAATTTAACCATCCCGGCTTTTGAGAAAATGAGGAAACCGATTCGTTGACATACAGCGCTACCTCACCTTTGACAACCTGGAAACATCAGTAAGGCCTGAAGCCCATGCCCCAAAAACCGATAGCACACACCCCCGACAACACCGTCACCGACCCCCAAGCGCAAACACGCTAGCAATGAGGATTCCCTCACTCAGAAATACCCAAAACGTCTCGATTTGACCCTAAATCACACCTCCGAGACCATGATGAACGGAACGAAGGTGAGGAGGGTGCTCTGTGCTGTTCCTGGGTGCGGGAAGAAGGTGCAAACGTGGTGCCCCTGTTGCAAAACCCCCTTATGCAAAACGTGTTTTTTACCCTTGCATGCTACCCCAGCTGGAAAAAAAACAAGTTGCTTTTTTCATCCCACAGCCCCAAAAAGTCTCCAGACCGACCTCAATCCTAGAATTCAGGGCACCAAATAGGGCTGAATGCTGCCCTTTTTAGCCCAGCCATAACTCCACGGACCCCCCACGACAAGACCCCCCAAGATCGGACATAAAAAGTACCCCCTCAACCCCCCTCTTACACACATAGTTAAGTGTTCTCATCTGAATCTGGCACCCGGAATTGAAAATTTTAGTACCGTTTACCCTTTCCTTGCACCTTCCTATGGTTGCATGCTGCCCTTTTTTGAGTATTCAAAGCAACAACGAAAATGGGGGGGTACCGTAGATAGGCTCCGGGCGTTTAGGGGATATAAATGTACTTTCGTAAAAATATGGGGGAAAGAGAAACCTGCCAACAGCAGATGGACAGAGACCTGATATTGAGCAGGCAAGTGTTAAGAATTGGGTTTTCATAGGCCATGTTAGGTTGTACCCAGGGGTCACAAGTGCCACTTTTATGCATCTGTATTTCAAGCTTAAAATTGCGTTTTAAACACTATTGGACCTCTGTTTTCGCTTCCCGGGGCCAACCGGTTGCCTGCCACCCTCATGGTTGCATGTTGCGAATTCTGTTTGACTTTTACCTTCGCAAAAGAAGCAAGTTTTGTAACTCGTATTTAGAATCTCTTATAAGATTTGAAAACACAGTGCAACATGCGTAGGATCTGTAGGGCTTTGTTCGAACCGTCTCAACAACACATGATATTCTTTTTACCGGGGTTTCGTTTTTTTTTTTTTAATCCCCTCTTCTTTCTTATTCTTTCTTTCTTTTTTTAAAATGATGAAAAACAGAAAACACTTTTTGTAGCATAGGTACAAAGAAGAGAAAATGTGCACTTTTTTTTCTCTTTTTCTAAGCAAAAGGAAAAAAAAAAAAATGTCTTTGAAGGGAACCTGCGGTATAAAAAAGAGCAAAATACACATTTTGATCTCGCAACCTTTCGAAGAGTTCGCAAGAATAATGCCAATTCTCTTGAATGGTACAACTTTAGATTTCGCAACCCCACCCCGTACACAGGTGTACATAAATAAAATAAAATAAAAGAACGAGCAACCTTGGATACACAAATAAGGTCAGAACTGGAGAAAAGGAATCAACAGGGCACTCGATCTAATCTTTTTTTTTTTTTTTTTTGTAAATGTTTAAAAAAAAGAAAAAAGAGGAACAGAAAGAAGGTTGATATGGCGAATAAACAAAAACAAAAACAAAAACAAAAACAAAAACAAAAACAAAAACAAAAACAAAAACAAAAACAAAAACAAAAACAAAAACAAAAACAAAAACAAAAACAAAAACAAAAACAAAAACAAAAACAAAAACAAAAACAAAAACAAAAACAAAAACAAAAACAAAAACAAAAACAAAAACAAAAACGCCTGCTACCCATAGTCACAGCCCGTCGCCACCCTTAATGGCTAGATTTCGCTTCGTAAAATAATTTCACCACTGAATTCCTCTCTTCGTCTATTGCCAACGGTGCGCAGGCGTATGACTATTTCTCGGGAAACGAAAAAAAAAGAAAAAGAAGGCGAGAAAAACAAAAAACAAAAACAATATGATAAATGGAGCGACGAACACTGAA
The DNA here is from genome assembly GCA_964019335.1 of Diplonema japonicum. Taxonomy (NCBI): domain Eukaryota; phylum Euglenozoa; class Diplonemea; order Diplonemida; family Diplonemidae; genus Diplonema; species Diplonema japonicum. The sequence continues at coordinate 409,134 of OZ025681.1, forward strand.
AGAAAGGGGAAAAGAAAGGAATGTTGTGACCTACAAGGCCACCTCAAGATCAGTATCCAAAGCCAGTCCAACTTCGTCATCCAGCACCATGTCCTCCATTGCCTCACCATCGCCGTTCTAGTGGGTGGTGGGGTTACGAGTTAGAACATACCAATAATTCAATCTGCTTGCTGAACTCAAGAGGGACAGGCTTCCTGTTTCGCCAGGCCACTGCTCCCAGGCCCACGCACAGTACCAATACACCACCAAGCACACCGAGTATGATAGGTAGAATGCTCGTACTCCCACTGCTTTCTTCAGGCACACCTAATTCGTCCCCCTCTGGAGTAGTATCGTTGCCCCCCCCAGGGGCAATAGGAGCAGGTGCCATCGTTATTGGTTCCGCAGTTGTCCCTGGCACAAGGGTTACAGGCGCAGGTGTCTCAGGAGCTTGAGTATCGGGCCCCACGCTGGGCTCTGATGTTGCACCCGGTACAAGCGTTGGGGGAAGTGTTCCAGGAGAAAGAGTCGTGGTGGGTGCACCTGTCGCAGTCAAAGGCGCCGATGATACTGGTGGGGAATAAGTAGTACCCGGAACAAGAGTGGAAGGACTAACAGTTGGAGGCGCCGATGTAACAGGCGCAGAGGTGTCGGGTACTTGTGTCATAGGTGGGATTGTGGGAGGAGAAGAAGTGGTACCCGGAACAAGAGTTACAGGAACATCGGTCGGAGGAGACAATGTAACAGGTGCAGAGGTATCCGGTATTTGCGTCATAGGTGGGATTGTGGGAGGAGAATAAGTAGTACCCGGAACAAGAGTTGAAGGACTAACAGTCAGGGGGGACGATGTAACAGGTGCAGAGGTATCCGGTGTTTGCGTCACAGGCGAGATTGTTGGGGGAGAAGTGGTACCCGGAACAAGAGTTGTAGGACTAGCAGTCGGGGGGGATGATGTTACAGGCGCGGAGGTGTCGGGTGCTTGCGTCACAGGTGGGATTGTGGGGGGAGAAGAAGTGGTACCTGGAACAAGGGTCGCTGGACTAGCAGTCGGGGGTGACGATGTAACAGGTGCAGAAGTATAGGGCGTCTGAGTCGCAGATGGAGAAGAAGTTCTTGGAACAAGGGTTACAGGACTAGCAGTCAGGGGGGACGATGTAACAGGTGCAGAGGTATCGGGTGCTTGCGATAAAAATGTCTCGGGGCTTACAGTTGCAGGTGCAGAGGTGTCGGGTACTTGTGTCATAGGTGGGATTGTGGGAGGAGAAGAAGTAGTACCCGGAACAAGTGTTACAGGAACATCAGTCGGAGGAGACAATGTAACAGGTGCAGAGGTATCCGGTGCTTGCGTCACAGGTGGAAGTGTGGGGGGAGAAGAAGTGGTCCCCGGAACAAGAGTTGAAGGACTACCAGTCAGGGGGGACGATGTAACAGGTGCAGAGGTTTCTGGTGCTTGCGTCACAGGTGGAAGTGTGGGGGGAGAAGAAGTGGTAACCGGAACAAGGGTTACAGGACTAGCAGTCGGAGGAGACGATGTTACAGGAGCAGAGGTGTAGGGTACCTGTGTCACAGGTGGGATTGTAGGAGAAGAAGTGGTACCTGGTACAAGGGTGATAGGACTAGGTGCCATCGTAGGGGCTAGGGTTGTAGGAGTCATTGTTGGGGTAAGGGTTGTAGGAAACAGGGTCTTTGGAGTCATGGTTGGTACCGCTGTTGTCGGAGCTGTAGGGGCCAGGGTAGCAGGAGTCATGGTAGGTGCCGCTGTTGTCGGAGGAGTCAAGGTAAAGGGTACTGCCGTCGGAGACGAGGGCACCGCTGTCGGAGGAGTCAAGGGCGCTGCCGTCACGGGCACTGCCGTCGGAGACGAGGGCGCTGCTGTCACGGGCACTGCCGTCGGAGTCGAGGGCACTGCTGTCACGGGCACTGCCGTCGGAGTCGAGGGCGCTGCTGTCGGAGGAGTCGAGGGCGCTGCCGTCACGGGTACTGCCGTCGGAGACGAGGGCGCTGCTGTCGGAGGAGTCAAGGTAAAGGGTACTACAGTGGGAGACGAGGGCACTGCTGTCACGGGCACTGCCGTCGGAGTAGAGGGCACTGCTGTCGGAGGAGTCGAGGGCGCTGCCGTCACGGGTACTGCCGTCGGAGACGAGGGCGCTGCTGTCGGAGGAGTCAAGGTAAAGGGTACTACAGTAGGAGACGAGGGCACTGCTGTCACGGGCACTGCCGTCGGAGTCGAGGGCGCTGCTGTCGGAGGAGTCGAGGGCGCTGCCGTCACGGGCACTGCCGTCGGAGACGAGGGCGCTGCTGTCGGAGGAGTCAAGGTAAAGGGTACTGCTGTCGGAGACGAGGGCACTGCTGTCGGAGTCCAGGTTAAGGGTACTGCTGTCGGAGACGAGGGCACCGATGTCACGGGTACTGCAGTCGGAGACGAGGGTGTTGCTGTCACGGGTACTGCTGTCGGAGACGAGGGCGCTGCTGTCGGAGGAGTAAAGGGTATTGCAGTTGGAGACGAGGGCACCGCTGTCACGGGCACTGCAGTCGGAGGAGTCCAGGTAAAGGGTACTGCAGTCGGAAACGAGGGCACTGCTGTCGGAGGAGTCCAGGTTAAGGGTACTGCCGTCGGAGACGATGGTACTGCTGTCGGGGGAGTCAAGGTAAAGGGTACTGCTGTCGGAGGAGTCCAGGTAAAGGGTACTGCCGTCGGAGACGATGGCACCGCTGTCAGAGGAGTCACGGGCACTGCCGTCGGAGACGAGGGCACCGCTGTCGGAGGAGTCAAGGGCACTGCTGTCACGGGCACTGCAGTCGGAGGAGTCCAGGTAAAGGGTACTGCCGTCGGAAACGAGGGCACTGCTGTCGGAGGAGTCCAGGTTAAGGGTACTGCCGTCGGAGACGATGGTACTGCTGTCGGGGGAGTCAAGGTAAAGGGTACTGCTGTCGGAGGAGTCAAGGGCACTGCTGTCGGAGGAGTCCAGGTAAAGGGTACTGCCGTCGGAAACGAGGGCACTGCTGTCGGAGGAGTCCAGGTTAAGGGTACTGCAGTCGGAGACGATGGTACTGCTGTCGGGGGAGTCAAGGTAAAGGGTACTGCTGTCGGAGGAGTCAAGGGCACTGCTGTCGGAGGAGTCCAGGTAAAGGGTACTGCCGTCGGAAACGAGGGCACTGCTGTCGGAGGAGTCCAGGTTAAGGGTACTGCAGTCGGAGACGATGGTACTGCTGTCGGGGGAGTCAAGGTAAAGGGTACTGCTGTCGGAGGAGTCAAGGGCACTGCTGTCACGGGCACTGCTGTCGGAGGAGTCCAGGTAAAGGGTACTGCCGTCGGAGACGATGGCACTGCTGTCGGAGGAGTCAAGGGCACAGCCGTCGGAGACGAGGGCACCGCTGTCGGAGGAGTCCAGGTAAAGGGTACTGCCGTCGGAGACGAGGGCGCTGCTGTTGGAGACAATGGCACCGCTGTTGGAGGAGTCATAGTAAAGGGTACTGCTGTCGGAGGAGTCCAGGTAAAGGGCACTACCGTCGGAGGAGACAAAGTAGCAGGTGCTACAGTATCAGGAAAAGGAGTGGGCACTGCTGTCGGAGGAGACAAGGTAGCGGGCGCTGCAGTATCAGGAAAAGGAGTGGGCACTGCTGTCGGAGGAGACAAGGTAGCGGGCGCTGCAGTATCAGGAAAAGGAGTGGGCACTGCTGTCGGAGGAGACAAGGTAGCGGGCGCTGCAGTATCAGGAAAAGGAGTGGGCACTGCTGTCGGAGGAGACAAGGTAGCGGGCGCTGCAGTATCAGGAAAAGGAGTGGGCACTGCTGTCGGAGGAGACAAGGTTGCGGGCGCTGCAGTATCAGGAAAAGGAGTAGGTCCCTCGTGCATACAGTAGCCACCAGGACCGCAGCGGTACCAATCGATGCACTGGCAGTACCCTTGTGAGCTTGCGGTAAGGTTCATGATGGGCTCGTTCCCAGTTGGCTTGACCAACGAGGATGAGCACTGTTGGTGCATGACAGGCTTTGTGTCACATTTCGGAATGAAGGTTGTGCCGATGTCGCACACACGTGTTGTGTTGCACATCTCGCTGTCTTTCGAGAACCAAACATCGCCTTGGGACATGCAGGTCTGCACGCTCTGACCCCTAGAGGCCCAGACATTGTCGAGGCTCCATTGCTTGCACTTGGCAAGCTCCTTGAACTGGTTGGGGCCGTCGATTGCCATGCAGGAACTGTCAAGGGTGTACATGAACTCTATTTCATTGCATGTCATGTATTTGTGTTCGCTTACCTTTCTAGTTTTGTTAACCGTCCGGTGGTAGATGGTCTCGTTAGCCGTCATGCAGCAAGATGCTTTGGTGGGTGCTGATGAATCGCAGAACCCGACGTAGCTCCCCTGACCGAAGGTGTCGCATACCAACTGCGCGCAATAGTTTTGAACCCTAGGGAGGAAGTCGTTCGCTTGGCTGAGCACCTCGGTATGCTCTCCTTCGCATGAGCTATTCCCCGCTGGGATTTCTTTGTACATGTCTTCTAGTTTGTTGCAGACCTTGCTCTGGTCGCAAGTGTCGCCGTCCATGTCCGTGGTCACATGGTTTGTTTTGCACCCGGGCAGCCACGAACCAATTTCTTCCTTCATGCACGCGAACATTCCTTGACAGGTGGGGTACACTGGTTGGTTCACGGCGTTGGCCTCAATGAAGTCACGCATCGCTGCCAACACACAAGCACTGGAATCATCACAGGTTTCAACTGTGTCGCATTTCGCGATCGAGAAGGCGTCGTGGTAGGTGTTGGTGGTAAAGTTACGAGAGGTGTCTACATTGTTCCATATACAAGCCCCGCTTTGCTTGCAGTCCAGCGTGCCCCGCTTGTTGTTCACGCAGTACCAGTCGTTATATTTCTGATATGGCACACCGCACGCGCTGTTTGCAATGTTGTCAGCTTGCTCCCACCAGGACTGCGGGTTGATCGCACCACCGTCACATGTCGCCGGGTTTCGTAATGCACTAGTAGACAGACGGAAATATCTATAAGATTTTGAAGAAGGGCACCATGATGCATCGCACGAGGCATCACAATAATGCGGGTATTGACAAGTAGGGCAAAAGGACGAGGCGCACGTAAGCGTACCAGCGGAAATGTAACTGTCGCACGATGGCCCGTTCTGTCTGTCATACTCATTGTAACACAAGGTAGATATCATCCCACCCGGGGTGTTCCTCACCAAGGGAACAATGGAATCATTCGCAGTTACTACGGATGAGATGGTGCGCCAGCCTGTTTTTCCGTCTTCCGAAGCTTGTACAATGAAGCTTGCGGGGTCCCTTCCTGGGTGGTCATTGGCTGTGACGAGCTTAAACATTCCAAGCTTAACCTCAGATGGGAAGGTGATGGAGAGTTTTGTGATTTTGCTGTCGAAGTACTTCGTGGTCCAATCACCGTCCACTAAATTGCTAGCGTCTTCACCTGATGGGGTCGTGTTGTTGATGCTAACAGCGGGCTTCGTTGAAATCTGTACACCATTCTCGTCGTAAAACAGTATTTCGGCAAGCTGTACACCTGCTTCTCGTTGTCCGGCAAGCCCGCATGTATTGACACGGCAGTCGTCGACCTCCTGTGGTGTGGGGAGTGTGCTGCATGTTTCGTTGCATGACAAAACGCTTTTTGAAGCGCACCCGCAGGATGAATTGTCGCATTGCAACATCGCTTGGTCGAGCAGAGGGGAGGATTTAAGAGAAAACAACCCATTGCTGCACTGCGTGAATGAAGCGGAACAAGCGAATTCGATATGTGTCTGTGGCACGGCCAGTCGCTCCTTCTCCTCCTTCGTTGTGTTTCCCATCTCATACGCGTACTTAACAGCCTCCCACGTCACATTTCTCGGGAGCAGTGCCGCATGAAGCCTTCTCAACCACATCTCTTTTTGCTCCGTGAGCTCGTACCCATTTGTGTCCAGTGTATAGGCTACGAGGACTAACACAAGAAATGTCTTGAAACGCATTGGAACCTACTGTAAGAAGACGTTTAATGTGATTGAAACAAAGGTTTTCATGACATATATACTTATATAAAACTGCAATTTCTTTTCGTAGGTACTGGAAAACAAGGTAAAATCGATTTCTCCCCCCTCCCCCCGTCCTCTATTTCTGTATTGCGGGTATTCTCCGCTTTTCTCATTCTAGGGATAAATCTTTGTTGTGCGTGACGAGTGAACACGTTGCCAACGTTCTCCTTTTTGTTTGGAGAAGTCAAAGACTCATTCTTGCAAAAAGAAAAGAAAAAAAAGAAGAAGAAGAAAAAAGAGCTGGTTTTTAGTACTACTCTTTCTTTTTTGCTCTTTACAAGAAACTTACAAGAAAGAAGAAAAAGAAAAAAAAAGAAAAGAAACTAAACCATATTGGTGTTTTCGCGATGTCGAAGCAACCGTTCAGCCTGCTCACCGCGGGAGTTCCTGCTCTGCTGGAATGGCGTTCATTCATTGAGCCAGCGTGTGTCTGTTACGCCGCCTCCTAGCCTCACCATCTCCTTCACCGTCGGGGAACAAAAGACTCGTTTTTTTTTGTTGCGAAAATGAAATAAAAATCATTCTTCATGACCATATGCCAATATGCAAAAAGAAATATTTTAAAGCTGCGAAGAATTTCTTTTTCTTTTTGTTGCCCGGCATTTAGTTATAAAATTTATAAAATCATTTCTTTTTTTGTTTGAAAAAGACAAATATGTCACAAAAAAGTAAAACAAAAAACAAAACAAAATAAAAACAAAAAGATCCAGGAACGTGAGTTGCTTCAAAATTCCTGTCGAAAGAGTACTTCTTTTTTTTTCTTCTTTCCCATCCCTCCTTCAGGATCATCAGGAAAGAGTCAAGTTGTTGGGGACCACAGGAAGAGCAGTGCTGTTGGCAGTATCGTTGCCTATCTTCTGCCTACGTCTTCTCCGCCGTCTGCTCTCTGACGGGTCTCGCCGTCTCCCCCGCCTCGCCTCTAGAGGGTATCCAAACAAAGGCCATCCAGGCTCTAGTTCCTTCTGAGGAGTTCTTGAATCACGTTCTGGTGCCTCGCTCTTTACAAAATTAGTCTGCTCAACAAGGGACTCAATCCCATAGTACTTCGTCCCATCAATATCGTTAAAGAAGATCTCATTGCATACGCTGCCAGAAGCGATCAGCACCCCCAACCCATGCCCCCCCCTCATGGTGTTGTACGCTATCATGTTCCCCACACTCGGAGCATAGTCAAGATCTGTCGCCCCATGATCGTCAGAGGGGTCGTTCATGAGGCTCACAGCAGGGAATGCTATGTGCTCGCTGCCTCCCTTGTTGTTGTTCCACAAGCTGTTGTCCACCACAAGGTTGAAGAAGGATGTCCTCACAAGTTTAATCCCCCCGCCGAAGTTGTTCCGCACGTTGTTCCTCAGAAGAATGTTGTACAGCCCATTGTCCACAGAGACACCGGGAAGCTTGTAGATGGTAAGCCCGTCCGCGCCCTTCCTCTCGTCAGGGACCTCTTGTTGCAGCACCAACGGCAGCTGCTTCGTCCGCTGCCCGCATTCATGGATGTGGTTGTCCATCACTACATTGGAAGTGGCCCCTCCATCCAGGCACAACCCTTCCTTGCTCGATGCATGGATCTCGTTCCCCATGATCACATTCCCGACAGCCCCGTCCACGTAGATCCCCTGTCCGCTGCTGTGCCCGACGTAGTTTCGCACAATGGCGTTCCTGCTGGGGTACTGCTTTCTGTGCAGAAGTGAGAAGGCAGAGTCGTGATGGAGATGCTTCCCCAGAAGCAAAGCCACCCCATCCCGAAGGTCGACCTGCCGGTACGAAAGCACGATGCCAGCATGCCAGTTGGCCACGCCTATCGAGTCCACAACATGGTTACCCTCCACAACGCACTCCTTCGTGTCGCCATGCAGGATGATGCCGCCCGCCCCGCTGTTTAGAATGGTGTTGTCTCCAATCCAAGCCTTGCGGGAGTGCGAGATGGCGATGGAGGCCTGTGGGGAGTTTTTCATCGTGTTGGCTTTGATGGCAACGAGGTCGCTATCGAAGACGAGGAGGAGGCCGGTTTTGTTGTCGCCGTGTTGCTGATAGAAACCAGGCTCAGGGATGTTTGGGAAGGAGAAGTGAGCGTTCATAAGGGTGACACTGCGGGAATGTTCCACGCGCAGCATGTGCCGCTCGTTGGTGGGCTCCCCGAACATGATGGTGACGTTGTTGAAGTCGATGACAAGGTTCTCCTTGTTGCGGAGGACGAGCGCTGCAGGGGAGTGCAGCACAAGGTCGGGTCTCGAGGGACGCAGCACAAGGTGCGTGTTGTCCGCCGCAGCGTTAAATATCTCGCTCGCGTTGCTTGTCTCCATCAGACGCAGCTCGACAATGCGAACCGTCGGTAAGAGCGGCTGGGAAAGACCTCCAGCCCACAACCACAACAGAAAATCAGAAACAGGAGACCTCGGATCGTCACCAAAGGGTGATGCAAGATGTACTTGCGTCTTAAAAACCTTTTCACGAAAAATACTTCTGCACTCCTCAATAGGGTGGGTGGTATTACTTTTTATCGGCGGGAGGTGGTACCCTCCCAGCAGCAAGTCTAGCATACGTGCTAAAAGCCGCTCTCGTGATGCGCCCCCTTGCGACTGCAACAAGGCACGCTCTAACTGTTCAATTTTCAATGACTGCCGTCGCTCTTTTTCCATAACATTCCGCTGCTCTTGCAGGTTGTTCGTCGCCCCCCAACTTGACACCGCCGTCAACATGAAGAATAAAGCAAATGCAACATAACCTTTTTGGAGCATATTATTATTATTTTTTTTTTTTTTGCTTGTGCCGATGGTTGGTTTTCTTTTTTTTTTTTTCCGTGAGAAAAGATGAGGGGGGGAAAAAAAAAGAAGAAATAATGACAAACGATGCTTTGTAGTGAAAAGCGGAAAGCGATGGACAAAAACAAGGGGGGGGGGGGGGGGGGGGGGCTGGGTAGGAAGCAAATATATAAAGAATATATAAAGGGAAAAAAGAATCAAGGACCGTGTTCGAGATATGTTTGACAGAAATAAAAAATATTTCGGTGTGTTTCTTTTTTTTTTTTTGTATCTTCCCCTGAACACGCGTGAGAGTGCGAGGTAGAACACTTTGTTGAAAAGATGCTCACACCCTTTCACGTACAATTTTCTTTTTTCCTTTTTTTTTTTTCTTCTTCTTTCCCCCGTCGCAATTTTCCTCGTCACTAATATACGGATTATGGCATCGAGACCTTTTCTTGACTTTTTTTTTTTTTTTTTTTTTTTTACTTCATTTACATCAACTCGCTTGAGGAAAGGACTGTCCCCTCCCCCCCCCAAAACCCCCTTTCTTTTTCGAGGAGGGCAAAAAGAAAAAACAAAAAACAAAAAACCAGACATTTTAAAAGAAATTGTTTGCGTTTTTTTGCACCCACGTTTTAGAACGGCACAGTGTGTAAGCAATAATGTCCCTTTAAAATGCCTCACCAATTGCATCAAATCTACTTTTTTTTTTTTTATTTTTAAGCCACGTTCCTCAGTCCAGGGTGCCCATACATGGGCCAACCAGCGTCGATCTTATTCTGGGGCGAACGGGAGTTCTTCTCTGGATCATTACATTGTACAAAATTAGTCTGCTCAACAAGGGACTCAATACCGAAGTACTTCGTTTCATTAATATTGTTGAAGAAGATCTCATTGCATACGCTGCCAGAGGCGATCAGCACCCCCAACCCATGCCCCCCCCTCATGGTGTTGTACGCTATCATGTTCCCCACACTCGGAGCATAGTCAAGATCTGTCGCCCCATGATCGTCAGAGGGGTCGTTCATGAGGCTCACAGCAGGGAATGCTATGTGCTCGCTGCCTCCCTTGTTGTTGTTCCACAAGCTGTTGTCCACCACAAGGTTGAAGAAGGATGTCCTCACAAGTTTAATCCCCCCGCCGAAGTTGTTCCGCACGTTGTTCCTCAGAAGAATGTTGTACAGCCCATTGTCCACAGAGACACCGGGAAGCTTGTAGATGGTAAGCCCGTCTTCTCCCGTTCGTTGATCAGGGACCTCTTGCTTTAAGACATAGTCCTCTTGCTTCGTCCGCTGCCCGCATTCATGGATGTGGTTGTCCATCACTACATTGGAAGTGGCCCCTCCATCCAGGCACAACCCTTCCTTGCTCGATGCATGGATCTCGTTCCCCATGATCACATTCCCGACAGCCCCGTCCACGTAGATCCCCTGTCCGCTGCTGTGCCCGACGTAGTTTCGCACAATGGCGTTCCTGCTGGGGTACTGCTTTCTGTGCAGAAGTGAGAAGGCAGAGTCGTGATGGAGATGCTTCCCCAGAAGCAAAGCCACCCCATCCCGAAGGTCGACCTGCCGGTACGAAAGCACGATGCCAGCATGCCAGTTGGCCAGCCCTGTTGAATTATTTATGTGGTTGCTTTCTATTATGCACTCCGTCGTGTCGCCATGCAGGATGATGCCGCCCGCCCCGCTGTTCAGAATGGTGTTGTCTCCAATCCAAGCCTTGCGGGAGTGCGAGATGGCGATGGAGGCCTGCGGGGAGTTTGTCATTGTGTTGGCTTTGATGGCAACGAGGTCGCTATCGAAGACGAGGATGAGGCCGGTTTTGTAATCACCGTGTTGCTGATAGAAACAGGTCCCAGGGATGTTTGGGAAGGAGAAGTGAGCGTTCATAAGGGTGACACTGCGGGAATGCTCCACGCGCAGCATGTGCCGCTCGTTAGTGGGCTCCCCGAACATGATGGTGACGTTGTTGAAGTCGATGACAAGGTTCTCCTTGTTGCGGAGGACGAGCGCTGCAGGGGAGTGCAGCACAAGGTCGGGTCTCGAGGGACGCAGCACAAGGTGCGTGTTGTCTGCCGCAGCGTTAAATATCTCGCTCGCGTTGCTTGTTTCTGTTAACAGAATCTCACTGATAGGCATGGATGGGTTCTGTGCGGCAGGTTGTTCAACAGGGTGCCCCATCACGGACAAGCCACCAGCTGCTGTAAACAGTGACGATCCCTGCAAGAAGGACCCGGTGTATACTTGAGTTTTGTACACTTTTTGTCGGTTGACATCGTCGCACAGCTCAACAGGGTGCGTGACATTTCTTATCGGAGGGAGGTGATAGGCACCTAGAAGTGCTTCGTAGTGGGGGATGACGTTGCGGCGGGGGGTGTTTAGTCTTCTCACTGCCTGTGTCAGTTCCTCTAGTTTCTTAACGGTCGGCCCTTCCGCGTGGGGCCTGTGCAACAGGGCGGGTAACGCACCCACCCCCTCATCGCTGTGGGCACTGTCGATCGCTTTCCAGAACGAGACAGCCGTGAGCAAGACGATGGAGAAGAATGCAATGTAACTTCGTCTGAGCATCTTTTGAGTTTGGATTATGCATCCTGTTTTTTATTTTATTTTGTGCGAGTGTCACTTTCTTTTTTGCGGGGAAAAGAAAAGGGGGGGCTCATTACTTCACGCTAAATCTCATTACTTCGTAAAGTGATAGGGATTTCTGGTAAATAGTCAGCTTACCAAGCTCCCCAAAAGACGAGGAAGAAGCAGAAAGAAAGGAGCTCCAGGTACGACCCCTCTGCAATGGCAGCGACAGCGGCAGTTAGCCAAGTCAAAGGGAAGGGAATAAAGACACTTTTGTAACCCCTCTCTTGCTGTACCCCTTGTCACGAAGTAAATTTCAGAGAGTCATGAAATAAAACCACTTACTTACCGCCAAGGAGTGACTTTACGCATTTTACCAATATCGAGGTAAAGTCATTACTTGTTGGTAGTAAATAGCTGTTCTTTTTTTTTTCTTCTTTTGTTATTGTACCCCTTGTCACCCCCCCCCAAAAAAAGGGAAATACGTGGAAACGCCTACCCTTCATGTGGGGTGGGGAGGGGTTTTTTTTTTTAAAAAAGATTTTTATTTTTGTTACAGTTCAGATTCGACGTCGTCGGTGTCCCAATCCTCTTCGTGGATGTTGTACGAGTTCCACGTCTGCTGCCTAGACACCTCTAACGGTGAGACGTTGTTGCTAGAAGCCGCCATCTCGGGCATTGTGGTGTACAGTGTCAACGACTCGCTCGAAGGCGACACAACCTGAAAGGTCGGGTTGCCGGAGCTCCGCTGGATGAAGTTGCTCAGCGTCTTCCCGCGCATCTCTTTCGACACAGCGATGCTTGAGGCTGTCTGGTCCATCGTCAAACAAACAACTTCCTTCTCGATAGGCCGGCCCTTATACACAGTCATGTTTGACAACCATGGGTGCCGGAGGATTTCCCCCGTGTTGATGCGAGAGTTCGGGTCGCCCTCGAGCATCCTTTCGATGACATCGTTAACTGGTGTTTCTTTGGCCGCTCCTGACAGGTATAGAAGGGTTTTACCAAGTCCCCAAACATCGCAGCACCCGCCTTCAGGAGGAGGGTTTGAAGACCAGTTTATGTCACCATAGAAATCCGTGAGTTTTGGACAACCGTAGTGATCGCGGAGAATGTTTGATGGTTTCACGTCGCCATGTGACTGGCCTTGCTCCCTGAGGTATTCCAGTGCTTTGCAAACGGCAACTGTTATTTCCTTCAAGGTTCCTTCTAAAATAGGCGGGGGTGGGAGGGGGTCGAGGAACTCGTTGACGGTGAGTAGATCCGTGAAACTTGAGATCAATCCGTATATTTTGGCGAGGTTCGGGTGGTTCAGCGCAACTAACAACGGAATTCTCAATGCGAGCTTGTCGATAAACGTAGACGCCTCGCCCTTTAGATTAGTGTCAAATGTTTTAATAGCGTAGGGTTGGTTGGACACATTGTGCATGCAAAGCCTCACGTTGCCAAACCTTCCTTTTCCAATGGTGTTGACCAACGTGTAGTTGTTGATGACGAACATCCCGGAGCTGTCCTTGCCTTTTTTCACCATGCTGTTGCTGCACCTGTGGATGAATTTTGCGTTCTTGGGCTTCCCGATGCATTGTTTGCATTTGAAGCCGGAAGCTCGTTGTTCTCCAGCTCGGTCTGACCTTCCACACACGACGCATGCCCGTAAAGAGATGACTACCGTATTCTCTGTCTTCTCAGATGCAGCTTGTCGTAGGAGCCATCTTGCGGCCCTCTCGGCTTGGTTTCTCTGTTCCTTGTAAATATCCGATTGTTCCCTTACGTCATTCAGCTCGAGTTCCTTCTCCGTGAGTCTCTTTATCAGCATTGTTTGTATGGCCAAGGCCCGTTCTAGTGCGTCGCAGTAAACCGCTTCCATCCCAAGGTCCTCTTCCATGCCCAAAGATGCCCTGCGTGACTCGGACATTGGGATTTTCATTTTTTTTTTTTTTTTTCCCCTGCGGTTTTGGTAAATAGATTTTAAAAAAAAAAGAAGAAGAGGGAGGATGGAATAATAATAAAAAAAACAAAGAATAGACAAGGTATTCCTTTTCCCTCCCCTCCCTTTTTTTTTATCCCCCCCTACTAAAAGATCTCTTTGGCGATTAAATAAATTGTCAAGCGCAAAAAAAAAAAAGAAAAGAAAACTGGGTGATGGAAGAAAGAAAGAAAAAAAAAGAATGGGAAAAAAAAGGGGAGGGGTGTATGTGCCGTGCACAAAATATAAACGTAATAAAGAACCAACCCCTACCAGTGACTGAAGGAGAAAAAAAAAAAGAAAGTAGTAGGAGTAGGGAGAAAAGAAAAAGGGGGGGAAGTTCTCTTGTTTTTTTTTTTTTTTTTTTTTGTTTTTTTTGTTTCCGTACAACTAGTCTCCAGGGCAGAATGCACTTGAGAGGGAGCGATTGCAAAAAGAAAAAAAGATTTAAATAAAAAATAAAGATGACAACGAAACAACACATCTGATGTACTTCTTTATATCTCATGATCCTCACCTGAAAAAAAAAGACAAAAACCAGAATCAAGCCCGCCTCACGATTGGGCGATGGGGAGGAACTTGCACGTTACTGGCACTCACTCTTCTTTGTTTTGCAACAACATGAAACAAAAAAAAAGTGTTTTTTTTTTTTCCACAGAGAAAGGTCATCCTCCTTATCACCAAAAAACAGTTTTCTAGCCCTGGAATCGGTAAGACGGATTTCTTTTTTTTTCATATCCCCCCCCCCCCCCCCCCCCCCCCAGGGCTATGCTGGCAGGAAACGTGGAAACGTTTCCGTTTCCGTTTCCATACTTTTCAAAAAATGCATGGGAAACCCGTATGGAAATGGAAACGCGTTTCCTTCTTAAGGAAACATAAGGAAACGTTTCCGTTTCCGTATCCGTTTCCGTTTCCATACTTTTCAAAAAATGCATGGGAACGCGTTTCCATGCCAGCATAGCCCTAGGGGGGGTCATAAGGGGGTCGTTATTTGCCCTTTTTCAGACTCTTCGCCAAGTGCATTTTGGGCCCTTAAAAAAACTGTAACCACCCCAAAAGTGCCCACAAATCACCCAAACCCCCGTTTCCCGATGGTTTCCGGCCCCAGAAGTGCCCAGAATCATGTTCTAATTTTGGGGCCCCCGTTTGGTACTTTCCCTATGTAATCCTAGGGAACATAAAATAGGGGCCCCTAGGATTACATAGGGAAAGTACCAAATGGGGGCCCCAAAATTAGAACATGATTCTGGGCACTTCTAGGGCCGGAAAACATCGGGAAACGGGGGTTTGGGTAATTTGTGGCACTTTTGGGGGTGGTTACAGTTTTTTTAAGGGCCCAAAATGCCCTTGGCGAAGAGCCTGAAAAAGGGCAAAAAGTGGCCCTTAAGGACCATATGACCCCCCCCCTCCCCTACAGCAACAAAAATAATTTTAAAAGGCTGGAACGGTGCGGGAGTAAAGACAATCCCACATGAGTGCACAGCTTTTAAAAAAAAAATATATATGAGTTAAAGGAAGTCTTTGTGAGACGCCCCCTTGTTCTCATCTTCTACCTGCACCTATCCCCTTTCAGCAGCGGGTTCTCCTCCTTTGGTGGTCTTGAAAAAAAAAGAAGGTTAGTATGAAGCTTGAAGGAGAGACGGTGAGAACAAAAAAAAAAGAAAAAAAAACACTTTTAAAAAAAGAGAATTCCATTTTTGGCTACACCTCATATCTCTAGAAACCCCCTGAGTCCCCCCCCTCCCCTCTCCTCTTTGCGTCTGGAGCAAACTGCTATTTCTTTTTCAAAACAACGGCTGCAATGAAATCGTTTCGCGAATCTCTGGGATCGAATGCTAGTCAGTTTCTTTTTTTTTTTTTTTTTTTTTTTTTTGATGTCACCTTGCTCGCCGAATCTTTCTCAGCCAAAATCTTTGGAAGATTTTCAATCTTCAAAATCCCCTGCGTAGCCCCAGGGATCGACTAGACGGGTTTGAGAGATATGGGTAGCCTAACCTTTTTTTTTTTTTTTTTTTTTTGAGAAAATGTAAAAAAATAAAAAGAAAAGAAGGAACGGATACAACGTAGAGGCGGAAGGGGGGGGCGGGGGATGATGATGATTCACTTGAAAACATCTATCTTTGGAATTACAAAAAAAAAAAAAAAAAAAAAAAAAAAAAAAAAAAGACTCTTTTTTTTTCTTTTCTCAACTGCCAAGCCTGATCTGAGAAATGGGCCAACCTTCCTCAGGAACGTCTCGTTCAGGGGTCCGCAAATTCTTTTTAGGAGCTGTGCTCTTGATAAAGTTCGTCTGCTCCACAACCGACTCAAGAACAAAGTACAATTCACCCTTTACTGTGTTGAAGAAGATCTCGTTGCACTCGCTGCCCGGCGCTATCAAAGCGGCCACGCCATGCCGCCCCCTGATGGTGTTGTACGCTATCATGTTCCCCACACTCGGAGCATAGTCAATATCCGTCGCCCCATGATCGTCAGAGGGGTCGTTCATGAGGCTCACAGCGGGGAACGATAGGTGCTCGCTGCCTCCCTTGTTGTTGTTCCACAAGCTGTTGTCCACCACAAGGTTGAAGAAGGATGTCCTCACAAGTTTAATCCCCCCGCCGAAGTTGTTCCGCACGTTGTTCCTCAGAAGAATGTTGTACAGCCCATTGTCCACAGAGACACCGGGAAGCTTGTAGATGGTAAGCCCGTCCGCGCCCTTCCTCTCGTCAGGGACCTCTTGTTGCAGCACCAACGGCAGCTGCTTCGTCCGCTGCCCGCATTCATGGATGTGGTTGTCCATCACTACATTGGAAGTGGCCCCTCCATCCAGGCACAACCCTTCCTTGCTCGATGCATGGATCTCGTTCCCCATGATCACATTCCCGACAGCCCCGTCCACGTAGATCCCCTGTCCGCTGCTGTGCCCGACGTAGTTTCGCACAATGGCGTTCCTGCTGGGGTACTGCTTTCTGTGCAGAAGTGAGAAGGCAGAGTCGTGATGGAGATGCCTGCTTAGAATCAGGTTCACACCTTCACGAAGGTCAACCTGCCGGTATGAAATCACGATGCCAGCATGCCAGTTGGCAATGCCAGTGGTGTTGTCTACACGGTTGCCCTCCACAACGCACTCCTTCGTGTCGCCATGCAGGATGATGCCGCCCGCCCCGCTGTTCAGAATGGTGTTGTCTCCAATCCAAGCCTTGCGGGAGTGCGAGATGGTGATGGAGGCCTGTGGGGAATTTTTCATTGTGTTGGCTTTGATGGCAACGAGGTCGCTATCGAAGACGAGGAGGAGGCCGGTTTTAAAGTCACCATCACGTTGGTAAAAAGAAGCAGGGGGTGTAACAGGGAACGAGAAGACCCCGTTGAGAATGGTGATGTTGTGTGAGTTCTCAATACGGAGGAGGAAGCGATGCGCAGTGTTTTCATGAAGAGTGACGACACTCCCGTTGAAGTCGATGACCAAGTTTCTTTTTTTAGAGATCGTCAACGGCGTGCGTGCCTCCATCGCGCGGTTCATCACAACAAGATATGTGTTGCTCACAACGTGTGTTTGGAGGTCAGAGAACGAAGCCGCGTGAACATGCGACGGAGCACTATGGGGAATGGCCATACGACTGGCAAGCTTCTTCCCCATTTGATTTGAGATGAACCAGTTGTTCGTTCCTGTTTCAATTGTTTCTCGAAGTTTGTTCGCACTTCGGAAAACTTGTGATTTGTTAACGTTCTTTCGAAGCACCTCTCTGCAATCCGGTTCTGGATGAAAATTATCACGAAGAGGAGGTAGCCGGTATGCTTCGAGTAGAACGTCGATAGGTCTTGTAATCGATGACGCACTACTTTGCGTTTCGTTGCTTATATTCTTCAACCCGAAATGGAAAAACGGCGGGGGTTCGGACAACGGTGCAGGAGGAGGAGGAAGCAGCAACTCCGTAGCAAGAGGTTCGGTTCTCGGTTTGTCGGCGGAGCCCCCTAGCATCTTCTTCAACACTGCCGCTCGTTCGTAGTCCTCTCGAGCCACAGCTTCATGAAGCTCTTTGTTGTATCTGTCTTCAATGGCTGAGATTTTCTTCTTCAAAACTGCTGCAGTTTCGTATTCCTCATTACGTACCGCTGTATCTTTCATCACTCGAAGGGTTTGTATGCTTGCTTCCGATGGGTTGGTAATGGGCGTTGTTGGGGGAGATGGTACATCAGTTGGCCGTTCCATTCTCGCCAGCGCCCGCACGCTTCCCACAACCTTCACGCGTAACGGGGCCCATTGGTTTCCAAAGTCGTTTTGGTGTTCTTGGTACTTCCGTTGCCGCGCGATTTCCATTTCATGCGTTAAAATGCCGGTTTCTCTATCCCGATAACCCGCGGGGCCTCTCGAGGAGGGATTATCCACCATCCTTTTAACACTCACCCATGCGTTCGAGATAAACCAAGCCATGCAGCATGTAATGGCTATGAACAATATTCCAAGCTTTCGTGCCGTCCACAGCATATTTCTCTTTTTTTTTTTTTTTTTTGGCGGCCCCTTCCCTCCCGCGGCTCGGCTGTGCAGGGGGGTTGGATTTCTTTTTTTTTTTTTTTTCCAGAGAAGGGGGAGGAAAGAACTGAAGAACAAAAAAAAGGGGGGGGTAAAAAATCAGGAATAAAAAAGAAAGAAAGAGGAAGAAAAAAAAAAAAACAAAGTAGGTTTCGCGTTTCATAAACTGCCCCCGTTTTTTGTTTTGTTTGCTAAATGAAAAGGGAGTGGGGTGGGGGAGGGGGTGTTTTCTAATAGTAACGAAAAAAAAAATGCGAAACAAAAGACTTTCATTCCCTTTCTTTTTTTTCACTTTCCATCTCTCTCCTTGTTTTCCTTTCCATTCATATTTTCTACATAGGTCCCCTCTGATAACAAGTGTCGAAAAGAAAAAAAAAAGAAAAAAAGAAAAACTAGTTTGGCGCTTCAAAAAAAAAAAAAAAAAAAAAAAACTCAAAGTGCAGGACAAACCCCCTCATGGAGGGCCGCCCTTGGGTGGGTTGGGGGTGTCTCCTTCAGGAGCCAGGCGACAGGGACTTCTCCACGTCCTTCGGCTTGACGAAGATCCCCATCTTCCCGGATGCACCTACGAGGTGGCGGCGGTCCCCGGTTGTGATCGTGACGAGCACGTCAACCCTTGGGGCCCGTCCATCGTCCTACAGCCCAGCATCTCCTGGATCAGCTTTCCGGAAAAAAAAAGAAACATGATGTTTTTCCTATCGATAGATCGCAACAATCTAAACTGCTGCGTCGCATCTGATGTCACCAAAGACCTTGTCCAGCCCGAAGGTAGACACCTTTGTGGTCCATTTATTTCTATTTTCTTTTTTTCTTTCAAAATAAATTTTCGAAAACAAAGATCTGTGCTCTTAACACACACTTAGGAATACAAGAGGGAATATCAAACACTGTTTTTTTTTTTTTTTTTTTTTTTTTTCTTTTAAACTCTTTTTTATTCATTTTTTTTTTTCCCCCTCTTCCCTTTCACCACGTTTTCATTCTCTCAGGCAAAGGGCACTCTCCCTCATGAAGCGGAATACCAGAGATGTAATCGGGGTTTTTCAGCCGCATGCCGGTGACAGAAGTATGGGGATATCTTTTAATGTGAAGATCTGCACCCTTTTTGAAGGAGTTGTAATGGCCCCAAAGTATAACACAGACTTGATCCGTCTTGTGGAAAGACCAACCTCCGCAGCGTCCCGTTGATGAAGTCGTTTCCCAACATGATTGAGCACAGCTTTCAAAAGACGTGTCTGATGTTTGAATTCCAGTACTCCCGAGCTCCCAGAGAGGTGCATAGGTCCAACCGTCTTCGATAAAGGTCGACTGTGTCACGCCAGTGTCCAACATGTGATCGTAAAACCTTGTATTGTTAGCTACTGGTAGCCCAAGGATGGTGGATCTCTCCCGCATGGCGCGTACAAACCGCAGGACGTTGCTGCTTATTGTTGTGTTTTGTTCGACGACAGCGAAGTTCCCCGGTTTGAACCCTCTGCTCAGTGAGGTCTTCACCTTCCGTTCCCAGTGCGACAGAGACTTCGTCCCGTAGTGGTTGTACCCTATCCCTGCGGCGCAGCAGTCGGAGGATGGCATCCGTGGGAACTTCCTACCCTTTCCGACCTCTGCCCATGCTTGGCAGTGTTTTACGTCGTCATTCCACAGTTTCTCCTTACACTTGTCGTTCTTCCATTTAGAAACCTTCCCTTGTTGAACTGGTATTGTTTTCGCCGGGTTCAGTCCGTGATTCATTTTCATCGCTGTGTGGTTAACAGGAGTATGTACCCAACCCACGTGCACTGTGTCGATGCATTTTGTGCGGTACATAACTTTCATATGCCGGCACTCCAAGCAGTAGTTCCACGATCGGGTGTCGCATGGAATGTTGTTGGCGTTGTGGGCGAGGCAGTCCCCGCCGCTCGACAGGAAGTTCTCGATCATCAGCCCGGCAGGGTGTTCAACATGTCCGGATGTCCCGAACCTCTCCCACCGTATCGTGTGGTATGCTTCATTTTGATCGCAGTGATCCCGCACGTGGCTAGTCAGATCGCACCCCATAGTCGGGTAGATGAACTCATCGGTGTCCGCAAAGATGAACTGATCCACGTACTCGTGCACCAGCTCGTAACACGTCTTCGGTGCTATGCAGTTCGGAACCTTCCCACACCCAGCGTGGTACTTCGGCAACCCTTCCATCACAGTGACGAACCCTCTGTCTTCGTAGATCTTAAGAATCTCGCCTGTCCTGTCGTCCACGCCGGGTAAGTTGTCGTTGATAACCCAAACATGACCAATGCCTGAGAGGAGTTGGAGCTCAAGCCATTCTTGAAGCCATGTTGAGGATATGGCGGTGGATGAACAGACCCCAAGGTACCAGTGGTGCTTCGCGGGGTCCAGATCGGAGAGAGAGGTGCGGCTGCTGAACTGCGGGGTGTCCGTAGGGGACATGGTGGGGAGAGGAGTGAGTTCCACAGCTAGCGCAGCCGTTGAAACGCGTTTCCCTGCGGTAGAGTTACTGGGCGGTAGAGTTGCGGGGTTTTGATAGAAGTATTTTTCACCATCCATCAAATCCCGAATGAGAAGGATGAAGATAATAGTGAGGAGGGCTCTCCTCTCGGTTAGGATCATTTTCTTTTTCTTTTCTTTTTTTTCCTTCCCCCCCCCTTTTTTTTTGTTTGAAAAGTCCAAACGAACAAAAAAAAAAGAGGAAAAAAAAAAATATTTCACACGGAAAACGCCTCCCGCTGACCTTCACGCATCCAATTATCCCCGGTGGGAAGGGAAGGCTTGAGAGGAAGGAACCAAAACAAGGGCCCGTCCTTGCCAAGGGAGGCTTGTATGTTTGCGGTTAGGGTCCCCCTACGGTACGTCACAGGAGTGCGGAATGATAAGTCGATGGTGGTCTGGTTGGACACCACAAGGTAGAGATGGAAGGCGAGGAAAAAGAATAATACTATCGCAAAGACAGTGCCTATGACAGAGGAGAGGAGCAGCAGGGCATGGCACAGTACGTTACGGAAAGTAGACTTCGCAGCGATATATCTGGTAGAAAGAGTAGCTCCGAGCCAGGCCCCATCAAGGACTATGTAGAATAGGAACAGAATGAAGTACTTGTGATTTCGATGGCCAATGCAATTATTGACGAAAACACAATGGTGGTCCATCTTTAGTATGCATCGGCCACAGGCCGAACAGTGGTGTGTCCTGTCTGGCTTAAATACCTCACAGGTTTTGCAGTACCTAGGGTCTCCGTTCTCTTTCAGCTCGTGGCAGGCGATTCTTTTGTCGGAAAAGGCGAAGTTAATGTCGCCTTGCTCTGCATGTCCAGCGTGCTTCCATTCGTCCCCTACCCCACCCGGGTCCGTCCATACACATCGGCTGTAGGAAACAAGCAGCAAAAGAACTAGTTGGATCGTAACCCCTGTTTGTACCATCCCCATGTAACCCGTGCACAATAAAGCAGGGTAATTGACGCCCAGTATTAACAGATAGACACAGAATACTGGGGTATAAGAGCACACCAAAATTGCCCAGGCGCACAAGCTCGACTTTTCCCAGGGGGAGTGTATGTTGTGCATATTTTTTTTTTTTTCCCCTTTCCCCCCCCTTTTGATTTTTTTATTGGAAAAAAAAGGGGGGGGGGGTAAAAACTTCCTTTTTTTTGTGTTTGAGAGAAAAAAGAAGAAAACACTAATGCAACACTTGTTTTTTTTTTTTTTTTCCTTTTTTTTTCTTCTGTCGGATGAGTGGAGATGTGGAGTGGGGGGAAGCGCCCCCCTCACATTCTTTTTTTTCTTCTTCTTCATCCCCCCCCCCCCCCCCCCCCCCCCTAGTGTTATTCATCTCTATTGGTAAGCGCAACAATTGCCAGCGCACCTAAAAGCCCGAATTTCAGATACGGATAATCATTCATCAGAATCGTCACCTTTACAAAAAAAAAAAAAAAAGATTACCTCTCCTTTTTTTTTTTTTTTTCTTCCAAAACATACCATTCCCACATAAGGTAAATACCCTTTCGCCCGTCCCAAAATATGCCGTTTTTCAACCCATTCTTGACCGTTTGTATACAGACTTCTGTCATCTACAGGGTTGTTGTCTCCTTTCGTGAGAAGTTGGAATCCATCCCCATAATCATCGTCATCCTGTGAGGTGTGAGGTATTTATTGTGTACACCCACACACCTTTCGATGGCTCCTGATCACTCGATGGACAATAGGTATCTCCCTCCCCTCTATTTTAAACACCACGATGTCACCAGCGCTGTAGGGTTCATTGTCATGAAGCGTGAGGAACAGAAGGTCCCCTCTGTAGAAACCAGTTTCCATGGAACCACTGAGAACAACAACGATTGGTGACTCGCTGCAAGTCACGACGGTCAGCCCTCGCCAGATCATTAATGCGCTGAAAACCACCATTCCTAGAGAGATTACTGAGTGGATAAACTGCCTCGTCTGTGATTTTTGTGATTTTTGTGAGGGTTTCTTTTTTTTTTTTTCTTTCTTTTTTGTATACGTTTTTCATCACTTCCTTCAAGCTGTAGTACCACTCCAAAAAGAAATCCCTCACCGGCTTCATGAAAAAAACTGACATTTCTATTTTCTTTTTTTTCTTTTCCCCCCTTCCCGCCTTTTTTTTCCCCTCTCTTTTTTTCTGCGGTTGCTGTCTGGTGCCTGCGGTGGCTGTTTGTCGCGATGAGATGGACGGTATATATAAAAAAAAAAAGTAGTACCAAGGGCGTAAAAACGAAAGGGAAGAGGGGGGGTGAGGGGAAAGCGGTGTTTTTTTTTTTTTTTTTTTTTTTTTTGGAAAAAAGAAAAGAAAAGAGAAAAAAAGAAGATGTCTTTGAGGGAACCTGCAGTATGTGACAGGATCGCCTAGAAAGAAGAAAAAAAAAAAAGAAAAGGCCCTCTCTCCTGAGGACCTTTTAATTTTCCTCCTTTTTCCTTTTTTTTTTTTGGGGTGGCTTTTCTTAACTTCCTATTCGCAAAAAAAAAAATTAAAAAGAGTAAAAAGAGGTCTTTTGCGAGACTTCCCCCGTTCTCACCTGCCATCTGCATCTAAAAGAAATAACACCAATATCTCTAAAAACCCGACATCAGATCGGGATGGAACGGTGGTTTCCTTCTGCCGTCGGCTCGATATGAGAACAGGGGTGAGCTCACAACAAAGCTAACCAAAAATAAGAAGAATCACTACGAAGAGTGGGATCAGCGACCCCCCTTTTTTTTCCTTTTCTTTTCTTTACGAATTTTTCTTCTCTTTTCTGTTTCGTTTTCTACTTTTTTTCTTTTTCTTTGTGAAGAAAAAAAAAAAAAAAAAAAAAAAAAAAACCGTGTCGAAAGGGGACACTCAATAGAAGTAGCGAAATGATTTTTATTCGTTTTATGGCCGATGGCCGTTTGAGCTCATTCCTTCCGTCCTCAAAAAGTTCTAACCCGGCATGGCTTTTACTATTTTAATTCCCTTGACCCAGTTTTTTTTTTCTTTTTTTTTTTTCACAATAAAAGATTGTATAATACCCTATGAAAAGCTGTCATATTTCCTACAGGGTGGTTGGGACTCCGTGGAAATTTGTGAGCCCTCAGCCTCAAAAATCCCCCGAAGCTCCCCTCAGTAATATCCGCTTTTTAATCGAGTATTATACACTACCACTATTTCTTCTTCTTAAAAAAAAAAAAAAAAAAGAAAGAAAGAAAAAAAAGAAAACGCAAAAACCCTCCTCCGGAAACGGTATTCCAGAAAGAACGAAAAAAAAGGGGGGGGTGAAATGATAATGAGAAAGCCCTCCTTTTTTATTTTTCTTTATATTTTTTCTTTTTTATTTTTTTAGTGAAACATCATTTCCCTTCAACAAAAACAAATTTTGAGCAAAAAAAAAAAAAAAAGAAAAAAAAAAAAAAAAGGAGAGACTTTGCAGACTTTGGTGAGAGTGTGGAAACGATTATTTAGGAGGGTTGAGCTCGGCTTGCGGCATACTCTTCGGGGAGGGCGCCTGTTCCTGAGGAACCTCAATGTCGCTCTTGTTGTCCTCCAGGTTCTTATCCGGACCATTGACATCGGTGTCCTTGCCCATGGAAAATGCTCCTACCTTGATGCCACCATTGGAAACGCAACAGTAACAGATGACGCAAACAGCCACAGCTACAGGGATCAGTACGGCAAGGACAATGGCTGCGATCACACCGTTAGAGAGACCGCTTCCACTGCCTCCTTCGCAGGTGTTCTTTATGAAGACGTTCCTGTCATATACACCAAGCTGCCTCTCGAAGTTGCAGGTGCCATCGCAGGCAGCAGGGCATACGTCCTTCCCAATGGAGTGCACGTTTGCTCCGGTGTACTTCCTCCAGCATTGCACATCGGTGTCGGGGTTCACACGCGTCCACGTGCACTTCTTGTGTGCAATGGTGCAGTGCCCGTCAGAGAACCTACGCCAGAAAGCCTCGCAGTTCGGGTCCGCGTCGCACTCTGCCTTGCACTGGTTTAAGGAGTACGGTTTTTTCTTAGTGTCGGCGACCCTTCCTGAGACGCATGATTTTCCTTCGACAGACTTGCAGTACCCATCCCCTACCTTGTTGTACCCAGGGAGGACCTCGGTTTCTATTGTGAGCGTCGCGGGGCCTGACACCCCAGCCTCTGCAGCATTCTCCACAGCGCACTTCACAACGTAGGTCATCCCGTAGCCCACCTGTTCCTCCCTCATCGTTGAATTGAACGTTAGGCTTGCAATACCCGATTTAACCTCAGCCGTTTTGTGGGGTTTTTCTTTCATGAGCTCTGCAGTATCGGGGATGTCCGTCTTGGAACCCCTGTGGAGGACACACCATACAGTCATCCCTTCCATGTGACCGTTGGTCTGCACGATGATAGGAACCCCGGCGTCCCCACCACTAAGGGGCCACCTGTCCAAGACATGCATGCGAGGCTTCTCACGTTCATAGGACGCTGCCCCGTAGGTATCGAAGCACGACTCGTAGGCACAGCCTTCCACACGGTTGATCTTCTTTGTGGTCAGTGGTGAAGCGTACAATGTGCATGTTTTTTCTGTGTGGGAGAACGTGAAGCCGCTGCATTTCGTCTCTTCCTCGCACTGCTTGGCACAGCAGTCGTGGTCCTGTACTACTTCTGCTGCCTTCAGAGTTGCCCCTTCGATGCGCGTCCAGCCGAAAGGGTTGGCCAAGAGCTTGTACCCGTTGATGAGGGGTGCCATCCCTTCACGAGAGCACATCCACATGTCGTAGGCCCCGTGCCACTTCCGCACCCCGTTGTCCACATGGATCATCATGCATTTGTGGAACCAGGCATCTGAAGGGTCGCGCTTCATGAAGACGAACCCGATGCACAAGACATCCATGTCGCACAGGGCCTGGCATTCTTCTGCGTTGTCGAAGGGACCAAGTGGCACATCAGGGAGGTGAGGCTCCTGCACAACCAGTGCGCCTTTGTCTTTCCAAGCGTTGCGGGAGGCCTTCGAATCCCCATCGAAAGGAGCTGTGCGCTGGTACCGAACCCAACGATTGCACCTCGGTCGCTCCTTCCCAGTTGGCTTCTCTCCGTCTTTCGTCGGACACACAGCAGGGCCAACCACTCGCACCCCGTAGTGCGTCTTCTGCATCACCTGTGCTTCGATCCAGCAGGTCTCCGCATTCTGACCCCCTGTGGGGTACCCCCATGTCCAATAGCGGCAGGGATTCGACCCTGTGTAGTTTCGGCACAGTTCCGCGCACATCTTTGCAGTCGGTACTTGATTCCGCTTCCCCAGAATGATGTCATCGGGACCGGGAATGTCGTGCCCCATGGTGATCCCCCCTTCCGCGCACGGCAGGTCGAACTCATCTTCGTAGTCGGAGATCGGGTGCCTTGCCCCCACCTGCTGCTCGTTCGTCGACATCACCGGGTACTCCCCATTTGCATTCACTGACACCACAATGAGGTAGTGCGGGTTGCACTGGTCGGTAGCAGATGTCGTCCGTTGCTTCCTATCCCACGAGATTGGGCACCGCTCAGGGGGCTTCGTCCCCATCGGGATCGTGAAGCGGATGTCACACCCTGTTTTCGGGATCTCTTTGAGAAGTCGTGTCTCGTCTTTGAACTTCGTCGTCTCCCACGACACAGGGTTCTTCAGCCCGCAAGAAGGAACCTTGCGCACTATCTTGGCGAACCCCCAGTAGACACGGTAGTGTGTGATATCGCGTTCATCCGGGGCACGAAGGAT
Source organism: Diplonema japonicum (assembly GCA_964019335.1). Classification (NCBI taxonomy): domain Eukaryota; phylum Euglenozoa; class Diplonemea; order Diplonemida; family Diplonemidae; genus Diplonema; species Diplonema japonicum. Next base: position 435,128 of record OZ025681.1, read on the forward strand.
CGTGATCTCACCGCCGAATGAGAACCTCCCCGGGTCAGTGTCGACGAAGACAAGGCCTGCAGCGTTCTTCTTTGGCAAAGCCTTGTCTGATTTGCAGCACATTTCAGTGTTGCAACCGAAGTAGCATGAGACTTGCGATGCATCAGACTTGAGCTTCCACCCAGTCGGGCATGTGTAGGTGTCGCACTTCGCCTCCACACAACATGTGGCGTCCGTGCACTTGCCTGCGTAATCGTCCCCAAGAACGTAGTTCGCGCACACGATACCATCGGCGTCATGTCGCAGCACACCTTTCTTGCACGTGTAAGGCGGGATGTCTGCAGGAGGCATCTTGTCTATCAAGTACTGGTACCGTGTGTTCCCGTCTCCCGGCCTCCTGTTGCAGTACGGCCACTTCGGGTAGTCCTTCTTGTTCTGCGGCGGACCCCAGTCGCGGCAGTCTCTGTTGTCGTAGATATTCCCTTGCACGGCCCCTGCCAGCAGCATCGTGCAGAACACGACATTGTTCACGCTGTTGTGCATCCTACCTTTGTTGTGTGAGCATGAGTTTGCAAAAAGAAAAATGGGTTTTTAAAAAGAAAAAAAAAAAGAAGAAAAATATATTCGAGCTTTATTGTTTTCCGTTTTCCGCGCCATGAACCCTTTCCTTCACGCGGTCGTGGAGCCGCCTTCGTTCTTCTGCAAAGTCGGCCTTGCCGTGTACATCTTCGTACGCAGTGCGGGCAAGCGCCTCGTCGTGGAGTGCGGTGGTGAGAACCCCACTTTCGTTGATCACATTTTTCATATCAGACATATAATCGTAGCTAGGGTTTCTTTCGTCTGCCTGGTTCCGGACTGACTGCTCTAAGAGGGTTGTGTTGATCTCAGAGGAGCTAGCCGAGGCACGGTCTTTGGCCTTCACTAGCGTGTTGGCCCTTGCTTGAAACATTTCAAACTCAGCTGCGTCTTCGTCCGCAATTGTCTTTCTGTTCACCACCCTCGTCTCTCCTCTGTGCCATTTAATGTAGAAATACGCAAATGCCCCCGCTGCGATCCAGCTGCTCATCCCGCCTATGACTTGGACAATGTTCCGCGATTTTGTTTTTCTGACTTGCCATAATTGCTGCACCATTTTTATTTTTTTTTTTAAAAAAAAAAGGGAAAAAAAAATGCTGCTCAAAAAAAAAAAGAAGGTTTTTTTTTAGGAAAAAAAAAAAAAAAAAAAAAAAAAAAAAAAAAAAAAAAGAGTCGGTTGATTGTTTTTTGTGCACAGCCAGTTCCTAAGAGGCAGGAGTGCAAGAAAGATGAAGAATCGGGAGCCCGGAGTACCGTGGGTCACCCTACGTTACATATCTAAAGGACCTCTGCGGTCCACTTTCGTTAAGACCCCGCCCTGCGTAGAGACCTTAGCCCTATGCTATGCATCGTTCGTCGAAGTTCTTCCACATGCGGGTGCAGCTTACTGTTGGCAGGCCGGGCGTTCTCCTGCAACTCACATCAACGATACTTTCAAGGAAGATGGGATCGCACCGCCATCGTGAGGAGCCCCGCAGAGAAGGGAACCGCTCCTGCAACGATGCCACATCAATGGTCGAGGACGGAACCCGGTAGGTACCAGAACCCCCTGACCGCTTCCGTGGCGATCGGTCTTCCCTCCGACTAGCATGAGAAGGCTCTCTTGTGGCCTTAAAAAGACGTGGCGGATCAGAAGTCTCTCTAGGTCCACGTACCTCGCCGCGTCTCATGGAGAGGATCTGAAGTTCCGGGCCGGGTACCAACTCCTCTATGAAGGATCGACTCTTTTGCATCTACTCCTTCGAGCGGTAGCAGTTCCCCATGATTTCCTGTCAGTTTCGAGAGTCTGAAGGAACAGGGGCTGCCCTCCTGTGTTATCGTGAAGTCGTTGAGTACAGGCCGACCTAGTTACCGATGTGCAGGAGGATACGTTTCTTGACCAAAAGGGTCTAAAGACGGAAGAGGAGGAACTGCACAGGAAGGGAGATGGAGGAATATTGTTGGAAGGGAATGGGGCCGGGATTCAATGTCTTCCCTTTTTTCCAAAACGGGAGAAGTCACCCTTGCGTTTGAGATCCTGCCCTTGACGATCCTGCCCTTGACGATCATCTGACAGGCTCGGCTTTGGTACCGTTACAGCAGAGACAAGCCCATAACGGAGCGGAAGGCTTCGGCAGAGAACTTTTGCCAGTCCATGTCATGCAGGCACTGTTCATACTTGCGCCCGCGTGCCAGCGCCAACTCTCGCTCCCCCGCGCGCGATCGGATGCGGTTGCTCTCTAGGGAGACCAGGAGGCAGTGCAACGCGGGCAGTGTCGATTCACCTGTATCTGCAGCAACGTCGAATAACGACCTCACAGCATAAAGAGCGCGCCTCTGCTCGTGCTCGAACGCTCTTCCCTCTTCAAAGGGGGATACGGACAGGCTCTCCCCATACCGTTCTTTGATCTCCTGCCAGATTTGTCCTCGGAGGTGGGGAAGTTCGTATAACCCTACCCAGCTCGCGCTCTGCGAGCGTCGAATGAAGCCGAGAGATCGCGCGGGAGCTCCAAGCGATCCAGGACAGGGATCTCTTCAGAGTCGAGACGATCTCTGCAACGTCCTGGCCTCTGCGGCCTGCCGTAATTTCGGGGTCTCTGCGACCCTCGGGGCCTCTGCGGCCATCAGCTAAATCGAGGTCTCTGCGACCATCGGGGTCTCTGCGACCAAGTCCTCTGCGGACCTCTGTAGAGTTTGGGTCTCTGCGACCCTCTACTCTAGAAGATGGGGAGTGCATCTCTGCGATGCCCTCAGCAATAATCTGCTGACCCCGGGGACTCCGGATGAAAGCCATAACGGAGGCCTTGCCAGGAGTGTCTTCCTCTTCAAGGTGGGAGTCTTCTTCAGGCTGTGGGGGGTGGGGAACGAGAGGTTCCTTAACCACCTGGATACTCCAGGTGCAGACGGGGCATAGGAGGCTTATGTCGAAGTCGCTCATGTTCTTACGGGTAAAATGTTTTATTTGTGAAGCACAGTCGGGGGTTAAGCTGTAGAAGGATAAGCCCAACAATGCCACCACTACTCTTTTTAGCAATAACAATTCATTATCAACATATTGTTTTTCTTGTTCAAGCAAATAAAAAAAAATAACATTTCTTGCTCCGTGGGTTTACAAGAACTATTTTGAACGGGGGTGCATTTTATGGGGTGACAAAAAATAAGGAGGAGGGAACAACGGGGAAAAGAGGGCGGTACTTCTCCCATATAAATCTTTTTTTTTTTTCTTCCTCGTTTTTTTAGCCGGACAAAGGGGAAGAAAAAGAAGAGAAAAAAAAAAGAAAATGGCACTTTTTTTTTTTCGGCGCCTGCACGGTTAATTCTCTCGTGGTTTTGAAAAACTAAATTCATGCGTAAGAAAACACTATAACACTAGTGGTTTTCTTTTTCTTTCTTTTTCCTTCTGTTCGGCTACAGTTCCAGTTTTTATTTTATTTTTTCCCTTCGAGACTGCACTGTGATTTAGCCTAGCGGAGAAGAGCACCTGAAGTGGGTGTTCCCTTCTCGGGCGAAAGGCGAAGCGAGCGTAATTTTCCCGAACTTTACCGGCAAAAAGATGTTTTCTTTTCAAAGCCGGTTCTTCCTTTTCAGTGAAGGCGGATAAACGGGAAAAAAAAAAGATTTCTTTGCGAGGCACCCCGTTGTAAAGAAAAAAAGAAATAGAGGGCTCTGTAAAGAACCGTTTGGAAAGTGAGGGGGGGGGGGGGGGGGGGGGGAAGGGGGGAAGAAAGATAGAAATCATTTCATGGTAGGCAACTGTCCTTTCTGTGTGTTTTGTTCTTTCCCCCCTCCACCCTTGCCTCATACATATTCAACGTCAATTAAGTAAACATTGCCCCAAAGATCTCCGACGGTTGCGGTGGAGGCACCTGAAGCACCGCAACAGAGAGGGGCCTGTGTGTTCAGAATCAGCAGTGTTTCTCCTGTTTTCGGGTCGATGACTTCCGCCTTATATGGGTTTTTTTTTTCTTTTTTTCTAAAAAAGAATATCCCCCCCCCCCCCCCCCCCCCCCCCTCAAACCTGTCTGCTGAACATCTTGAACGGTATGAAAGTGCCACAAGAGAGCGCACAACCTCCTCCCAAAAACGGTACAAGCGTGTTTTTTTCAGGAATGGTAGGTGGTTCCGTACCAGTAAACGGCTCAGGGCCGGGTTTTTCCATGTCGCGCGTCCAGAAGGGAACAGGCACCGCGCGCAAAATATCCCACAGCACAACGTGGGAATCGTCCACCACGAGAAGCTTACCCTTTTCCACGAAATGAATATGGCGTATAGGGGTTGAATGCCCGATGATCTGGCAGACCCACTTCCCAGATTCAACCTTCCAGACCAGCACCTCTCCTTGCTCGTCACCCGAAGCGATTAACGAAGAATCATCCGAAAATGCCAAATATGAGCTTGGGCAGTTGTGGTCCATGAAACACAGATACTGTTTCAAGTCCTTCCAGACGCTGACCTGTCCTCCGCACGACATGTTCTCAGACGCTACAGCAAGTAGTTTACCACACGGTGAGATTTTCGAAAAGTTGATACGGCCTATGAGCTCGAACTCAGGGTCTTGTTCGATAACTTTTTTCACCCTTCTCTTCGATAGGTCCCACGCGAAAATCACATCAGTAGTGCTGCTGACCACCATCTGGCCGTCTGCTGTGTATTGCATTGCTAAGATATCGTCCCCGCACTCGTCTTTCATTTCTGAAAGACGCTCCGAGGTCCGCACGTCGATGGCATAGATACGGGTGCTCGCGTTCAGCAAAAGCTCCGCCATATTGCTGACGACGCTTGTTTCAGGGTTGTCCGTGACCGGTCGTTTTACCTGCCTCGACGGTTTGATTTTCTTTCCTATTGTCGACACCAATACTACCTTCTCGTCAAGTGACAAGGCTAAGGAAGATATCTTTTGGCAGTACCCTCCGATGGGTCGCAGGCTCATGTTTTTCAGTGCGGCATTGACAAGCCTCGGCTCCAGGTAGCTCATGGCGGTTCGGCCCTGTCGTTGTTTGTACTTGATCACGTCTTCGTGCTCCGCCTGCGTCAGGTTCAAGGAAAACGGCGGTGAGAAGTCTGGAACGATCGTCATTAAATTTGTTGCCTTCACCTTATCCACCGGTGGCCCTCTCTCCACTCCTGAAATGCCTTGTGCAAGTTTTCTCGCAGATATGAACGCAAAGTCCCTTTGAAGGTTGCTCTTCACAGGGAGCCTCAGCTTTGAAAAGGTCGTGGCCGATGTCACCAGAATCCCCTCAGGACGTTCCCCGATCCTAGCAGAGTCCGGTGGGACAACTACAGTATCCGGCCCCGAATGCAATATCTTTGTGCCCCTTCTTTTCCATCTCCCCATAGGCGAATTATCAACCTTTTTGTTTTCCTCGTTGATTTTGTATCCATCTCCGGAGCTACTTGACCCGCACCCCATACGGGGCGTAACCTGAGATACTGTGGGAGGGGAAGGTGAAATAGAAAGAAAAACTGGACAATAGGGGGGGGGGGGTTTTGTGCTCACCCTTGTCCTCATTCTGGCCCTTTCTAAGTGGGGATATTGTTGTCGGGTTTGCTGCTCTCAAGGGCCGACGGGACTTCTGCTAGGAACCAAAATAACAATACCAAGATGGGAAATAATCTCTTTCAACCTTTGACGTAAAAAAAAAGGGGGGGGGGGGAGAAAAGAAAACACTTATTCACCACGCTTTCAACTTGGCAGGCAACGGGCACTCGCCTTCGTGCAAAGGAATCCCAGACACATAGTTCTCATCCTTCGCCCTATTTGCCGTGAAAGTGGTGTGCGGCCAGCGCAAGTAACGCAAATTTCTTCCGTCTTTATACGAATTGAATGGGCTCCATATCTGCGTGCAGATCTTGGTGTTTCTATTGTAGGACCACCCAGCACAACGGTTCGTGGGGTGGCGCCCCCACCAGCACGTCACAGAGCATTGGTGCAACGTGTAAAAATGGGTAAAATCGGTTGTGCCGAGGAGCGAGTTCGGGGTATACCGCCAGCCTTCTTCCATGAAGGTGACGCGTTTTTCATTGTCTTCATCTATAAATTCGTGAAACGAGACATTCCCAGCGATTGAGAGGTTCAGGGCTGTGAACCTCTCCCGCATGGCGCGTACAAACCGCAGGACGTTGCTGCTTATTGTTGTGTTTTGTTCGACGACAGCGAAGTTCCCCGGTTTGAACCCTCTGTTCGAAAGGGACTTCATTTTGTACTCCCAGTGCGACAGAGACTTCGTCCCGTAGTGGTTGTACCCTATCCCTGCCTCGCAGCAGTCGGACGACGGGGTGGGTGGGTAAGTCGAACCACCTTTCTTCTGCGCGTACTCATGGCAAGCTTTTCTATTTTCCAGCCACACCATTTCATTGCAGTGTGGATGGTGCCATATAGATGCATTCCCTTGCTGGACAATTCCCCCGGGGTTGAGGTACGCTGCGCTCTTCTTAAACCAAGAGGTGTTCGCCAAGACGTGTGGATGCCCTGCGTGCTCCACCCCAGCGCACTTTGTGTTGTACATTGATTTGGCGTGGCGGCACTCCAGACAGAAGTCCCAGTGCTTCTTCTCGCAGTTCTGTTTCAGCAGAACGTGGGACGCGCAGTCCCCGCCGCTCGACAGGAAGTTCTCGATCATCAGCCCGGCAGGGTGTTCAACATGTCCGGATGTTCCGAACCTCTCCCACCGTATCGTGTGGTGTGCTCGGTTTTGATCGCAGTGATCCCGCACGTGGCTAGTCAGATCGCACCCCATAGTCGGGTAGATGAACTCATCGGTGTCCGCAAAGATGAACTGATCCACGTACTCGTGCACCAGCTCGTAACACGTCTTCGGTGCTATGCAGTTCGGAACCTTCCCACACCCAGCGTGGTACTTCGGCAACCCTTCCATCACAGTGACGAACCCTCTGTCTTCGTAGATCTTAAGAATCTCGCCTGTCCTGTCGTCCACGCCGGGCTTGTTGTCGTTGATAACCCAAACATGACCAATGCCTGAGAGGAGTTGGAGCTCAAGCCATTCTTGAAGCCATGTTGAGGAGAAGGCTGTGGATGAACAGACCCCAAGGTACCAGTGGTGCTTCGCGGGGTCCAGATCGGAGAGAGAGGTGCGGCTGCTGAACTGCGGGGTGAACCGAGTGGGGTTCTCATCCTCCAACGCGGTGGAGGTGTTGTTCAGTGTAGCGGGCTCGCCTGTTTCGTTGAATGCCTGCCTGTCGACACTTTGCTCGGGCGTGTCTATTGATGAAGACTGCCCCTTGGTGAACCCATAGGTGGTTTCATAGAGGCACAGCGCAAGCACTGTCGCTGGGACTATGTATTTTGCATTGCCCATCTGAATATGTTATGATTTGAGAAAACAAGGAAACTAAAGGGAGGGGGAAGGAAACAGCAAGATTATATCACACTTTTTTCTCTCGATTTGTATTTTCTTTTTTCTCAAGATTCAAAGAACGCGGCAACATGGAGGCAGACACTGCCGATCCCCACCGCAACCCGAGCTGTCGGGGAAATTCTTTGCGATGCATAAGTTGTCAGAAGGCCAAGGGACAGGGAAACTGTACCTAGTAGAGAGGTGAATAGAGCCACGAAGAGGTGCGCAGTACGTAGATAGGGCTTTAGGGTTTTTGGAAAAGGTAAAGGGTAGTAGAGAGAGAATCCGAGAAGGAGCTGAAAGAGTAGGCAACTAACCGCACATACACCAACTGTCCCGTGCCAGGAAGTCATGTGTGCTTTCCCCTTGACTTCTTTGCTTTTATATACCACAGCCCATCCCATTACAACCATCACAGCACACAACACACAAAAGTAGACGTGGCGCTCGACTTCGCCTTGGCGTTCAACCACTCCCCTACAGGCACCTAGCTTCCTCCCAATGCAGATGCCTTCCACCATAAATCCTATGTACCCCACCGCCATTAAAATAGGATGCCATTGGAACAAATTTGTGCTTCCTTGCCAGAACACCCACCCCAAGAAAACCACTAATCCCGTGTTCGCGCCCTGCCGGAGACTCTGCATCTTATGGCTTCGCTCCTCTGCGGGCTCCATTTCTATTTTTTTCCCCCTTTGTTTTTGTCGAAAAAAAGGGAAACGCGAAAAATATATGTATAAAAAAAAAAAAAAAAAAGAACTTAATAGGGAGGTATCTCGCACGCTTACATGAGTTACAATAAAGTAAAAAAAAAAAAAAAAATAGGGAAGACACGTTTCTTTTTTTTTTTTTTCTTTTATTCGTTTCTGTTGTAACACTTTATTCCCCTCCCCCTCCCCCAACGTACTTTTCTAATACGTTTCTTGTTCGCAGGTTTCTTCCTTTTGTCCAGTAGGCGACATCTCGACCGACAGTGTTTGTGAACCGTACCTTTTTTTTTTTTTTTTTCAAATTAAATTTTATTTTCAAAAAAGATACACATATATTTATTTTCCACATACCAGGCTTCTCCTCTTTTAAGCGAGATAGGTCCTTTGATGGCGCCTGATTCTACGCATAGCATGCTGTTCCAACCGAAATTGTTGAAGTCTCTCATAGCAAGGGCCTTCTCCGCCCCGGGGTTCCATACAACTACGTCAGGCAAGGACGGACTTTTGTGGATATCGACTTTCGCAAAGCAACCATCGTTCAGACCGACCGCAGATGGTGTGTCCGCATAGATCCGATCAGTGGGTTCTGTGATGGACACAGCGGAGTTCTTCTCCTCGAACTCAGCAAAGTCCTTCAGCTTGTCAGTATACGTTACACCAGCAAGACCCTCCACCCTCGCGTGCCCAAGGTGCGGAATACTGAAATAATTATGCATCGCTGTGGTGAACTCTAACGGCATCTCACCTGTATTCTCAACCTTCAAAGATGTGGTCAATGAATGCGGCTTCAAATGCACGCTGTAAGTAACCTTGAATAAATGGTTGTACAGTGCCAAGGTTGCGGGTGTTGCAAGATGCTGGAGCGAAATGCACACATTATTCTCGTTGGATTCGGTGTCAACGATTGTCCACTCGGGGCTTGTCCTTAGAAAGCCATGAAGCGGGAGGTCCCCATGGCCGAACTGCGGCCAACACAGAGGGATGCCACCTCTTATAGGCTCGCCTTCTGTGTAGTTGGTGTCAGGTGACATCCATAAGGCATCATGCCCATCCACAGCCCAGCGTGTGACGTGGGCCCCGTATAGGTATACCTCTGCTGTGTTTCCATCCCCGTGGCTTAGGACCGCTTTTACCAGGCCGCCTTCGCCGTAGCAGAATCTAACGCTTCCTACAATGCCATGTCGTTTGTTCAGCTCTTCCATGTTGCGCCTTCCCATCGCCTTGCACATGTCCCCAACGGGGTTTGCGGGGGACCTTCCCTTGAAGACCTCCTCCAGCATCCTGTCCACCACATCCGGTATGCCGGCTTTCTTGAACTGTTCCATTAGTTCTTGCATTTTTTTTTTTTCTTTCTTTTTTTTTTTTTTTTTCCTTTCTTTTTTTTCTTCTCCCCCGCCCCCTCCCTCTTTCAAAAAGAAAAAACACGCGTCCACATGCGTTTGGAAGAAATAATTACAAAGAAAATCAGAGAGAGAGAGAGAGAGCAATAGTAACAATTTTCTCTTTTTATTCTTTTTTTCCCCTATTAGGGGCGTTCGGTTTTTTTTCTGTTCTGGCGAAGATGTTCAGGCAACAAACACTCGCCCTCTCGCAAGGGAATGCCCGACACGTATGCTGCGTCTTGGTACCGCTGCGCTACAAAGCTGCTGTGAGGCCACCGTTCGTAACCCAGGTTCCTGCTTTCTTTGAAGGAGTTCTTGTGGGATTGGATAAGGATACACACGCGGTCTTGCTTGTGAAAGCTCCACCCCCCACACCGTGTGTTGTTCTTGCCGTAGACGACCCCCCAGCAGACGGTGCTACAATTCTCTTCTGAGTGCGATTCAGGGATTGTAACCTCAGCAGTTCCAGCCTCCTCGCTTGCTTTGTACTTATACCCGTACTCCATATATGTAGAATGTTCAGAACCCAAATCTGTTTTGTGATCATAGAAACGAATTTGTTTTGCGACCTCAAGCCCCAGTGATGCGAATCTCTCCCGCATGGCGCGTACAAACCGCAGGACGTTACTGCTTATTGTTGTGTTTTGTTCGACGACAGCGAAGTTCTCCGGTTTGAACCCTCTTCTGATCCGCGCGTTCAGTTTGTATTCCCAGTGCGACAGAGACTTCGTCCCGTAGTGGTTGTACCCTATCCCTGCGACGCAGCAGTCGGAGGATGGGGTGGGTGGGTGTGATGAACCTCCGCCAAGTTGGGCGTAAAGATGGCACTGCCGTCTGTCGTTATCCCATATCGTTTCTTTGCACTTCTCATGATGCCACACTGACTCCAGCCCATCTTGAAAGATTGCATCAGGCAGGGCCTCTGCTCTCCTCTTTTTGTACCTACTCGTGTTTGTGGGAAGGTGCGGGTGGCCCACGTGTTCCACCCCAACGCACTTTGTGTTGTACATTGATTTCATATGCCGGCACTCCAGACAGAAGTCCCAGTATCTTTTCTCGCAGTTGTGATCGTTGGCTGTGTGGGACGCGCAGTCCCCGCCGCTCGACAGGAAGTTCTCGATCATCAGCCCGGCAGGGTGTTCAACATGTCCGGATGTCCCGAACCTCTCCCACCGTATTGTGTGGTGTGCTCGGTTTTGATCGCAGTGATCCCGCACGTGGCTAGTCAGATCGCACCCCATAGTCGGGTAGATGAACTCATCGGTGTCCGCAAAGATGAACTGATCCACGTACTCGTGCACCAGCTCGTAACACGTCTTCGGCACAATGCAGTTTAAGGAATTCCCGCACCCAGGGTGCCATTTTGGAATCTCGTTCACAACTGTGACAAAGCCTTGATCTTCATATGTCTGAAGGATGTCGCCAGTCCTGTCGTCCACGCCGGGCTTGTTGTCGTTGATAACCCAAACATGACCAATGCCTGAGAGGAGTTGGAGCTCAAGCCATTCTTGAAGCCATGTTGAGGAGAAGGCTGTGGATGAACAGACCCCAAGGTACCAGTGGTGCTTCGCGGGGTCCAGATCGGAGAGAGAGGTGCGGCTGCTGAACTGCGGTACCTCTGGGATGGGTGGCGCAGGGGTTGGGGACGGAGTTGTGTCTTGTGATGATTTCTTGACGCTCACGAACACTTGCCCCCGTGACTTAAACAACTCAGAGGCGGCTAGTATGAGCAGTAGGACCCAGGCAAGCCTTGCCCATCGATTCATTGACACCTATTGTTGTGTTCAGTTAACAGTGAAAGAATAAAAAAAAGTTAAGAAAGAAAAGAGGCGTAAAAAATAAAAGGAAAAGAAAAAGAAGGGGGGGGGAGGGGGAGGGGGGATGAAAGGAGGGGGATGAACAGTTATAGATATAGTTCATGTTTCTTCTTTTTTTCTCTCTCTCTCTCTCTCTTTTTTTTTTTTTCCTTTCCCCTTCCACAAATCGCTATCCTATCTATTCAAACCTGGCTCCCCCCCTTCTCTCATTTACCCCAGACACAGCAAGGCGAGAAACAAAAAAAAAAAGATATTACAAGCAAAAAAAAAAGTATAAAAAGCGAACACTAAAAAAAAAATCGGGGGGGGGGGAAATTTTTTTTTTCTTCTTTCTCATTTCAAGTGCTTCGGCAACGGACATTCCCCCTCGAACAGGGGTATTCCAGAAATGTAGTCTTGATGCATCACACGGTCCGCAGTGAACGATGTATGAGGCCACCTAAGATACCCTAAATCACCCCCAAGCCGCCAAGAATTGTAAGGAGAATACACCAGCGTACAGGTTAACGTCTCAGAATGGAAAGACCAACCCCCACACCGCCCCTTTTTGTTAGTGTGGCTCCAACACGCGGAGCAGCAAGAAGACGTAGAATTGGCGGTGGACGGGATGGGGGAGGTACCATGGGCGGGGACAGGATTGTACCTCCAACCTTTTTCGACAAAACATGCTCCCTCAGGTACATCATGGAAAGTAACATTTGGCGAGACAGGTACACCGAGCACCGTGAAGCGATCGCGAAGCGCGCGAACAAATCGAAGAACGTTTGCGGAAATAGTGGTATTGAGCTCAACGATGGAGAAGTCAGCAGGTCTGAAGCCTCTTTTAATCGCGGAGTTCATTTTCCTGTTCCATCGCGACATTGATTTCGTCCCGTAGTGGTTGTACCCGATCCCGGCGGTGCAGCAGTCGGAGGATGGTTCGGGTGGGAATTTCGAACCGCCACCGTGTTCGAGCCACATCATACACAACAGCCTGTTCTCCTCCCATTCTGTTTCGGTACACGTTGAATCTTTCCAAATCGACGTTTCGCCGGGCTGTACGATACCACCGGGGAAGAATTCGGGGTGTTTTTTAAAATGGGTTGTGTTAGTCGGGTTGTGCGGATGGCCAGCGTGTTCAACGTTAACACACTTTGCGGTATTGTACATAACCTTGCTGTGCCGGCATTCCAAACAATAATCAAACAGATGCACAAAACAGAAACGTCCGGTTGCGGTGTGCGCGGTGCAGTCGCCGCCGGATGACAGAAAATTCTCGGACATCAAACCAACAGGATGCTCGAAATGCCCGGATGTCCCAAAACGTTCCCATCGAATCAAGTGATACGCCTCATCGTGATCGCAGTAGTTAAGTACATGTGATGAAACATCGCAGTTCATAGTGGGGTAGATGTACTCGTCTGTGTCGGCGAATATCAGCCAATCGACGTATTCATGTGCGATTTCGAAACACACTTTTGGGGAGATGCAGTTGGGGACCGTCCCGCATCCAGGATGGTACTTCGGCATGCCGACCAGAACGGTTACAAAACCCAGGTTTTCGTACTCCTCCAGGATTGTCGCGGTGTCCTCGTCTTGTCCTGGGGGGTTGTCGTTGATGACCCAAATATGCCCGATTCCTGAGATAAGTTGCAATTCTATCCATTCCCGTAGCCATTCACTTGATTGTGCAGTCGAAGCACATACTCCTAGGTACCAATGGTTTTTGTTGGCATCCAGGTCTGCGCTTGATGTTTTTCCTCCTGTCACGCTTTGTGGTAGAGGTGTCAAGGGTTTTTTGTATTCTGTTGATGGAGGGGAGTCAGTTGGTGTTGGTTCTTTCGATGGTTCCGGCGTGGTCGTGGTGGTATCCGGGACCGGTTTTCGAGACTTGTTCGTATCCTTGCCCTCGTTGTTGTTACCGGCTATGCCGACAATTTTCCACAACGTCTCTGCCATAAAAACGAGGGCGATCGCCATGATTACTTTTTGCGCGGACATTTCTTTTTTTTTCTTTTTTTTTTTTCGTTTTCTCCCTCCTCCCTCCCCTCCCCCCCCCGACGTCCTCCCTCCCCTTTCGCCTTTTTTTAATTTTTTTTTTTTTTTTTTTTTTTTACATTTTTTTTTTTAACCATCTATCAACGAGCGTCTATATATAGACGATTTGAAAAAAAATCTTTTACGCAAAGGGCTTTCAATGCAATACGGCCCGGCCCTTTCTTGCCGGCGGGGTCCTGCGCGGAAAATATGAAAAAAATAAACTAAATGCTGCCCTAACTTAACAAGAAAATGAAAAAATGAAAAAAAACGCCAGCCCAAATTTACCCTTAAAAATCACTTCAAAAAAAGGCGCCCGGAAAGAGGGCCGGAAGAGGACGTTATGAGTGATGGCAGCACGATGGCTCATCCCTATTATGCAATTTTGATACAAACAGTGATTCTGACACGAATTCGACCGATTCCGAGTCACAGCAGGGTGATTGGACGGCAAAGCCGGAGCAGTTGGAAGGCATCCGGTTTCGTGAAGATCGGAATCCTTGTGGACCCTGTTTTGACATCAAAGGCTCAACGCCATACCATATATTCTCCAAATGCTCGTCCCAAACGTTATTCGGGTCATAACTTCGAACAATGTGGCAAATGCGGCTAAAAAAGGTGTCTCCCTGGATCTCGATGCTGCTTCTCTGCATACCTTCCTAGGTGTCCTTTTGTCGATGGACTTGGATATCAAGCCAGATTATTCTGATTACTGGCACACTGGCTCCACGTCTCTCAACTACACCCCTGGGTACGCCACCGTCATGTCAAGAGACCGCTTTTTGACTATTCTGGGAAATCTGTGTTTCCACAGCGAAACAAACAAGCGTGCTGACTTCTACTTATCGCAAAGGCCTCCCGGAGATCATGGATGCCCCAAAGAAGCGAGGCCGCATGCCAAGGACGCGCATCCCGTGGGGACACCCAGTTCCACCAGCACGCGAGCATCCTTTGCACCACAACGTGGCATGACATCATGCCAGCGTGCTTTCTATCGACGTTGGATGTTCCGGTGAAGTTGAATTTGACGTGTCGGCCAAAAGAGAATGAAAGCCGGAAAGGACATCCCGCCCCCCACCAAGTGCATATTTACAACACCGCAATGGGCGGAACCGACGCTGGGTGATGCTGTGACAAAACGCCATAAACGCACCCTTATGACTTAAAAGTGGCCCCTAAAAGTATTTTTGTACTTGTTAGATAAATCTCTGGCGAATGCTTGGCTTGGGAAAGAAGCCTTGCCCCCCAACGCCCTGAGTACGAACGACAGTGGATTTACGCCTTTCAAAGAGGCAGTCATCGAAGGGCTACTAGGGAGGCAGTCTAAACAACAGATAAAGTCAACTACAGAGCAGGCTGCCCCAATACCATGCCCCGAAACACAGAACGAGTGCTCTGAGACCCCAATGCGCCGTGACAGTACCTTCTGGGACCATTTACCCGAAAAAGTAGTGCAACGTGCGGTGCAAGCATTGCAAGTCGAAAAGACCCCTATTTCAGTGTTCAGCCTGCTTGGTACAACTTTGCGTGACTCCGTGCTTCAAGGACTACCACCTTGCCGGGGATACCCCCCAGAAACCCCTCCCGGGGTCAAAAAAGAAGTCCCCCAGCCCTGGGGCACATACGAACCGCGTCAAGAAGGCCTTAAATAGCTTTTTATAGAATTTTACAGTCGATTTTTTTTGACTTGTTTTTTGTATCCCCTCTCGGGCACTTCAGGAACGATATTTTTGACAATGTTGTGGGGGTGGACCCTGCTGTGGGCACCCTCTCTCTAGAATTGGGACATCTGGAGGCATTTCCGGGGGCATATAGCCCCGGCGTTGCGCTGGAATAGCTTTTTTTGAAGTTTTGAAAATTTACCCCCTGGTGGGCAAAAATGGTCCGTTGGTAGATGGTTAAAAAATATTTTTGGGGGGGTGTATTATTCTCTGTTTAATCCTTGGTTTTTTTTTTTTTTTTTTTTTTTTTTCTTTTTTTTTTCGCCCTCTCAAACTCGGGAGAGACCTGGGATAGGTAAATGTTTCTTTTTTTTTTTTTTTTTTCTTATTTTTTTTTTAAAAATATTATTCTTACAACAGCTCTGCTCCTATTTTGTAATCTTCACCTTCAGTGCTGGCATGAAGTTCTGTTTAACTCCTTTCGGGGGGGCGGCCAAGTCGGGGGGAAGGTAATTCCAGGCACTGTAACCTAACCGAAGCTTCGCCTTTCTTCGTCTAGTGGCAAAGTCGTCCGCTTCGCTGAAGGTATTTGCAATTTTCTTTCGGGCCGCCTCTGCCACAAGCACGAGGATGCCCCCTCGCGCTGTTGCTGAAATGAAGTACCTCATTGTCTTTTTCCTCTTCTTTTTTTTTTTTTTTTTTTTTTTTTTTTTTGTGTCAAAGCCCGCCCCTTTTAAGCAAGACTTTTCCCACACACACAAATGAACAATAACATAATAGTTTAATCCGAGGGAGGAAAGGGAAGGGGGGAGGTTAAAAAAAAAGGGGGGGGAGATGGAATAGGTGGTATTGTTATCTATTGCTGTAAAAGTTAAAAAATGTCGGGCTTACAAATGTCCTGTCTGGCAAGCTCCCGGACAAGAGACTCCTCTGTTGAGGTTTCCCAGGCTCACCCAGCAAAGGCTAGGTTACTCTAAGATCGCTGCCAAAAGAGCTACCAAGCCCACAGGCAGTGTAGTCGTGCCCCATACCGGGCACGGAAAGACTCGAATCTGTCAGTTCAGGGTTTTTTCACTTTACAATTTTCCTTTTTTCTTTTTTTTTTTTTTTTTTGCAGAAAGGCAGGATGAGGAAAAAGGGTGTTAAACCAGCAAAAATCGAAGGCTAAGACTGTGCCGCAAAAAAGAACGAAAAAAAAAGGGGGGGGGAGAAAAAAAAAAAACACTTCCCCATATTTTCTTCCCCCCCATTCCTTTTTCCTTTTCCTTTTCCCTTTTTTTTATATTTTTTAAAAAAGAAAACTGTAAAAGTACTTTTGTGCAAAGTTGTCTCTAAAACAATTTTCTTTTTATTTTCTTTTTTATATATATATATATATTTCTTTTTTTAAAACCTTTTTTCTGTTCTATCCCGTTTTGAAGAACTCGATCAACCCTTCCAGGCTGTACTGTTGCTGCTGCAAAAAAAAATAATAATAAATTCTTCCACCACCCCATTCCATTCCCCAAACATACCTGCAATCTTTGCATCAACACAGGGACCTTATGCTGAGGGTTCTGCCCCTTCGCACGGTACTTGTCTAGGAAAAGCTTCTGCACCAGATTGTACAAAAATTCAAGGTGTTTCGGTCTAAGTGCGAGTTCCTTCTCCAACTGGAACGAATTCTGTATTTTTTTTTTATCTTTTTTTTTTTTCTACGATACTTTAAGGCACTCCCGGTACTCTTCTGATAAGAAACTTACGTCCTGTTCTTGCATTTCGATCTCTTTCAACGCAGACAGCAGCGCGACTTTATCTGTCAAACCAAGTTGATGGCTCAGCTTGGGATGCAGCAGGTGAAGCACCCGAGTGCACGCTTCATCTAGATTAGCTGTTTCTAAATTAACCGAAGCAAGCTTTACCTTCTTCGCGGTTGCCGCCTTACCAATGTAGTCCCAGAGCACCGTTAGCGTGCTAATACTGTCGGAGACAAAGTGTGCCTCGTTGTTCCTATAGTGTATCTTGAGAATCGTCCCGAGGAACGTCGATGTGAAATAATACGTCACTTTCTCATCGTGAAGCATGGCGGGGATCTCGGGTAGACACTCTCTTACCCAGGCGTGCATGTCGTTTACAGCGAAAGCACCTTCCATTTTCATGTTTATCGCACATGATGGGATCTCAGGTGCTTCATTCAATCTTTGATGCAAAGAAAGCGGCTTGATATCGTACTGCACAAGCTGGCAGGTTTTTGGAGTCAGGAAGGGGATGACGTATGCGGACAATGTACCATGCTGGCCCTCGACGGTTCGGACTTTCATTTCAATTCTCGATGTTGATTCTGTGCAGCGGTACGAAGCTAGTAGTTTTGCGTGCGGCGCGTCGGGCTTCGTCGTGCTTACAATACACGCGTTATTGTCGGTGTCTAAGAGTTCAATTTCTACATCTGATACAATAGCTACCGTGTCGATAGGGGCGTCGATTGCGATGGTGAGCGCCCATGAAGCGGTGGATTCTAGTACGAATTTGTCTTGTACGCTGTGGGTGGCGGTGACGGCAACGCATGCCGATGACAGTTTTGAATAATCGTCCTTTTTCTGCGAGAGGGCGTCCTTCATCTTCGCCGCCTCGTCCTCGAGCGCTTGCAGCCGTTTCTTCTTCTCGGCGTTTGCTTGGGAGATCTGTTTTGCCTTCGCGTGCGAGGTGGCTTTGCTGCCGACAATGCTCATTGGAAGCTCGTCCTTCGCCTCCGCACTGTAACAGATTACCTTCCCGGTGTACGTCCCAATCACAATATCTTCCGTTGTAACCTGTGTTATCGATCCGGCCCCTATTCCTTGAATGGATTCGTTCACAGTTGTTTGGTACCGTCTGTCGGGTACGTCTGACCCGACCTCCGTTCCGTAGATTTCAAGGTTTCCATCGTCTTTACCGACAATGAGCTGTTTGATGCCTTCGCTGGAGACGTCCGATGAGTGGATGGCTGTGATTCCGCCTTTTCCGGTGTCGTCTCTCGCCCAGTATTTTGCAAGCCCGCCGGGGGTCACCTTAAAGGAGCCGATGAATCCATTAGCAGTACCATATACAATTTCCCGTGATTCTTGTTTTGATTTTGAACCAGCAGCATGCACTACTTCATGGATGGTCATGACACCGCCTTCACATGGTTCGGTGTACACTACCGAGCTCCCTTGGATGACACGGATTGTTCTGTCTTGGCATGCTACGATTGCATTGTACTCCTTGTCAGAGACGACCCTCGCCATGAGAAGATCGTTGACGTGGTCGGGGGAGTTTAAGTAAGCGGCTTCTGCGCCCTCTTCGAAGGCCGCAACTACGTATTCTCCGGAAGTCCAGATCCATGGGGTTTTGACAGCTATGTTTTTAATCGGTTCTGTGAGGTTTGTCTCGACTTTGAAATATTCTGTTCCCTTTTTGTTGAACGCTCTTAGGGTGTCGCCAGAGGCGGTGAACACCTTGTCCCCGTCGAGGTCTAGGCTTGCAAAGCCTTTCTGAGAGGTGGCCTTAAATACTACCTTCACCTCAGCTGTTTTGGAGTCGATTTGAAGGTAGTTCATTAGCCCTGATGTGTCGGCTACTACAACTTTCTGCCGTTTTCCCTTCCCCTCTGCGCGGGGTATCACTTTGAGGCACCCCCTGTTCATGGATGACATTGCAGTCATGTCGACTCTGTTGAAGTTGAGCAACCTGTCGGTTTCCATTTTTTTTTTTTTTTTTTTCCGCGCACTTGATTTTTTTTTTTTTTATAAGTTGATATTGTTGGGAAAAAAAAAAAAAAAAAAAAAAAACAATAAAACACAGGCGAAGAATGGAAGGAGTTGGGGGACAAAAAAAAAAAAGAAAGAAAGGCGAGGTTTCTTTCATTCTTTTCTTTCTTTCTTTTTTTTCTTTTTTTTTTTTAGTGTGTGTGGGAGGAAAAAAAAAAAGAATGCAGCGGTCGGAATAGTCGACCAAAAAAAAAGGGGGGGGGCGGTTCATTTATTTTTTTACAGTTCAAATGAAAAGGGGTTTCTCGTTCTCGTAAGAAACGCAAAAAAAAAAAAAAAAAAAAAAAAAAAAGATGTCTTTGAAGGGAACCTGCAGTATGTGACAGGATCGCCTAACGACAATCAACTCATCTAGTGTTTGATCCCTTCTGTCGTGGTAGGCCCTTCGTAGTTTCTCATCAGCAGCTTGGGCGTGAAACCAACTAGCGAGTTGTTGAGGATGCAATGAGTTCGCAGTTGCTCCTCTAGGATCGGGTGGGTGTGTGAAAGTTCGCCTGCGAGCAGAAAAAAAAAAAAAAAAAAATGCTGGGGTTGGCCGATCGCAAGGGGAGACGGACGTGGAGGGGCGGGGGAGGGAAATGGTGATTTTTTTATTTTTTGCAATTAATTCTCAGCGTGTTATAATTTTCTTTTTTTTTTTTTTTTTTATTCACCCATTCTTGGATTTAACCCTCCCTGGTACCTCAGATCACACAAGGCACCCCATCTTGCATAAAAAAGATGGATGCATTCCCTGCGAAGTGTTCTGGCACACATATTCTTTTTTCACCCCTTATTTTTTTTCTTTGACTTAAAAAAAAAAACTTGATACACCGCAGGGCAAGAGGGGGAGGGGGAGGGGAAGGGCCAAGAAGAATCTTTCTTTTCCTCTTCTTCTAAAAACCGGTTTGTAAAATAAAAGCCTTCTTTTTTTTTTTTTTCTTTTTTATATTTTATTTCTTATTTCTTCTTTTTTTTTTTTGTTGCCACATATTTTTGAACTGTTTTTCTTTTCTTTTGCTGTGGTGACCATTAAAGGTTACACAAAAAAGGAGGGAGGACCCTTAGCCTGAGCTAAGAAAGGAATAGTGACCCCTTTCAAGAGTGGAAGGGGTATATGTGAGATTACGTGAGAGTTCGTTGCAATGCCACTATCTGTTAAGCCTTTCGAAGAAAAAGAAAGAAAGAAAAGAGAATAATGCAAACCTGGCCTGAGATCCATGCGGCATAGCGAAAAAACAAGAAATAAAATGAGGGAAAAAAGTTTATTTTTTTTAGACATTCACTGTGATGTGCTAAAAGACGCACCTCTTGACCACGCGTCCGTGAATTCAGAACAACGTGGGGCGGCGGTTCATGAACTGCAGAGTAACTGCTGAGTGATATCCTTGCTGACGACTTTGATGTGCTTTAGATAAGTTAAGGAAAAAGAAATAATTTGTTCATCGATAAAAAGGGACCCCCCCTGATGCCGGGGGGGGGGCTTTTTTACCCCCTTCTTTTTTTTAAAATTCATTTTTTTGCTTTTATTATTATTTTTTTTTGTGTTTTGCATGTCAAGGACCTTTTTAAACAGCGGGGGGGGAGAGAGGGGAGAGGGTTCGCATTCTTACTTTTTTTTTTTTTGTTTTTTGCCACCTGCCTCATCATATTATTTCTTTTTTTTTTTTTTAAAAAACCAGAGCAAAGGCGGCAGTAACATGTAAGAAAAAAAGAAGAAAAAAAAAGAAAAAGAAAAGGAATACTTTGTGATTGCCTGCCCAAAACAAACCATGTTCAAGAAACCTACCAGAGAGCAGGGGGGGCCCGGCTACGCTGTCAGCGTACGTACGCAGCAAAATCTGGAAAAGAGCGCACTCGGAGGGGGCACAAAAATGGAAGAGAGGGTGGACACACATGCGTCGTTCTCTTCAAATGGCTCCACCTGAACGATACCGCCCACCCGAGTTCCCTGCACTGCAGGACTGACCTAAAAGCCATTGGGCAATTTGCGCGCCTGCTGCCATCCTTAGATGTGGTAGCCGTTTCTCAGGCTCCCTCTCCGGAATCGAACCCTAATTCCCCGTTACCCGTTACAGCCACGGTAGTCCACTACACTACCGTCAAAAGCTGATAGGGCAGAAGCTCTTGCGGGCTTGCACCTCCTCGAGGGAGTGTGCTATCACTCGGTTGACCTGTTTCATCCACACACCGCTGCTATTGCTAGCGTTGGTTTTTATTTCGGTCAACTGTATCCACCTCACCCCCGTAAGATCTCTCTCACAGGGTGGAATCCTATCCCACCGCACATGCCCGAGACCTTTCCTGAAGACTTTCCAACATGAATGCCGTACGCACAGAACGCGTACGCAACAAAACCTAAAAAAGTACGTACAGCGTATGTTCGAAATACACGTACGTACGGCCGACAACGTTGCCCTATACTAGGGCTATACTGGCAAGAAACGGGGAAACGTTTCCGTTTCCGTTTCCGTTTCCGTTTCCTTAGCCGTTTCCTTTATTTTTCAGCTAGTTAAGGAAACGGCCCCAAAGTAAGGGGTTAGAAACGGGGAAACGTTTCTGTTTCCCTATTTTAAAAAAAAAAAAGTTCTTGGAAACACGTTTCTTGCCAGCATAGCCGAGTAGAAACTTGGAGAAGTTATAAAACCCGTAAACACGTTGTTGCTAATGTTTCCCTTTTGTCTAGACAACTCAAAGACCCGTTCTTGCAAGCACGTGCCTTTGACCAATTGTGGAGATGGGGGTAGGGGGTATCAAGGATGAAACAAATGAAATCTCTTTTAGTTTTGCGGGCGGGAAATGCATTCTAAAGTACTCTTGACCACAAAATAAGAACTACCCTCCATTTTTACGCAAAACTAAAAAAGAAAACAGGGCCGCCTCACTGTAAAGGGGGTGTTTGATACCCCCTGTGTGTGGGGGGGGGGGGGGGGGGGGAGCTGAACTGAATGAGAAAAAAGATTATTAACCTAATATAAAGAGCTTCATTAAAAAAAAAGTACTTATGTCTTCTTTTTTTCTTCCCCCCCCCTCCCCCTCCAAAAAAAGAATTAAGACCAATCGTCGGGGTTTATGCCAACATTCTTTTTTTGTACGACAATGTGTTTTTTTTTCTCCCCCTCTTTTTCTTTTCCCTTCTTCATTTTTATTTCTTTTTTTTTTTTACCGCCCTCCCCGTGATAAAAAAAAAAAACAAAAAAAAACAAAAAAGGAAATAATAATATGAGTTAAAGGAAGTCTTTGTGAGACGCCCCTTTGTTCTCATCTTCAACCTGCATGGCGAATGGGGGAAAAGGGAAAATGCTTCGTATCTCTCACTCTTTATTCTTCCCCCCCCCCCCCCCGAAGGTTTTCCAGGAAAAAAAAAAACGTTGGCCTGTGAAGAAAAAAAAGGGGGAGGGAGGAATCGGGAATTAACGGGGTGTTCTTTCTTCTTCTCTTCTTCTCTTCTTCTTCCCTTCTCCTGTCTTCTAACGTCAAAGCACCATTGACTCTGCAGCATACACATTCATGTTTTCGCTCGGACTACTGCTAACAGGACCTTGGGTGCCGAACTCTTCCAGTGCATCTGCAAATGTATCGAGACTGATGTGCTGCGCTCTGCGTTTCTTAATAACCACAGCTATGACAAGGCCGGTGAGCCCAAAGCACGCAGATGCAGCAATTATAATATAAATCCAGTAGCTGCTGCTGGAAGAGGAACAGTCAGCGGGAGATCCCGCAGACGTCTTGTCACCATCCTGGCAGCTACAGATATAATCCTTAACCGATGACACATCATGGTCAGGGTCCTTGCAGTTTTGCTCTTCCCCACACGGCTTTGCAAGGCACTCATCGACGACTGACGCGGCTGCTTTGCAAACATAAGAGTTCGAGGTGTTCCTGTCGTCGTCGACGCACACGCTGTCCCCTACGCAAGGTTCGTTCTCACACTCGTTGAGGAAGTACTCGGTGCACACCGCCCTTCTACCCTTGGCACCCACTCCGTTGACACATCTGCACACGAAGTCTCCTGTGCTCATTGTTGTTTTGACGGGGTCCACACATGACTGGTTCCCACAAGCGCCATCCAAGCATTCGTCCAGGACCCGTGTGCATGTATAGGTGTTTGCTGTGGTGAGGTCGGAGTCTTCGCACATTTCTCCAGCTGCGCATGGGTTGGCTAGGCACTCGTCGTTGCCTATGTCGCAGTTTGCCCTTCGTCCTACGGCCGTGGCTCCATTTTCACAACTGCATACAAAGTCGTGTATCCTTGCCGTCCTTGTGTCTGGGTCGTGGCATGTTTGGTTCCCGCAGTACCCCTTCTCGCACTCGTCCAGAACGCACATGGCAGGCCCGTCCACCTGCACTACGCTTTTGTCGTTCGCACACTCGCAACGGAAGTCGTGTTGCACTGTATACCTCGTGTCGGGGTCGAAGCACACCTGCTCTGCGCCGCATGGCGTCTTTGCACACTCATCCAGGACGCATAGAGCAATGCCTCCTGTAGCTTCTACACCGTTCGTGCACGTGCACGTGTAGTCCTTCAGTGCGTGCATTGTTTTGTTGGGGTCGTTGCATGTCTGGTTTGTCCCGCACGGTCTTTTTGCACATTCATCCAGATCGCACAGGGCAGGGCCGTCTATTTGCATTAAAGTGTCATCTATATCACAAGTGCAGATGTAGTCGTGCTGCTCTGTGTACGTGGTGTTGGGGTCCACGCATGACTGTTCTGCCCCGCAAGGGTTGACCAGACACTCGTCATAAACACACTTCGCGGCGCCACCAGTGGCCTTCACCCCGTTGTCGCATTCGCACGTGAAGTCCTTAAGCGAGTGAAACGAAGTGTTTGGATCGTTGCAAGTCTGCGTTGAGCCACACGGCAATTGCGTGCACTCGTCGAGCATGCACACGGCAGGGTCGTCGATCTGCTTCAGGCTGTCATCTATATCACAAGTGCAGATGTAGTCGTGCTGCTCTGTGTACGTGGTGTTGGGGTCCTCGCACGACTGGTCCGGCCCACAAGGCGTGGTGCTGCACTCATCGAACTCACATGTAGCAAGGCCACCTACAGCCTTCACACCGTTGTCACACTCGCACGTAAAGTCCTTAAGTGAATGTACTGAGGTGTTGCCATCGATGCACGTCTGGTTGCCACAAGGTCCCCTGACACATTCATCAAGCGTGCACACGGCAGGACCATCGATCTGCTTCAAAGTGTTGTCATTGTCGCAAGTGCAGATGTAGTCGTGCTGCTCTGTGTACGTGGTGTTGGGGTCCTCGCACGACTGCCCCGGTCCGCATGGCGTGGCGTCGCACTCATCGCTGGTGCACGTTGCGATGCCTCCTGTGGATTTCACGCCGTTGCTGCATGCGCACGTGAAATCCTTCAGTACGTGCACTGACTTGTCCGGGTCGTTGCACACCTGACCAGTGCCGCAAGGAGTGCGGTCACATTCATCAAGCGTGCAAACGGCAGGCCCGTCAATCTGCTTTAAAGTGTTATCAGCGTCGCAAGTGCAAACGTAGTCGTGCTGCTCGGTGTATTTAGTGTTGGGGTCATTGCACGACTGGCCTGCCCCGCAAGGGTTCGGACTGCACTCGTCTTTCTCGCAGGTGGCAGCAGCGCCTGTTGCCTTCACACCGTTGCCACAGGTGCATGTGAAGTCGTTCGAGCTCCCACTACTTGGGTCAGGATCATTGCAAGTCTGCATTGAGCCACAAGGGTTTGCAAGGCACTCATCCACGACACACGTTGCAGGGCCATTTACCTGCGAGCCTGTGCCTACATTGCAGGTGCATTTATAGTTGTTAGTCCCGCCGGGAGTGGTGTCAGGATCGGAACACGTTTGGCCACCAGGGCAAGGGTCTGCCAGACATTCATCCAGAACACATGTTGCAGGATTTCCAGTGGCTGTGCCAGTGCCCGTCGTGCATTGGCAAAAGAAATTACCAGTGGTGCTGGTGTCTGTGTCGGTACACGACTGGCCTGCCCCGCAAGGCGTCATCCCGCACTCATCTGTACCACCAGAAGAACATGTTGCTACACCGCCGACTTTAGACGGCCCGTTGCTCGGGCACTGACAGGTGAAGTCACGACTAGAGCTCGCTTTAGTAGAAGCATCAACACATGTTTGGCTGGTGCCACATGGCTTTGCCGTACATTCATCAATAGTGCACACAGCCGCAGCTTTCACACGAACTGTGGCAGGGTCGGAGTCACAGGTGCATGTGAAGTCATACAAAGAACGCACCTTGGTGTCGGGGTCGTTGCATGTTTGACCAGAGCCGCACGGGTTCTTGTCACACTCATTGAGGACGCACTTCGTGGGGGCACCAGTAGCTTTCGTGGAAGCGTCGTTTTTGCAAGTGCACACAAAGTCCTTGATGTGGTGCGGTGAGGTGCTGGGGTCCGTGCACGTCTGGTCAGAACCACACGGGGCGGGCGTAGCAGCACACTCATCCTTCACGCACGTTGGCTGGCCACCGATTTTCGTAATAGTGTTATCAGCCGTACAAGTGCACACAAAGTCAAGGTGAGCACTGTACTTGGTGTCAGGGTCATTGCATGTCTGATCACTACCGCACGGGTTAGCATTGCATTCGTTTAGAACACAACTAGCAGAAGCGCCCGTTGCCTTCGTTGCGGGGTCGCTGTCGCAGGTGCAGACGAAGTCTTTGATGTGGTGTGGTGACGTGCTTGGGTCCACGCAAGACTGCCCGGAGCCACAAGGGTTGGTGCCAGCACATTCATCCTTTATGCATGTAGCTGCACTGCCAATTTTCTTGATCGTGCCGTCTGCTTTGCACACGCACTCAAAGTCGAGGTGGGAACTGTATTTCGTGTCCGGGTCGTTGCATGTCTGGTCAGAGCCGCACGGCGAAGAGTTGCATTCATCGAGGACACACGTGGCAGCAGCACCTGTGGCCTTTGTTGCAACATCGTTGTCACAGGTGCAGATGAAGTCCTTAATGTGGTGTG
The DNA here is from genome assembly GCA_964019335.1 of Diplonema japonicum. Lineage (NCBI taxonomy): Eukaryota > Euglenozoa > Diplonemea > Diplonemida > Diplonemidae > Diplonema > Diplonema japonicum. The sequence continues at coordinate 460,812 of OZ025681.1, forward strand.
GTGAGGTGCTTGGGTCTACACACGACTGTCCTGTGCCGCACGGGTTGAGATTCGCGCACTCATCTTTGACACACACCGGTATGCCGCCGATTTTACTGATACTTGTGTCGGCCTTGCACGTGCACACATAGTCCCGCTGTGCACTGTACTTAGTGTTGGGGTCATTGCATGTCTGATCAGAACCGCAGGGCTTGCCATCGCACTCGTTCAGGACACACGTGGCTGCTGCACCAGTGGCCTTCGTAGCAGAGTCGGTCTTGCAAGTGCAGACGAAGTCCTTAATGTGGTGCGGTGACGTGCTAGTGTCTGCACAAGTCTGGTCAGAACCACACGGGCTGGCATCACACTCATCTTTCACACATGTGGGTTGCCCACCGATTTTGCTGATCGTGCTGTCAGCTTTACACGTGCATTCATAATCTTGCTGTGTACTGTATTTGGTGTCAGGGTCATTGCATGTCTGGTCTGCACCACACGGTGAGCTGTCACATTCGTTCAAGACGCAAGTAGCGATAGCACCTGTCGCCTTCGTGCCAGGGTCATTGTCGCAGGTGCAGACAAAGTCTTTAATACTTTGTGGGGAAGTGTCTGGGTCAGAGCACGACTGCCCCGAGCCACACGGGCTGGGGTTACACTCATCCTTCACGCATGTAGCAGATCCACCAAGCTTCTTGATGTTAGAGTCACTTTTACACGTGCAGGTGAAGTCTAAGCTCGCTCCCGATGCATCAGAACAGGTCTGATCGGCCCCACAAGGATCAGCGTCGCACTCATCGCTGCTGCACACAGCGTTTTTGATGAAGACGTTCCTGTCATATACACCAAGCTGCCTCTCGAAATTGCAGGTGCCATCGCACGCACTGTCGCACATGTCCTTCCCAATGGAGTGCACGTTTGCTCCGGTGTACTTCCTCCAGCACTGCACATCGGTGTCGGGGTTCACACGCGTCCACGTGCACTTCTTGTGTGCGATGGTGCAGTGCCCGTCAGAGAACCTACGCCAGAAAGCCTCGCAGTTCGGGTCTGCGTCACATTTTGCCTTGCACTGGTTTAAGGAGTAAGGCTTCTTCTTTGTGTCGGCTACGTAACCAGACATGCACTTTCTCCCCTCTGTGGATTTGCAGTACCCATCCCCTACCTTGTTGTACCCAGGGAGGATCTCTGAATCAAGCGTCATTATTGAAGGGGCTGTAATCCCGAGCTGGGAAGCTTTCTCCACAGCGCACTTCACAACGTAGGTCATCCCGTAGCCCACGGGGTTCAACTTCATAGTTCTCATAAAGTCGAATTTGGCGATCCCACCAGTGACGTTTGCCGCCATGCGGCGGGAAGCACCCAACTTGCTCTGCATGAGCTCTGCAGTATCGGGGATGTCCGTCTTGGAACCTCTGTGGAGGACACACCATACAGTCATCCCTTCCATGTGACCGTTGGTCTGCACGATGATAGGAATTCCGGCGTCCCCACCACTAAGGGGCCACCTGTCCAAGACATGCATGCGAGCCCCCTCACGTTCATAGGACGCTGCCCCGTAGGTATCGAAGCACGACTCGTAGGCACAGCCTTCTACGCGGTTGATCTTCTTTGTGGTCAGTGGTGAAGCGTACAATGCACATGTCTTTTGTGTGTGGGAGAACGTGAAGCCGCCACATCGAGAATCCTCTTCGCACCGCGTGGCACAGCAGTCGTGGTCCACAACTTTCTCTGCTGCCTTCAGAGTTGCCCCTTCGATGCGCGTCCAGCCGAAAGGGTTGGCCAAGAGCTTGTACCCGTTGATGAGGGGTGCCATCCCTTCACGAGAGCACATCCACATGTCGTAGGCCCCGTGCCACTTCCGCACCCCGTTGTCTACATGGATCATCATGCATTTGTGGAACCAGGCATCTGAAGGGTCGCGCTTCATGAAGACGAACCCGATGCACAAGACATCCATGTCGCACAGGGCCTGGCATTCTTCTGCGTTGTCGAAGGGACCAAGTGGCACATCAGGGAAGTGAGGCTCTTGCACGATCAACGCCCCCTGGTCTTTCCAAGCGTTGCGAGAAGCCTTTGAGTTCCCATCGAAAGGAGCTGTGCGCTGGTACCGAACCCAACGATTGCACCTCGGTCGCTCCTTCCCAGTTGGCTTCTCTCCGTCTTTCGTCGGACACACAGCAGGGCCAACCACTCGCACCCCGTAGTGCGTCTTCTGCATCACCTGTGCTTCGATCCAGCAGCTCTCCGCACTCCTGCCCCCTGTGGGGTACGACCACGTCCAATAGCGGCAGGGCTTCGGCCCTGTGTAGTCTCGGCACAGTTGAGCGCACATCTTTGCAGTCGGTACTTGGTTCCACTTCCCCAGAATGATGTCATCGGGACCGGGAATGTCGTGCCCCATGGTGATCCCCCCTTCCGCGCACGGCAGGTCGAACTCATCTTCGTAGTCGGAGATCGGGTGCCTTGCCCCCACCTGCTGCTCGTTCGTCGACATCACCGGGTACTCCCCATTTGCATTCACTGACACCACAATGAGGTAGTGCGGGTTGCACTGGTCGGTTCCGGATGTCGTCCGTTGCTTCCTATCCCACGAGATTGGGCACCGCTCAGGGGGCTTCGTCCCCATCGGGATCGTGAAGCGGATGTCACACCCAGTCTTCTTGACTTCTTTGAGAAGTCTTGTCTCGTCTTTGAACTTCGTCGTCTCCCACGACACAGGGTTCTTCAGCCCGCAAGATGGCACTTTGCGCACCATCTTGCCGAACCCCCAGTAGACACGGTAGTGTGTGATATCGCGTTCATCTGGGGCACGAAGGATCGTGATCTCACCGCCAAAACGGAACCTCCCCGGGTCACGATCGACGAAGATCAGCCCTGCAGCGTTCTTCTTTGGCACAGGCTTGCTTGGTTTGCAGCACATCTCGGTGTTGCATTCAAAGTAACATGAGACCGATGATGCGCCAGACTTTTGCGTCCACCCAGTCGGACATGTGTAGGTGTCGCACTTCGCCGCCACACAACATGTGGCGTCCGTGCACTTGCCTGCGTAGTCGTCCCCAAGAACGTAGTTCGCGCACACGATACCATCGGCGTCATGTCGCAGCACACCTTTCTTGCACGTGTAAGGCGGGATGTCTGCAGGAGGCATCTTGTCTATCAAGTACTGGTACCGTGTGTTCCCGTCTCCCGGCCTCCTGTTGCAGTACGGCCACTTCGGGTAGTCCTTCTTGTTCTGCGGCGGACCCCAGTCGCGGCAGTCTCTGTTGTTGTAGATGTTCCCTCGCGCGGCCCCTGCCAGCAGCATCGTGCAACACGCCAATTTCCATGTGAAAATCATTTCTCCCCCTTAATCGTACCTCTTCTTTTCTCCTCCCCCCCAACCCTCTCCTGTAAGCATTGCATGGAGCAAAAAGACAACACAAAATGTTATTAGAGTACTCCACTGCGCGGGTAAGGTAAAGCATATAGGAGGACCCCGTGCTGGTAAGGACGGGATCAATCAGATCCACGGGCGACCCATGCTGTGGCACGGGCGAGAACCTCATTCGAACTAGGGAGAAGTTCGAAGTGGGGTCCGATGGCTACGATATGGCAGCGTGGGGAACGGTCTTCAGACGAGTAGTGCGGGTGTTGGTAGCGTGTGCGTATGATGACAGGCGTGCCAATGAGACGCTCGGCCTCTTCGTCTGTCTGCGAGGACTCAAACACCCTCGTGCGGTACGTAGAATCAACATTAACGTCATCTTCATAACCGGCGTCAATAGTCATAAGGGGCGACTCGTCAAAATGGGTCATGTTCCCTACTGTAGCAGAGAACACAGAGACTCCCTTAGGGGTCGCGTTGAGTAGGATCTGCCCCACGATACCTGTGTCGCCATACATCGGGTCTTGCTTGACAGGAATCAAGTCGTACTGGTGCCCTAAAACCCACGCTCCTGCACAAATCCCAACCACACCGAGACCTTTAGACATTTCCTCAAGGAGCTTTTCCTTGCGGCCGTTCTCTGCTAAAGACTCGACTGCCGGATCGTCATGTCCACCAGGGATGTGCACCGCACAGCAGGTTTCTAAGCCATCCAAGCAACCGTCGTCGATGGGGATCTCAATCACATTGTACCCCTCTTCTTGTAAGGTTTGCTTTGTCTGCTTCACACATAAGCTGTCGCAAGCTTGCACGCCGCATGAGGAAAGCCCACCACCGGTGAATACACCGACGATTCTCTTACGCCCCGACCACCACTCGGAGTGGGCTGAGAAGTCCAAGCTGCACACGTCACATTCTTCAGGGTTTGTGATGCTGTTACGAAACGCAGAGCACGCCATTCCTTAACAGTCTGAGATGGGTGGAAAGAAACACGGCAAAGAACACAACACTATTTCTCTCTTTTTCGTATTTTGCTTCAACTTCTGCTGAGCATGGGAAAAAAAGGAAGGGGGTGGGGGGGAAGGGGGGTTGTTTTCTGCAGAAGGTACTGCAAACTCCCGAAACCTCTTTTCTTGTTAAGAAAGTTGCCTTTCAAAAAAAAAAAAAGAAAAAAAAGCTCAGTAAAAGAACGATGCCACTAGATGGCAGCGTAGCTGTGAGTCTTTTCGTACCACCGTTGGCCCGCTAAAAACAGGAAAGAAAAACTCACGCACTAACAGAACACCCCCCCCCCCCCCTAGGGCTATGCTGGCATGGAAACGCGTTTCCATGCATTTTTTGAAAAAAAGGGAAACGGAAACGGAAACGGAAACGTTTCCTTATGTTTCCTTAAGAAGGAAGCCGTTTCCATAAGAATTTTGAAAGTATGGAAACGGAAACGGGAACGGAAACGGAAACGTTTCCACGTTTCCTGCCAGCATAGCCCTAGGGGGGGTCATAAGGGGGTCGTTATTTGCCCTTTTTCAGGCTCTTCGCCAAGGGCATTTTGGGCCCTTAAAAAAACTGTAACCACCCCAAAAGTGCCCACAAATCACCCAAACCCCCGTTTCCCGATGGTTTCCGGCCCCAGAAGTGCCCAGAATCATGTTCTAATTTTGGGGCCCCCGTTTGGTACTTTCCCTATGTAATCCTAGGGGCCCCTATTTTATGTTCCCTAGGATTACATAGGGAAAGTACCAAACGGGGGCCCCAAAATTAGAACATGATTCTGGGCACTTCTGGGGCCGGAAACCATCGGGAAACGGGGGTTTGGGTGATTTGTGGGCACTTTTGGGGTGGTTACAGTTTTTTTAAGGGCCCAAAATGCCCTTGGCGAAGAGCCTGAAAAAGGGCAAAAAGTGGCCCTTTTTAAGGACCATATGACCCCCCCTACCCCCCCCCCCCCCCCACACCCGAGGTGGATTTCATCCCGGGGGGGGGGGGGGGGGGGGAACTAGTAAAAAGGTCGAAAAGAGAAAAATACTGTCGCTAGAGTTCACGTTCTATCTGGTTTTGGAAAAAAAAAAAAACAGAGAAGTTTCTTAGGTCTCCCTTGGTATTCTGTTTTCACAAGGAAACTCTTAACGCAGCTGGCGGTTTATCTGGCCGTGGAAAAAAAAAGGGAGGGAAGTTAACAAAGAAACAAAGAAAATAAGTTTTTGACTTAAAGGAAGTCTTTATGAGACGCCCCCAAATGCTGTTCTGCACTGATCACTGCCCTCGCCCTCCGATCGATCGCAGGAAGGCCCTTAGTAATAAATGTAAGAGACAAGGGAGGCCAGTGTTGGCGGCACTCTGAATAAAATACTAAAAAGAAAAAGGTCGTTTGTTCGTGTGAGGTGGGTTAACCCCCCAAAAAAAACTATTCTTGCCGAGCTGAGCTCAGGAAAAAAAAAAAAAAAAGAAAACAACACGTGAACAAAAAGACATAACTTTTATGAAAAGGGGTAGAGGGAAGGAATCAACCCAGGCTCTATCTTCTCCAATCTTGACCAAGAAATGGCTTCATTGTTTGCATAGTATGCTTTTTATTTTTCTTTTTTATTTTGTAAATTCCACAGTAATATGATTATATCAAATGAATGCAGTAAAAACAGAAAAACTTTTTTTTTTGTATTTGTAACGTTAGCTGGGGGGGAGGGGGGGTGAACAGCACAAAAAGGAAGGGGGAGAAACGAAAATAGTGACGTTGGCCAACTTCTTGGGTTTGTTGCTTCTTCAGCAAACTAACAAAGAACTGGACAGAGGTCTTAGGTTACGTTATGTGCATCGACAAGAAAGACTCACGTGTTATGTGTGCTTTCAGCCAGCGGTATACACAAAACAAAAAAGAAACTAAATAACTAAAATCTAGATACAGGAAGGCCCACGTGGGTACCTTTAGAAAGAAGCAGCACGGCTTTCTGCAGGACACCGTCTGCCTCAACGTGCTCGGCAATGACGTCTGTAGCCCTTCCGTGAAAGGCGTTGTGGTACTCTTCAGACCACTCCCACAGCTCACGTTCCGCAACCCGTTTGCAGCACACCTCGTACACCACAGAGGCCTCGTCCTGGACGTCCCATGTGTCGACAGGTCGCACCCTGAGCCTCAGGGAGGGGTGCATCACGGCGGAGCACACATGGCCGGGGACAGCTGCGTGCAAGCAGAATGTTCCCAGTGCCTTCGCTCCCCCGCAAAGCGAGGCCGCCAACGAGACACACGACCCGAGGACTGTGACGAACCGCTGGCTGGACCCCCCCACTGCTCCGAACAGCACGTCCCCGCACGCAATTCCCGTGTACACGTCGAAAGGCACGTCCGCCGTCCGCAGCAGGTCCACGTACCGCACAGCGTTCTCGAGATGCGACTCGCACCGACGCGCCACATTCCACGCCGTCGTCAGCGACGACGACACCAGCGACACCACCGTCCCCTCGCTGCGCTCCAGGCAGTGGATCACCTTGCTGAGAACATCGTTCACATGGTTCACCGTCAGCATTGGGACATCGACAGTGCAAAGGTCGATTCCCACAGTGCCGATGGTGACGCTGCTCCTGTTGGTGAGCCTCTCCTCCAGGGTGGGGGGTGTCACAGTGACACTGGTCGACTTGCTGATCGCCGCGAGGGTTAGCGACTTCGCGTTGATCGACACGCTGAAGCGGTGCATCTGCACAAGCCTCTCATCAACATGCTTCTGCCGCTCGGGCATTGTGCCTGGAACAAGGACAGAGATGGCGACCTCCCCAATGCCCCTCAGCTCAATTGTCCCCATTGACATGATGAAGGGCGGCGGCTGCTCATCATCTAGTCTGATGGAAAGCACCTCTGCAAGACTAAGGGGGGATTCATCGTCATGAGTGTCAAGCAACTCATCAGGTACGGCAACCCCACCTCCACAGCACGCGCCTTCAACACGAGCTGCCTTGTTCACAGTGCTGCCGAAGTAGTCGTACCTCCCTGTCACAGGGTTGATCTGCAGGTCCACCTCACCGTAGTTGATTCCGATCCGAACGAGCATTCCGTTCCCGCATTCCGGGAGGCTCGTCAGCTCGCTGGGCCACTCCTCGCTCGTGTAGAGGTCCTCCTGCACGCCGAGGGAGAACATCACTGCCGACTGAACCGTCTCGAAGGCCACCATGAATGAGTCGCCGATCGTCTTCACCTCGTAGCCGCCAAACCGTTTGATCCCTTTGCGGAGCACCTTGTTGTGCACCTCGAGGCCCTTTTTCATCCCGGATGGGCTGGCTTCCCACAAGGCTGTGGAGCCTTGTATGTCGGTGAAGACGATGGTGGACGACTGTGACGCGAGGCCAGGGGGCTCCCGTGAGGACATGCTGCTTTCACTGTAAACAGAATTCGCCATTCTTTCCATTTTATGTACCTCAAAAAGAGCATCGGGGAGGTATGGTTTGTAGCCTTGCAAGTTTGTGAGAAGTGTCTGGAAGGCGGTTTTAAGCTCCTCTGGGAGGGGGAGGGTGGTGTCTTCAAGAGAGGCAGCAGCGGAGCTGAGATCGAAGGCGGCAAGAGCAGAAGCTATGTTGTTGGCGGTGGAGACGGAAGCTTCGACACGTTCCTTCTCCGCCACCATGCGGTCGGCGAAGGTCCGCGTGAAGTAGTAATCGAGAAGCATAATAAAACACTGGATTATCCAAGTGGAGAAAGAAATACTGAAATCACGACTGCAAGGGGGGCTAGGGCAACACTGCCGCTCCTGTTTCTCAGCAGCCGTACCTGCACCGGGGGCATCATAGAGGCCAAAACGCAAAGTTCCCTCAAGATTCTCAATAGCCAACCACACAAATAACAGCGATAAAATATATTTACCACTTATTTTAACATCGATCAGCAGTAGAAAATCCAACGCCACGATTGTTACAGGCCACAACCGGAGCGTCCCCATTGCCGAGGCCCGCCAATCACAGATCAATAATCCGGCCAAGTAGAGGTACATTGTTACAGATACGAATTCTTTCGTGACTCTGCGCGACTTTGTCAAATATCCGACCCCACCTATGCTGATCAGGATCATGGCTAGGTTTCCCCAAAACCACATATTTTCCTTGTATTCCGCACTCCGGTTGAAGCTGATGAACCTCAACAGCATGATTAGAGGGATCACAAACATAAGAAGGTGGTAGCCTAAGACGTGTCCCTTTATCACTTCTTCTCCTTCGGTTTCTCCTTCTTTCCTTATCAGTTTGTACAGGGACCGCCATGCTTTTCGTAAACCGTCCATGGGAGGATCCCCTCCCCTCCCCCCTGATTTGTGTGGAGTACTGTAGGTTACAAATTAGTTACCTTTAAAAAGAAAGAAAAAAGAACTTTTTTTTTTTCGTTTTCGTTTTTATTCATCCAAGAGAAAGAAGGGGGGAAAAAAAAAAAAAGGAAGGGAGAGATGGATGAGAAAACATAGAATAATATAAAAAAGAAATAAAAGAAGAAGAAAACATTTCATGAATGTCTTGTTGTCGGGGAACACTTTCTTTCTTTTTTTCTTTTTGGCCGAAGCTAAACGCGGTTCTTTGTTACCCCCTTTGTTTTGAAAAAGGTCAGCCCGCTTAGTCACCCAAGCACAGGACTTTCCTGAAATGACTCGCTTAAGGGGAGGTGTCGTTACGCACCTAGACCCGGCCAAAGGCCTTGCTGCCCCTTCCAAAGAAAAAAGAACGAAAAAAAGAAAACAAAATTTAGTTTTTTTTTTTTGCTGTGAACAGACTTCACGGGCAATAGTTTTTGTTTTTCTAGACTGGGTGTATATCCCGTGCTTTTGATACTTCAGATTTCTTTTTTTATGACGGGAAGGGGGGGGGGGGGGGGGGAGAGAGAGAGAGAGAGAGAGTACCAAAATCTTATTTCTATGGAACTACCAGAAGCAATTCACTTGCCCCCTCCCCGGAAAAAAAAAAGGAACTAAAAATTGCTTGAATTTGAAGGGGGGGAAAAAACAAGAAAAGATGGATGGAGTAGTGCAAGGGGGTAGTGCGTGTCTCATATTGAAGTGGTCTTGGGTCGGGAATAGCCCTACGTTACAAAAAGAAAGAACAGATAGACAAACAGAAGAAAAAGAAAGAAAAAAATAACGTATGAAGGGGGACTCCTTCCGTGGATTTAGTTTTTTAACAGTATATGAGTTAAGATGCTCTGCTACACCCTTTCTCATCTACCTCTTCTATTCTATCCACCGTAAAATAGATAATTTTACGGAGAAAGGAGATGATGTAAAGTATATATTGCAAACAAATCTCTTTTTTTGCACAGTTTACAGCCACACGAAAGGTTACCCTTTAAAAAAAAAAAAGGAGAAGAGAGAAAGGAAGAACACACGTTTTTTCCCCCCCTTTTTATTTTCTTCTACACATCAGGGTGGAAAAAAAAAGGGGGGGGAAACAAAAGCGATTCTTGTTGCGACGTGGCGTCATGGCAAAGGGTCATGTGGCGCATAGAAAAAAGAAAAAAAAACTAGAATAAGGAAAATATTATTGTTAGGCTTAACTTAGCAAAGAGAAAAGAAAAAAAAAGAGAAAGAAAACAACTGCCTCAAGCTCTTACGTAATGTGACAAAGTTTTTGTTTGTGCACAGCCGGGGTTAACCTGTAGAAGGATAAGCCCAACAATGCTACCACTACTCTTTTTAGCAATAACAATTCATTATCAATATATTGTTTCTTGTTTAAGCAAAAAAAAAAAAAAAAAAAAGAGAGAAACTACAAACACGACAAGCGAATTTGGATTTTCCACCAAACTCTGTAACTTGTTTTTTGCCCTTTGTCCACGGTAACTCGAATATATTTCTCTATTGCTCACGGAAACTTGCAATTTCATATCCACCAAACACGTTTTCAAAATATTTTGTCCACCATCCACGGTAACCACTTTTGAAATCCATGACGAACGCAGAGCCAAGCAGAGCGTCAGAAAAAACAACTGTGCCACCATTTCTTTCCCTGTTGGCAATTGCAACATGCGGATTTGCGCCGCTGTCTCCACCAAGAATGACGCAAGCCACAGTTTCGAAAGTGGCAAGCACACAACGTAGGTGGGCCTTGGGTTCTGCTCAAAGGGCCACAGTCTCTTTCTCTGAGTGGTGCCCAGGGGGTTGAGTGTGCTGCAGGGTTGGATGTGTTGAAAACAGCCTGCGTCCACATCTGTGCTGTGGCCCGCGGGGCACAAGAACCACTTGGATCTCCTTCCCAAGTGTTTGCGGGTCGCCGCTTGGCGTTTAATGTATTTCGCCACACCCGCCCGCCTTCTGTCAGGGTCCTGTGTGAAGATAACCTCAAGCCCCCCGTTGTAACTCAAGAACGGGGAGGCCCTCGTTGGGGGATAAGAGGAAACTGAGCGAAGGAGAGGGGACACACCTGCGGCAACTGCAAGAAAGTGGGGCACACTGCCCGTTCTTGCAAGAACCCCCACCACTCGACTGCTGCGTCACAGCCGCAGACCCCTAGAAGTGCTCTTCTGAACTGAAGCAGACCCAGCTAACGTAGTGTCATAGTGTAGAGTCATCCCCCCCCCCCCCTTTTTTTCCTTTTGCCTAATCATTTATTCCTATTGTTGTACGTGCGTTCTATATTTCGCTAAATAGTCAAAAAAACGAAAATGCGAAAGGTTCCGTGTTTGGTGGAAATTCGAAATTAGGTTTCCTAAAGGAAAATTTTGATGGTTTACAGGGAACGGTGGAAAATTGAAATTGGGTTTCCGTGTTTGGTGGAAATCGAAATTAGTGTATCATTTTTGGTGGAAAAATGAAATTGGGTTACCGTGTTTGGTGGAAAATGAAATTCGGGTTGGCTTGAACGGTGGAAAATTTTCATTTGGTTGTCGTGTTTGTAGTTTTTCTCAAAAAAAAAAAAGAAAAACAGATTAGAGTGTCTTGGGAACCTCTATGTGCCCCCCTGTTTCCAGATAGCCTGCTACTCTACCCAGCACAGTGTCTGCTGGTTTCCTATTTTCGTTGATGAGTGCGAAGTCCCTCGACCCGAAGGCATACGAGTACGCCTCACTCCAGTCCCACGTATCTTGACCAAGTATCGATAAGGATGCACAAAGTACTTCTGTCTCGCTTACCCGAATCTCGTACACCACAGAGGCCTCGTCCTGGACGTCCCATGTGTCGACAGGTCGCACCCTGAGCCTCAAGGAGGGGTGCATCACGGCGGAGCACACATGGCCGGGGACAGCTGCGTGCAAGCAGAATGTTCCCAGTGCCTTCGCTCCCCCGCAAAGCGAGGCCGCCAACGAGACACACGACCCGAGGACTGTGACGAACCGCTGGCTGGACCCCCCCACTGCTCCGAACAGCACGTCCCCGCACGCAATTCCCGTGTACACGTCGAAAGGCACGTCCGCCGTCCGCAGCAGGTCCACGTACCGCACAGCGTTCTCGAGATGCGACTCGCACCGACGCGCCACATTCCACGCAGTCGTCAGCGACGACGACACCAGCGACACCACCGTCCCCTCGCTGCGCTCCAGGCAGTGGATCACCTTTGTCAGCGCATCGTTCAGAGTTTCCGTCGCCACGTCGTCGCTGCTCGCGAGGTCCAGCAGAACAGACCCCACAGTCGCACTGCTCTTGTTTGTGAGCTTCTCTTCCAACGAGGATGTCGACGACCGCACGGTGCCCGTCGTGATGCTATGCGACAGGACGCACACGGGGGACCGCTTTGCACCTTCCAGGATATCCATATGCCGTTCCGGGATCGTGCTTGGAACCATTATGGAGAGCTTCGTCTCGCCGATGCCCTTTAGCAGCTTGGCGCCGATTGAGATGACAAACGGGCGCACGCAGGGGTCAGCGTCAGGTGTGTCATTAATGGTAAACATCTCGCCGATGGACATGGGGTTCATCTCGTTACAGAGTGAGAGGATGTCATCGGGAAGAGCGACTGCACCTCCACAGCAGACTGTTTCCACACGAGCTGCCTTGTTCACAGTGCTGCCGAAGTAGTCGTACCTCCCTGTCACAGGGTTGATCTGCAGGTCCACCTCACCGTAGTTGATTCCGATCCGAACGAGCATTCCGTTCCCGCATTCCGGGAGGCTCGTCAGCTCGCTGGGCCACTCCTCGCTCGTGTAGAGGTCCTCCTGCATGCCGAGGGAGAACATCACTGCCGACTGAACCGTCTCGAAGGCCACCATGAATGAGTCGCCGATCGTCTTCACCTCGTAGCCGCCAAACCGTTTGATCCCTTTGCGGAGCACCTTGTTGTGCACCTCGAGGCCCTTTTTCATCCCGGATGGGCTGGCTTCCCACAAGGCTGTGGAGCCTTGTATGTCGGTGAAGACGATTGCGGCAACACTAGCATCATGCCCAGGAGGATGACTTGTACATGCTTGTGTGGTGCTTAAACTGTGCAAAGAGCCGACTTGGGTGAGGCAGTTGCGGTTAGTTTCAATGAGAGCACCAGGTATGTATGGTTCGTAGGCTTGCAGGTTTGTGAGAAGTGCTTGGAAAGCGGTTTTAAGCTCCTCTGGGAGGGGGAGGGTGGTGTCTTCAAGAGAGGCAGCAGCGGAGCTGAGATCGAAAGTGGCAAGAGCAGAAGCTATGTTGTTGGCGGTGGAGACAGAAGCTTCGACACGTTCCTTCTCCGCCACCATGCGGTCGGCGAAGGTCCGCGTGAAGTAGTAATCGACAAGCACGATGAAACAAAAACTGGCCCAAGTGTAACAAATCGTGCCGATATCCTCTTTGCATGGAGGGTTCGAACAGCTCACCCTTTTGTCACGCATTTCCTCTGTAGCCATTCCAGGGAGGTCGAAGAGGCCGAACCGGAATGCAGATTCTGCGGCGGTGATGAACAAATACACGAGGATCATGAAGATGTAGCAGAAGATAAAGCATCTTTTTGTACGAAATACGAGAAAGATGTCTATTCCCAAGATGAGACATGGCCAGACTCGTGCGCTGCCGTGTGACATGCTGCGAATGTCCCACAGCATACCACCGATGGCGTAGAGCGTCACCGTTGCAACAGCAACCGTTTCGGAAACCCGTTTGGTGTAGACAACGTAAGCCACCCCTGCGACGCTCATGCAGATTTCGAATACAAAGACGTGCAGTGAAAGGTTATCCTCAAAGGTCTCCGACACTGTCAGTAAGTACACCAGTGCTAAGATGTCGAAGCCGCCGAGGAGCAGATACATGCGCAGGCAGATGAGGTTTCGCGTTATTGTCAAAGGGGGGTCGTCGGGGTGCGTGGCCCAGCTGTTCAGCTTGTTGCAGATCTTGTGGCAAATCTCCATTTTCTTTTTTTTTTTTAGTATTGTCTTTTTTTCCCCCCCTCCCTCACCTCCCCTCCCCCGCCCTCCTTCGTATTTCTTTTTTTTTTTTCTTCAAAAATCCGCAATTTTCATCAGAATACAACAAAAAACAAAACAAAAAAAAAAAAAAAAAAACGGGAGAAAAAAATTATTTACGCTCCATATCTCTAAAACCCGTGTGGTGCCCCCCCGTTAGGAGGACAGCAGAAACGTTGCTGTTCAAAACAAGGGCTGCAATGAACTCGTTTCGTGAACTCTCTTTAGTGATTGAACCCGGGTCTGTTTTTTTTCCCCCCCCCCGACAATTGATTTTCCCGACTGACAGATAGGTTTTAGAGATATGGGGGCGGTTATATTTTTTTTTCTTCTTTTTTTGATATCGAACTGAGGGGGGAAAAAAAACACACTGAGGCACAGGGCACTGGGGGGGGAGGGGGGGGATAGATTTTTCTTTTGCTTTTTTTTTTTTTTCCCGCCCGTGCACCAAATGTCTCTGCCCCCCCCTCATCCCCCGTCCCCTTCCTTTTTCTTGTTAAAAAAGCTCACGACAGCCACTGCCCCATGTAAGGACACGTTTGTGGATTGAACGGATCGCTACCAGAGCTGTCGCACTGCGATTGTATGGGGCAAGACATACATGGTGTCTCCGTGAAGGGATGCCAGTCTACAAGCTGCGTGGCGAACTGATAGTATTTGGACCCGTTGTTGGCATCAACCTCAATCAGCTTCCCGTCAAAAATGAGGATCTGAATTATACTAAGAATATCGTCTGTCGAAAGGGGTTTCTTGGCCACTTCAGAGGAGGAGATCGCCCGTTCTATACAAGCGATGGTCACAGTGTCGTGATCCTTGACAAATTGGAAAACCGATTTGTAAACAGCTTGGACGAATTCACGGTCGAATTCTTTCGTCTCCTCTGTGAACCAAGTACCGCCAATGAGCGACTCGTGCGGTTCCATGTTGAACATCATCAACACTTTCTGCTTCTTGTTCGTCACGACAGTTTTTATTATTTGTTCCTTTTCCAGTCGTTTGGTGGCTTTTGAGAGCATTGTCGGTGTATACCCTTGGTGCTTCAAGGATGAAACCATATCTCGTATCCAAAGACCTTTATTTTCCGTGCCTTTGATGGCATCCACCATCGTTCGCTCCATGTCGCTTAGAGGAGTTGATTTTCCCATTTTTCCCTTTGCCGTGCCTGCTAGTGCCGCCATTCTGTAGCACATTACGCCCTGTCTTGTGAACGGTGCGATTTTCTTCGGCCCTGTGGCGTAGAGGAGTGAACTCATTGCGTTCTGAAAGCTTTGTTGTGCTTTGCCGAAGTTCTCCTTCAGAACCTCGCTTGGTACTCCCTGCACTCCGCTTGCAGACACCATCTTCAGCACACCCGCCTCCACAGCCGCATCGCTCTGGGCTGACATTGTTCTTTTCCCCGCCTCCTCTCCCACGGGTACTGTTGTGTGTGAAATAGGGAAAGGATAAATAAAAAAAAATGAGAATGCAAATTTCTTTTTCAGAAGTTAAAAAGGGGCATCAGCCCCCCCCTTCCCTGTTCTTATCCGTGACTGTGACGGGGTGCGAGTCATCGAATGGGACGCAACAAAAAAGAAAAAAGAGAAAAAAAAAAAAAAAAAAGAAGAAAAAAAGAGTCGTTGTGCACATCTTGCTCTTACAAAGATGACTGAGCAGTACTTTCTTTTTTTGTTAAAATTAAAAACTCGATAAAGATTTCAGTGCATACAAAAAAAAAAAGAGGAACTGGCCGTTGTTTGTACGTGCCGGGTAAAACCTGGAGAAGTTTGTCAACCCGAAACACGTTGCCAACGTTCCCCTTTTGTTTAGACAAGTCAAAGACTCGTTCTTGCAAAAAAAAGAAAAAAAGAAAAACTGAGCACTACTACTTGTTGAAAAACACAAAACGAAGGGGGTGTACAAAAGAGAAGGGGAAAAAAAAAAAAGAAAAAAGAAAAAAACAGAACGACGGTGGCGAGTAACAGTAAAATTACGTACCTTGTTTTCCTTTTTTTTTTTTTAAAAACCCCCATGCAACACGGCAATGAACGCAGTAATAAAAAAAAACAAAAAAAAAAACCACGGGCATAAAATCAAGGAAAAGAGAATAGGTGGTGGGGAAAAAAAAAAAAAAAAAAAAAAAACTAACATGAGGCAATCTTTTTTATCACAAAAAAAAGAAGAAATAACAGGCATGTTTTCGCGGGTGGTGTGTGAAGAAAAAGGGGGGGGGAAGGAAAAAAAACACTTTTGTCCAAAGTTTTACTCCCCTCTATCCGGGAGAAAGTGGCACCATTGGAGGAGGCACGCAGCTCACACGTCTTTGCAGGTTCTGCTTCTGAAGATGCACCCTTTTCAAAGACTGTTTGAGCAAGAGGAAATGCTTGTTGCACAAAGCAGTCACATGCCTTGAGACTGTCACCCACGTAGAGGGCTGCAGGGCAGGGTCCTCAAGCGCTTTCTCCGTCTGGAGCACAAATTGTTGCCCGTACGACTCGCCTTCTTGAATGGTATCGCCCCGTGTTAGATTCTGTGACCTCACCCAAGCTTCGATAAATTCAGGCTCTGACAGCATCTCACGGCTGATGAAGGGGTCGATCGACGCCATGAACGGCTTGATGAGCAAGAAGAAGCTTTGAACCATTCTGTGGAGTTTGAAAAGCTCGGATTTTACGTCTTCGATACGCTCCCCTCCTGAGGGGTCGGACTTGCGTCGGCCGACGGACAAGGCTGCAACCTTGAACTTTGTTAACGTGTTCTGCCTTAAGTACTTCTTGTCCTTGTCCTCCTCTTGTATATCGGGAATTGCCAGAGTCTCGTCCAAGAAGGCTGTGTAGCGCACGTCGAGGTCGAAAAAGGACGTGTTTTTGGTGATCGCGGTTCTGATGTTTTTTGCGACGCTTCTCGCGAGGGAGATCACCTTCTCGTTGAAGAGGTCGGATTCCTTCATCTTCCCCCTCTCCGCGGCAGCCTGGCTCGCGTAGTTGTGCACCGTTCTTATTATAATCGCGACGTTGCTGCTGATGTCCTCTATGTTCGCAGACACTTCTTTCGAATCCCTTTCTGTCTCGTCCATCCACCATTCCCGCAAGGGGTTGGATATCTTGTGTACATCGCTCAGAACCCTGTCTTTTACGGAAATCGGAAGCAGCGACACGACAGGTATATCAGGCTTCCCAGACACCGTGACCGACGGCAGATGAGACTGGATGAACCCTTGCTTCGCAACGTCGATGCTGGACAATGTCGGTCCTGACACAACTATCTCACCAGGCCGGCCCAATGTTGAAATCTCTTTGAGAATAGACAGGTCGGGTCCGTAGTAATCCATTCGACCCGTAATGGGGTCCTTTTCACATACAGGAGTGCATTTGTGCAAAGCGACTCGGATTCGGAGGTGCGAGCTCTGCGTTGCTTCCAAAGCCGTTTGGATGCTGCCTGCAAGCGAAACGGCGGATTTTGCGTCTTTGAACGCAACAAAAAAACCGTCGGCCTCAGCAAGTGCTTCGTAGCCGTCATGTTGAACAAGCAACGAGCGGACCTTATGTGTGAATAGTGATAACGTTTCCTTCACAGAGACGGTGATTGAAGTGTCGATGACTTTCGACTGAAGGTCGATGTACCCCAACACAACGGAGCCTTGAGGTGGGGAGGAGTTGATGCACCCAGCCTTGCAGTGCAGCAAGACCCGTTCTCCTGCTTTGATCTCGCTGCGACGTCGTTCCAAAACCCCCATCATCGCGGCCCAGTAGTCTTCTATGTTCGCACCGTCGTCGGACTTCAAAACCTGTTTCCATCCGGTTTTCGACGTTGCAGATTTGAACCCTTCCATTTTCGATTTTGCGACGTACCAGCCGGACTTGCTCAAGATGGTGAGGTGCGAGTCCGCGATGTGGGACTGTATTATAAGCCCGTCAGTGCTGTGCGATGTTATTTTCGGGGAATCTTCGCAGTCTTGTATGCTGCTGAAAACGCTCAGCGACACAGCATGATGGGCTTCGATGGTGATGTGATGCAGAAGCTTCGCTGCCTCCAGCAAACAAGGCATGTCCGGGAAAGAAACCAGCGAAGAGGAAACCGTACACGACAACACCGAACCAGAATGCTTCGCTGCCACAGTGTCGATCCCCTCCGCTAGCGACGTTACCGCCTTTGCGACCTTTGCCGTGTTTTCAAACCACAAAGATGCGGTCCCCATCAGGAACACGCTGAGATAAACCGTTTTCCCATCGGGGTCTGTAACGGGGCATATCGGGACATCCTGACACCTCCCCACGGCTTCCTGTATCGTTAGAATATTCCTATCGACCTCGGAGGTGTGCTCCTCCAGCCACTCCACCAAACCCTTTGTCTTACCCCTCACCGTTCGCCCGGTTGACAGCGTTCGGATGATATGTCTAATATCGTCGTGTCTGTACACAGTTTCCTTTCCAGCGCTGTTCTTCCTCGAAACCGTGTATAAAGGTTGGTTGTGAAGCCGCATTTTCGGTACCTCCTTGACCTGCAGTGAAAGGGCGCTAAGTTCTCCAACAGACCGAAGCACTTGGCGGGTTGTTAAGAGCTCGCCATCCCCTGCCTTCGCGGCGAGAATGGACGCGGAACTCACGACCGGTCCGTAGTAGTTTTGTTTTCCAGTGATAGGGTCCACACTTGATAGTGGTGTGCCTCGTTCGATTCCAATGGAATACGAGAAGCATTTTGGAAGCCCGGGGGATTGGAGGCAAGTGACTCCCCATGAGACGGCCTTCAAAGGGGATTGGAACGCAGCTCGTATCTCATCGAATCCGCACTCGATTTCCCAACCGCCCTGACGGGAGATCTTTTTCCGTGCGATTTTCGCCCAGGATTTTATTTCGCTCTGTACTGAAGGTTTGTCCCCGCTGGTCCTCCACCGCAGGTGCGCGTTGTTGGCGAGCAGCGACACAACCGTTATCTCGCCTTTGGGAGGCTCCACTTCGGTGTGTTGTGGTTGTGTGCTGTCATGGGTCAGTTTCAGGTTTTTGAGAGACTGCAGCGAAGCAGTGAGCAGTTGTAGCGCATCGTCTTTCGGTCGGCAGCTTGATATTGGTATGCTGTGCACAGCAGCCTTCGCGTCTCTTAAAAGCCTCAGCAGTTCTGAAATACTTTCCGAACCAGTTTCCTCCCCTCCATCGACAGGCGATACCGGTTGAAGTGTGTCTTCGATAGATTTGTACTGAGCACGTATAGGGAGGGGCGAAGACGCGCGTTCGCTTTTTGCAGGCGATCTTTCTGATGATCTCCAGCGTCTTTCCGACGCGCTTTCAGTAGTTTGTGGGAAGCGGCGTGCCCTTCGCGGGGATTGTACGTCTGCTGCTATATCCGCCTCTAGGAACTCTTCAGAGTCGCGCCGCTTCCTCACTCCAAGCATATCGTCGACGTTTCCAATCTCCGCGAGAAGCATCTGCCGTATGCTTCTATGTCTCGCCATGGATACATTCGCCTTGTTCCTTTCACCCTCCAAATCCGCAGGGGTCGGGCTAGTGCTTCCATGGTACTCGGTTGTAATGCTCTCTAATCGACGCCGCCTCATGGAATACCTTTTTATTTTTATATAAGACAAAGTTGTTGTAAGATACAACAAAAAAAGAAAAGAACATATGTCACCAGTACGTTTCTGTTGGGCACTCCACCCAGACGCAGAGCAATTCTGGCCTCCTTAGAGAAGAAAAGAAAAGTAAACATCCCCCATTCTTTGAGACGCACTACATTCATGGGTTAGTCGCAAGTAGGCACCTCAAAATAAAAAAGGGAGGGGAGGGAATTTGTTTTTTTGTTGTGTTTTTCGTGTCAAACGGGGGCCTGTGTATTACGGAAAGCATCCCTGCGTTGACGCTCAGCTGGGGACACCTTGCGGTCAGGAGTAAAATTGTAAACATCTTTATGAGTAGGAGAGGCACCCAACGAGATGTACAGCTTGCGTAGTGAAGCATTCTTGCAGAACATAGGTGTCTGGTTGTTGATGTCAACAGCATTGACGTCAGCACCGAGCTCCACGAGTGCCTTGATGGTGTCGCGGTCTGTCTGGTAGTGAAGGGGGGTCTTTCCTTCCCTGTCTCTCAGGTTCAACATTGCCTCTGTGTCGGTGTTCATATATTTCAAGAATTCCGGAATCTTCGAACCGACAGTATGAAGCGGCGTTCTCCCGCTGTGATCGCGCACTGTGACATCCGCTTTGCGTTTTAGAATAGAAGAAAAACGTATGTCGTATGTCAGCATATGATGAACAGGGGTTTTCCCTTGTTCGTCCTGTGCATTGATGTCAGCCCCGCGTTCCAACAGCCGGGCCACTACGTCGGAGGATGCATATTGAACCACATAAGAGTGGAGGGGTGTTGACTTGTTGTTAGAAATGGCATTCACATTGGCACCCTTCGAGACTAGAAGGTCAATGACTTCTGGTATTGAAGTCATACAATGCATCGGGGAAAAGCCCTCTGAGTCCTTCGCATGAATAAACGCACCATGTCTGAGCAGCAAGGCGACCATGCTGCTATCGTGTCGTGCTGCCGACACAGCCACGTGAAGCGGCGACATACCTCGTATGTTCCGAATGTTCACGTTCGCTTTGTTCCTGAGGAGCGCTTCTACAGAGCTGCGTTCGTCCTCCGTTACGGCGCAGTGCAATGGGGTGAACCCTTCTTTGCTTTTAAGATCCACAAGCCCAGGGTTAAGAGGAGACAGGTAATCGATGATTTCCGGACACCCTTGCTGTGCAGCGTAGTGCAATGGTGTGTAGCGGTAGGTGTCGTCATGCGCCGAAAAGTTGAGCCCCATCTCTTGAAGAACCTTTACAGCCTGGAGGTGCTTTTTACGGACTGCAAAAATTGTAATGTGATGAGGAAAGGCGTAGACGTCAAGCCCAGCCTGCTTCATCACAGGTAGCAGCTCTGTCAGATCGCGGTCGACGCAGTCCTTCATTCCTTGAATTGTGAGTGGGATGCCGTGGTCTTGTAGAAGGTTCTCAGCCCTGAACTCTTCATCTTTTATCCTCACCTGCACACCTTCAGGAAGGTACCCCGCCACCTCGTCCCCATCATTCACGTCCTCCATGTGAAGGACCTCGATCCTGTTCGACTCCAAACCGAGCTGTTCTGCTACCTTGTGCTTCAGCCCAGCAAGGGTCTCGTGCTCCCCAACTGTCACCTCCACGTGCTGCGAGGTCGTCGTCACATACGCAGACACATCCATTTCTTTCTTTTTTTACGTAACTGTATCGCGAACTATTTTATTCGATTTGTTTGGAAATGCAGGGGTGGGAGGATATTTATAATTTGTAAAGTGAAGGAGCTTTCCTTCGGCTTCATGTAGAAACCCACTGGATGTGGTGGACTTGCATGAAAAAAAGAACACAAGCAGCCAATGGGTTAGTACGGCTGTTGTCTAAACGAATGTGTCGATGTGCGATCAAAGAACAAGCATCGCATCACCCTGGGTGGTAAACATTACAAGCCCGAGGGTCGCAACTGCCGTGATGATCAACAGCAGGTGTCCGACCACAGGCCACATTGTTGTGCTGTCATGTTTGCCGGAAGGACGTATTTCAGCAGCGGGCACGAATGTGGGAGGTGCACATCCTTTCCTGCGTTGACGCTCAGCTGGGGACACCTTGCGGTCAGGAGTGAAATTGTAAACATCTCTATGAGTAGAAGAGGCACCCAACGAGATGAACAGCTTGCGTAGTTGTAACATTCTTGCAGAACATAAGCAAGAGCTTCCCTGGAAAATGAAATGCTCGAGTGGAGGGGTGTTGAGCCGTTCTTTGAAACAGCGTTCACATCTACACCCTTCGAGACGAGAAGGTCAATAATTTTTGGTACTCCGCTGAAATGCAACGGGGTGAAGCCGTCTTCGTCCTCTGCATGAACACACGCCCCGTGGCTGAGAAGCTTCTCGACTATAGAAGCGGTTTCAAGTAACACTGCCAAGTGCAAAGGCGTTCTTAGCTTCGCGTCCTTGATGTCAAGAGTAGCATTATGCCGGACTAGCGCATCAACGGCGTTGCCGGAGGTGCATTCCACAGCACAGTGCAATGGGCTGATTGGTACACTTCATTCTCTTGCAGATGGTGGCGCTGCGCTGCAAGGACGTGAATCAGCGGGCACAAATGCAGCTTTCTTCCTGCGTTGACGCTCATCTTGGGACACCTTGCGATGAGGAGTAAAATCGTAAACATCTCTATGGGTAGGAGATGCACCTAACGAGATGAACAGCTCTCGTAGTGAAGCATTCTTGCAGAACATAGGTGTCTGATTGTTGATGTCAACAGCATTGACGTCAGCACCGAGCTCCACGAGTGCCTTGATGGTGTCAGGGTCTGTCTGGTAGTGAAGGGGGGTCTTTCCTTCCTTGTCTGTGGCATTTATATTCTCATGTGTGGTCAACCCGAGAATCGCCTCCCGCACACCACCACGGGAAGACGTTTTACAGCTTCCCAAGCAGTGCAGTGCCGTCACGCCATCGCTGTTAGGCAGCCCAACGTCAGGCCGAGCTTCCAGAAGTATACTAGCGGTTACAAACTGGCTGTGTTTCAAAGCAATATGCAGGGGGGTATCGCCATCCCCGTTCTGTGCGTTGACATCAGAACCACAGGCGATGAGCCGTTCTACGAAGGTTACGTGGTTACCTGCGACAGCCATGTGCAGCGGGGTGGCTCCAGAGGCCGAGGCTTCACTTGGGTCAGCCCCGTGGGAGACAAGAAGGTCAATAAAATTAGGATCGTTGAGGTAATATTGTTTGTTTTCGCCCACAAAGCAATGCAGCGGTGTCAGCCCATCAGCAGCTTTCGCATTGCCATCCGCTCCCCCACGAAGCAACTTGCTCGCCTTGAGGTGCATCTTCGTGTAGTGCAACGGCGTCCTTCCCCTGTTATCAGTGATATTGGCATTAGCCTTGTTTTGAAGCAATGCGTCTATTACGTCTAGGTTTCCGTTCTGAGCAGCCCAATGAAGCGGAGTGGCTCCTTGCGTGCCTTGAGCATCCACAAGCCCAGGGTGAAGAGGTGCCAGATAATTGATGATTGCTATGCTTTCTTTCCTTGCTGCGATTTCTATTGCGTCGTGCTCAGCGAAGCTGAACCCCATCTCGTGAAGGACCTTGACGGCAGCGAGGTCTCTGCTGTTGACTGCGTGGGTCACAACATGCTCCCCAAACTGAGGGGGGGCATGGATGTCAAACCCAGCCTCCTTCATCCGAGGGAGTAACTCAGGTTTGTTGCATCTAACACATAGTCTCATCCCTTCATAGGTGAGTGGGATGCCGTGCTCTTGTAGAAGGTTCTCAGCCCTGAACTCTTCGTGTTTAACCCTCACCTGCACACCTTCAGGAAGGTACCCCGCCACCTCGTCCCCATCATTCACGTCCTCCATGTGAAGGACCTCGATCCTGTTCGACTCCAAACCGAGCTGTTCTGCCACCTTGTGCTTCAGCCCAGCAAGGGTCTCGTGCTCCCCAACTGTCACCTCTACGTGCTGCGAGGTCGTCGTCACATACGCAGACACATCCATTTTTTTCTTCTCTTTTGCTGGAAGCATTGTTGTCGTTGGTTGGGAAAAACAGCAAGAAAGATAGAAAGAAAGAAAGAAAGAGGTGTATTTGAACGGGATTTGAGGTAAAGTAATGAGTTGGAATACAAAAGATAGTGTTACTATGCAAACAGGGCAAGAAGGCCGGGATGTTGTAACCTAAACCGTTTTCACCTACAGTAGGGACAATTTACTCTTTTTTGCAACAATTCTTTTAAAGTTTGTTTACTCAAAAAAATAACAAATAAACAAACTGCAACCACGAACACGAATGTCTCATGTTCGAGTAGGGGGTAAAGTCGTTCCCCGCAACCCGAAGGCAGGTTAGTTTCAACGTTTACAAAGCATCTCAGACCTTCGCCGAATCAGTTCAGCTTGGGACACCTTGCGGTCAGGGGTTAAATTGTAAACATCTCTATGGGTAGGAGAGGCGCCAAACGAGACGAACAGCTCGCGAACTTTTACCTTCTTGCAGAACATAGGTGTCTGGTTGTAGATGTTGACAGCATTGACGTCAGCACCGAGCTCCACGAGTGCCTTGATGGTGTCAGGGTCTGTCTGGTGGTGAAGTGGGGTGTTTCCTTCCTTGTCTCTTACGTTGATTGCATCACCGCACTCACGTGCAATGTGGGCTCCATCTGAGGCGACGGTCATGTGCAGTGCTGTTCTGCCGTCCTCGTCTCGAATCATGTAGTCGGCATGTGCCGTCAAAAGTGCCTTGGCAGCTTCCCTGTTCCGTTGCACTGCAAGGTGGAGAGGAGTCTGCCCCCTTTCATCTTGCGCATCGACGTCCGCACCCTTTGAAACAAGAAGCGCAACAATGTCGTCTGCCTTCGCATAATGCAAAGAGGTGCGTCCCTCTGTGTCCTTTGCATTAACGCACGCACCGTGCTGAATAAGCTTCTCTGTTCGTGGAAAGGACCAGACAGCAAAGTGCAGTGGCGTCTTCCCTGCCCCGTCAGCCATACCAATCTCCGCTTTGTGTTTCATCAGCATGTCAATAACTTTAAGTTGCGTGTCAAACACTTCTGCCCGCATCGTTCCGGAATTCACAGCGTTGTGCAGTGGGGCAGCTCCGTTTTCGTCAGGGAAGTTCACGAGCTCCGGGTGAAGAGCAGACAGGTACTCGATGATGTCTACAAATCCTAGAAGCGCGGCGTGGTGCAGCAGCGTGCAACCCTTCGCGTCGCATTCTTTCAAGCTGAACCCCATGTCGTGGAGTACTTTGACTGCCGGGAGGCTTCTTCTGAATACTGCATGTTTTGTGATATGAAACCAATAAGGAGGGGGCGCATGAACATCAAACCCAGCCTCCTTCATCAGCCAGAGGTACTCGCTCAAACCCTTATCGATGCATGATCGCATCCCGGTGTACGTGAGCTGGATGCCTTTTTTCTGAAGCATTTGGGTCCGGAACTCTTCCTTCATCCTCACCTGCACACCTTCAGGAAGGTACGCCGCCACTTCGTCCTCATCGCTCACGTCCTCCATGTGAAGGACCTCGATGCTCTCTTGCTCGATGCCAAGCTGTTCTGCCACTTTGTGCTTCAGCCCAGCAAGGGTCTCGTGCTCCCCAACTGTCACCTCCACGTGCTGCGACAACGTCGTGATATGCACAGACACATCCATTTTTATATTTTCCTTTGGGGTTTCTTAATTGGTTAGGATGCGAACGCGGAAGGAAAAAGGTGTGGCAAAGACTGTTTTTATCCGAGCAGAGATGGGAAAGGTACCACGGAGAAATACTAATCTAACAAGAACCTCCGATACCTTCGCCAATAAAGCTACCTGCCGGGCCCGTTTGGGGTCGTTCCTTCCTTGACTCTCAACCTAGCTTGCGTCACTTTTAAATGGGCCAGCCTAGAGAAAGCGGGAAGTTGCTTTCGACATCACGGTTTCGACCGCAAGGTTTCAACAAGATACTTAACTGTCTCGAGGTGGCCGTTCTGTGCAGCTAGATGAACTGGTTTCAAACCGTCGTTGCTTTTGGCATCTGCGTCGTGATCGCGAGCTTCAACAAGATATTTAACTGTCTCGAGGTGGCCTTTTGATGCCGCTTGATGAACCGGTGTCCGACCGTGGTTGCTTTTGACACCTGCGTCGTGACCGCAAGTTTCAACGAGATATTTAACTGTCTCGAGGTGGCCGTTCTGTGCAGCTAGATGAACCGGTGTCCAACCGCGGTTGCTTTTGACACTTGCTTCTATACCGTGAGTTTCAACAAGATATTTAATTGTCTCGAGGTGGCCGTTAAATGCTGCTAGATGAAAGGGTTTCAAACCGTCGTTGCTTGTGACACCTGCTTCTATACCGCGAGCTTCAACAAGATATTTAACTGTCTCGAGGTGGCCGTTAAATGCTGCTTGATGAACCGGTGTCCGACCGTTGTTGCCTTTGGCACCGGCTTCTAAACCGCAAGTTTCAACAAGATATTTAACTGTCATGAGGTTTCCATTCTCTGCTGCTTGATGAACTGGTGTCCAACCGTCGTTGCTTTTGACATCTGCGTCGTGACCGCGAGTTTCAACAAGATACTTAACTGTCTCGAGGTGGCCTTTTAATGCCGCTTGATGAACCGGTGTCCGACCGTGGTTGTTTTTTACATCTGCGTCGTGACCGCGAGTTTCAACAAGATATTTAACTATCTCGAGGTGGCCGTTCTGTGCTGCTTGATGAACCGGTGTCCAACCGTCGTTACTTTTGACACCTGCGTCGTGACCGCGAGCTTCAACAAGATATTTAATTGTCTCGAGGTGGCCCTTCTGTGCAGCTAGATGAATCGATGTCCGACCATCGTTGCTTATGACACCTGCGTCGTGACCACGAATTTCAGCGAGATATTTAACTGTCTCGAGGTGGCCGTTAAATGCTGCTTGATGAATCGGTGTCCGACCGTTGTTGCTTATGACACCGGCGTCAATACCGCGAGCTTCTACAAGATATTTAACTGTCTCAAGGTTTCCATTCTCTGCTGCTTGGTGGACAGGTGTCCAACCGTCGTTGCTTTTGACACCAGGATCCTGGTCGCAAGAACAGACGAGAGCAGCCACAACCTCGACACAGTTGTTTTCGCGAGCTGCATAGTGCAGAGCTGTGAAACCATCGCTGTCTGCTGCACCAGGGTCGATACCCTGCTCCAGAACAAGATGCCTCATCTCCTTAAGGTCACCTTTTGAAACAGCGCTGACAACGGCAAGCCTCCCCTCCTCTTTTGTGAGCGTGTTGTGCATGTTGGTCCTGCCACTGGTGGTGGTTGGAAGCGGTGCTTCAAACACGACACGGACCCGTCCCTTGTCCTCGAACACGATGTCCCCGTCGTCCTCCTCCACGAATTCCCCGAAGCTTTTGTCAAAGACTTCTAACCTGCGCACCCTGAGGTGCTCCTGCCCCCCAGAAGAGAAGGCCTTTGCTGCCGCCACCCGAACCTCCTCCGCTCCTGCTCCCACAGCCACACAGAGCTTCCTTTTCCTCTCTTCTCCACCAACACTCCCAATCGCAAGAAGAACCATTCCAGTCGGCTGAAGAACAACCCCAAGCGGTCCCGTCTGCAGCATCTCCGGTGCACTGGGACGTTCCAAAGGGTCGGTGGAGAGGAGGCGGAACACAACCCCACGGAGGGCAGGGGGGAGGTGGGTCTGAAGCTTCCCCATCACAAGCTCCCGGTCAAGATGCAGGTACTTCAGAAAGAGATCCCTCAGGTCTTCTTGGAGCACCACGTTACACACAGTCACCCCGAGGGCCCACATGTCTACTTTGTTGGTGTAGCCGTCCTTTCCGTTGAAGAAGTCGGGTGCCATGTAAGCTGGTGTGCCTGCAATGGAGCTCGCTACCCCACCGGACACCTCCTTCGACAGTCCCAGATCTGCCAGAATGAACTCTGCCTCCCCCCCCCGGTCAACGACACTGGCCGCAGACAGAGGTCCCTTCCCCGACACCATGATGTTTTGGGGTTTCACGTCCCTGTGGATGAAGCCCTCACCGTGAATGTACTGAAGAACCCCTCCTATCTCCCGCAAGAGCCTGTCCGCCCTCTCCGGAGTGAGGGATCCCTCCTTTTGGACGCATGAGTAGAGGTCCCCTTTTCCGTACAGGGGCATCACGATGTGAACCCGCCACACCTTCTCAAGGGATTCCTTTGCCAGCTGCTTTGTCGTCTCGTAGAAGTCAAGGCAGGGAACCAGGTTCTTGTGCTTCAGCTTCAGCATGTGCCGCACCTCCTCCACGTTCTTCCTGTGCACCTTTTCTGTGAGCTCCTTCAACACCTTCATGGCAAAGATACCTCCATCCACCCTCCTCACCGCCTTGTACACCGACCCCTGTCCGCCGGACCCGAGGTACTCCCCTTGCTCGTACTTCTGAAGTATCGATGGATCCATACTTTGTTGTTGTTGTTGTTGTTGTGCAACTGAAGTGATTAAGAATGGGGGGAAATAAAAAGAAGCACAAACAATGCATGTATAAAGAAAGATTTTTAGTCACATCCTAACTCTTCATCTTTTATCCTCACCTGCACACCTTCAGGAAGGTACCCCGCCACCTCGTCCCCATCATTCACGTCCTCCATGTGAAGGACCTCGATGCCACCTTGTGCTTCAGCAAGGGTCTCGTGCTCCCCAACTGTCACCTCACATCTATTTTCCCCCCCTACCTTTTTCTTTTGCTTTATTCTTTTTCACGTTTTTTGAACGATTTTGAAATTAAAAAAAAAACAGGACTTCTGAAATTTTAAAGAAATGGCAGGGGGGGGGGGGGGGGGGGGGGGGGGAGGGTCAAAATGCGACCCTGATCGCATATTGGTACCCCTTTGAAATGAAAAATGGGATTCTTTCTTTTTTTCTTCCTCTCCTTGAAAGCTTGCAAAATATGTACCTTGACGTATCTTATGTAAAAGAGCTGATAGAGAAAAACATACGGGCATGGGGAGAGGGAGAGAATAAAGAAAAAGGTCAGATGAAGAAGCAGAAAAAAAACAAAGGAAAAACAATATTTTTATGGGTCCAAATGAGTCTAGAAAAGATGAGAAATAAAAAAACTTTTCATTTTTTCTTCTTCTTCGCATGTCTTCTTAAAGGAAGGGAAAGGAGAGGGGGGGTTGTTCTTCTTAAAGAAAAATGCAAAAGAAAAAAATAAAAGAAAACTGTACATAACGCCAAAAATTGCCAGTGTGTAGGTTTAACTTTTTTTTTTTTTCCTTCCCTTCTTTGTTTGTGTTACAGAAACTAGAGGGGGGGAGGGGGAGTGAGGAGAGGTACCTTCATTATACTCATTCTTATCTCTCCCCATTTTTGCATACTTGTAACGCAGAATCAGCCGAAAATATTCTGAATCATAAGAACATGAGGCCAAAAAGGCCAATCTTATTCTTTGATAAGTTAGAATAAAAAAGAATCTTTCCGCCAACCGGTGCCAACCCGAGCAGGTTAAAAAATCAATGAGAAGTTTGCAACCCTGGCTTTCATTTACAGCACTCAATTTGATTGGCTTTTTTTTTTTTTTTTTTTTGTTATGTAAAGCGGGAGATATGGATAAACCCTACACGGATTTTCTGAATCTTTTTTTTTTTTATTCCAATAACTTTTAGCCTTTTTTTGGGGGCTAAACCAAAACAAAAAAAAAAAAATATAAAAAAATAAACAAATAAATAGAACCCCTATTTATTCAGCTCTAAAATGCGGGTTTGAAGGATTATAATACCAAATGAGACGCACAAAAAAAAAAAATAAATAAAAAGTGCTTTCAAACCGAGAAATTACGTTGTGTTTGAAAAAAAAAAAAAAAAAATGCAATTTATTCTTTTTTATTTTATTTTGAACTAATGTGCCACAGTAGTGAGAAAGAATGCAATGGCGGTAGTTAAGCTCCAAAGTAGTAGCCAACAAGAGAGCGGAGCCCTCTTCGAGGAAAAGAAATTGTTTAAAAAAACAAGAGATGCTACTACTGGTCAAAAAGGAAGAAGGAAAAAAAAGAGAGTAAGAGAGAAAGCCTGAACAGGCTGGTGTCGTGTTTTTCCTCTTTTTTTTTCTCCTCTTCATTCGCAGGGATTTGTGAGGTGCAGTACTAGCGGGGGGGGGTTACCGCACTCACATGCAGCTCATCTTACTGTGAAATAAGCAAATGCTTTTTTTTTTCTTTTCGTTTTTTCTTTTTTTTTTTTTTTTTTTTTTTTTAACCATTAAACCCACATGTCATATATATATGACATAAAAAAAAAAAAGAAAAAATCTATAGGCCTTTTGGTCAAATTATGACCTTTCTTTCACTTTTCTGACGCCATTGCGCGATTTTTTCCACTTTGTTTGGCTAAATGCTGCCCTTTTTCAGCATTATTTTAAGAATTTGAGAGGTCGAAAATCCGGGGAAAAATGATTTGAGAATGAAGAATACTCGACTGGAGCAGAGGGCTGGTCGTGAGTGATGAAGAATGCAAAGAAATGTCAGAAAATAGTTAAATTGGCAAGCAGCATGAAGCAAATGGCAAAGGGTGAAGTAAAAAAAAAAATTCAATTAGGAAACCATGGCTAGGACCCCTATTTCTAGAGGGATTGACTTCTTTTAAGGGTGATTTTACCCCCCCTTTTTTTTCTAGGTTTTAGGTTCTATGTCAATTTCACCCATAGAATGTTGCAGAAAAAATTTTCTGGACTTTTTACACTGCAGAATTGGGTTAAAAAGGTTAAATCTACCTATTTTTCATAGTTTTTGGCCAATGTATTAAGGGGAATCTTTGGGTAAAAAAACAGCAAAATCAGCCTTGGTAAGGGCTCTACCAGAGGGAAAAAAATTTTTTTTTCCAAAAAAATAAAAAAATCTCTATTTTGAGCAGTGATGGGTGGGGGTGCCTTGGCTGAGTTGTTGTGTGGTGTTATTGTCTTCTTCTTCTGTGTTTTGCACTGTGTCCTTAATGCCCCCACTGGCCAGAGAGGTGTGAAACGCAAGCTAAATCTGGGCTAGAATAGTGTTACAAGGGGTTTTTAGTGCATTTTATTATTATTTATTTTGCACTTTTTCTACTCCTCTTCCCCCCCCTACCAAAAAGGGTGTTGGGTCAAAAATCATAAGTTCAAAAGCCAGTTCAGGGGAACCCTGATACCTGAATGTCTCCAGAGGTCATTTCTCCATAAAAAGAACACTTTGTATGGTTAAATGCTGCCATTTTTTTGAATTTTTTGGAATCGCCTTAAAAATGGGCTTTTTTCGGTTTTTTGCCTGTGGGCTTAATGGTTAAATACGAAAAAACATAAAAAGAAAAAAGTGGCTTTTGCGTATCTGTGGTTATGGGGGAGGGGGGGGAAGAGAAAAAAAAATATGAGTAAACGGAAGTCTATTGTGAGACGGCCCCTGTTCTCATTTTCTACCTGCAAAAAAAAAAAAACTAGTTTGGCGCTTCATTTGTTTGTGCGCACGAGCGGGATTTTACCTAATAAAATAGCTCATTACGCTGCCATCAACTAGTTTTTAGTCTCGACAATAATATTGTTAAAACAAAAAATACTAAAGAAAAAAAAAAAAAAAATAGAGTACCTGATTTTTACGAAGAATGTTTTTGCCGCAAAAAAAAATAAGGCTAAATTTTCTCGGGAAAGGGAATTCCGTATGCGAAAATGGCTCAAGAGTAAAAATCAGATACTTTTACATTACAGCACGTTGTCAAGCTAAATTTAAAACTCTGCAGAATCTCCCTCATGTAACTTTTACATTCAGAATTTCTTTGCACATTTATTGTCGAAGTTTTAAAGAGCCGGTTGATTTGTTGTTTGTGCACAGCCCGTGGTTAACCTGTAGAAGGATAAGCCCAACATATTGTTTTTCTTGTTTTGCAAAAAAAAAGAGAAAAAAAAAGAAAAAAAAAATAATGTCAAAGAAAAGTAGAGGGTGGGTGAGGGGATCTTCTTGTAGAACTCCCCCCCATTCTCTATTGCATGGTTTAGAACCAAAATACACTCTTATTCCCCCTAAGGCCGCCACAAAAAAAAAAAAAAAAAAAAAAATAAATAAAGAGGTAAAAGGAAATCCCTGATCTGGGACGTCCTGTCTTGTTCTTCTACCTGCCCCTTTCTCCCTTCAGCGGCTTCGGTCTTTCCTTTTTTTAAAAAAAAAAAAAAAGAGGTCCCAATCCACTACTGGAAGGCGGGCCATCTTATTTTACGATTTCTTTTGTGAGACATACATCCCACTGTTGAACAGGGGACAAAGGGAGGAAGAAGAAAAAAAAGGAACAGACAAAAAAAAAAGGTGTGGGAACAGGGAAAGGGGGGGGGGGAGAGAGAGTGAAATAACTAAGCCGACCAAATGTTTAAATCAAGCTTGCCGCCTTTCCCCCCCTTTTTTTTTCCTCTCTCTCTCCCTTTATTTTTTAAAAATAATTTATTTTTATTTTATTTCATTGGAGAGGAGAAGGAAAAAAAAAAGGGGGGGGGAAAAAAAGACAAGGGATTGACAAATGGGCTATGATTTTCTTTTTTTTTTTTTTGACCATAAAATGATAGGGAGCGTCCTCCCAAAAGAGGGGGACTTTTTTTTTTTTTTTTTTTCCCCTCACGTAACTGTGCGGGTAAAAGTTGTATCCTGCGTAGTCGGGATGGGTGACGAAGAGAGCCTTGAGACCCTCCCCGCTTCCACAGCCATCCGCACATCTGCATCAAGGATCAACGGTGAAGGGTTAGTGGCCCGACGCCGCGACGGAGGGGTGATTGGAGTCCTAACTGAGGGCTGAAGGGACGACTGCCTAGTTCTGTTCCTTGACATCCTGCCCTGAAACAAAGTAGGAGTTTCGGGAGAACGAGTGAAATCAAAACCAGACACAGGAACATGCGAGGCTCTTCGCCCCCTTCCGGCTGAAACACCAACACCTTCAAAGAATGGAGACAACACCGGAGCTTCGGGTGTGAAAATATCAGCTTTCCCCGACGGCACTGGCGACATACTTTGCGGTGATGTAGCTCGGCTGTAGCAACATGACAGTGTTTCAAGATGAATGTCAGCTTCATCAGCCTCAGCAAGGCTTGCCAAGCCATCATCAAGCCCGTTAACCTCTGTAGGTAACAACGCTGCTTTCTCCGCTTCGCCCCATATTTTTTCCTGCAGGACCATTCGCTTTCCTTTCGCGAAGATGTACAGTTCTGTACACGCGTCCAGGAACACCTTCCCCAGCATAACCACAAGAGTGCCGTACAGAACGGACTGCAGGAGAACCCCGTTCCAACCCCCGGTGCTGTGTGAATAAAACGCTGACGCCATGAACAGCAATCCTATCGTCTGGAAGCTGAGAATGAGAATATCGATGTAGTTGTCCCTCGGGCGGACGTGCGGCCACAGTGCCGTTTCAAGAACAAGCAACATGAAGAAGATAAGCGCGCTGAAAAGCCTGATATGCCCGCACTGTGTGTCGGTGTCTGTCCGCAACGCTGCACATGCCGACAGCGCAAAAGACCCTGCGAACTCTATCAAACTGAACCATGCCACGTCTTCTCTGTACATCCGGAGGACGGAGGCGTACCTGTATACAAAGTGCATCTCGCGTTTCAACGAAACCCACTCGCCAGGTCCTGCGATGAACTTGAACACGCTCCCACGTGATTCCTCCATGTACTTAGCCTCACGGGGGACACCCCTTTTTATCTTCCCAAAGATCCATAGTGGCACCGCCATGCACCATGCCGTGTTCAGCATTCCGATGATGAACTCAAAGACGTTCTGCGGGTACATGACCAGCATGACGCCGCCTAGGGTGGAGCCTTGGTACAGCCATTGGAACACGAACAATGGTATGCTTGGTAGTCTGAAGAAGCCTTGTAGATCCCTTTCCTTGATCAGCCAAGAAGGTCCTACGTTGGTAACCAGCATTAAAAGTCCGTAGGTTGCAACTGCAGTGATGATGATCAGCAGAAGGTTGCTGACCACGGCACCCATTGCTATGCTGCCAGAAATCTTCAACTGCGTGGGGTGCAGGGCGCGGGGGATGCGGTCGCTCCCTTGTACGTCGCAGCTTTGCGAGACCAAGATCAGCCGTGTTGCGGAGGTGGCAGCGCTTGTGCCCACCACACTGCCGACAAGGACAGCTTCACCAGCAGCCTCCATCTCCTTGGTCTCGACTTCCAACGTCGTGTTCTTCTTCACCAGCACCTCCTTCTCGGGTGGGGCATTTGTCGACGGCACGTCTGTATCCGGTGCTGACGTGTTCGGCGCAAGCGTATCAGGCGGGGCTGTTATAGGAGCGGCAGTTGTTGGCACGAATGTGACAGGTGCATCCGTGGCCGGGGAGCTCGTCTTCGGGGGGTTTGTAGCAGGTGCGACAGTAGGCGGCGTTGCCGTGTTTGGGGCACTTGTCAAGGGAGCATTCGTTGATGGTGAACCTGTGTTCGGAGGGTCTGTCACAGGAGAGCTTGTCAGTGGAACACTAGTCGAAGGGGCCATTGTAGCAGGCACGCCAGTCACAGGGGCAGATGTCTCCGGTGAACTGGTGTCCGGTGCTTCAGAGGCAGGACTGTTGGTAGCAGGAGCTCCAGTCAGTGGCACGGGGGTAGCAGGGGCGTCCGTTGCTGGGGCACTGGTCGAAGGCGCTTGAGTAGCAGGCGGATGTGTCCCAGGGGCATATGTGAGGGGTGCAACAGTTTGTGGCGCGACAGTGCGTGGCGCTGCTGTTTCGGGTGCTGGCGTTGCTGGTGAGGGTGTGGCAGGTGCTGTTGTTGCAGGTGCTGATGTTGCAGGTGCTGATGTTGCAGGTGCCGTTGTTGCAGGTGCTGTTGTTGCAGGTGCTGATGTTGCAGGTGCTGTTGTTGCAGGTGCTGATGTTGCAGGTGCTGTTGTTGCAGGTGCTGTTGTTGCAGGTGCCGTTGTTGCAGGTGCTGTTGTTGCAGGCGCAGATGTCACGGGTGCCTGTGTTGCAGGGACAAGGGTTTGAGGTGCTGTTGTAGGGGGCGCCGGCGTATCGGGAGCAGGGGTAAGCGGCACGGGAGTAGGGGGGAAGGGCGTGGGAGGCGCGAGAGTAAGGGGGGCGGGCGTTAGCGGTGCAGGTGTGGGCGGAAAGGGCGTGGGGGGTACGCCTGTGGGCGGTGCCGGGGTGACAGGCGCCGCAGTTGGGGGCACACCCGTTGGAGGAGCAGGGGTTTCCTTGGGGAGCGATGCGTACCTGCAGCTATAGGACATCCTCTTCGTCCCACCAGAACAGCTCTGCATGCGAACCATAGAAAGGAGTGGCCTGCTGTCAGGACATTTCACAGGAAGGGCGGACAGGCCGTCAAGCGAGCCGCTAAGCGTGGCACACGACGTGGCATAGGTGTCGGAAGTCGGGGAAGCCCTTCCCAAGGAGGCGGAGCGGTAGGTGCAGCAGGTGAAGACAGCTTTCAATTTATCAGTACCACAGGAGGAATAATGCCATTCCCGGATGCTTTTGGGGTAGCTGCACTTGACAACGATGGCAGTCAAGTGGTTCAAGGATGTTATCTTCTGGCAACTGCTGGTGAAAGACTCGCAGTCGGTTTGCTGTAACGATGGTTCACAGTGGCCCTGGAAGGCCATATTGTTCCCGGTACAGCTTGACTGAGCCAACTGGTAACCCCCTAGCCCATAATTGTTCACCCAGCCACAATCGACTTCGTGCTTTTTAATATTTGAAACAGAAACTCCGGTAGCTGGTTCGCACCCTGAGGTGCTCGTCCTTACTACCAGTGCTGCGCTCACGACGTGTGCCACAAGGAGAACTGCAATGCCACATTTCTTCATGTGTACCTATAGGACCATTAAAACAAAACAAAAACAAAAAAAAAGAGGTTATTGATAATTCCTGAAAAAAATAACTATTTAT
Source organism: Diplonema japonicum (assembly GCA_964019335.1). NCBI lineage: Eukaryota > Euglenozoa > Diplonemea > Diplonemida > Diplonemidae > Diplonema > Diplonema japonicum. Next base: position 495,791 of record OZ025681.1, read on the forward strand.
TGCCAACAAATAATGAGTCATTATTTAACTCGAGTTCCCGAATTTTTTGCACGAGGGCCCGCAGGGCCCGAGTGCAAAAAAACGGGTAACGAGTGTTAAATAATGGCTCATTTGGCGGCAAGTAAGTCGTTTTATTTCACTCTTCGTCATTTGAGTCACTCACTCTTCACTGCTTTCACTGCTGTTTTTTTTCACGCAGGTCAGCTTTTTGGGGATTTTCCTAAGGTAATACAGGGTAGCTATTTCGCCGTGGCATTTAAAGGGGAAGTAAGGCACTTATTCCCACTTTTAAGGGCTGGAATGGCCTCAGATGGCCAAAAATAGTCAAAATACCCCCACCCCAAAAAAATTTTTCAAGGGGTTGGGTGCATTTTTTTCCACGACAAGACCCATTTTTTCACTCTGAAGGGCCATTATTTAACTGCAAAATCTCATTATTTAACTAGTTAAATAATGGCGATTTCGCGTTAAATAATGGCCGTTTCGCGTTAAATAATGGCCATTTCGCGTTAAATAATGAGGCCCCTAGTGAGTGAAGAAAATGACGAAGAGTGAAATAAAAAAAAAAAAGACGAATGACGGAAAAAAAGAAGAAAAAAAAAAACGGGGGAGGGGGATGGGAGGAAGGGGGAAGAAAAATCTTTCTTTTCTTCTTCTTATAAGCCAAAAAAAAAAAAAAAAAAAAAAAAAAAAAAAGAAATCGTGAGCCCCTCCCCCATTGCCATTTATTGCCTTTGGAGGCCTGCAGGGCTTTGCTATCTTCATTATGTATTAACAGGACAACTACAACTCAAAGTTTTGGACAAACTAAGTCGTGGTTGTCATATTTTTTTTCCCGAGGAGGGATGGCCATGCGCAGGAACAAAAAAAGAAAACCTATTTTTCTTTCTTTCTTTTTTCTTTTTTTTTGAAATATTGTGTAAGATTTCAACCGGCTTTTTTTTTTTTTTTGTTTCTTGTAAAAAGAATACCGGTGGAGGGAACGAAAGCAAAAGGGGGAACTCCCCCCCTTTTTTTTTTATTTCTTTTGTGAAACGCGATATTCTTGAGAAATCCCGATGCCGTCCGACAACGTATCCAATCAGTCCTCGGGGGGGGGGGGGGAAGAAAAACAAGAAAAATCCATTCATCTACCATTTTGTAATCGCCCCCCCCCCCCCCCCCCCCCCCCCTTCTTTCCTCTCATTCTGTTTTTAGACTAATCAGGCCGCTTCATATAGCAAAAAAAAAATTCTTTTCTTTTTTATTATTATTATTATTTTTTTTTTTGACCTCTTTCCCTAGCACCCTTTTCAGGCGCCATTGAGGGGCGGGTGGAAGGGGAAGGCGGGGGAACAGTACTAAACTCATCAAGTAAGGCTACCCATTTCTTCCCGGATTCCATATTTCACCATCGAAGAAGAAGGTTCGATAAGCACAACGGGGGAGACCGGGAGGACAGTAAAGTAAATATTGGCGGCAGTAAGACATATAATCTCGCGATTCTTTGAAATATATGCACATATAGGGTGAGGACAACAAGGTCCGTTTCTGTATCTTCTTTATTTTTTAGATACAAAGGAAACGGCCCCAAAATAAAGGAACGTTTCCGTTTCCTTATTTTCAAAAGAAAAAGCTTGGAAACGCGTTTCCTTGCCAACATAGCCCTGGGGGGGGGGGGGGGGGGTAACAATCATTCACAGGAAGAGCCAGGGGAAAAAAAACCCCCCCCCACCCGTAACTGAACCTAGGCATTATTGTACACGAAAAAATACCCTCCCCTCCCCGAGTGTGTGAAAAAAAAGAAAAAAACAATTTCACAATGATGGGGAAGAAAAAGGTGTTTGGCAAAAAAAAAAAAAAAAAAAAAATGCCCATAAACAAGAAAGAAAGAAAACTTAAAATAAGCGTAAAGTGGGGAAGTGTTGGCCTTCAGCGAAAACAGAAAAGGTAGCAGCACCACACAAGACACCCCCCCCCCATTTTTTAAACACCTTTTTCTCTTCTTTAAAAGGGAAGCGGATAGAGTGCGTGCTAGAAGAAAAAAGAAATTCCCGTAAGAACACCGGCCTTCTCGTGCTCAGTTGAGGTCTCCTGTGGGGCTTCATGCGTAGCATGGCCTATTCAGCACAATCGGCCTCTTGTCGTGCCCGTGTGTGGTCAGGCCTCCACTACAGCGCAGGGAGTTATTGGAAAAAGAAAAGAAAAAAAAAATCGAGCCCAACGGAATGAAGCCCCTCTCTCCCCGTTACACCATCGAGCAAAGTAAATAGAAGTGAGACAAAAAAAAAAAACTAAAGTTGATAAACAAAGGGGGGGGGGGGGGGGGGGGGGGGGTATGTGGTAACTACCAATATATGCTTTTTACATGTCAACGTGGGGGCAAAGGGAACTCAAAGGAGAAGAGAAAAAAAAAAAAAGGAGAAGAGAAATGGGCAGCCAACGCAGGCAGCACGCTGTACATAAAAAACTATACTGCGGTGAGTTTGCAGCCTGCTGGCCAGGCCTAAGCATCGCTTGGTAGCTCTACTGGGTTATCCCCACTACCCTTTAAATAAAGAAAAGGAACGAAAAGGAGCGGATGGGATGGGGGGCTGAGGGGAACGTTCAAACCCTCTTTTTTTTTTTTTTTTTTTTTTTAAATCTTTTATTATGGGGACATGCGGGAGGGAATATAAAAAAAAAAAAGAAAAAAAAAGAAAATGGGGCTTTGATTGCAACACTAAGTGGCGTTAAGTGTGCAACGAAGCACGAACTGTCTACTTGATCACAGGAGGACGCACCGCGGCCGAGCTGTAGCTTCTTCTGCGTTCCGCTTCGTGTCCTTAATGCGTGCGGTGTGCTACTCAAATCTAAGCTATGTGGTCAACAGCGAACAACACTTCTTAATATATCCATGTTTGCCCCACCACCAAAATAAAAAAAAAAAAAGAAAAATAAAAAAAAAGGGAAAACTGAGATATTCTTTTGGCCCTTCCCCCCCCCCTTCAAAATATTGTTTTTGAAAGAGAGGGGAGAATACTAAAGGGGGGGCCTGAATAATTCCCTCCCAAATAATGTGTTTTTTCCCAAATAATTCTTTTTTTTTTTGGGGATTTTTCCACTCCAAATTTCCCAAATAATTCCCAACCCCCTTTCTTTTTTTTTTTTGGGGACCAGGGTAGGGGGGGTCACATGGTAGTCATGCAATGGGCTTTTCTCAGTTATGCCTGTGCAGGGTACTAGCCTACCTAACCCATTATGACACCCCTTTTTTGACCAAAAAGTCGATTTTCACCTGGTTTTGGGCACTTATGAGCAATTCCTTTGCATTTTGAACAGGGACCACAGGGTTTGGCACCTGGGTTATTGTGGGGGACTATTTTTCTTAATGCAAGAAGCTAACTGGTTTGTGATGAACGGTTCAAAATTTCACAGAACCACTTAGTTCAAAGGCGCTTGTGGGTGGCCTGGGTGCTTCTGCATTGCCAGAAGGGCATGTGCATTCATGTGTTGACAACTTATCCAGTATTTGCTTTGTTTCATGGCCCACAATGTCAATATTCCATTCCTGAGCAAGATCCCAAAGTTGTGTCGTAGCCCACTGGCAGTATTGTGAGGCTGCTTACACAAGTAAGAGTGCTGGCCCAGTGAGCCATAGAAGATGAGAAATATTATAATATTATAGTGTGACATGATCAGACTGGAACGGCCACCCTGGGGCATCCTCTGCTCAACCCAGCAGACGTGGGAGGCCCTTCTTCAGAAGGTGCCAGTTGCTTGATCAGTGCCATCATGCACGCTATATTTTATTAGTACAAATATAACAATCGATTGAAAAGGAAAAGTCTGTATTGTGAGGCTGCTTCTCACCATTTTGAGGGGTTAAGGGGCTGTGGCATGCCCCAAGCAGCCGAGGTGGGACGTTGATGACTGCAGCAGAGTGCCGAGTCAACGTGGCACTGTGGATAGGGCAAGCACATGAGAAAGGTCATGCAACTGCTCAACACCTTTAGCTATATGCAATCTCACGGCTACCTTCCAGGTAGTTCTGAGGAGGCCATACAGCTAAGGGCACTTAGCAAAGTTTAGACAGTGCAGCACAGAATGTTGTTGCAGGTGTTACAATGGACACTACACCTGATGAGACTCCAGCAGCCTCCCAAGCCCTTGCAGCTTCTCAAGCCCTGACAGTTTCTCAAGCCTCTCAGACCCCAGCAACCTCCCAGCAACCACCTATTGCCAAAACCAGGCAGTTTGTCTGCAACGTTTGTGGGTTCTCCACAGCCTGGGAGAAAAACTGTTAAAATTTCCCTTGGAAAAAAAAAGGGCATGAAAAAAGTCTTGGCACGATTTGGCATGTTAAGATTTCCAAAGTGCTCTAAGCCCTGCTCCCTGCTTTCCATGTGGCAGGCCCCCCAGCCCAAATAAATACAACCCAAATAAGTGTATTCCAAATAATTCTTTTTTTTTGGAGCCCTAACACCCCCCCTCCACTGCCCAAATAAAGGGATTATTCAGGGGGCCCCTTTAAAAAAAAATTTTTTTTTCTTTTTTTTTTTTTTTTTTTTTTTTTTTGCTTAAAACTCTCAACTAAACAAAAAATATATGAGTTAAAGGAGGCCGGTGTTGGCGGCGCCCTGCACAAGAACTGTCTACTTGATTACAGGGGGCGCACCGCGGCCGAGTTGTAGCTTCTTCTGCGTTCCGCGTCGTGTCCTCAATGCGTGCGGTGTACAGCTCAACCCCAGCCGGTGCGTCCCGGGTAACCAAGATTCTGCGCTCGTGCAGTTTGCTGCCTGTTCGTCACCCTGAGCATCTGCATTATGTTCTTCCACTCGGGCGCTACCGGTGATGACCGACGAGGAGGTCAACAGCGAACAACACATCTGATGTACTTCTTATATTTCCATGTTATCCCCACCACCTCAAAAAATCTTTTTTTTTTTTTCTTCAAGTTTCTTCTTTTTTATTCGGGGTGGGGGACGTGCTTTTAAGCCGATTATACCTCTCAGAGGCCTTTGAGTAGATGTGTGGGTTAGGGCACTTATCCCCCAGGGGGCAGTCACCAGAATAAAACGCATCGCACTTCGAGAAAAATTCCAACTTCGTCTTCCAAGAAGTTTGGCATCGCTTGCACCTCAGTGTGATGGAGTTCTTTTTCTTAGTCACACGCTCCCAAGCATTGTGAATGCACGGCCGCTCAATCGTGACAGCCAGCCTCTGTTCTGGCCGTTTCCCATTCAAGTCTTCACCTTTCAGCAGCATAGGGGGCTGCGAACTATAAGAGGCAGGTTGCGAGGTAGACGCATCAGCATCCTCTTGAAAAATGTCAGGTATGGGGAACGAGGTCAGAACAGCTGGTGCACTGATACACTGTCGCTTAAGGTCGGCCCGGAGGGCATCTAGATTCGCCTCTGTTAGCTCCGCGGCAGGTTTTGCCCCAGGCCCTGACCACACAGGATTCAACATGTGTACCAAATCGCAGGCGGGGGCAGATGAGAGCATGGTCTGGAAAGAAAAAGGGTTTTTTTTTTTTTTTTTTTTTTTTTTTTTTTGGGTGTGTCGGCCATACTAGTCCTTGCTTCAGCTGGCCTTGAACATCTTCAGGTAGCTCGTTGTGTACACCCCAGCCCTCCCACAGTGCCTCAGATGGCATCTCATCTGGCTCACTCTGGCTGTCATACATTGTATTTTTTTCCCCCCCCCTTTTTATGTGTGGAACATATGATAATGGGGCAAAAGAAAAAAAATAAATTAAAAAGAAAAGGTCTGAAAAAGAGGAGGCAAAAAAAAAGGAAAAAGAAAAAAAAAAAGGAAAAAGAAAAAAAAAAAAAAAAAGGAAAAAAAAGGATTGGATGAAAAAAAAGAAAAAAAAAAAAAGAAAAAAAAAAAACGTAGAATAAAGAAACAAAACAAAAACAAAAAAAGTTGTGTTTTTTTTTTTTTTTCTTCCATATCGCAAGTGTAGTAAGTCTCTATTTAAACCCAAGGTCCTCAGACGCTTCACTAGAAAACTGTTTTTCAGACTTGAGGTATGACAGCAGGTGTGGATTTCGAAAAACTTAGGTTTTTGGTAAACGTCTAGTCTTGAGGCCTTGGGCTTGCGTCACAAGCTCGATAGGAAGAAAAAGCTTTTTTTTTCCCTCCCCTTCCCTACCTCCTTCCTGTATCTTTCTTTTTGCACACGGAGTACGGTATGGTGTCTACGTGAACGGAAGGAACAAAAGGGAAGGGGGGGGGAAAAAAAAGTTAAAAAAAGAATAGAAAATGAATGGATTTAGTACCAAAAAGAGTATGAAAGGAACAAAACGGCCACATATCTGAAGCCCATCAGGCATCCTCCCACGATAGATTTTGGAATTCTAATGGAACCAGTTTGGGTCAGCTGAAGTTGATGGCAGTAAAAGCAGTAAAAGTAATGTAGGTAGGAAGGAAAGAGGAACTGACCGTTGTTTGTACATCGGGTAAAACTTGAACCCGAAACACCTTGCCAACGTTCCCCTTTTTGTTTGGACAGTCAAAAAAAAAAAAAAAAAAAAAAAGGAAGAAAATATCACAAAACTTAACAAGATGAAATCGTGTTCAGAAAAGAAAGCAAAAAAAAAAAAAAAAAAAAAAAAAAAAAAAGTTTAAAAAAAAGGAAAAAAGAAAAAAAAAAAAGAAAAAAAAAAGAGAAAGGAAACGGTATTTTAAACCATACATGGGGGAAAAGGAAGAGGAAAAAAAAGAAAAAAAAGAAGAAGAAAAAGTCGCATGAAGCTACTGTGTTTCAGTTCTCTTTTTTCGAAAGAAGGTACGCCTCCTTCTCTTCCGCCCCACCTCCCTTCCTCCCTCTCTTTTCTTCTTCTTCTTCTTCTTCTTCTTTTTTTTTTTCTTTTTTTTTTTTTTTTTGTTTCAGTCCTGTTTGTTTGTTTGTTTGCTTGATTACTCGGAAAAAAATCTCACATTTTCTCTTTTATTTTATTTTTTTTTTTTTTTTTACAAAACCCCCCCAATCTGCCCAGAACAGGGGGAAGAGAAAAAAAAAAAAAAAAAAAAAAGAGAAAGAAAAAAAAAAAAAGAACTGGCTGTTGTTTGTGCGATTGCCGCCGTTCTCCTTTTGTTTGGACAAGTCAAAGACTCGTTCTTGCAAAAAAAAAAAAAAAAAAAAAGAAAGAAAAGGCTAGGATGGCTATTGGAAGGAAGTAATAAAGTGCACAACCATCGATGCAAGGTCCGCTCTGGGAGAAGAAGCTGGGGGGGTTCACTCCTTCTACATTAACTTAAAAAGGTTTGGACCAAACCCCCTTTTCCCCCCTTGTTTACTGTCTCTTGGCTGCTTTCCGGTTCAAACTAAGCACTACAAAAGAAGAAAAACAAAAAGCCTCAAGAACAAGAAACGGACACCTCGGACTGAGGTTGTTTCCCTGTTTTTTTTTTTTTTCTTTTTTTTCCCGCGTTCTTGTTAAACAAGAAACCGGGGGGAGGGGGGATAAAAATGAAGAGAAATAAAAAAAATATAAAAAAAAAGAGAAAGTGTTGCAAAAAAGAATAAATTCTTTCTTTTTTTTTCATTCTCTTTTTTTTTTTTTTTTTTTTTTTTTTTTTTTTTTTGGGAGACTCAATGCTTTTTTTTTTCTTAACCGGAAGAAGAAGAAGAAGAAAAGAAAACGAAGAAAAATATAGAAATTACTAAACTTCTATTTTTCGTCCCCATTTTTCCTCCCTCTTATTTTCAAAATCGATAAAGCCGTCTATAAAAGCAGGTCTCTGAGAGAAATGCAAGGGTAGTGAAGGGTTTATTTTTTCTTTTTTTTCATTATTCTTTTTGAGGTCGGGGGGTTAATGTTAAATCAAAGGTGAATCAATTTTTTTGTTAAAGAATTCTTTTTTTTTTTTCTTTTCCCGACCTCACCTCTTAGTAAACTAGCTGGTATAAAAAAAAAAAAAAAAACCTATAAGTATTGTTCTTTTTTTTTTTTTTCTTTTTCTTTTTATTTTTTTTTTTGAACTTCACCACCCTAAAAGAATGGGTGTCGTCATTGGTTTCACTTTATGCCCGGAGACAGAAAGTTGAAAAAGAAGAGAGGGAAATCTTTTTTAAAAAAAAATAAAATAAAATAATAAACTGCCAAAGCGTCAGACTAGCACTTCAGCAAAAAAAAAAAAAAAAAAAAAAAGAAACATGGGTCCGTTGACAAGACTCCTTTAATAATAAAAGAAGGGGGAAAAAAAAAAAAAGGACATGGTTTGGATCGCAACGACCCACCAAACGAGGGGAGGAAGAACAATTAAAAAAGAAATATAATATTCATCATCTTCTTTTTCTAACCACAGCGATATGTTTTTTTTTTTTTTTTTTGTTGCGTTTGGGAGTGGGAGGGGGGAGAGTTTTTTTTTTTTTTTTTTTTTTTGTCACCTCTCTTTTTTTTTTTTTTTTTTTTTTTTTTTTTTTACTTCGGTATAGATAATAAACAATATAATTTTCATTCTTCTCCTACTTTTCCATTACCTTAGGAGAACCAAAAGAGTATGGGTCGTGGCGCCAAGAACGAGGTTCCGTGGGTAGATGCTCAAGGTCCGGAGCTGCAAAGGTTGAAAAAGGTTTTTCGAGTAGAGGCTTGAGCCCATTAGAATGCGTTTGCTGCCTTCTTCTCTTTTTCTCTGCTAGTTGCTCGTTTTTTTCTTTTATGGCGACTAGATATTCTTTCCTTGCATAAATATGTGGTCGTTCGCACTCGTCCCCTTTCTTGCACTCTCTTCGGTGAAAATCTTTGCATTTTTCATGGTTTTCTGGGACTATTTTCCAGATCCTACCGCAAACAGCACACTTCAACACCAGCTTCCCCTTCTTCTTAGTCTGCTTCATCCACTGGTTGTGTCCACACGGTCTTGGTTTTTCAGGGGCAGGGGGCGTATAGCCAGAGGACTCACTCTCCGACGTATCGCTGTCGCGCACTGCTGGTCTTTTGGCGCACATTTTTAGTTTTGGTAGAACAAAAAAAAAGAAAAGTTAGAGAGAGAACTTAAAAAGAGGTAGGGAAAATGAAACCTATGTGCATAGTGAATATGAGGGCAAAAAAAAAAAAAAATAATAATAATAATTTAAAGGGGCCCCCCGAATAATCCCTTTATTTGGGCAGTGGAGGGGGGGGTGTTAGGGCCCAAAAAAAAAAAGAATTATTTGGAATACACTTATTTGGGTTGTACTTTGGGCTGGGTCGCCTGCCACATGGAAAGCAGGGAGCGGGGCTTAGAGCACTTCGGAAATCTTAACATGCCAAATCGTGCCAAGATTTCTTTCATGCCCTTTTTTTTTCCAAGGGAAATTTTAAAACAGTTTTTCTCCCAGGCTGTGGAGAACCCACAAACGTTGCAGACAGACCGCCTGGTTTTGGCGTTAGGTGGTTGCTGGGAGGTTGCGGGGGTCTGAGAGGCTTGAGAATCTGTCGGGGCTTGAGAAGCTGCAAGGGCTTGGGAGGCTGCTGGAGTCTCGTCAGGTGCAGTGTCCATTGTAACACCCGCAACTACGTTCTGTGCTGCACTGTCTAAAGCCCGACTCCTTCAAAGTGCTTACTTCGCTAAGTGCCCTTAGCTGTATGGTCTCCTCGGAACTACCTGGAAGGTAGCCGCGAGACCGCATACAGCTAAAGGTGTCGAGCAGTTGCATGACCTTTCTCATGTGCCTGCCCTACCACAGTGCCACGTTGATTCGGCGCTCTGCTGCAGTCATCACCAACGTCCCGCCTCGGCTGCTTGCCGCAGCCCCCTAACCCCTCAAAATGGTGGTAGGTCTGAATCGCCGGTGCCACACAGAAGCAGCCTCACAATACGTACTTTTCCTTTTCAATCGATTGTTATATTTGTACTAATAAAATATAGCGCGCATTCGACGGCACTGATCAGGCGACTGGCACCTTCCGAAGAAGGGCCTCCCACGTCCGCCGGGTTGAGCAGAGGATGCCCCGGGGCGGCCGTTCCAGTCTGATCATGTCGCACTATAATATATTTCTCATCTTCTAGAAGAAAATGGGGTTTTTGCCCTCGTAGCTCGCCGGGCCAGCACTCTTACTTGCGTAAGCAGCCTCACAATACTGTCAGTGGGCTACGGCACAGCTTTGGGATCTTGCTCAAGAATGGAATTGACATTGCGGGCCATGAAAGCAAATACTGGATAAGCTGTCAACACATGAATCCACGTGCCTTCCGGCAACGCAGAAGCACCCGGGCCACCCACAAAGCGCCTTCGAACTAAGTGGTTCCATGAAATTTTGAACCATTCATCACGAACCATCTAGCTTCTTGCGTTAAGAAAAATAGTCCCCCACAATAACCCCCAGGTGCTAACCCCCGTGGTCCCTGTTCAAAATGCAAAAGAATTGCTCGTAAGTGCCCAAAAAGTGCCCAAAACCAGGCGGAAATCGAGTTTTTGATCAAAAAAGGGGTGTATACATGGGTTAGGTTGGCTAGTACCCTGCACGGGCGTGACTGAGAAAAGCCCGTTGCACGACTGTGGCCCCCTCACCCCCCGGTCCCCCCCCAAAAAAAAAGAAAGGGGTCGGGAATTATTTGGAAAATTTGGAGCGGAAAAATCCCCGAAAAAAAAAAGAATTATTTGGGAAAAAACACATTATTTGGGAGGGAATTATTCGGGCCCCCCCTTTAACAAAAAAGGACGTTTATGGGGGGAAAGGGGGGGGGGGGGTGAGAGGATGGTTATGGTTAGAAACACTACAAAAAAACTTTTTTTAAATTTCCCCCCCCCCTTTTTTTTTGAAGATTTTAAGTAACACGACTGCTTCCCCACCACCCCACAAAAGAAATTATAAAACGACAAAATCGGAAGGAAATCGATAAGATAGTTCATAAAAAAAAAAAAAAAAAAAAAAAAAAGAAAAAGAAGTCAGATTGTTAACCGTCTGGCACTACACAATTAAAGGCCACTTTAAAAAAAAAAAAGAAATTCCAAACATCCATTCCAAAACACTTTCTTCTATCCTGGTGTCACACTCCCCCCCCCCCCCCCCCCCCCCCCTCTTTTTTCTTTCCTACTTCTTGTGGATCATGTGACCATAAGCATCGAAACAAGTAATCACAAATGAGTTAGTTCCTCTGCAGTTACCGCCGACGTCGAGAAGCAGTTTGAATTGATTGTAGAATCTCCTCCCCTTCCCAGGCCCCCCTGCTTCCTCTTCTTCTTCCTCCTCTTTCTCCTCTTCCTCATCTCCCTCCTCAGCTTCCTCAACAATCTCCCAAAGCCCTGTTTTTTCATGCTCATTTATTGCCATGTCATTCTTGTGGACCTTGAGAACCCTCCATGTTAGGCCGCTGTCAGGCGACCCTAATAAAGTCCAATTTCGTGGGTAGAATGTTATAGGGCCATGGCGGTGGGAAAATGTGTAATGTGAAGGAGCGATTGAAACACCAGGAGGGAGCGATATTTTGACCCATGTTAGCTCGTCCGGCCTGTGGCACTCCGAGTAGTAAAGCTGCTTGTCTGTGAACTTTCTGTCGACCGCAGAGATGTTCGCACCGGTAACCTTGCCATTCGTGGTAACGGTGACGCCAGCATCAAGAGGGTTCGATTTGTTCAACCTTGCAAGGTACCCCATCACACCATGATTCCCATCAATATGGTCTCGATGGCGAAGAATTCTTTTAACAGCTTCGGGAACCGGTTCTTCGACGACGGGCTGACTGGGCTCCAACGTCTTAACTTTTCCGTACAATTCCAAACAGCCAACAAACATGTCAGTCGAATGAGAAGTGTTCCCCCGTGCGTCCATAATAATACGAAAGTATCTGAAAAAGTCCTGGCACGGCGGTGAAGAAAAAGCAGCCCATGGGACAGATGGGTTCAGAGTCCGATCGTCAACACGTGTATCGATAGTGACCCACGCTGTTCCGTTCATGGAACCTTCGAGCTTCCATGATCTCAAGAATGCTTCTCCCAACCGTGTGCCAGTTGCTATGGAGTACACGTCTGGGCATACTACCAGTGCGTCGAAACGAATGCCTACCCATGGTGCGTCGCCCTGGTTTGATGGTGCTCTTAGAATGTTAGTTTCAGAGTATGTTTTTTCGCATAATGCCGGGAGGTATGTTTGTGTGTCGGTGGATATTCTCATGGCGATCTCGCAGGGTTTTGCTTTTGCAGGGTTTTCCCAGTCTTGTTTTCCTTTTCTCGTGCCGACCCAGGCGATGACGCCGTTGCCGTCTCCTACGCGCGAGAAGGAGAACGTTTTTTCAATTGTGTCTTGTGGTTTGTAAGGGCGCGGGACGATTCTTTTCATTTTGCAGTCTCGTTTCACGATGGGCTTGTCCATGGGCTGGCCTTCGTCTTCCCGCCGTCTTAGCTTCATGTGGGCCTTTTTACCCCCTTCCATCAGCCGTGAAATATCGCCTATTTTCATGCCCGCGCCTCTCAGTTCGTCGCGGTGCAGCTTCAGCACCGAGGGAACGTTCGTACAGCCCCTGTCCCTTAGCTCCATGAGGACCTGTTCTGTCACTTTGATGTCCAGGAGTTGGAATAAATTGGTGATTTCGATCATCTTCTTCTTTTTTTTTCCCTTCTTTTTTTCTAAATATTTATATGCCCCCCCCCCCCCTGTGCTTTCGGAAGGGTTTTTTTGAGCTCCCCCTGCTATGCTGGCAGGAAACGTGGAAACGTGGAAAAGTTTCCGTTTCCTTATTTTCAAAATTCTTATGGAAACGCGTTTTCATGCCAGCGTTAGGGGGGGTCACATGGTAGTGGTAAAGCGGGTTTTTTCAAATTCGGAAAAGCAGAGTACTGGAGCTGCTTAATCCATGTAAAACACCCTTTCTCGACCAAAAAATCGATTTCCGGTTCTTTTCACTTTTGGGCACCTACAAGGCATTATTTTGCATTTCTAAAAAAGGTGACCACGGTTTGGTACCTGGCCTGTTGTCTCCCCTGTAGTTTCTGAATTTTCTGAAAATTTTAGAATTTGACCCCAACGCCTTGAGTACGAACGACAGTGGATTTACGCCTTTCAAAGAGGCAGTCATCGAAGGGCTACTAGGGAGGCAGTCTAAACAACAGATAAAGTCAACTACAGAGCAGGCTGCCCCAATACCATGCCCCGAAACACGAACGAGTGCTCTGAGACCCCAATGCGCCGTGACAGTACCTTCTGGGACCATTTACCCGAAAAAGTAGTGCAACGTGCGGTGCAAGCATTGCAAGTCGAAAAGACCCCTATTTCAGTGTTCGGCCTACTTGGTACAACTTTGCGTGACTCCTTGCGTGCTTCAAAGACTACCACCTTGCCGGGGATACCCCCAGAAACCCCTCCCGGGGTCAAAAAAGAAGTCCCCCAGCCCTGGGGCACATACGAACCGCGTCAAGAAGGCGTTAAATAGCTTTTTATAGAATTTTACAGTCGATTTTTTTGACTTGTTTTTTGTACCACCTCTCGAGCACTTCAGGAACGCTATTTTTGACAATGTTGTGGGGGTGGACCCTGCTGTGGGCACCCTCTCTCTAGAATTGGGACATCTGGAGGCATTTCCGGGGGCATATAGCCCCGGCGTTGCGCTAGAATAGCTTTTTTTGAAGTTTCGAAAATTTACCCCCTGGTGGGCAAATATGGTCCGTTGGTAGATGGTTAAAAAAGTTTTCTTTTCACGTTTAACCACGTTTTTAAGGACCATGTGACCCCCCCTACCCCCCCGTACGTACTTTTTTTTTCCTTTGAGATTTTGCCGCGTATGCTCCAAGAGAACTTGAAGAGTGAGAGTACCAACACATTCAACCAAATAAAGGCAACAAACGGGCCGGCTCCAGGACCAAACGAAAACACTTCAACGAAGTTAGCAGGGATCAACTACATCAAGAAATTCTACGCCGCGGCAGGCAGAGGATGACAAAGCTGCAGAAAGCTGACTTGGGGGGAAGGGGAAAAACACAGCGGGAAAAAAAAAAAAAAAAAAAAAAAAAAAAAAAGGATCCAGCCACAAACTTCTCTATTTTTTTTTATTTCACTCTTCGTCATTTTCTTCACTCACTAGGGGCCTCATAACTTAACGCGAAATGGCCATTATTTAACGAGATTTTGAAGATAAATAATGGCCCTTCAGAGTGAAAAAATGCGTCTCGCCGTGGAAAAATTGCACCCAACCCTTGAATCTTTGGGGTGGGGGTATTTTGACTATTTTTGGCCGCCTGAGGCCATTCCAGCCCTTAAAAGTGGGAATAGGTGCCTTACTTCCCCTTTAAATGCCACGGCGAAATGCTACCCTGTATTACCTTAGGAGAATCCCCAAAAAGCTGACCTGCGTGAAAAAAAACAGCAGTGAAAGCAGTGAAGAGTGAGTGACTCAAATGACGAAGAGTGAAATAAAACGACTTACTTGCCGCCAAATTAGCCATTATACACTCGTTACCGTTTTTTTGCACGAGGGCCCGCAGGGCCGAGTGCAAAAAATTCGGGAACTCGAGTGAGATTGTTGGCAATAAATAGCTATTTCTTTTTTGCGTTATCTTGGCAAAGAGAGGAGAGACAGGCACAGTGGACATTCCATACGGGAAAAAAAAAAAAAAAAAAAAAAGAGGGGAAATGGGAGGCTCTCACCTTTTTTTTTTTCTTCCCCCTTTTGTTTTTTTTTGATCGTAAAAAACAGTATTATTTTTTTTATTTCACTCTTCAGAAATTACTTCACGCACTAGGGGGTCCATTACTTCACGCTAAATCTCATTACTTCACGGTGAAATAATGGCCTGTTTTCCGTGAAGTAATGGGGCAAAATATCGAAGCAGCAGAAAGTGAGGAGCGAGAGGCACGCCAGATATGAGAAGGCCTGATTAGAGATGGTGACAGTGGCAATGCCAGCGGCAGCGGCAGCACTTTTAGTCAACAAAAGGAGGAAAGACAACTTGTATTGTAACCTTTGTAACCTCTCTCTTGTTGTACCCCTTGTCACCCTGTTGTGCCCCTCGTGGTGAAGTAATTTCAGAGTGTCGTGAAATAAAACCACTTACCTACCGCCAAGTAATGCTTTACCGACCTCTCGGTTCCGCATTTTACCATCGAGGGCCCTGCGGAACCTCGAGGTAACGGTAAAGTCATTACTTGTTGGCAGTAAATAGCTATAGCGCCTCATATTCTCTAAAACCCGGAACCCGGCAGGATTGGCCAGACTAGGTTTAAAGGCACGGGCATTTTTTGTTTTGTTTTGTTTTTTATTTTCTTACTTGTTCATTTAAAAAAGAAAAACGCTGAGATTTGGGGAAATACATATCATTTCACGTCGTTGCTTTAATTCTCACTGGGGGGGGGAGGAGCAGGGGAATCATCTTCTTTTTTTTTTATCGCACATCGGGGGGGAAACCGTCAGATGTACCCAAAGCACTGGTAAAGAAATACCTACACTAGGTACTAAAGGCAGCATTACACACATATTTCTTTTTTTTTTTTCCTCCCTTTCTTTCTTCTCTTTCGTCTTCTTAATTTCTATCCTTCGTCAGCTTTTTTCGTCATTTTACCAGAGGGGCCTTTTTTAAAAACCCTTTTTTTGAAAGAAAAAAAAAGAAGAAAAAACTACTTAACTTACCTGATCACTCTTCTAAAAAGAACCTACGCACGCGGGTTTACAGGACTTAATTTTCCTCTTTTTTTTTTTTTTTTTTTTTAATCCCTCCAAAAAAAAAAATATTTCTTTATGACTATATGTCCTTGTTGCGTTAAGTGTGTCAACGAAGGATGAACTGTCTACTTGATCACAGGGGGCGCACCGTAGCTTCTTCTGCGTTCCGCGTCGTGTCCTTAAGTAACCAAGATTACAACGAACTTCTATATCTCTCCACCACCAAAAAAAAAAAAAAAAAAAAAACACTTAAAAAAGAGGGAAAGAAGAAAGAGGGGAAAAAAAAAAAAAAAAAAGAAAAAAAAAAGAAAATCAAGTGTTATAAGTCTGTTGCTGCCGGCCTCTGAAGGTGGAAAGAGGTATCGGGACGCGCTGCAACCGTTCCTCGTCTTCGTCGTCAGCCGTCTCGTCGTCGAAAAAGGAACAGCAGGCTGCCATGCACCCCAGGATGGCTATGGTGAGCAAGGTGAAGAAACTAACAGAGATCAACCAAAACCCAGCAGCAAAGGCGGTATCATCCTCTAAAGCCTTATCGCACCAAGACCGGTTACGCCACATCAGAAGGCACGACCCACAAATTACAGTGAAAATGCATGTAAAGATATCGCAAAGCACCAACATCACTTGTGAGTGCATCCAAGGCAGGATAATACCGCTGAAGCTGCCCAGCGCGGCCAGCACTAGCATCGCCTTTGTGAGTCTGACATTTGACTTGAAGTCGTTGCACTTTTCAAAGAGGTTGTGAGTGTCTATAGTCTTGCAGGGGAGCTTCCTGCCAGTGGTCGCGTCCTTCTCGCACTCTTGAGTTCTCCAAATTTTTATTTCCCTCGACATCGTAGAGGTATCGTTCGACAGAACCGGCTCAAAGGCACCCACCGCGAGGAACAGAATTGCTACCAAAGCCGTGCAGAGGCGGCCTGTTTTGAAAGATGATGAATATTTCATTTTTTTTTTTGTGTGTTGTGTGTGTTTACAGCATTTTTTTTTTGGTTTCTTTTTTCTCCTTTTTTGTGTGGGGGGGGGTGACTTGTTTTCTTGCGGGGAGGGGGGGGAAAAAAAGCCTGATTTTTTTGAGATAAAAAAGTTCTTTTTTTTTTTTTTTTCCGCCCCTGTTCTTTTCGTCCCCCATGTTTTCTTGTTGGAAACGTGCTTAAGTTTTTTTTTTTTTTTCCTTCTTTTTTTTTTTTTTTTTTTTTTCAGATTAAAAGTTCATCGAGGTTTCACTACATGAATATCCATTACAAGAAAGAAAAAAAAAAAAAAAAAAAGAAGAAAAAGCTCTCAAACCAAAAAAATAGCGAGAAAAAAAAAGAGAATTCACACCGATGGGAGCCTGTCAGCAACAACCCACCCTTTCAGTGAAATGGGAAAATAAGGCGATGTTTAAGGGAAAATCTCTTTTGAGGACTACCCTTGGGGGCATATTGCTTTGAGATTTTTGTCAATTTGGTTTTTTTTCGCTCGAACAAAAGAAGAAGAAACCATGCATAAAAAAAAAAAAAAAAAAAAAGGGAGAATGGCGAAAGTTATTATTTTGGATACGCGCATAAATATATGGCATCGTTTCAAACCCCCCCCCCCCCCCAAAAATGAGGCCAATTGACACTTTCAATATTTCTCTAAGTACTTTTTTCCAAAGAAAAAAAATTCTACAACTTTCCCGGCCCAGGTTAGGAAAGAAAACACCCCAGAAAATGGGAAAGTGAGTGTTACTAGTACCCAGAAAATTCAGTCCTAGGGGCAAAAATGGGTATTTTCACTTTGCACAAATTCAGTAAAAGAGGGGGTGACAAAAACGGATGCTTTTAAACTTGCTGTTGAGAAGCTAGGGGTAAAAAAAAATGGTATTCGGACCGAGAAAGGGTAAATGGGAACACCACGGCGATCAGGACACTCGCCACAGAGGTTTTTGAGAAGCTCAGTGGCAACGACTGTGCTGCACTAGTTTGTGACGTAGTGTGTAAAGGGGAACTCCTAGCGGCACTTCTGCTATCATTTTCTGGTTGATTTAGTAGCCAACAAGACACCACACGGCGCCAATTGGTCAGAGGCATGAGGCTTGACCACATCACACATGATGAAATAAGGGCAGCTGGCCTTACTGTTGGAAAAGTCTTGTTCCACAGTAGCATGGGCACAGAAAAAAATAAAGAAAAAAATGGAGTGGATACTCTGGACTGACGGTGGGCGTCACTTTCGTGCAAAGGAAATTTGCTACTTTGTTCTTTTTGGTCTTCGTTATGTATATCCCGATCGGACGTTTTCCCTGTGGTTTCTGGGGGAGAAACACGGCAAAAACAACAGGGACAGCCACTTTGGTGTGCTCTCTCGTGTTTGGTTTTGGGTGCCTCGTTCCACAACAATTAAAACTGTGGAACAAATAGCTAACATCACCAAAACGATACGGTGCGCCGTGCATGTAGTTACTGATGTCTTTGGCCCGTACAAAAAGAAAATTCTTGAGTTTCCGGATTTTACAGGTGCATATGAGCTCAGGAGCACACCGGAGGGTGTATTTGCTACGTGCGCGTCCACGAGCTAGAAAGAACTAAAGTACATCATCAAAGAACTCGATGCAGACAGGGCAGAGAAAAGGCCCCCAGTCTATGAATCTTGTGATGGTATGAGGACGTTCCTGATAGCCTTCCCGGACTTGAAAAACGAGAAAGAATAGTAACCAAATTACGAAAATACTCGCCACCCCATGACAAGCCCAAAGCACAAGTACACCTACGAATGAGCCTCTTAAAACCCCCCCAAAATGCGGTAGAAGGCCTAATAGTATGAAAAAGAAACGAGGTCGCCCACTCAGCAGCAGCACATCTCAGCCGCAGAAGACTAGGAAATGAAGGTTTCCACTTCCAACATCATTTCAGCCACCTTCTAGCAGTGAGTTTCGCTATTTCTTGCTATTGAAAGCATAATCTCTGACTTTACCAAAACCACTAAAACCCGATTTTTACCCTAAGACTGAATTTTTCATAGGTCAAAATAGCACCCTTGAGCGATTTCTGACCCGGGTTCTTTCCTAATATGGGCCGGGAAATATGGAGAATTTTTTTTAAAGGGGCGGCATGCCCAAAGATGCAACGAAAGTGTCAATTGGCCTCATTTTTTGGGGGGGGGGTTTAAAATCGACCCATTTAGAAAGAACCCTAATGCTCAGCACAAAGTACGGAGTACCTCAATCGTCTCAAAATTGCATTTTGAAAATACAAATTTGACAAGAAAAAAAAAAGAAGAATAACTTCTCAACCGTGTGCTAAAATACATAAAATTAGATAATTTAGCAAATGGGAATAAAAGAAATTCGCCTAATCAACGTCGGGAGAAAAAAAAAAAGAAAAACGGCGCTCTGTGGGGGGGGAGAGAATATAATAAAAAAATAATTCTTTATGATTATATGTCATTGTTGTTCGCACGAGCAAAAAAAAAAAAAAAAGAAGAAGAAAAAAAAAATATATGAGTTAAAGGAGGCCGGTGTTGGCGGCGCCCTGCTGAAAAAAAGAAAAAGAAAAAGCTGCGAAAAGGTTTTTGCTCGGCACAAGTCGCATATAGTGATAAAATCATTTTTTTTTTTTTAGAAACAAAAATAAATAAGGCGATGTTCAGGGCAAGGGGGGGTGGTAAAAAATCTTCTTGGGGGGGAGGGGGGGAGGGTAAAAAATAACTATCTATTGATGAAAAATCAGCTTACCTGAAGCAAAAAAAAAAAGAAAAAAAATGGGGCTTTGATTGCAACACTAGGTGGCGTTAAGCGTGCAATGAAGCACGAACTACCTACTTGATTACAGGGGGCGCTCCTCGGCCGAGCAGTAGCTTCTTCTGCGTTCCGCGTCGTGTCCTTAATGCGTGCGGTGTACAGCTCAACCCCAGCCGGGACGTCCCGGTAACCAAGATTCTGCGCTCGTGCAGTTTGCTGCCTGTTCGTCACCCTGAGCATCTGCGTTACGTTCTTCCACTCGGGCGCTACCGGTGATGACCGACGAGGAGGTCAACAGCGAACAACACATCTGATGTACTTCTTATATTTCCATGTTATCCCCACCACCTTAAAAAAAAGAAACGAATTAAAACTCATAGTAAAAGACAGCCTCATACACCCTTAAAAAAAAGTGTCCCCACAAAGCGAAATCTGTCTGATTTTTTCATAAAATACACCTTTTTATTTTTACTGGCAAGCTGCTTTAATGAAATTCTTACACCCGGCTCCGAAGCACGCTACAAGGTGGTAAAGATTGCTCAACCAACCGGGGGTCTCCCTCGTACCTGCGAAGCAAGATGGCTTGAGGCCTTTTGTAAGTGACCTTGCGCTGGATGCGCTTCCCAGAAACCTTCGGTTTTTCTACCCTGCCTGAGCGTGAAATAAAACTTTGATTTATATTTTAAGCCAAAGGTTTTCAAGAGAGAAAGCAGCTTGGAAGTAAATAAAAAAGAAAAATTCAACTATGATAGGAGGGATAGCAACGGCCCACCAATATATAGCGCCACACCTCGCACAGTGAACCGCAGTGTCACCGTGCAAGATGTCGCACTCCTCGAAGATGCAATCCGCGAGGTGAGGGGCGCGAGTGCTTCCCGATGGGTACTCGAGGTCCGCGTATTGGACCAGATCATCCCAGTCTAGTGCCGTCATTTTTGTTTGTACGTGGGTAAAACCTGGAGAAGTTTGTCAACCCGAACACGTTGCCAACGTTCCCCTTTTGTTTAGACAAGTCAAAGACTCGTTCTTGCAAAAAAAAAAAAAGAAAAAGCGCTAACCGCAAAACCCTTTCGCGAAAAAGAAAAAAATGCATTCTAAAGTACTTTTGATTATATATTCCACCCCACATACCCGCCCCCCCAAAAGAAAACCTCCCTCTACCATGTTTTGGCCCCAACTGGTCTCGCTTAACTGGGGGCTTGGTGCCACCCTGGCTGGGTAAGAAAATCCTGGTTATGCAAAAAAGAAAAAAAAGAAAAAAAAATACGGCTGATGGAGGAATAATCAGTCAACGAAAAAAAAAAAAAAAAAAAAAAAAAAAAAAGAGAACACTATTGTAGATAAGAAGGAATCGGGCACTCCCCATCACGAAGGGGGACGCCAGCTGCCGTGTTTGAGTTCTTTGTCCTTGAGGCCGCAACTGCCGCACGCGGCCACCGAAGGAACCCCATGTCGACCCCACCAGCCCTGGAGTTGAAGGCGGTATAAACTAAAGTGCAGTTCCTAGCTGCCGTTTCGAAAGTAAATCCCGAGCACTGCCCTGTCTTTTCGTCAAGGTTGAAGCACAGCTCGCAGCACTGGTGCGCAGAATCTGCAGCAACAACAAGGCCCTCACCCCCAATATCTTGTTCCGCGCTGTAGGCCCAGCCATCTTCCACGAAGCAGGACCTCGAGCCACGCTTGTCCTTCAAATCGATGAAGCTGCTGTTCACTGCGACGTTCAACCTCTCACGCAATGCCCGGACAAACCTGAGGACCCCCGTCCCTATGACACTACGAGCGTCAACTTCGGAGAACACCTCTTGTCTCCCCCCATCCTGCAGTCTTTTTAGCATCTTCGTGTCCCACGTGTTCTTCGCTTGTGTGCCGTAGTAATTCACCCCAAACCCTGCCGAGCAGCATGCTTTCCCGGGCATTTGCGGGAGTTGCTCTCCGCCGCTGCTTTGAGCCCACCCCCTGCACCCTTCTGAGTCTGACGTTATACTTCTCTCCGTGCACTCTGACGATTTATACGGTGTGGCCTCCTTCGATGAAAAACTTGTGTTAACAGGTTCGTGCCTGTCCCCCACGTGCTCCCGTGTTACGCACTGTGTGTTGTAAAGCATGGTAGTACGCCTGCACCCTGCACACGGTGCGAACTGCTCCGTGCATGCTGCGCTGTGATCGGTGCAGTCGCCGCCGCTGGAGAGGAAGTTCTCCGTCATAAGGCCGGGGGGCATCTCGTAGTGTCCTGAGGTTCCGAACCGTTCCCAGCGCAGCCATTGGAAGGCGTCGTGAGGGTCGCAGTTGTGTTCCAAATGGTGTCCCAGATCGCACGACATGGTGGGGAAGATGAACTCATCGGTGTCGGCAAAGATCCACCAATCCACGTACGGTGTCACATAGTCATGGCACAGCTTGAGGTTGGCGCAATCTTCTGGGGATGCGGCACCTTCACACTCGTGCTGGGGAACCTTCGGGATGATGGTGACAAACCCCTTCGACTGGTAGTCCTCGAGGATGGTTTGAGATTCGCCCTCAGCGTTGAGCACCCACACGTGGTCGATCCCGGCAAGGAGCTGGAGTTCGAGCCATTCGTGGAGCCCTTTTGCGGAGGTTACTGCCGAGCCGCAGACAGCAAGGTACCAGTGGTGTGCGGGAGTCAACAGGGAATGTGTTGTGGGGTTGGGGTTGGCCGTGTGCTTCTGTATGATAGGCGTGCGGCCTACGCGGTGGCGGGGAATGAGCTGGGTCTTCACCTCTGGAATCGGTACTGCTGCCCGCTTGTCCCCACCACGGCTTGTCATACCAGGAGAGCTCAGCTGAGGTGGCAAAGGACATTCACCATCATGCAGCACAAGGCCAGAGACGTAACCCTCTTCCTTCGTACGTGAGATGGGGACAGCGCTGTGCGGCCACCTCAACACATTCAAAGGCTCAGCATCGATGTGTGAAATGTAAGGACCGTAGAATAACAGACATGTGCTGGTGTCCTTTTTAAAAGTCCACGCAGAGCAGCGCCCTTTGCGGCCCGTGCGCAGCGTCCAGCATTTCGAGCAGCATGCCTCCAGCGTTCTTTTGTTGCTGAGGATTTGGAAGCTCCCCAACGCCTTGTTGGTGTGGTATCGCCAGCCATCTTCCACGAAGCAGGCACGGCCGGGTGCGGTGTCTATGAAGGAAACGTTTTGTGACACAGGCACTCCAAGGAGCGAAAAGCGCTTGCGAAGCGCACGGGTGAACCGCAGGACGCTTGTACTGATGACGCTCTTCATCTCCACCAGACCGAAATCGGCTTTGAACCCGCGTCGGGTGCTTGTCGCCAGCTTCTCATCCCATTTCGACTTCGACTTTGTCCCATAATGGTTGTACCCGAACCCTGCAGAGCAGCAGTCTCTTGATGCGATGGGGGGGAACCGCGAGCCGCCCCCATGCTGTGCCCAGTCACGGCAGGCGGAGGAGTCCTTCCATATGTCACGCTCCTTGCATATCGGCGACTTGTAAATACTTTCATCGTGGTCCTGCATAGGAAGGTACTTGTCGCGGATGTCATCATGTTCGCCTCTGTAACGATGTTGCCGCTTCCAGAAGCTGGTGTTGACCGGCTCGTGGATCCAGCCGACATGGTCGCGGGTGACGCATTGGGAGTTGTAGAGCACCTTTGTGTGCCGGCATTCCATGCACATCACGAACTGTGTCTTGCACTCGATTCCGTTGTAGTTGTGGTCGGTGCAGTCGCCGCCGCTGGAGAGGAAGTTCTCCGTCATAAGGCCGGGGGGCATCTCGTAGTGTCCTGAGGTTCCGAACCGTTCCCAGCGCAGCCATTGGAAGGCGTCGTGAGGGTCGCAGTTGTGTTCCAAATGGTGTCCCAGATCGCACGACATGGTGGGGAAGATGAACTCATCGGTGTCGGCAAAGATCCACCAATCCACGTACGGTGTCACATAGTCATGGCACAGCTTCGGGGTGATACAATCAGCAGCAACCCACATGTTATCACACCCAGGGAATGGTGGTTCAGGGTGTTTCTCGGGTATGATGGTGACGAAGCCGCGTTGCTGGTACTCTTCAAGGATGACTTTTGTCATGGTGTCCTTCCCTCGCTTGTTGTCATTGAGGAGCCACACGTGGTCCACGCCGGAGATAAGTTGCAGTTCTAGCCATTCTCGAAGCCATTCTGATGAGGAAGCGGTGGAACCGCAGACCCCAAGAAACCAATGGTGCTTTTTAGGATCTAGTTGCGTGCTTTTTGTGCTTGTTGGGTCTTCTTCTTCTGCAGGCTTGGTGTCGGGTTCTTTTTTGTGTTCGGAAGGGATCGTAGGTTGTTCTTGTTGCACTTCAGTCCGGTAGACTATCCTGATGTGTTCTTCTTTCGGTACTGGGGCCACCATTATGCCCAGCACGAACACAGCTACCAAGCCCAACACGTAGCCTATGAACCCCAGGGATGTGATCCTTTTGCCAGCTCTGCGCAACATTGGCTCCTCCTCCCCTTCCCCTCCCTCTTTTTTTTTTTTTTTTTTTTTTTTTTTTTCCCCTGGTCCCATCTAGTCACCCTTGAACTGCGTGAATTTTGCAAAATACACTTGGTAAATAATTTTACTGATTGAAAATCAGATTGGTCTATGTGGTGCTAAATCCCTGCTAAGGGGAACAAAACCCCTCCCAAAATCCAACAATACCTAGGGGGCGAGAATATAAAAAAAAAAAAAAGGAAGGAAAAAAAAAGGGGGGAGCGGGAGAGAAAAAAAAGAAATAGTGGTATATAAAGGGAGAGGAGGAGTGGGGGGAAGAAAAAAGAGCTTTTAACTGGCCACCTCCCAGACGTGGCTTGCCAAGAGGGGGAGTTTTTTTAAAGGTTGTTTTTTTTTTTCTCTTTTTTTTTTCCCCCTTTTTTTCTTCTTATTTGTTATCAGTCTGGTCCGTCGCATTAATGTGGGTTCAGAAAGTTCTGGACATTAAAGGTAGGACAACAGTTCAGCCGAGAGAAGAAAAAAAGGGGGCGGGAAGAGGGGAAAAGAAGAAATTAAGAGATAAAGGAGGCCAGTCCGCGCAGTGCTGGTGACGCCCTGCGAAAAATAAGCCTTTTTTTTTTGTTTTGTTCTGTGTGCCTATTGAGTGTTATCTCCCCTCCCCCATTTGGAGAGGGGAAAAAAAAAAAAAAAAAAAAAAAAAAAAAAAAAGAGGCGGTGCTTAAGGGCAAATCCTACTTGGGAGAACCCCTAAAAAAAAAACCATAAAGAAGAACTAAGCTACGAGGGGGCGTGACAGAGGGGTGAAGAAGGAGAACGAAGAAAAAAAAAAAGAAAACCGAAACATAGGGGAGGGGAAAGGGATTGGGGGGGGGCTACTTACTACGAAATTCTCATTTGAAAGCAAGAAATTTTCTTTTTTTTTTTTTATTTCTCATTCTTTTTTTTTTTAAACGCGTCACGTCTCTAAACCCGTTTTTTACAAAGTGAGATTCTTGAATTTGTTTATCTTAATGCCAACCGGTGGCCAGGTCTTTTGCAAGATTTCTCAAGAACTTTGCTGCGTAACGGGTCGGGATGCGGAGCGTTGAAAATCTTCTGAGTGATGCTTCATGAGCCCATGAAAGCTTCATTTCTTTGTCGCATGAACATTATTTTACCTAATAAAATAGCTCATTACGCTGCCATCAACTAGTTTTTAGTCTCGACAATAATATTGCCAAACACAAAAAAAAAAGGTAACTTATTGGGGGGGAGGGATTTTTGGGATCAAAAGCAGGGCGATTTAAAATGTCAGGCGTGCAAATGGGATAGGGGGAGTAGTTTTCTTCTTTTCCCCCCCTTTTTCTTTTTTCTTCTTTTTTCGTCCCCCCCCCCTAGTATACTTCTACTCCAAAAGAGGATGTTTATAGAACACCATTTTTACATTTTTTTTTTTTAATAGGAGTTAAGTTTTGTGTGTTTGAAAAAACTTTCTCTTTTTCTTTTTTCGGGGGGGTTCTTTTCTCTTTTTTTTGGTGTTGTTCTCTTTTCTTATTTCTTTTTTTTTATATCCCGGAGGTAAACGTGCGACAAGCAGCTAGCAACGTAAACATCTCTTTTTTTTTTTTTGTGTTGAAACATTTTCCAGCCAAAAAAAAAAAAAAAAAGGTTTTCTCATTTGGCGGAGGAAGATAAGAAAGGGGGGGGGAAATAAAAGAGAAGAAAAAAAAAAGGGGAAAAAAAAAAAAAAACTATTCTGGCGTTTATTGTTCGTGCGGCACCAGCACCTTTACTGTGTTTTCTTTTTCCTTTTTTTGTTGCCAACGATAGTTGTTATGATGGGGGGGGGGTGGGGGGGGCACGAGGGTTTTGATGATGGTATACTTCGCACAACAAAAATAGATCAAAATCGGTTGAGGGAAAAAGGGGGGAAAAAAAAGTACTTAAAGGGGCAATAAAAGGGGCACAGAGAACGTGAAGACGCATCTAAGCTACTCAAACGCTCAAGGAGGGACAAAAAACCCAGGGTAAGGAAAAAGGGTAACGTTGTGGAGGGGGGGGGGGGGGGGGGAATTTTCTAAAGAGAAAGTAAAACTGTTGGCTTAAGTAGTATTTTTCTTTTTTTTTTTTTTTTTCCACGGCCAGAGTTAGCCTCTCTAAGAAGGCACCATTCTATTCTTTCTCTTTTTTTTTTTTATATCACTCCAGTCAGATTTTCAATTGTGGGAGTGAATATTATATTTCACTTTTATTTTCACAGGAAGCGTGAATATAAAGTACTTTACATTCACGCTGCCCTATTTGCACTGCACAACAAGGGTTCGGGGGCGCAAGCACGGAAAAGAAATCATCCAAATGGTTACCATATAGGCCCCCCCTTGTCTTGGAAACCCACACTTTCAAAATCTGACTGACGTTAAATAAAAACAACGGATTTAGTGGGAAAAAAAAAAAAAAAAAAAAAAAAAAAAAATAGATCCGATTTTTCACTTGTGGTGGCATGTTTCAACTCGTCGACGCTTTCTTCACTCGCTTCGCTCGTGAAGTAAACATTCATGACTACTTCATATACTCACTCGTTAAAACACTGCTACCGCGAGAAAATAATTCGACCAATTTTTTTTCACTAAACC
Source organism: Diplonema japonicum (assembly GCA_964019335.1). Classification (NCBI taxonomy): domain Eukaryota; phylum Euglenozoa; class Diplonemea; order Diplonemida; family Diplonemidae; genus Diplonema; species Diplonema japonicum. The sequence goes on from OZ025681.1 coordinate 522,103, forward strand.
CGATAAATAGTTGTTTGAAAATGGTAATTGAGGCAGGGGTAAGGGACAAAAGCACACCTCCTACTTTGAGTGCAAATCAATCACACACATCAAAAAAGTTTTTTTTTCCGAGGGGGGGAGGCAGGCAGCAATTTTTTTGTTATCTTATTTATCGTTTTTTTTTTTTTTTTTTTTTGATTTTGCCTCTCTACACATTGTTTATCAGCAGACATAGGTGGTCCAGCATTTAAACATAGGGTAGTAGCGAAAGGAATGGAAGAAAATGGGCTAACCCACTCCCCCCTTCGGACCTTTCTCTTTTTTTTTTTTTTTTTATATTTATTCTCATTCATGCCGTGGAGGGTACGAGACGATAAAAAAAGTTGATTTAAAAAAATCTTCTTATCCCGTTGGTGGGTGTTTTCTCCTCTTTCTTTTTTTTTTTTTGTTCTTTTCTTTTTTTTTTTTTAGAATATCAGGGCATTGTGGGGGGGGAGGGGTGGTTTTTTTTTTTTTTTTTTTTTCCTTTGTCTCAAAAAAAAGAGTCGGTTGATGGTTGTTTGTGCACAGCCGGGATTAACCTGTAGAAGGATAAGCCCAACAATGCCACCACTACTCTTTTTAGCAATAACAATTCATTATCAATATATTGTTTTTCCTGTTCTTGCAAAAAAAAAAGAAAAGAAAGAAAGAAAGAAAAAGAAAGAGGTTACAGAAAAACAGAAAGTTACAAACTAAAAAGAAACTCGCGTGGAGCTAAAGTTTTTTTTTTTTTTTTCTCTTTATTATTTTACTATCATTAACGATTCAACTTTCTTTTTCTGCAGAAACCTACAACTTGCCTACCCAGTGTGAGCCCTGTTTGTATTTCTTTTTCCATCCTTCGGAGCTCGAAGGTGGATAAGCTACTTAAATAAATAGCCTTTTTTTTTTTCCTTTCTTTCTTTATTTCTTTCGTTTTTTTTGTTTTTGTTCCCTGACACTTGTGCCTCCACATAACAGGAGGTATAATAGTGCCACAAGCACGAAGGCCTTTACAGGCAAGGAGAAGGGGCGGGAGGGAGAGATGGAGAGAATAAAGGGAGTGGGTTAAGTATTTAAAAAAAAAAAAAAGAAGAAGAAGAAGAAGAAGAAGAACTCATTGGGTAATCAGGAGAAAAGAAAAAGCATTTTTTTTTTTGTTTCTTCGTTCCTTCTCGATACACTTTTGTTTTCCAGTACCTTTCCAGTTATTACATAAAAGCAATTTTTTGCTTCGCACTTTTTTTTTTTTTTTTTTTTTTTTTTTTTTTTAAAATGAGAAAAATCAAATAAAATCCGATAAAAAAAATAATTAAAAAAAAAAATCTTCAAATAAAGTACAGTGCAGTTGGTGAGTGCCTATCGCACTTTTTTTCTTCTTCATTTCTTTCTTTTTCGGTCAGCTTTCACGCCTCTTAAAGAACGCTGCTTCCTCAGCTGGTTCGCTGCAGAACTAAGCCCCTTGGAGGGATGGGTGTTACAAGGTGGGATTCTTCTTTTTTTTTTCTTCCAAAATTTTTTATCCCTTTTTTTTTTTTTTTTTTTCCATTCTATCTTTATCCCACGCATACCCGAGTCATTTTTACAAAAAAAAGGGGGGCTTTTAATATCTGGCCGTCCCAGCCTACTGCAAAAAAAAAAAAAAAAAAAAAAAAAAAAAAAAAAAAAAAAAAAAAAAAAAAAAAAACAGGGGTAAATTTAGTCGTACGGGGGGAAAAAAAAAGAGAGGTGGGAAAAAGAGGGGAAAAAAAAAAAAGAAGAAAAAAAAAAAAAAAAAGAGAAACGCCTCTTTTTTGAACGGGAACCTGCACGCATGCGACAGGATCGCCTAGAAAAAAAAGAAAAAAAAGAGGAACTGGCCGTTGTAACGTGCCGGAAGAGGGGAGGGGGAGGGTAAAAAAAGGGGTTTGTATTTGAATGTGTTTGTTACTTTTTTTTTTTTTTTTTTTTCTGCTTCTTCTGGGAAGGGCGGGAGAATGGGGGGGGGGAAAAAAAGAGAGAAAAAAGAAATTGTTTGTATTTTTTTTTTTTTGTGCATTACATATCAGACTTGGAGTCCGATTTTTTTTTTTTTTTTTTTTTTTTTTTTTTCAAACTTCACAATCTTCGAAGTCAGACACGGGGCTCATATCCCCGATAGGTTCGTTGCCCTGAGTTTCAATTTCATCAAAAGCATTAGGACGCCAATGTGGGCTGCTGACATTGCTCCTGGGAGTATGAGGTGAAGGGGGCCTTGAGTGTGGCGCCCCATAGGGATATTTCGTTGGGGAGCTTGGGTGAATAGGATTGGCTTCAAGCGGAGGATAAAATGAAGTTTCCTGACCTCTGGTCAAGTCCCTCTTTTGATCCTCGGTGTCTTCTTCACATAAAGTACTTTGGATCTCTTTAGCTTTATCCCTCCTTACTTCCAGCGAAGTTTTCTTTTTGCACCCAAACCTCACCACCAGCACTGCTATAATGCATAGGATAAGGACAAAGCCAATAATTAAACCACCAATGACTGTGCTGTTGATCCCCTTGTCGTAGTCCTCTGTCACCAGCGCGCACGAGTGCTTGACGTTCCCGTAAATATCTTCGGTGAAAGGCTGGTAACCTTTGACACATTCGAGGGGAAAACAGAGACCGTTCTTCGTCGTGGTCCTTACTGCATTTAACAGTTCGCATGGGGTGAGAGTGGACACCATTTCTTTTTTTTTTTTTTTGGCTGGGAACTGTATTTTTTTTTTTTTCCCCCCCACAAGCGTGACATATTGAAAAAAAAAAAAAAAAAAAAAAAAAACTGAAAAAGAAAAAGAGGGAGGAATAGGAGGGGAAAAAAAAAAAAAAAAAAAAGACGGGCTTTTTTTTTTGTTTCCTTTTTTTTTTTTTTTTTTTTCTTTTTTGTTCCTTTTTCCCTAGATAACTTACAAAACTACGAATACAAAAAAAAACAAAAAAAATTAAGGGGAGGAGCTCTTAAATATTCGAAGGGGAAAAAAAAAAGAAAAAAAAAGAATCCCCCCCCCACGTGCCTCGGGCCTTTCATTGAAAGTTTGTTGAGAGCACGATGGGGAAGGGTATCTTCTTTTTTTTTTTTTTCCCCCCACGTGCGTGCTCTCCTAAGGAAAGAGAGGGGAATCTCACTTTGTACCGTCGCTCAATCTTTTTTTTTTCTTTCTTCATTAAGCTTCTTGTCACTTCTTCCTCCTCCCTCCCCCTAAAAAAACTACGTTAAAATATAATAAATGTAATAAAGAAAAAAAAAAAAGAGAATTCACTATGATGAGCATCCATATCATTATTTTTATAGGGAAACAATCGCTTTCGGTAAGCAGGAAAAAAAAAAAAAAAAAAACAAAAATAAAAAGGAGGAAAAAAAAAGCTTTTTTACCCAAAGCCTATGAGCAGAATCATTCTTGTTTGAAATCAACTGTGGATGGTGGAAAAGCGATGGTCCTTTCTTTTCCTCGTTTTCTTTTTCTTTTTTTTTCCCCCGGTCGCCGTGATATTGTGTTTTTTTTTTTTTTTTTTTTTCCCCTTTTCTTTTTTAAAGATGTGAAAGCGGAAAGAAAGAAAGAAAGAAAATAGATGAAAGCAGCTGATGAGGTCAGGTGGTAAAAAAAAAAAAAAATAAAAAGAAAAAAAAAAAAGCAACAATACGTATACATTACAAAAAAAAAAAAAGAAAAAAAAAAAAGAAAGAAAAAAAGCGGCCAGTACTCCGCTTTTATGTCATAAACTAATTTGAAAGAAGACAAACAAAAAAGTTCATGGCAAAACTCTCGAACTGGCCGCATACTAAATAAGTGATCAAAGGTGCAATGAAGTCCCTTTACTCTTCTGGGGGGAAGCAGCGGAAAGAAAGGCGAGTGGGTTTGCCTTCCCTTTTTTTTTAAAAATCTTTAGGGTGGGGGGAGGGATCGGGGGGGGGGGGGAGAAAATATCACTATCCCACAACCTTTAGACCGGCATTTTTTTTTTTAAATTTTTCTTTTTGAGCCTATTTTCTTCGAGATCTTGTTTAAAGGCTATCGAGAAGGGGCTTGCTGTTTTCCGCTTCCGCAAATACTTCTCTCAGAGCTGTGGTAAACACAAGCCCCCGGTGATGTGCCCTAAAACATTTTTCACGAAACACTGCACCAACAAGTGGTGGCAAAAGAATTTTAAACAAAAAAAAAAGAGAGAAAAACAATAAGAAAGAAAATGTATAAAAATTCAGGCTAAAAAAAAAAAAAAAAAAAAAGGTACCGGGCTAACAGGAAAATCTACCCCCTTTCGTCTTTGTTTTTTTTTTTTCATTGCTTTTTTTTTTTTTTTTTTTTTTTTTTTTTTTTTTTTTTTGTAATAGGCTCTTAACTGAGTAGTACTTGTTAACTACAAAAAAAAAAAAGAGAGAAAAGGGGGGGGAAAGATGAGTTGTACGTGCAGGGAAGAAAACCTCAGGAAGTTTATATTGATAACCCGATAAGCACGCTGCCAACATTCCCCCTTTTGTTTGACAAGTCAAAGACTTGTTCTTGCGACAAAAAAAAAAAAAAAAGAAAGAGTAGCAAACACAAAAGGGAATAAAAGGGAGGGAATAGACTTTTAGAAGGAGTGATTTTTTTGGAGGAGTGAAAAAAAAAAGTTTTTTTTTTTGTACAAAAGGTCAAACTAACATAACGCTGCAACCTTGTGCATATTATATACTTTTAAAAAAAAAAAGTTGTTAAGAGAAAAACCCAACTATCAGGAAACATTTTTTTCTTTCTGAAGTGATAAAAAAAAAGGGGGGGGGGAAGGGGAGGAGGGGGAGAAAGAAACTACGTCCTGATCTTTGCCCGAGCATTTGAGAGGGGTACTTTTTTTTTTTTTTTTCTCTTTTTTTTGAGAAATAAAATAATTTGAGGAGAATAAAAAAAAAAAAAAAAAAAAAAAAAAAAAAAAACCTTGGAGCCGTGTGGGCCACTATCATTTCAAGTGGTCCATAACAATTTTCGAAGGTAAGGCCCTTGCAGGGCAGAAAATGGGGCCGGGAGAGATTAAGAGGACAACTAAAAGAGAAGAACAAAGAAAAAGGCTATGTTTCAAACCGACACGAGAACCAAGAATAGAAAATATGAGCAGGAGGTCTTTGTGAGACGCTCAACTTTCCCTGACATTCTTTTTTTTCGATAAACTTGAAAAGCGGAAACTAAAAAATTGGCAAAAAGAGGAAGTGGCCGTTGTTTGTACGTGCCGGGTATATAACCCGAGAGGTTATATGCCAACATTCCACTTTAGTTTTGTTAGACAAATTAAAAAAAAAAAAAAAAAAAAAAAAAAAAAAAAAACAGGTCGCTGGTCCCTATAAGGCCCTCAGGTCCACTGTGCAGAAAGGCTAAAAGAAATCCCCGAACGTCAAAAAAAGAAGAAAAAAGAAAGAAAAAAAAAAAAAAAACATTCGAGCCAGAAAGCCGATCAGTTAAGGGTTAGAGTATTTATAGCCCGTTTCGGGTTTACAGCGCAGTTTTTTTTTTTTTTTTTTTTTTTTTTCTTCCAAATTTTTTTCTTCCGTTTCTTATCAAAAAAACAAAAACAAAACAAAACAAAAACAAAGACCAAAAAAAAAAAAAGAGGGGGGAAAAAAAAAATACAAGACAAAAAAAATAAAAAGAAATTTGATAAATTTCAGTGTGCGGGGGTGGGTGCTCACCGAAATTCCCCACAAAAAGAAAAGGATGCTTTTCCTCAACTGATTCGTTGCATCTAGCAGCCCTTAAAGGGGGATGGAGAAGGATTTTTTTTTTTTTTCTTTTTTTTTTTTTTTTTTTTTCGTTCCGATAAAAATAAAACACAAAAAAAAAAAGGCCTCCCGCCTAAACAGCAACATCATGAAACTCTTCACCGTCAGATGTGACAGGGCTCATAACCCCGGACCTGTTCTCCGCAAAAGGCTCATTCCCGTGGTAGTGATACCCAGGATCATCATACGGGCGCACACCCCGCTGCATAGGACTTCCAAAGGCAGAAACAAGCGGGCTCTGAGGGTAGGTAGGACTCTGTGACACATAGTCACCATAAGGGTAATTACTTCTCTGGGAAGGGTTCCCGAATGCAGAAGCCAGGGGGCTCTGCACCACATGCTCATACTCATTACACGCTGAACTGTAATCTTCGTTCACTGAGTCTGCGTCCTGCTGCTGTTGTTTGTCCCTCTTTTCCTGCTCCTCCTCCTCCTCTTGTTTCTTGCAAACGAACCACAAGATCAGAAGCCCTGTAATGCACAGCAAGAGAACGATCCCTACGACAATCAAACCTATCATAAAATTACTAATTCCACCACCACCACCACCAAGAATGTTCAAAGCACATGAATGCTGGAGCACGCCGTAGAGCTCTTCCGTGGAGATGCTGTAACCTTTGTGGCATTCGAGAGGACGGCAGGTTCCTTCCACGATAACGGACCGAACAGCATTGGAAATTTCGCATTGTTGCGAAGGCTGAGCTGCGTTCGGAGCCGGTATGACCGTCAGCTGCGGTAGCGCAGAGGTGTTGAAGTGTTTGAGCGCGTTAGTATATGTCGGCGAGAACCCTATCGCCCCCGCACCTTGCTGGATGTCCACAGCAGCCTGGTTGATCGTTACAGCATCGGTTCCCTCTGTCAAGATTACCATAGAGACTGACCCGCAGAGGATGTCGTAAGTCACAACCTTCACGATAGTCTCGAAGAAGCTGTTAAACTCCGCCATCGCGTTGTTGATGGCGTTGAAGTCGTTGCAGCTCGCATCAGGAAACGTCACAACGAAATAGAAGAACACCAACACAGCCTCCCCTATGGTGTCTGGCTCGGGGTAGCAGACCTCTCCTGCGTACCCGCTTGTCTTGCACACGCACACGTTGTCGGCCCCGCATGATGCACCTGTGTCGCCCAAGCGGTAGCAGTCGATGTCCACTATGCAGAATAGGATGCCAGCCGAGCCGTCCATTGGGGCGTCTGCAGCTAGCTCCATGCCTGCTCTTTCTTCGTCGAGTAGTTCTCGCGGTGTCTTTGCTTCGAGTGGTTGTGTCGTTAGAAGTAGCAGCAGAAGCAGTGGTGTTCGATGCATTTTACACACGCAGAGCCCCTCCCTCTCTCTCCTGTTTTTTTTTTTTTTTTTTTTTTTTTTTTTTTCTCACAACCCAACGACGGAGAAAAAAAAGAAAAGAAAGAAAGAAAAAAAAAGCGAGGGAAGAGAGGGTTAGAGAGAAAAAAAAAAGGGGAAAGGTTGCTAACAATTTTACAAAAGAAAAAGGGGGGAGGAGGAGGGAACTGTGAGTTGACCCCCTTGTATTGTAAAGGCCAGACCACTTTTTATTCCTTGTTCCAACGATTTTTCCTGGGAAAAAAAAGGGCATGGGATTCGATATGAGCAGGGACTTCAGCACACAGGGGGGGGGGGGAAGAGTGTCATTGCAAACTGCAGGCTGCGACGATGGTAGTTCTGCACCTCAGAGAGAAAAAAAGGAACTCCGTGGGTATGTCCACAAAAAGGCGGGAGGGGGACAAAAGTACACAAAATAAAAAAGGGGGGAAAAAAAAAACATTTCTTTTATCCGGTCGACACCACCAGTAAAGCGAGCTATGCCGCGTGAACAGTCGATAAAAAAAAAATTAAAAAAAAAAAACAATAACTATAAAACCTGCACCCCCGCGTGTCGCTGACGTGTCGCTGTTCTTTTGTAAAAAAAACGGTAAAATAGTCTGAATTATTATTAAAAAGTATCCCCCCCCTCCTCCTAACTCACGACGATCTTGCGCAGCACCCGCAGGCCATCGCTCGCACGATTGTACTGAGTTATCCGGCCAGACTCCGGCGATTTTCTGATTTCTAGCTTCGTTTCTATGCCTTCTATTAAAACGCGGATTGAGCCATTAGAGGGGAACCCTAACTTCATTAGCTGGTCCAACTGATATTGGGCATCATCGTCATAGGGTGTCCACCCCTTGTCGCTTTCCCAGCACCAAACTCTTTTTTCCTTGACCACGGCGGATACAGGCGCCACGGCGACCTTTGGGTGCACGTACGCGCAGGTATCTTCATTCAGGCACCGGCCGTAAGCTGTAAAGTTCCTGCACACCTCCCTGGGCATGTCATGACTGTGCAAGCATTTTGACTTATTCCAACATTTCCCCCTTTTAAAATTCTCGCAGGGAGTTTTTGTAACCTCTGAGATCGCCACTGGTGCTCCCTCTGAGATCGCCACTGGTGCTCCCTCGCATCTTGCCGCTGGTGTACATTGATACCAGCTAGCAGAGCCCCCTTTGCCTTTGATCTCCAATAACTCCTTTGCTCGTTTCATCTTGTGTATAGCGCACATCTCCATCTCAGGTTTCGGCACTCGTTCATGGTGCTGATACGTTTTCATCTTTTGTTCTTCTTTTCTTTTTTTTTTTACCCCACTCTTTTATTTTTTCTTGGGGAAGAACAAAAAAAAAAGAGACTGGAGATTGAACATAAGGAACTAGATGATGGGGGGGGGGGGGGGGGAGTCGTTTTTCATTTTTAATTTTTCTCTATTTACGAAGGGGGGACGGAGGTGAAGTGAGTTTGAAAAAAGAATTCAAAATAACATGCAAGCTCCCTGAGACGAAAGCAGCATGCCCTAAAAAGGGGTAGTACTAGGTATCTCTCAGGTTCGGACATATCTCACGACCTTCAATGGCTCCTACTAGTGTTCCAGTAGGTTTGGAGCGTACTTTTCCCGACCACGAAAAAAAAAAAAAAAAAAAAAAAAAAAAAAACTATTCTTTTAAGGTATGCGTTTTTGCGCTCACAGCCGAGCTGCGCTTGGTCCCCGTTGTTAAAAAAAGAAAATAAGAGGCCAGTATTAATAGGCGCCCTGCACAAGCACTGTCTACTTGATTACAGGAGTGGGGTGCACCTCGGCGGAGCTGCAGCTTCTTCTGCATTCCGCGTGTCGTTACTGCGATGTACAGCTCAGCCCCCAGCCGGGAAAAAAAGGGGGGGGGGGGAAGAAGAAAAACTCACCGGAATGAAGAGAAGTGTTACAGACCATCACAAAAGAAAGAAAATGATTCAGAGTTTGTATTTTTTTTTCTTCTTTTTCTTTTCATTTTTTCTTGGCCTCCTTGTTGTGCACATCACAGCTACGACTACTCTTTTTTGCTGAACAAGAAACTGAGCGGAACTTAATGACAACAATAATAAGACAGAAAAAGAGGGGGGGGGGGGGAGGAAGCATTGCACATTTTTCTTTTAATTTTGAACTTTTTAAAACTACAAAAGAGTTCCAAAGTGTCAAAAGTAAAAAAAATAAAAAAAACTTAAACACATGGAAGAAGGAAGAAAAAAAAAAGAGAGGGAGAGAAATGAGGGGGGAAAGGCTGCAAAGACAGCGCTCAAACGTTACTCTTCCAAGTCAAGGTGACAAGAAAAGAAGAAGAAAAAATTGTGATTTGAAACATCAGTTTACACACGAAAGAAAAGGGTTTGTTTCTTACGGCATATCAGATAACAAAAAAAAAAAAAAAAAAAAAAAAAAAAAAAAAAAAAGAAGGAAGACAGGTATCGTCGAATTCTACTCAATTCAACATAGACTGCAAATCAAGAGGTGAGCATCTTCATGACTACGGAAGGCTCGAGCTTTGTCTCAGAGGCTTTCCTACTCATGACCCCTGATTCACATGCTGTACTGTTGGTTATAAATAAGTAATAATTAATTTCGTCTAAATTCTTTAACCATTTAAGGACGAAGACTAGATATCTAGCGATCAAAAAACTAAAGATCTTTGTAAAGGCATTTTAAGTACCACACGCCCGTGCCCCTAGATTAACCTCCAAAAACACCCTCGAAACCAGTTTTTGGTGGCACGAAAGTGAATATTCAGACGACCCTTTCTTTTGCCCAAAAATCCCCCGTTCTTTAATGGATAAAAAATAAAATGTTTTACGCACATCAGGAAAGCCCGGTGGGGGAGGGGGGGGATTCAGCAATGAGATGAGTATCTCTCTCTTTTTCCTCCACTTTTTTTTTTAAAAAAAATCTTTATTTTTTTTTATTTTCTCGTAATTCCAATAAAACCCTTTTTTTCTATTTTTTTTTTAAAATTCTCTTCTTTAAAAAAAAGGGAAAATGCAGGTAAGGAGAAAAAAAAAAAAAAAAAAAGAGGAAAAAAAAAAAAAAAGTGGAGTTTTTTTTTAGTTTTTTTTTTTTTTTTTTTTTTTTTTCCAAATTTTCTCATTTTTAGTTTTCTTCGATTTTAAACTCCACCAAATTGGATAATCGCTCCAGATTTTCATCAGCGTCACTTGGAGAGTCACCACGCGCCGCCAGCCAACCCAGCGCTGAAAAACTCAAAGGCGGCATCATTACCTTGCTCCCCACCTCATGGTACAACGCAGCACCAACGAACGAAGGGTCCGTCAAAACAGACGCAGGGATATGCTGGTGAACAAGACTCCCCGAGGCACTAGGTCTAAAATTCACAGAAGACATATGCTGCATAGGCTTTGGAGGATAATTCTTCTCAACAGGAAGCCCAACCGAAAGCCTCGCGTACTGCAGGGCAAGCGAAGTACCCCACGTGTTCCTGTTAAGGCAGTCCGTCTCCGCAGCCCCAATCCGCAAATTAACTTCTATAACATAAGATTTACCACGAACTGCATCATACTTACATTCGTAATGTAAGATACAATTAAGATCGGTACCGGCTGCGGTGACATATTTTTCAAGCTGGCTGTAAATGTCATTTCTAGCGTCTTCAGGCAGCCTTGTAGGTGCCATGCCGCCCATTTCGCAAAAGTAAGGTTCCGAGACCTCCTTGTTGTCTGAGATCCCTGCGTACATTATTACACCGTTTTGGACTGCGACATCGACGTCGATTTCTTGACCGGAGATGTATTCTTCGACTTGTAGACAAGCGGGTTTCCCGTAGTTATTCCAGTAGAGTACGTCGGGTGAGGCGGCGAGGGCTTTAAAAGCTGTTTTGCAGTGTTCCTTCAAGTCAGGTAGGTTGTCTAGACGTTTTGCAAGCATAGATCCCGCGCCAGGTGACGGTTTGCACACAACGGGGAACTCCAAGTTGAAATTACCCTCGGAGAGCTTCGTGGCCACCTCGTCAACACTCTCAACACGTGTGAATTTCGGGCTTCTTATCCCGTTTTTCTCACAGAAATCCCGGAAATCCCCTTTCACGTTCGTCATTTTAACAATCTCCGGCGATGCCGGGCATTGCACCACACCAAGCTCCCTTGTGAGGACCGCGCAAGGGTACGTCCCGTACTCGTCATATGTGAGGCCAGCGTCAGGGGTGATATTCCATTTTTTGAGTTGTGACTTTACATCGCAGACCATTTGCTCGATGTTGGTCACATCGGTGAGGATGTACCTCCATACCACCGGTTCTGCCCAGTTGACCTTCGGTGCCACCATGATTATGTGCACGCCTTTCTTCTGAAGCATTTTGTAGCTCCCCATGCGGGCCGTGTTGCCGCTCAGGACCACGACGATGAACTTTCCCTTTAGCTGTTCGCTGCACTCGCACACCCATCGGCAAGAGTGCGGCCGTGCCCGTGTCTTCGGCTCGAAGGGTAGCCTTGGGTCGTGCTCTAGTCTTGTTAAGTCCCCGAAGTATGTCATGTTTTTTTTTTCTTTTTCTTATTATTATATATACTCTGAAGGTTTAAAAGGTGGCTGTGTAGAAAAAAAAGGGGGGGGGGGAGACGGGGGAAAAAAAGAAGAAGAAAAAGAAAGATAACTCCCAAGATGATTTTCTTTTTTCTGAGTTATGAGGGACGGCGGGGGGGGGGGGCGGCGGGGGGGGCTATGTTGGCAAGAAACGTTTCCGTTTTTCTTATTTTTCAGATACTTAAAAGAAACGTTTCCTTATTTTCAAAAGAAAAAGCTTGGAACGCGGTTCCTTGCCAACATAGCCCTGGGGGGGGGGGGGATTCATATCAACAACAAAAGAATCTCGCGGTAGGGTGGGAGGGATCTGTTGCTTGCCGAAGCCAAAAATGTGATCCATGTTAACCTCTGTTTTGAGACAGATGACAGCAGGCCAAGGTTTGCTTTATTCTTGTCTCTCTGCCGAGCTCCCCCTTGGCACAGACTTTCCTGAAATGACTCGCTTAAGGGGAGGTGTCGTTACGCACCCAGACCCGGCCAAAGGTCTTGCTGCCCCTGGAAAAAAAAAAGAAAAGAAAGGCGATGTTTAAGGGCAAATCCCACCGAGGACCACCCTAAAAAAAAGATCGGAGCTGTCAACGTGCGTTCTGGGGTTGGAAAAGAGAGGGGGAAAGAAAAAGAATAGGGGGTATTTGGCTGTTTGTGTTGCGTGTCTCCATTGCTTAGACAAGAAGAAGAAGGGGGAAAACAAAAAGAATTCTGACCTTCATTTGTATTGGTACCAACTAAAAAAACAAAAGAACTCGTGTAGATTTTCTTTCTTTTTTTTTTTTTTTTTTTAATCGAGCTGCCTATTCTAAAATCATGTTGAAAAGAGTACCGCAAAAGAAAAAGAGAATTTAGGGTTTACAAAGGTCTTATGCGCGGGGCGGGATTTCTTTTTCGGTTTTCTCTCTTTTCCCTCCTCCTATTTTTTTTTTTCTCTTTTTTTTTTTTTTCTCGCGCAGCACGAACACATTTTATTTTTTCTCTTCTTTTCTCCCTCAAAAGCCCCTGTGAATAGTCTTCAGTGCTGAAGTGTAAGAATTGTCACAACAAAAAAAAAAATCAAAACGTCTGGGGGTGGGGGAGAAAAAAAAAAAAAAAAACATACCTGACAAAAAAAAAAAAAAAAAAAAAAAAAAAAACCGTAATGAAAAAATTACTATAAATGACAATCATGGGGGATCCGGAAAAAAAAAGGGGGGGGAGATATATAAAGAAAGACAACAAAAGACTCCAAAGATAATGATGCTTGGCTGACAAGTACGTAAGTGAGGAGGGGCCTCTGGACTAAATGCCCTGCTCCACTTATTCAGTGATCCTTATGAGCTTTTTTTTTTTTTTTTTTGAGTCTAAAATCATTTCTAATATCCCCCCCACCCCACGATGCAAAGTTCTTTTTTTTTTTTTTTTTCTTCTTAAAAAAAATCATTTCAAACATTCCCCGCTCCTCAGAGGGGCTCCGGACACATAATTAACATCCCATTTCCTCGCTGCCAATGCATGGTACGGCGCGACACGGTGGCCCTTGGGGTCAATACTGGTGGGGACATGGCTAGCAGGCTGGAGAAGAATACAAAGTGCCTCTTCACGATGGTAGGTCCAAACCGCACAAGACTGTTCCACAAAACAAAGGGAGCAACAGTCAGAAATAGAATTCGTATGTTCATACTTTGTGGTAGTTGTAGATCGGTCCATATCGGGAATGTATTGGAAATTCTGCTCGCTGAAACAGGTATGCTCACCCGGGCCTTCAAGGTCGATGAAGTGGGTGTTTTCTGAAACAGTGTGCCCGATCTCCTTGAAACGCCTTCTCAGAGCTCTTGTGAATCGCAAGATTGAAAAAGAAATTGTTGAATTCAAATCAACAGACAGCAACGGGGCGCGGAACCCCCGCTTGCTCTCCGCGGTAGGCGTTGTTTTCTTCTGAACGTAGTACTGCAGCGACTTCGTCCCGTAGTGGTTGTACCCCAACCCGGCTGAACAGCATTTTGAACTGTACTCCCGTTTCGCCGTGGAGCCCCCTCCGGTGTACAGCCATTGTTCGCACCTCCATTGGTCCTTCATATCGGTGGCGTAGGTGCAGTTGTCGGATTTCCAATGAGCGCCCAACCCTTCCGACTGTGTCCAGATTTTGTAATGGTCTTTTCTTTTTTCCGGTGTCATGTCGTCCTTCCAATCTGTTGTGTTTGTGGGCCAGTGTATCCATCCTGCATGGTCTAGGGTTGCGCACTGTCCGGTGTTCCATATTACTTTTGTGTGGCGGCACTCCCCGCACATTGCAAAGGGGTGCTTCGAGCAGTGGTTTCCGAAGAAATCGAAGAACGGACCCGGCTTGCTGCAGTCCCCACCGGATGTAAGAAAATTTTCTGTCATCAACCCTTGAGGGTGCTGTTCAAAGCCGGATGTTCCAAAGCGTTCCCACCTGACAAGAATGTGCGATTGCATAGCGCTGCAATGTGTCTCGATGTGATCTCTAATGCTGCACGAGGTGTGTGGGAAGATGAACTCATCTGTATCGGCAAAGAGAAGCCAGTTCACATGCGGTGAAGCATGCTCGAAACATACTTTCGGGGGGACGCAGTTGTGCACACCAGCAGGGCCGCCTAGTTGCTTGCAACCAGGATGCGATTTGGGCATTCTCCCTGGTATTACTGTTACGTAGCCTAGTTTTTCGTACTCTTGAAGGATTTTCTTCGTGACTTCTTGTGATTCGGGTGGGTTGTCGTCCACAATCCAGACGTGATCCACGCCAACGAGGAGCTGGTGTTCTAACCACTCTCTGAGCCATACGCCGCTGCCCTTTGTGCCCGTGCACGTGCCGAAGAACCAAGGGCCTTCTTTTTGTATCGTAATCTTGCCGCCCAGGATCTGGGGTACGATTTTCTCCTTTTCCAGATTTGCCTTGTACTCGTGAAGGCCGTCCTCATTCACCTCTTGGGAGCGCTGCTCGCTTAGCATGAAGCTGTACACCAATCGAAGTATTATCACCCCCACCATGATGCTCAGAAATTGCTTGTCGATTTTCATTTTATTTATTTTCTTTTTAAATATCCCCCCTTTCCCCCCTCCCCCCCCACTCTCTCCTTCTTTTTTGAGGAAATGAAAGGGGGGGTACTTTGTTTTAAAAAAAAAAAGAAAAAAATGGATAAAAAGGATTTTCTTTCTTTTTTTTTTTTGCGTTTCTTTTTTCTCGCGTTGTAGGGAAGGGTAGGGGATTTTTGAAGAGAAAAAAAAAGAAAAGAGAGGGGGGGGGGGGGGGGGGAAAGAGAAATGACGGTTCGATGGGGAGGGGAGGGGAAAGATAAACATGCAAACAGGCAAATAAAAAAAAGGAAGAAGAAAAAAAGATGTCTTTGAAGGGAACCTGCAGTATGTGACAGGATCGCCTAACGACAATCAACTCATCTAGTGTTTGATCCCTTCTGTCGTGGTAGTGCCTTAGGCCCGTCGTAGTATCTCATCAGCAGCTTGGGCGTGAAACCGACTAGCGAGTTGTTGAGGATGCAATGCGTTCGCAGTTGTTCCTCTAGGGTCGGGTGGGTTGCCTTCGGGGACGCGAAGACCGGACGAGTGGAGTATCCAATGATGGAATGGCTGTGGAGCCCCAGGGTACGCAGTGAGTGTACTGACTTCTTAGTTTCTGCCGGAATCAGGTGATTCCCCGTTCCTGTTCTGTGTGCCCTGTCCAGGACGTTGAGGATTCTTCCGATTTTCCTAGCCCAGCATGCCAGGTCTTCACCACCCATGTGGATTCTCTCCGTTGCTATGAAGTCGACAGCAAGCTCCGCCTTGGACACTTGCCCTCCATCCTTGCCCCATTTCAGGGCACTCAGCCATTTGAGGACAAACGGGATCAGCCCCGGGAAGTACTTCTTCCCCAGCCCGTGCTTGTGATACCAAATGAGGGGTTTCGGTTCTAATAGGTTTCCCGGTTGGAATGGTCTTTTCCAGAAGTGCAGATTGTCGTATCTGACCTGCTTCTCGGTGTGCAGGCTCTCGAGTTTCCCCGCAATTTCCGCAAACATCAGGTGTAGTTCCTTGACACTTGTCAGGCTTATGTCCATATCAGAGGTAATAATGCCGTGTAGTCGGGCGCAGCTTGGCCAGCTGACGTGGTCTTGCACCAGCCGAATGCGGTCAGTGTTGGTCGTTCTGCAGTCGGCGTGCGCTGGGCATTGCCAGATCGTATGTTGTAGTAGGGAGCTGGTCCCGTTCCCAATGTTATATGGTGTGCCACACCCCAGGCATTTCGTATGTGAGCCGTTCATGTCGCCGTAAGCTCTGGGGTGTAGGGGAAGCATCGCGCCCGCAATGGCACAAAGTATCCTCCTTGCTTTCTGTGGGTTGGTGGTCGTCACCTCGTTGTGGAGGAAGTTCGTTTTCTCCTCGTCAATGCCTGTTTCGACCCCCTGGTAGGTGTCTCGCTCTTCGGCCAGATCCTCACGTAGTTTGGCTTTCAGCAGCGTCCTGATCTCGTGTTTCAGGAGCTGTTTGCCTTGCGGTAGTATCTTCGTCTGGAAGTCCTTCCACCTTGACCCTATTTCTCGGAGCCATAGGTCTGCATTGGCAAATGGTCCCATCGGAAATGATGGAGAGCCTTGATCCCTTGCTCTCCTGTACGCTTCCCAGCATGATATGAAAAGGGACTTGTTCGAATGTCGTGTGCAAAGTCGTCCCAGAGTAGAGATGGCCTTGTAGATCGCAGTAGAGTACGGGTCCAGGGTGTGTCCCTTATGGGCAATTCCCAGCAGGGCGCTGGAGGAGCGCATTGGGTTGCGGGCACCCCAGACGCAAAGAGTGATCCGCTTCTTCAATTTCTCCATCCAAGAGTCCGGGATCGGGTCGAACAGGATGCCGTAGAAGGCGGATGGCAGGATGTTCTCTGCGATGATCCGTACCTTGCGATCGTGGTATAGCCTAGTTGAGGCGAGGCGTTCTATTTCGGCCAGGGCTTTGTGGACCCTGAGTTATCCCTCCTGCTCGGCTGGAAGTAGATTTGTACTCCTAAGATTTGCAGACTACTGGTCGTGGCAAAGGTCTCTCCGTTCAACTTCACATTCCCCCGGTATTTGGGTTTCGTTCCAAATGACCTGGTCTTCTTCGGGTGTACGGTCATCCCCGTGAGCTTGCAAAGGCTGCCTAGTAGATTTACGGAACGCTGAACCGCGGCCTCCGAGGTAATTGACGTGAAGTTAAGGTCGTCTGCATATGACACTGGGTGTGCGTTTCTTGGATTTGCCGTACATTTCTTGGTGAAGATGGCAAGGATTGCGTTGATGAAAACGGGCGAGATCGGGCATCCCTGGAGTATTCCATTCGTGGTTCGGAATGGAGCACCTACTCCCACGGGGAAACGTAGGCGGCGGATTAGGTCAGAGTAGATGGCCTTGATCGGTCTCAGGATGAGCTGGCTTAGGCCTAACCGATCGACCAGTTCGAACGTGAGTGCGTGGGGGACAGAGTCAAAGCATTTCTTGAAGTCGACCGAGAGACCCCAAAGGTGGTTGCCAGATACTTTTGCCAACTCCACACTGGTGCAGACCTTCGCGAGGAGGTCATCTGTGCTGTGTTCCGGTCTGAAGCCGAATTGGAGCGGAGTAATCCACTCCTCTTGCCATTCGAGGATGGCTGGTAGTCGTGCGCCAGCCCAGAGCCGATAGAATGCGCTCGATACAGTAATAGGTCTGTGATCTAGCGGCTCTTCGGATTCTCCTTTCGGGATCATCGTAACAAGCGCGGTCAGGACTGCCTTTGGCCATCGTCCCTCATCCTCAATCCAGTTGTATAGGAAGATGAATCCCTCTAGCAGGGCATCTGGTAAGTGGGCGAGTTCGCAGAGCCTCCATCCATCAATCCCAGCGCATTCCTGTTTCTCCTTCTTACTCAGCACTCTTCGCAGGTCTTCTAGCGTGATCGCGAGGTCGACCATGGGGTGGTGGGTGATCTGCGACCCAAAAGTTTCCTCAAAAGAATCAAAACTCGGCTCAGGGTGGTCCTCGTATTTGCGGAAGATGTGGCGCCATGCCGACCTGAAGGCTTGGTCTATCTCTTCGACTGAGGTCGAGAGGGTACCGTTCGTGTTTGCTGCAACTAGCTCTCTATTTGGCTTGTCCGTCACAAATTGCATAATCGCGCTCCGGTTCACCGAGAAACCCGAGTTCAGGTCCCTCCGTGCCTTCACGTTGCGCAGGATCTTCGAAGCGATGTCCATGTTCCGTTGTCGTGCCGTAACGTTCTCCCGAATCAGGTCTGCTTCCTTGACGATGTTACCCTCGGAGAAGGTTTCCGGGTGGAACCGTAGGATCTTAATTGCCTTTGCCTTAATATTGTCCCAGCTCTTGCGTAGGTCATACGGCAGGGCCGGGTCTTTCAACAGTGGGACTCTCCGCACAATAGCGGCTGCACTCTGCCGGATTTTCTCAAGTGTTAGGTACTTTTTAGAGACTGCCCCAAATGCTGTCATCGTAGACGGAGCCGCCGTCCTCCGCATGCTGGGGGTATTAATCACGCCTCTGCCAGAGTAGATCGAATTCTCCAGCTGCGCCGTTCCACTCAAAAGGTGTTTCTCGCAAGCAGAAGAAAGCTCTAAGAAAGCTGCATCCAGGTCCCCGTTGTCTTTCAGGGATCTCAAAGTAGGGAGAATGTCGCTGTACGGAGCGCGGTTCCGGGAGTCATGGAGAGGGATGATCTTCTTGGGTATACTGTACTGGAGTGAGGGCTCGTAGAATCTCGGCATATCGATTCTAATTACTAGTGCGCGGTGTGAGGGTACGCCAATGTCCAGAGTCTGGCAGTCGGTCAGCGCCATCGCAGCTGTCTTGTTCACCAAGATGTAGTCTGGCCTCGTCTTCGCTGTTGCAGTTACGAAGGTAGGAGGGGCTTGTGTTCCATGTAGGCGCGATATTTTGTTCGAAGCGTCTGTCCAATGTTGAGAGAGGGCGTGCGAGAGGACCGGGGAGTCCATTATCGTCGTGTTGAAGTCTCCTGTCACAATGACCGGAACGTCCCCCAGCTGAGCCGATCTCTGTAGGGTGTCGGATATTAGCGCCTCCCTATTTCTCTTGGCGTGTCTGGAGCCGTCGCTTACCTGGCAGTAGAGGGTGATAATGTGTAACCAGTCACGTTTCCCAATCGCGACTCTTACATGTACCCTTCGCGAGTTGGTGTTGTGGTCCTCGAAAAGGGAGGATTCCTTCTTAGCTGTCAGTTGCTTGTTCACCATAATTCCCACGCCTCCTCTTTGGGCGATTGAGGGGGATTCTGCACCTTTTGACACCTTCCCTTGTTGTGGGGGTCCCCAAAAGAGACGGTGTTCTTTTAGGAAAACGTCTTGCTTCGCTTCCTTGTCCATCATCCATTGCCCCGCTTGCGTAAGGGCGGTCTCTTGCAGGCAAATCACGTCAAACTCCTGTAGTTTGACCCTGTTCAGCTGATTTGGGAGGTTCGTCACGTTCACAGAGATAATAGTGATTTCCTTCTTCCCCTTCTCGGGCCCCGGATTGGGGTGGACGTCACCGTGTGTCATGAGCCGTTTCCTCGCTTCTCGCGCAATGGACCGCTTCGACCTTTTCATAATGAGGAAATGTGCCCGCGGGAGGTGGATTATTGCCAACGAGTAGATCAGATGATTGTTTTCGGTCGGGGAGCCGAACCAGTCGCAGGAGAGAGGGGCAAAGGGGCGTGGTGTGGCCGAAAAGGTTAGGAGGTCAATGATTGATAGACTAATAATGATGATGATGGGGAGGGATAGAATTTCCCCGAGATGCCTCAGACCCTCCTGTCAGATCTTTTGATTCTTGGGGCTCGGCGACGTCTGTGCGTGGGTCTCCGATTCACCCCTCTTCCGTGAGCTCTCGGCCCTGGCAGCCTCCGCCTGTGCTTTCTCCTGCGCCGCCCTTGAACTGGGGAATTCTGCCTCCGACAGCTTCACCCTATGCTGTTTCCCCCGGAAGCTCCTCTCGTTCTTGTTTGGTGCATCTTCCCGTGTCCAGTCCCTAATCGTCAGGGAATGAAGTTTTTCCCCCCTCGCAATAAGCCTGGCGGTGGGAGGGGTGGTGGCCCGAACGAGCCATCTCGAACCTTCTAGTCTGTCCAAGTGGCTAATGGACCATCCACATCCTGCGAGGTCGTTCATCAAGTCACACGGGTGTTCCCAGCTGAGGCACCCTTCCAGGATATATTTGTCCCCAGCCTTCCGCGCCGGGAGAAGTATGGGGTTGACCCTTGCCAGTACCTCGCTGCGGACTGCTCCTCTCGGTAGCATTAGGGCCAGTCCGATCGGCGTTACCGTGAGTGAGGTGCCTATTGATGCTGTGGGGACATCGGCCGCCTTGATCCCCTTCTTCAACTGGATGACCTCCAGTCTGTCTGCAGCGAACGCGTGTGTCCAGAATACACATTGGTCTCCGATGCGACCAGCAGTCTAATCGCGTGCTCAGGGTCCACCCGTACCAGGGCAGAGGCGGTGTTGTTCTCGGTCGAGCGGTTGATCCTGAAGACGTTTTGCGGGGTTACCTTGAAGGGACCCTCCTTGTCTCGCGCCGCTAGAAGTGCCATTCTTTTAATGGCATTGCCGTCCGCTGTTCGCTTCCACTGTGCAGCTGAGCAATGGTCCTTTGCAATCACTGCCTTGAGGATAACGGTCCCTTTGCTGTCCTTGGGAGGGGCGTCCATGGCTTGCGGTAGTACTTCGTCCCCCAGGACCCAGGTTTTCATAATGCCCCTCGAGGTTGGGGAGTCGGACTCGGTTCCACCAGAGAATGGTTGGGTGCTGATGATTTTGAAAGTCAGGCCGAGGGCCTTGAGGCGTGCGGAGAGTTGGACAGGGTCTGCGGGATTAAAATATATTCCTGTCGTGAGTTTGTCCGGGAGCGCGTTGTGTATCTGCATATCTCCCCAGTGCTGCTGGATCAGGGCTAAGGGGGGTTTGGCGGGGCCCGGTCTGCTCATCCAGTTGGTGGCGGCTCCAAGGTAGGACTTGGTGTTACCTCTTGAAGCCTTCCTTGGCGGGGTCCTCTTCTCGTTCGTCTTGGCGGTGGGTTGCTGCTGCTGACTATTCTTGCCTTGCTGCTTGTGCGGTTGTCCTTTAGGCTGTTGGTATTGTTGCTGCTGAACCTGTTGCTGTTGTTGTTGGAATTGTTTCTGGGGCTGATGAACTTGTTGGAGCTGCTTGAGTGGCGGCTGTTGCGTGTACGATTGTTGGGGTTGTGGTGAGGAATTTTGGAATTGCTGTTGTTGAACTTGGGCCTGTAGCGGAGTGGGCTGCTGGGGTGAGGACTTCTGTGCCATCTCGACCAGCTGCAGGATGCAGCCTAGGGTGGTCAGGACGAGGCTTCTGTTCTCCTCGGATAGTTCGCCTGCGAGCAGGCTCTGGGCTCTCTGGACCAGTTGATGGGGGTCCATGTTAAGAGCGTGATGGGGGGAAGTGGAGTACGGAAAGGGGGTTGTGGGATGACGGAGTCGGTCGCTTTCTTACACTTACACTGTCACTGTCACTATTACTATCACTGTCACTGTTACCGTATTTATACTGTTCTTTTCTTCCTGCTATTGTCGTCACTTCTAAACACTTGCTTGGATATATCCGGTTGTGGTCTGGTCAATATATTTTTTCTTTTCAAACCGTTCTACCTGGTTCCTTTATTGGCACGGTCGATACCAATAAAGTACAGAAACTGTAGCTTTAGAATCGTTGCTAAAAAAGGAAGAGAAAGAAAAAAAGAATACTGGCCTACTGGTGTGGGAGGAGTGGGGAGAGGGGATCTAGCGATAAAAAAGAGGTAAGGGCCCTGCCCCCCACCGGTATTCCAGTGGCCGAAGATTCATATCGATGAATTTAATCGCAAGTGAAAAGGTTGGCAACAAGTTTAACTACATCTTTAAAAAAAAAGGGGGTGACATCAACTAACAGAAGATGGTGCAAAAAAGGTGCGCATTTCTAGTCATTGTATCCCACTTTCTTTTTTTCTTTTCGTTTTTTTTTTCTTCTTCATTTTCGCAAAAAAGCATAAAAGAAATTATAAAAAAAAAAAAAAAAACAGGGAGTGGGCACTAAAGGTACTAAAAAGGAAGAGGGGGAGGGGGAAAAAAAAAGAAGGAAGTTTACCAAAGATTTGATTCAGAAGAAAAAGAACAAGAACACATTGACTTATTTGTTTCTCTTTTTATTTTATTTTTTTTATTACAGTTGGTCAAACCCGTTTGTGCGCACAAACAAAGAATAACCCTTGGCCTGTTCTTTTTAATAAAAAAAAAAACCCGGCAAAAAAAGAAGAAAAAAGAGAGAAAACGAAGGGGTTTTTCTCGTTTTTTTTTCCCCTAAAATCTTTTTTATTTCCTCGCATATGTTTTTTATGGCAGTCACACAGAGAAGAGAAGAAAAAAAAAAGAGAAAAAAAAGAGTCGGTTGATGGTTGTTTGTGCACAGCCGGGGTTAACCTGTAGAAGGATAAGCCCAACAATGCCACCACTACTCTTTTTAGCAATAACAATTCATTATCAATATATTGTTTTTCTTGTTCTTGCAAAAAAAAAAAAAAAAGAGACATTTAAGGGTACCTGCGGTGTGTGGCAGGACGCCTGAAGAGTCTCAATCTATCTCTTGATCGAAAAAAAAGAGAAAGATAAAAAAAAAAGCGGTGGGGGAAAGAAAGTCACTAACTATGTACTGACTAATCATATGTTAATATTTGGGTTTTAAAGAAAGAAAAAAAACTTTAGAAACTATAAAAAATGGTGCACTTTTAACGGGCACATACAGCAGAACAAAGAGGAAGACTGGGGGGGGGGGGGGGGGGGGAGAGAGAGAGAAAAAGGGAAAAACCAAAACTGACAAAAACGGAACAAGAAATAAGAAATCATCATTCTAATTCAAAAATATATCTTCCTTAGGAGGCGCACTCGGTGTCGGTGCTATGCCCATGTACTCTGGGCAGTTGGGAAGGGGTACTGACTTCCTTCGGGAGGACCTCCTAGAAGTGAGACGAGAGGGAATCGGCGAAGAGCGCATAGGTGCCGAGGGTAGACAGGCGCTGCTCTTTAAGTCGGGTGTGTAGCCATAGACATCTTCTTGTTCCTCGGAAGCAAGCTGCCGTTTGACTGCGCTCTCTAGCCCAGCGTGCACCACCAGTGGGTTCGGGACATCTTCTTCGTCTTCCTGGTTCAGATGCTTCACTGTTTTGTTTTTCTTCCCCTTCCTAGTCTTGCACAGCATCGCTACAAAGAGCCCTGTGCACAGTCCCAGCCCTCCTGCCACGTACCACAGTGACAGCGCTGCACTGCTCCCCGTGCTGCAGGGCGGCTCGATCTCGCCCTCGAAGTCGTTCTGCAGGATGTCGTGCACATTGGCACACCCCTTCGCCTCCTCCACCTCCGCCACCTCTGGGAACACCGCCACCGTCGTGCTCCCGCTGCTGTCGACCGTCTCGTTGCAGCACGCCACCTTCCACCCCTTTTGTTCAAACAAAGCACGCTGCTCGCTGCAGGACACCCCCCGCACCTTCACCTGGAAGTTCCCGCAGGTGTTGGCCGGAGACGGCTCAGAAGTGGTGGGCTCGGGTGTCTCAGGGGCGATGGTAGGGGCGATGGTCTCAGGAACAGGCGCTGAGGTGTCAGGTGCTGGTGTCGCGGGTGCAGGAGTGTCGGGGGCTGGTGTCTTGGGTGCTTGAGTATCAGGTGCCGTCGTGTCGGGAGCAGAGGTGTCTGGTGGAAAGGTCTTCCCAGCCGGAAGAGGGGTAGGTGCAAGGGTGTCGGGGGCCGATGTCGCAGGTGCTTTCGTGTCAGGGGCTGGTGTCTTGGGTGCTTGAGTAACAGGTGCTGGTGTGTCAGGAGCAGAGGTGTCTGGTGGAAAGGTCTTCCCAGCTGGAAGAGGGGTAGGTGCAAGGGTGTCGGGAGCTGGTGTTGATGGTGCTTGCGTGTTAGGTGCTTCTGTACTCGGGGCTTGAGTATCAGGTGCAAGTGTGTCAGGGGCAGAGGTGTCTGGTGGAAAGGTCTTCCCAGCCGGAAGAGGGGTAGGAGCAAGAGTGTCAGGTGCTGGTGTCGCGGGTGCCGGAGTGTCGGGGGCAGGTGTCTCTGGTGCTTGGGTATCAGGTGCCGTCGTGTCGGGAGCAGAAGTGTCAGGTGGAAAGGTCTTCCCAGCTGGAAGAGAGGTAGGTGCAAGGGTGTCGGGGGCCGATGTTGATGGTGCTTGCGTGTCAGGTGCTTCTGTATTCGGGGCTTGAGTATCAGGTGCAAGTGTGTCAGGGGCAGAGGTGTCAGGGGCAGGTGTCTCTGGTGCTTGGGTATCAGGTGCCGTCGTGTCGGGAGCAGAGGTGTCTGGTGGAAAGGTCTTCCCAGCTGGAAGAGGAGTAGGTTCAAAGGTGTCGGGTGCAGGTGTGTCAGGAGCAGATGTGTCAGGTGCATTTGTCGGCTCAGCCGTAGGGGGAGCCGGGGTATCAGGGGCAGCTGTGTCTGGAGCAAGAGTGGGCTCTGCAGTGGGCGGAGCTGGCGTATCTGGTGATGAAGTTGGCTCTGCCGTGTCAGGGGATGGTGTGTCAGGAGCTGAAGTTGGCTCTGCCGTATCAGGTGCAGGTGTGTCAGGGGCGGGTGTGTCAGGAGCAGGAGTGTCAGGAGCTGAAGTTGGTTCTGCCGTGTCAGGTGCAGGTGTATCAGGGGATGGTGTGTCAGGTGCAGGTGTGTCAGGAGCGGGTGTGTCAGGAGCTGAAGTCGGCTCTGCAGTATCAGGGGCAGGTGTGGCAGGGGCAGCTGTGTCAGGAGCAGGTGTGTCAGGGGCCGGCGTGTCGGGTGCAGGTGTGTCAGGAGCTGAAGTTGGCTCTGCCGTGTCGGGGGCAGGTGTGGCCGGGGCGGGTGTGTCAGGAGCAGGTGTATCAGGAGCAGTTGTGTCAGGAGCTGAAGTTGGCTCTGCCGTGTCAGGAGCAGGTGTGTCAGGGGCTGGCGTGTCAGGAGCAGTTGTGTCAGGAGCAGGAGTGTCAGGAGCTGAAGTTGGCTCTGCAGTATCAGGTGCAGTTGTGTCAGGGGCAGGTGTGTCAGGTGCAGGTGTATCAGGTGCTGGTGTGTCAGGAGCTGAAGTTGGCTCTGCCGTGTCAGGTGCAGGTGTGGCCGGGGCGGGTGTGTCAGGAGCAGGTGTATCAGGTGCTGGTGTGTCAGGAGCTGAAGTTGGTTCTGCCGTGTCAGGGGCAGGTGTGGCCGGGGCGGGTGTGTCAGGTGCAGGTGTGTCAGGAGCAGTTGTGTCAGGAGCTGAAGTTGGCTCTGCCGTATCAGGTGCCGGCGTGTCAGGTGCAGGTGTGGCAGGTGCAGGTGTGTCAGGAGCGGGTGTGGCAGGTGCTGAAGTTGGCTCTGCCGTGTCAGGTGCAGGTGTGGCCGGGGCTGGCGTGTCAGGAGCAGGTGTATCAGGAGCAGCTGTGTCGGGAGCTGAAGTTGGCTCTGCCGTGTCAGGAGCAGGTGTATCAGGGAATGGTGTGTCAGGGGCGGGTGTATCAGGAGCGGGTGTGTCAGGAGCTGAAGTTGGCTCTGCAGTATCAGGTGCAGGTGTGGCAGGGGCGGACGTATCAGGAGCAGGTGTATCGGGGGCAGGTGTGGCAGGAGCACTTGTCGGCTCAGCTGTAGGGGGAGCTGGGGTATCGGGTGCCGGCGTATCAGGGGCAGGTGTGGCAGGAGCAGGCGTGTCGGGGGCAGGTGTGGCAGGAGCAGGTGTGTCGGGGGCTGGTGTATCAGGTGCAGATGTGTAAGGAGCACTTGTCGGCTCAGCCGTAGGAGGAGCTGGGGTATCGGGTGCCGGCGTATCAGGGGCAGGCGTGTCAGGAGCAGGTGTGGCAGGGGCGAGTGTATCAGGTGCAGGTGTGTCAGGTGCAGGTGTATCAGGGGCAGGCGTATCTGGAGCAGGTGTGTCAGGTGCAGGCGTATCTATCTTGTACCATAACCTGACCCTTTCTGAGCTGCAGCACTTAACCCACTTCCCTTCGGTTGTATAGAACTGTCTCCACTCACCCGAGGGCACGTCTTGTATCCACAAGTGCTTAATGCGGAGCCCGTCCGTGCTGTCGGAGACAAGCTTGATGCTGTAAATCTCTTCGTAGCTGAAAGGGGAGTCGAAGACAGCAAAGGTCTTCACCTCACTAGCACTGAGGGGGCCGAGGGTCATCCAGTACCAAGAGGGCTGATTGTATTTGCGGAGGAAAGCCCTGACGTCACCATTGGTACCTGCATTCTTCTCAACACTCCAGCTCTCGACTTGTATGCGGAAGTACATAGGAGGAATGGGTGCTGCTGTGTCAGGTGCATTTGTGTCTGGGGCAGCAGTGTCAGGTGGCACTGTGTAGGCGGGAGTGGCGAGGCACAGGAAGAAGGTAGCGAGAGCGCGTAACATCCCCCCTGCTTCTTAACACTCCCTCCCCTCCCCACCTTTATCTGGGTTTGTATGAGTTTTGCGTCTGGTCAAAGTTGACCCATCGATCGTCAGTTAAAAGAAGAAGAAGAAGAAAGAAGAAACTAAGGGGGGGAGAGGGGGGTTCTTCCTTTTTTGTTCGTCATCTTTCGGTTTCCTGTTTTCTTTCTTTCTTTTTTTTTTTTTTTTCTGGGAGGAAAAAAAAAAAAAAAAAAAAAGAACAGAAAATAAAGAAGACATGACAAAGGAGAAGGAAAGAAGAGGAAAAAAAAAGAATCGCATACACAAGAATCAACTGAAAAGAGCAACAAAGAATATGTGAGAAATAATGATCAAAAAAAAAAAAAAAAAAGAAAAGAAAAGAAGAAAAATAGCTAGCAATAGTCTGACTTTTTTTCTGTGATCGAAAAGGAAAAATCGTTGAACAAAAAAAAAAGCTTTGACTAGATGGAGGAAAAAACTGAAAAAAGAGAACTGAAAACTGAAAAAGAGAAAAGAGAAAGATCACGCACAAAGGGCTCCCGAGCACACTGCAAAATCCCTTTTTTTCCCAGCAGATTATAAGTACATTGGACCGCTGATTTTTTTTTTTTTTTTTTTTTTTTTTGGTAATTGTACGGGCTGAAATATAAGAATTTCGCCTTAGACAATTTTTCAAATATACGGTCATAAATTTATATGCACATACGAAGAAAGAAGAAAAAAAGAAAAAAGAAAAACTGAAAACTTTTTTTTTTTGAAGAGGGGGAAAAAAGAAGAGTCGGTCTTTAGCAATACATGCATGCTATCACTACTCTTTTTCGCCCCTACAAGAAGCTAATCAGTACTTGTTAAATACAAATAAAAGGGGGGGGGGGACTGCACAAACAATCATAAACATATGCTAAAGGAGGTTCCGAGACGCTGCATTCATCTTCTCAACCTCACCATTAACAATAACTGGTATAAAAAAAAAAAACTCATAAAAGAAGACTCAAAGTAGTAAAAAGACAATAAAAAATATCCCCCCCCCCACGTGAGGTTCTTAAAAACCCTGAAAGAAATTGCAAAAAAAAAAAAAAGATCTTTTTCATCATTAGATAAGCACAGTGTTGTAGGATGCAAAAATGTAAAATGCATGGCCCTCACCAAAAAATAATTTATTAAATAATTTTATGGAAAAAAAAAAAAGGGAAAAAAAAAACGACTTAGCCCAGATGTGCAATGGCCCTGGTACCAAATACTCAGCAAGAGAGAGATGATTCACCAAATTCGATGGTAACCCACGGTATGTGTAAGATAGATGAGTTCACTTTATTCACCGTTTTTTTCAATTGGTTTTCTTTTTTTTTCTTTTTTTTTTTTTTTTATTTTTTTTTTTTATTTATCCGTTTCACTGTTCCCCTTGTCGCGTTTTGGAAAATTTTCAGCGGAGTTATTTTTCTTTTTTTTTTTCTTCTACCCGAGAAATAAAAAATAAAAGAAGAAAAAAAAAAGATTTTTTTAACTGCCCTCCGCTGGAGAGAACAAAAAAAAAAAAAAAAAAAGAAAAATGGAAATACGACTTAACAAGAGGAGCGAAAAAGTGTTAAATGGGGTACAGAATTTAGCCCTTGTCCCGAGAACGTGATTTTATTCCACGACATTGACCCATAGTTTTTTCTCAATTTAGATAAATGGCATCGCATGGCGCGCTGGGCACGGCACACATAGGGGGCTGTGACCCGGAGCCACCCGTCTCTGTGGAGTTGGGGAGCATGATGGACTGCCTTCGTGACGTCGATTGTTGCGAGTACCTGCGGTGCGTAAATGGGGCAGAGGGCACCTGCTCTTGCTCGCTGGGGGAAAGCACTGCGCCGGCAGCAGGATCCACAACATCAGCAGGATTCACGACTCTAGCAGAATCTGCGATTTCACCGTTCAAAACGACTGTTGGGTTAGCTTCTTGCTCCTCCACGTCAAGCTGCATCTTGACTGCCCTCTCCAGTCCTTCGTGCACCACCAGTGGGTTCGGGACGTCCTCTTCGTCTTCATTCTCCTCTTCCAGCGTCTTCGCCTTCTTCTTCATTTGCATTTTGCACATCATCACCACAAACAGCACCACAATAACAGCCCCCGCGACAAGCATGATGTAGGAGAGTGGGATGGGCATCGCAGACGAGCTCCCCGTGCTGCAGGGCGGCTCGATCTCGCCCTCGAAGTCGTTCTGCAGGATGCCGTGCACATTGGCACACCCCTTCGCCTCCTCCACCTCCGCCACCTCTGGGAACACCGCCACCGTCGTGCTCCCGCTGCTGTCGACCGTCTCGTTGCAGCACGCCACCTTCCACCCCTTTTGTTCAAACAAAGCACGCTGCTCGCTGCAGGACACCCCCCGCACCTTCACCTGGAAGTTCCCGCAGGTGTTCGCCGGAGACGGCTCAGAAGTGGTGGGCTCGGGTGTCTCAGGGGCGATGGTAGGGGCGATGGTCTCAGGAACAGGCGCTGAGGTGTCAGGTGCTGGTGTCGCGGGTGCAGGAGTGTCGGGGGCTGGTGTCTTGGGTGCTTGAGTATCAGGTGCCGTCGTGTCGGGAGCAGAGGTGTCTGGTGGAAAGGTCTTCCCAGCCGGAAGAGGGGTAGGTGCCATCGTATCAGGAGCAGGCGTGCTGGGTGCAGGTGTTTCGGGGGCAGAGGAGTCTGGTGGAAAGGTCTTCCCAGCCGGAAGAAGGGTAGGTGCAAGGGTGTCAGGTGCTGGTGTCTCGGGTGCTTGAGTATCAGGTGCCGTCGTGTCGGGAGCAGAGGTGTCAGGTGGAAAGGTCTTCCCAGCCGGAAGAGGGGTAGGTGCAAGGGTGTCGGGTGCTGGTGTCGCGGGTGCCGGAGTGTCAGGGGCTGGTGTCTTGGGTGCTTGAGTATCAGGTGCCGTCGTGTCAGGAGCAGAGGTGTCAGGTGGAAAGGTCTTCCCAGCCGGAAGAGGGGTAGGAGCAAGAGTGTCAGGGGCTGGTGTCGCAGGTGCCTTCGTGTCGGGGGCAGGTGTCTCTGGTGCTTGAGTATCAGGTGCTGGTGTGTCAGGAGCAGAGGTGTCTGGTGGAAAGGTCTTCCCAGCTGGAAGAGGGGTAGGTGCAAGGGTGTCGGGTACTGGTGTGTCAGGAGCAGATGTGTCGGGTACTGGTGTGTCGGGAGCTGTTTTTTTTTTTTTTTTTTTCTTCCCGTCAAACACAATATGGTTAAAAGTGTAGTAAAGGAAGGCTGGCACAAAAGTATTAATATGCTTGAACCCTTTTTATAAAGGAAAAGTGTAAAGGATGGCTGGCACAAGAATGCCCTGAAGGGTAATGTCCATAAGTAAAATGTTCAGAAAAGAAGCTTTGCAGATCGACTCCCTCCGAGTTATCTTACAATAGTTATAAAGGAAGATGAAATCATGACACACCTTTCGTATCTGGTGCAGAAGTAGGCTCCGAAGTATCAGGGGCTGGGGTATCAGGGGAACTTGTTGGTTCCGCCGTCATGGGAGCAGGTGTGTCAGGTGCTGGTGTGTCGGGGGCAAGCGTATCAGGGGCAGTTGTGTCAGGAGCAAGAGTGGGCTCTGCAGTGGGCGGAGCTGGCGTATCTGGTGATGAAGTTGGCTCTGCTGTGTCAGGGGCGGGTGTGTCAGGAGATGATGTGTCAGGGGCCTGCGTATCAGGAGCAGTTGTGTCAGGAGCTGAAGTTGGTTCTGCCGTGTCAGGTGCAGGTGTGGCAGGGGATGGTGTGTCAGGAGCGGGTGTAAATGGGGCGGGCGTCTCAGGAGCAGGAGTGTCAGGAGCTGAAGTTGGCTCTGCCGTATCAGGTGCAGGTGTATCAGGGAATGGTGTGTCCGGAGCAGGTGTGTCAGGAGCAGTTGTATCAGGAGCTGAAGTTGGCTCTGCCGTATCAGGTGCAGGTGTGTCAGGGAATGGCGTGTCGGGGGCGGGCGTATCAGGAGCGGGTGTGTCAGGAGCTGAAGTTGGTTCTGCCGTATCAGGAGCAGATGTGTCAGGGAATGGTGTGTCAGGGGCGGGTGTGTCAGGAGCAGCTGTGTCAGGAGCTGAAGTTGGCTCTGCCGTGTCAGGTGCAGTTGTGTCAGGTGCAGGTGTGTCAGGGGCAGGCGTATCAGGAGCAGGTGTATCAGGAGCTGAAGTTGGCTCTGCCGTGTCAGGAGCGGGTGTATCAGGAGCAGATGTGTCAGGTGCAGGTGTGTCAGGAGCAGGTGTGTCTGGGGCTGGTGTATCAGGAGCGGGTGTATCAGGGGCTGGGGTATCAGGAGCAGGTGTAGCAGGGAATGGTGTGTCCGGAGCAGGTGTATCAGGAGCAGGTGTGTCGGGGGCTGAAGTAGGCTCAGCCGTATCAGGTGCAGGTGTATCCGGAGCACTCGTGTCAGGCGCTGCAGTCGGTTCGGCTGTAGGTGGCGCCTGTGTGTCTGGTGCTGAAGTGGGTTCAGCTGTAGGGGGTGCAGGAGTAGCGGGAGCAGGTGTGCTTGGCGCGACTGTTGGCACGGCCGTCGGGGGTGCAGGGGTATCTGGAGCGGGCGTAAGAGGTGCTGGCGTGTCGGGAGCAGGAGTATCGGGAGCAGGAGTATCGGGTGCAGGGGTGTTAATCGTAAACCACAACTTGACCCTGTCGGTCTTGCAGCACTTTAGCCACTTGGAGCCATCAATGTAGAACTGTTTCCAGACCCCACTCGCCACGTCCTCGACCCAAATGGTCTCGACGCGGAGGCCATCGGCCCCCAAGGCGACCAGCTTGACGCTGTAGATCTCATCGATGGTATAGGGGCACCCGAACACGTCATGTGTCTGCGTTTCGCCTGCCGCGATGTCCCCGATGGTGGACCAGTACCACGAGGGCTCGTTCCACTTCCTTAAGTACACCTTGAAGTTGTCCTTCGTGCCTGAGTACTGATTAACACTAATGTTGATGCGGAATCTGAGAGGCGGCGGGGTTGTCGCTGTGGAAGAAGCAATGATCAGGAGCAGGGTGTAGACAGCAAGGAAGCAGCGTGACATTTTATTTTATAAAACGCTGTGCCCCCCTCCCCCTCCCCGACCTTTGTTGTTGAATAGGATACACCCCACATCTGCAGCAGAGCTCGTTTTGCCAGGTCACGCGGAATTTTAAATGTGACTTGGTTTTAGTGGGCCATGCAGTATGTGACACAGCGGACTCCCGTGTCTGAAGCTTCGCCCTGAAGCCTCCGAAGTCTGTGGTCCCGTAGAACGTAAAAGTGAAGTGGCAAAGAAAGCTGAGCTTTGAAACAGGGAGGGCAAAGAAAGAAGCAATGAACATCAACTGGAGTATGCCGTGGGAGGTATGCTTCACAAGCACAAGCCTGGTGGAACTACCATGTAATGGACTCTCCGTTGAGGGCAGTGCCAACCGGTCTCCACCCCGTTGAGGTTTCTACGTGTACGGCTTAAGAACGAGAGTTTCCCCCCCAAACCACAATTACAAGGAAACCACCACTGGGTGGTCCCCCCTAAAATTAAAAAAGAATTCTTTCAAGAAAAAATGAATAAAAAAAGTCAATGTGTGTCGCGTGAAGATGGTGAGGCTAGGTGCCTGATGAGAAGATAGGTCAACCGAACGACGGGACATGGTTGGTCTTTTTCTTTTTTTTTTTTTTTTTTTAACTCTTACTCGAACATGCCAGCAGCCATGGTGCCTGCAGCTTGGGCGATCATTGTGGGCGGGGCGGAGCTGAGCCACGCCATGGGGTAGAGGACCAGATGCCCAGTGATGGATTTCAAAAGACTGTCGTCGTTGGGGGGCTTGGTTTGAAGACGTTGAGCTTCTTCGAGGGTCGTGACCTCCGAGTTCGGTGCTGCAGGGAAAACCTTGGTGTAGGCGTGGGTGTTTTTGGTGGAGGTGGACCAAATGAGGTCCCAAACCTCGCGAGAAGTGGGATTTTCCACACGATCATCAGGAACACCCAGATGCTCTGTCCACAGACGCACCCGAAGCTCCTTCACACTATGTGCAGATGGCGATCCATCAATCAGAACAGCAAGCTCGCTGTCACGGTCTCCAAGGAAAGACCTGTCATTGATGTTGGCACTCCCCAAGATGAACCGGGTGTCATCGACAATGATGAACTTCGAGTGGATATAAATAGGTGAAAACGTCGCCTTTTTATTCTCCGGAGAATGCCCGTACTGCTGCAGGCACCCTACGAACAGGTAGTTGTCGACCTCTTCTTGCGACCCGAGCTGCTTCGTCAGCATCGCCACCATGCGGAGGAGCGTCTGGTTCTGAAAGTACAAGATCGATCGGATGAACTGGTCCGTGACGGGGTCGCCTTCTCCATGGGGTTGAAGCAGCAGAAAAACCTTAAACGACAGCTGGTCCTTCCAGGACTTGACGATACGGTTGACCAATGCTTGCGCAACGCCGTTTGTAATTTCAGGGCCGTAGACACCGGAGATGAAGTATTGGTTTTCGATGTATATGTAGGACTGGGCACTGTCGATGAGTTCGATGTACTTTGCGTGGATGCTTTTCTCCGGGGCGCCTGAGTTCCCCGACCAGAGCCCGAGGGATCGGCAGACAGTTGCTTTGACGGTATCGCGGTGGTCTTCTATTTTCTGCAGGTTTTTCTTGTCGTACAAAACACGCACGTCTGGTGTGATAAAGATGTTCTCTGTAGTCCGCTTCACATGGTGGTGCCAACGCTGCACGAAGTTCAACCCTACTACGTAGGCAAGGCGGCCTTTGAGACGCAGGTGTAAGTCGTGCCAAGGGAGCCTGTGCGTTGTTCGTTTGTTCAACGCGGAGACAAATGGTGTTTTCGTCTGCGTAACGGCGTCGTCGGCTAGAAGAACGGGGTTCCTGTAGTCGAGCCCAGGGAACAGTTCTCCCCCATCGCCAGCATCGTAAAGAGGATGTTCCTGCGTGTCGAAGCGTCCGTAGCAAGGGTCCAACCCGCCTATGAACAGAACCTTCCAATCGATGACCGTGAACTTTTGGTGGTGAGTGAACTGCAGCGGCCCACGGTGCCGGACAACCTTGATGTTCGGGTGCAGCGACTCAAGATACGTCTTAGTGTGCAGCGATGTCAAAGCCGTCGCCCGTCCTATCTCTTGATACAGCAGAATGTATATTTTAACACCCTCATAAGCCTTCTTGTGAAGCAGATTGTCTAACCTGCAATTCTGATCGATTGTGCAGTCGCCCTTTTTCCGTTTCAGGTATATGTAAGGTGACATCCACCATGCTGCCATTAGGACTTCCTTCTCGGCTTGGAGGAGTTCGTTGGCAAGCTCTGGGAAGAATTGTTCGCCGTCGATAAAAAACTTCCCGAGGCCAGGGTGCGTGGTTGCGCCGTAGGGACGGGAGGCGACATGGCACGCTTTGATGGCTGCGGTGGCTGCGGGGTACTCCTTCGGGGGGATTTTTAACTTCAACGGGCGGTCGCTGTTGAGCGTTGAGATCCTGATGATGAATTCTTGATTGCTGAACGAAAGCTCACTTATTTCAAGTAACACCAACGTGAAGACAGGCGGTGCCTCAATGAGCTCATCCCACGACATGAGATTCTTCGAACTGCTGCTTGAAATGAATGGGGACAGCACTCTCTCCGCTGTGGTTGGTTTCCCAGCTTTGTACAGACTGAAGAACCCCCACTCTTCCCGAATGGCGAAGATGTATGACCCCTCTGCTAATCTTGCTGATTTGCATTCGTACCTCTCCACCGTGTTCAGCGTGCAAATGAAATTCGTTTTTCGTTTTGTTTTCGGGATGGCCACCTCGGGGTGTTCTCCTTTCGGTTTCAACGCCAGTGCCCTTCTCACGTCATCCCGCTTCTCGTCCGACAGCATGGCGAAGGTGTTTATGATTAGGTTTTTTTTCTTGAGCTCGTTCCACCCAGCGACGTCTTCCAAGAACTTCATGTAGGCCTCCACATCGGGCACCATCTCCTTCCTCTCCTTTTTTTTCTTCTTGCTTTTCTTCTCCCTGCTCTTGCTTCTCCTTCGTTTTTCCTTTTTTTCCTTCACACCGTGAGCAGGCGACGGCGCTGGTGACGTGCCCCCTGTCCCATGCACGGGGTACTGCATTGCAGCCATGTTCATATTCATATTCACATTTCCAAAACTGGGGCCATATGAGGGGTACCCTCCCCAGGATGGGTTCATTTTCTTTTTTTTTTTTTTTTTTTTTTTTACACTGAATGTCTGATATATAATCTTTAAAAAAAATGAGGGCGATCAGACGACTCTTCTTCTTTTTTTTTTTACCCCCTTCATTCTCATCAAGCGAAGTAAAACGGCCGCCGCCGCAAGCCCTCCGACTCGGGTATTTCCCGATATTCGAGTATTTCCAACGCTGAAAAATTTGTTAGGTGTGAAAGCAGCTCCGAGGTGTGCTGGTTGCCCCACGCAAGCTTCCCCATTGTCGTGTCGAAGCTCTCTGTGTCCACGACTAGGGTGGGAGCGCCGTTGATGGTGAGGCACGAAGCTTGAGAAACTTCGGAACAATAAGAAGAGAAGAAAGAGGCGAAGATCGCTTCCGTTTCCCTGATGAGAAGGGAGTCGGTGTCGTTCTCCACAATCGCCTTAATATGCAACGGGACGAGGGAGAATTCAAAATCGGAGAACGGATTGATGATGGTTTGTAGTTTAGAAGACAGTGCGGCATCATCAAGCATGCATATGGAGAGCGCGTCCTGCCCGTTCTGCCATGTCCCTTGAAACTCCGATAAAAGCTGGGTTTGATGGCCTTCCTGTATAGTCTCAATGACCCCAGGTGAGGTTTCAATGACAGGGTTGTTGAAGCTTGATTTGTATTTTTTTGTGAACTCGCCGGCAAAATCACTGCACCTTTCCAATGACGTGAAGTAGCACATGACCCTGACACCGCCCATGTCGAACAACTGTGGTGATGGAACTCCGTCTGATTCGTCTTCCGATACTAAAAACACGATTTCTGAACGTGTTAGGTGTCCGTATACTTTCTTGCGTAACATCCACGGGTCGCACGAGGCGGGAAACCCCTCCTCTACCCCTTCCAGTCTCCCTTGCCGACTTTCTTTCATTCTGTCTATCTTCCCGCTGTGTCTTTTTTGCACCTTCAGCCATGCGTCAATGTCCTCCTCTAGTTGATTCCCGTCTGGGGGTTGTTCTTGCGTGTACCCGGGTTCCTCGGGTGCTGCCCCGCCCCCTTGCTTCTTGTACATCCCTGCTATGCTCTTCCCCAATGTTAGCTTCCGAAGGCAGGCCGTTCTGCATAACATCCTCTCCTCACCTCCCCCCTTCTTTGTACATAAGTATAAACAAACAAAAAAAAGAAAAAGAAGAGAAAGTGTTAACTTATTTAAAGGGAAAAAAAAAACCCCCCCCTCACTCAATTTTTTTACCCACTTTTTTTACCCCGTGTCACCCCGGTGGAACAGCTCCTTTTTGTTTGCCCCAGGAGTAGAGCACGGCCCCGATGGTTATGGCGAGCATTCCCAATGCTTCGGATGTGTAGAACGCTTCGGAGAAGACCGCGACTGCTGTGAAGACGACAAGAGCTTCCTTCAGCTGCCCGGCGATGGAGAGAGAGAGGGCGGAACCAATGTTAACCACCTGCGCCTCGGAGAGAAAGAGAAGAAAGGCACAGAGCGCCCCTGCAAGGACAGTGGGAACAATACACGCAGCAGAGTCGGTGGTGTGTAAACGGGGGTCGGCAGCTGCAGCAGGAAGCTCATCCGACATCACCAGTAGGACCAAAGACATCAAGAACGCGCTCGGCGATGAATAGAGAAGGATCTCCACAGGGGACAATCGCTCCTCCTTGGACTTCAACAGGATCTCTGCCAAGACCCACCGGACGGCCGCGAAGAAGCTCGCAGTCAGCACCATACCCACGCCAACCAGCGATGGAAACCCCCCCGACAGCTTGTGGTAAAAGCACAACGCGATCCCCCCTGTTACCGTCACGACAGCAAGTGCTGTGAGGGTGTTCACCACACCAACCCCTGTGTATATGCTGAGCAGGAATGTAAACGGCAGAGATGATGCTTTCAAGAGATTCGTCAGTGAAACTTCTGCACAGCAGGACACGGCCCAGTTCGTCAGGCATATGTCGCCACCTGCAGCAAGGCCTACAACACTGGCAAGCCTGAACCTGCTCCATACCAGCGGGTGGCCTATGCGCCTTAAGTACAGGTAGGCTAGAAAGCCTTTTAGAAGGATGTGGCACGCAGCTATCGTGTTCGGGTACACCAGCCCACCGCACATCACAGTGAAGGTCAACTTATTGAACACGTTGAGAGCCGTGCTCGTTCCGTACCATATGAGGCACCACAGAACCAACATGGACCTCAGCTGCAGCGCGTTAGCCGCCATAATAGCCACGATGATAAGGCATGCTATGATGCGGAGGTCATCGAGCATGGGAAGGGGTGGTGGAAGCCTTTTTTTTTTTTTTTTTTTTTTTTCTTTTTTTTCTTCTTTTCCCGTCCGAAAAACTGTGCAGAGGAGGGGGGGGGGGGGGGGGGGGGGGGAATTCACTATGATAGGAACGAAGTGGTTAGCAACGGCCCGCCGCGGTGTACCTTATGATGCTCCCCTTTTGGGGTCGTTCCCTGCTACCCACCGTAGTGCCTAGCTGTCGTTTATATCTTCCAATCCTTTCTTTCCGGTAATCTTCTCTAAGTCCTTTCAGCTTGGTCGCCGTCAGCCCGATGCAAACAGGGCCCTCCTATCAAAGCGGCCAATGGATCGTAGTGATCTCACCTTCTTGCATGGCTGGCCGGAAAAGCGCGTCCTCCTCTTCTCCCTCATCCATGTCGCTTGCAGCGTATCCAGGATCCGCTTGATCCTCACCGCCTTCTTGCCGACGTCTATCGTCGTGTTGACATTGACCCCCAACGTCTTCTTCGTGTAGCATTCGAGCATTCAAGTCAATCGCCAGCTCGATCGCCGACACGGACGTTCCCTCCTCCAGTAGCTCCTGTAAAAAGTGTGAGTCGAGGGAGCACTAAGAAGCCAAGGTGCTCGAATTACCAAGCAAGACTGTCATGCGAAACTGCACCATCTTCTCTCTCGCTCTCGTTGCGGCATTGGGATGACGCACAAGGCTCGCACTACCCTTGCAGTATTCAAAAGAGGAGGCTCAAGGCCTCAGAAGTGCCAGGCACGAAATACTGTTCTAAGTTCACTCCTTTTATCCTCGGCAACCGGGTGAAAGTCTGATGGCCGTATGCTCTCTTCGTTCCTATTTTGAGACGGAGGATATGCGCAGTGCAACACTTCTTGTACACGGGTTGCTGAAGGGACGATGGAAAGAATAAAAAAGGGGGTAAGTGGGAGTGGGAATGAGTGGCGGGCTGGGTGGAGTGATGAACAAAAAACAAAAAAGAAATTTAAATCTCTCTCTCCCCCCCCCCCCCCCCCCCCCGTAGTTGTTCTTTTTTTTATTTGGGTAAAACAACGTTTTTTCAGTAAAACTATCTCTTTTTCTTTTTTCTTTTTTTCTTCTTCTTCCCGGGAGTAACAGAAGTCGTTTTTCTCCACTGTTTACCTTTTTAAAAAAAAGGGTTTTTTTTTTTGATTTTTCTTAAGTTACAAGTTTTAGTTCCAAAGTGACTGATAATCACAAGTAAATTGGAGTTAGAAAAACGGTGGGGAGCAAACCTTCCAGCTGAGAAGAAGCGTAGCTACTGAAAGAATGGTGGGTTCCGAACTTCCCAAATATCCCCCCCCCCCCCCCACAAGAAAAGAGTTACTGAAAACGTTGATTTACCCCCTTTTTATTATGATCTCACAAAAAAGAAGAAAGAAAGAAAAAAGCAGAATCCACATGGAAAGTGAGGTGAGTTTGTTCCGGAGCATACACAACTTACTATCGTAATTGCTCTGGAAAATAAGGTTCACCAGCCTTTCGTGTTTCATTTGCTTGTTTGAATCAATATGAGAAAAAGCAAGTAACAACGGAAGAGAGGGGAAAAGAGAAAAATGAGAAAGACACATTATTTTAAAGGGGGCCATGGGTTCTCTTGCTCCCTGTAGAGACAAAACATTCCTTTTTTTTTTTTTTTTTTTTTTGTGCCGAAAAATGACATGTCAAACCAGTGAGACATATAATATGTGTTCTCACGAAACTTATCCATTCTCTTCCCCCCCGCTTCCCCTTTGATTTCGCTTTTTCGTCTTTTCGTCAAGAAAAAACAAAAAAAAGGGGGGGGTGGCGGACACCACCCTCTCATCCTACTCCCTTTACCATATCCTTTTGTTTTTTTTAAAATCTTTTTTGTTTTTTTATTTTCTTTTTTTTTTGGAGGGAGCTAGAAACTATATTTACTGTAAAATCTCTTTTTTTTTTCGTTGGAACATCAGGAAAAAAATCCATAAAAATATAAATCAAAAAACTATCAGTGCTGGCCAAGCGAATGGTACTATCGTTTTTTTTTTTCTTCTTTTTCTTTTTTAATTGAAGTAATTAATTGCACGAAAGAATAGATTTACAGCTTTTAAAAGGTGGAACAGGGACTTTCTTTTTTTCCCCCCCCCCCTTCTTTTCCCCTTCTTGTCCCCATTGATTTTGCTTTAATTATATTTTTTCTTTTTCTTTTTGCGGTTTTAAATTCAAGTGGCTCTGGGGGGCTGGAAGGTCAACTGACGCATCACGAACAGCCCTGCGGAAACCGAGGAGGCTCTTGTTGAGAGCATTGTTCAAAATTGCGGGAGATGTATGGGAAAAGAAAAAGCTACCCTATTTATTTCTTTTCTCTTTTTTTTTATTTGAGAAAGAAACAGGATTTAAAGGGGAGGGGGGGGGGGGGGGGGTGCAAACCCCTAATTCCCCCACCTTCCTGCGCAAGTGAGATATGGTGTACGCCCCCCCCCCCCCCCCCTTCTTTTTTCTCTTCCCCGTTTTTATTCCTCGTCACGTGGGCATGGGGGGAGAAGAACAAGAGAGAATAAAAAATAAAAAAAAGCTTTTTCTTCCCCCCCCGCTCCCCTCTTCTGTTCATTTTTATCTTTTCCCCACAAGTGCTCGCGAGAAAAACAACGAAAAGAAAAAAAGTTTCGAAATGAAAGAAAAAAAAAAAAAAGAAGGAGAAACCCGGTAGAAAGGCACGGAATCCAAAAAAAAAAAAAAAAAAAAAAAAAAAAAAAGAAGGTGACAGGAACGCCTAACGACAATCAACTCATCTAGTCCGTCGTGGCCATTGATGGACGTGGGGATGCTTCCGATTCTCATAGCCCAGCATGCCAAGTCTTCACCACCCATGTGGATCCTGTCCATTGCTATGAAGTCGACAGCAAACACTTGCCCCATTTTAGGGCACTCAGCCATGAGGACAAACGGGATCAGCCTGAAGCTGCACTGGAGAGGAGTAACCCACTCTTCTTGCCATTTGAGGATGGTTGTCGCGTGCCGGCCCAGAGCCGATAGAATGCGCGAAGAAAAAAAAAAAGGTGGGGTGGGGGAAATATCTACACTATTACTTTGTGATTATCGACGTGGCAGGAGTGGGAAGGGGTAAGGGGGGAATGTTTGATTCAGGTGGAGAGAGAACTGGGTTTTTTTTTTTTTTTTTGTTTCCCACGAGTTTTGCTACCTTTATACCGGGGGGGGGGGGGGGGGTGAAGAAAGGGTATTGTTACGATTACCACCATTTTCCTTTCCATTTTTCCTCTTCAATTTGCATTTTTTTTTTTTTTTTTTTTCGCTCTGGTACGAAACGAGGCGAGGGATGCAGAGGAAGAGGAGGGGGGGGAAAACAGGAGGGGTTCAAACATGAAAGGAAGAAAAAAGAGAAGAAAAAAAGAAAAAGAGATAAGATGACATGCCAAAACCAGAACCAGCAGCAAGAAACCAACCTCACGGAAACTGTAAACACTTAACAAAAAATTCAAACAGTCACTTTTTTTCAAAATCACTTTTATTATTATTATTATTCCTCTTTCTTTTCTTTTCTCTTTTGCTAGTACTAGACACCCCCATGTCATTATATCTTCTTTTTCTTCTTTTTTTCCCCTTTCTTTTGTCATTTGTCCACCAAAAAACACATGCCGCAAACTTCAAATAGAATCAATTAGAATAGAATGGGGGGGAAGGGGGGAGGACGGAAAATAAAAAGATTTAAATATATAAACTAGATTCCTTTTTTATTTTATTTTTAAATGACAGAAAGAGATAGAAATGGGTTATGTGATCAGTGCAGAGAACGAGTGATAGAGGGTGAGAAAAAAGAAGAAGTAGAAAAGCAAAAATATGTGTATGTATGACTCCTTCCCTGCACCCCCTTATGAAACCGCTCAGTCAAGAGCGGTTACAGTGTTCTTGGCAACGAGACGCCTTGTTGGCTGTGTTGTCCCACTCTGTGCTGCTTTTCTTTTTTTTTTTTTTTTTTTTTTTTATTTATTTTCTGGATTCCCTCTAAAGGAATTTTGGCTAGAGCCGGGAAAATAAAGTTTTCATTATTGTTCCCTAGGGGAAAATAAAGTACTTTATTTTTTTCCTCATGTTTTAAGCAGATTTGTGAAAATGGGGCTTCAAAGAAAAGAGGCCGAAAAATCAACAAAATTTTGCGGTATTTGTGCCATGGTTGGTGCCCACCGTGGACAGGGGATCCTACACGTGCCTGTCACCATTCTGCTGCTGCATCCTGGTGTTGGCTGTTGGGGTTTGCCTTTCAGTCATGGATGGCATCTGCAGTAAGAGCATCGCTCGCAGCCCCCTAAGTAAGGAGCTGTTTGGGTGGATGCGCTGGTGCACCCAGGTTCCTCAGGGAGTTCATCGAGTTCAGCCGCATCCACACCAGAAAGCCCAGGGAGGCTGACATGATAACGTAGTTAGATGCCCTGTACAAAGGAGGACTAAGCCGTCGAGCCTCTGGTCCCTTTATAGCCCCTGAACCATACCATGAAGCATAAGCACAAAACTGTAATGCCCAGGTTGACTGCCATGCTGAAGGCGTGGACGAGCAGTGCAAGCAACCCCCTGTCTTAATGTTATGTCAAATCCTGGACTTCCTGGCTTTGGGGGGTTTAGGAGTACCATCGGAAACCAGAAAATAAATAAAATTACGTATTCATGAATTAAAGTGGACTTTACTCTTTCCCTTGGCTGATAATCTGTCCCTCGGAATCTGATTTTCACGAGCGAAGCGAGGGAAAATCACCCCCTCGGGACAGATTATCAGCCGCGGGAAATAAAGTCCACTTTATTTTTCATAAATCAATAGTTTTTTTTTTTCTCTTTTTTTTTTTTTTTTTTTTTTTTGTTGTTGTTAGTACGGTCCCTGAGCCCAGAAATGCTTCCACTTTAAAAATAAACAATTTTTTAAAAAAAACCCTTAATTTGATTCACTTCATATCTTCATGGTAGAATAGTCGTCAGCAGGGCTGTACGCCGGTTGCCCGACTTGTACCCCGTTCATGGGCACGTTCATAGGCACATTGCTCTCTGCCCTCTCGACGCCCCCTAGGAACTCCTGTATGTTCACACCTTTGCTGCGGTGGTTCTTTACCATTATGAGCGCCACACCTGCACACACAGCAAGGACCCCGCCCACCACTCCCAGCACCCACCAAGGGAAGGACGAGCTGCTGTCCTCCTCAGGGACAGCCTCCGGGACGAGCCCCCCACCGACAACGGGTGCCGACCCATTCCCACCCGTCGTGTCAGGCGCGTCAGTGGCAGGTGCATAGGTCTGCCCGTCAGGCAGAGGTGTCGGTGCAGCGGTGTCGGGTGCTCCTGTCGCAGGGGCGTCGGTCTTGGGAGGGTAGGTCTGCCCTTCAGGGAGGGGTGTCGGTGCGACGGTTGCAGGGGCACTTGTTGCTGGTGCCATCGTGTCTGGGGCGGTTGTCGCAGGTGCACCCGTTGCAGGTGCGTCGGTCTTGGGAGGGTAGGTCTGCCCTTCAGGGAGGGGTGTAGGTGCAACAGTTGCAGGGGCACTTGTCGCTGGTGCCATCGTGTCCGGGGCAGTCGTCATGGGTGCACCCGTTGCAGGTGCGTCGGTCTTGGGAGGGTAGGTCTGCCCGTCGGGGAGGGGTGTAGGTGCCACCGTGGCGGGTGCCGTGGTATCGGGGGCCCCCGTCTCGGGAGCACCGGTCGCGGGTGCCATTGTCGGTGCTGCCGTGTCAGGGGCGGGCGTCTCCGGCGGGTAGGTTGCCCCTGCAGGGAGGGCCGTTGGCTCCGCTGTGTCCGGTGCCTGCGTCACTGGTGCCGAGGTCTCGGGGGCCCCTGTCCTGGGAGCACTGGTCGCGGGTGCCATCGTTGCCGGAGCCGTCGT
The DNA here is from genome assembly GCA_964019335.1 of Diplonema japonicum. Taxonomy (NCBI): domain Eukaryota; phylum Euglenozoa; class Diplonemea; order Diplonemida; family Diplonemidae; genus Diplonema; species Diplonema japonicum. The sequence goes on from OZ025681.1 coordinate 564,294, forward strand.
GTCAGGGGCGGGCGTGCTCGGTGGGTAGGTTGCCCCTGCTGGGAGCGCTGTCGGGGCGACCGTGTCAGGGGCAGGTGTCGAGGGTGCCATCGTGTCCGGTGCTCCTGTCGCCGGAGCTGTTGTCGAAGGTGCCGATGTCACAGGTGCAGAAGTGTCGGGCGCTGTCGTGTCAGGGGCGGGGGTGTCAGGTGGGAAGGTCTTCCCTGCGGGGAGCGCCGTCGGGGCGACCGTGTCAGGGGCAGGTGTCAACGGTGCCGTGGTGTCAGGGGATGTCGTGTCGGGGGCACTTGTCGAAGGTGCCGAAGTGTCAGGAGCACCAGTGGCAGGTGCCATCGTGGCCGGTGAAGTGGTATCAGGAGCCGTCGTGTCAGGGGCGGGGGTGTCAGGTGGGAAGGTCGTTCCCGCAGGGAGCGCAGTGGGGGCGATAGTGTCAGGGGCAGGTGTCAACGGTGCTGTGGTGTCAGGAGATGTCGTGTCAGGTGCTCCAGTACTCGGTGCTGACGTGCCAGGGGCCGCGGTGTCAGGAGCAGTAGTGTCAGGAGCCACTGTCACAGGAGCACTCGTGTCAGGTGCTGGTGTTGCAGGAGAGACTGTCGCTCCAATTGGGAGGGGTGTTGCAGGAGCACTTGTGTCAGGAGCTGAAGTCATAGGTGCAGAGGTATCTGGAGCAGTTGTATCAGGTGAGGGGGTGTTGGGTGGATTCGTGTTTGGAGCAGGTGTGCCCGGCGAAGGGGTATCAGGTGTAGGTGTGTCTGGTGCTGTTGTGTCGGGAGCAGTGGTGTCGGGTGTCGGGGTGTCAGGGGAAGGTGTGGCAGGCGCATCAGTGGTTCCGCTGCTGCATGTAGTGAAGCTGCCAGCAATGAGGACCCATTGGTTCCACGAGGCAGGGAAGTAACAGATCTTGTACTCAGTGTTGTCCGCCAGGCCCGGGAGGGTTCCTGGACTCCACTCAGTCGCAACCCCTTCGACCTTCACAAGGGAGCCGACAGAAGCGGAGCAGGCATTCAAAGCCGCACACTGCGTCTCCGCATTGCTGCAGTCGGTAGCTGTGTTCGGGACCACAGCAATCCTGTCAGAAGTCGCGAGCTCGTCCGTCCCAGGATAGAAGTGGAACACGGGGGCATCCACCCCTGGCTTCGGGCAAGTCGGCTTCGTTGAGAACAGAGGGTCACGGTGATCGCACAGCAGGGACAGGGTGTCGATGTAGCAGCCACTCGCACCGCTGTTCACAGCCATCTGGACTTGTGCCACAGCACCAAAGGTGGACGGGATCTTGGGTGCGATGGTTTGTGCCGCCCCATCCAAGGAGGTCGTGATGGCAAGGTTCTGCCAGTTCAGCCCGAGATCCAGCTTGTACCAGGTGTTCGCTGAGGTCGTCCCAAAGTACTCGATCGAGTTGGAGTTGATCTTCACACCGAACTGCGAGAACACCCCGATGTACACACGGATGCTGTCACCGCTCGAGGAGGTAAGGGTGACAGAGAGCTGCGAGGTGGCGCTCGAAACACGTGCCCAGAAGCTCAAGGTGTTGGGCTGGATCCCCCCAGCAGGTTCGCTGTAGAGGTAGCCTGCCTGCTTCATGGCGAGGGAGCCCGCCCCCTCCTTCTTCACCGAAGTAGACACACCCGCAACAGAGGAGCTCACAGAGCCTGGGTCGTCGTAAGCACGGTTCACACTGTGGTGGCACTCTCCGGGAATCTGGAACTCCACGTCCTTCACAGACCAGATGGGGGGCTGCCCGCTCGTGAACATGCTCCCCTTCAGGTAAAGGTCCACAAGCTCAGTCGCAGCCGTGCGGAAGGTGGAAGCCGCCTTCAAGGGACCAATCGTCACCACCTGACCGTTGATGTTCACAAGGGAGGTGTCGATCATGCTGGAGCGCAGACCGTTCCACCCCGTGGTGGAAGGGTAGTCCGCAATCATCGCGTCGATGATGGCCTGCTTGTTCGCTGTCGTGTCCACCCAGGAGTCGTAGTCTCCGACGAGGGTGAGGGTAATGGAAGTCCCGCCCGCCCTCAGCTGGTCCTGTGTCAGCCCTTCCACCACAGACCCGGTCATCAAGATGTAAGAGGTGCACCACAAGTGGAACTCATCCATCCAAGCCGGTCCGAACATGATAGCCTTGTTGAAGCCATTGTTGCAGCCGTTCCTGAAGGCCACGCCTGTGACCTCCTGGTGACCGTCGATGAACAAGTCGGCCGTCTGTGCCCCCCAGTTCACGTGGATGTCGAAGTGGTAGAAGTGCTTTCCCAGTGCCTCAGCCCCTGCCTGCTTGTTGTTCAACCACCAGCCACCGCTCTGGAACATCACCTGGAAGCAAGAGGTGTCACCGTCACGGAAGTCGAGAGCGGGGGTCTTGGAGTCGTCCGTGAAGCGTGCCATGAAGAAGGTGATCCTGCGAGGCTTGCTGTTGGAGAGGAGGGTGAGCTGTCCCTGGGCGGAGGCGCCAGGGTCCGCTTCGTCCCCAACCCTCCACGAGCCGCCACCCTCCGCGTAGAAGGCCGTGTCCAACTTAACAGTGGTCCCGATCGGGGCCCACGTCCCGATGTCCTCGTCGAAGGCATGCAGGTAGTTCTCAGGACAGTTCGAGAAACCCAAGCACTCCAGCCCACCGTAGGCCCCGTTGCAGGTACAGGGAGCGAGGGGGTTGTTCCCACAAGTCCCCCTCCCACCGCACACCTTCGGGTCGTCAGAGGAAACCCCGAAGCACACCGCATCCGTTGCCGACACCGACACCTCCACAGAGCAGGTCGTCGTCGTCCCGTCGCTCCCGGTGAAGACAGCCGCCAAGGTGTAGTCGTTTCCAGCGTGTGCCGCGGTGGGGGTGAATTTTCCAAGAGCGAAGCCGACCCTCCCGATGTTCGACCCGGTGGCGACAGACCACGTCAGAGCCGACGAGGGTGCCGTGGTGCCCCCGTAGGCCACAGTCATGGTCTTCCCCGCCGCGAAGAGGGCGTTGAACTCCACACGCCAGAGCTTCGAGTGCGGGATCACATGCTTCTTCCCGGACTGCTGCGAGGACCTGCAGATCGGGGCCGCGAAGGTGTCCGAGCAGCCGTTGTACATGAAGTTCACGGTGTCGACGTCCCCGTCGCTCAGCCCGAGACGCTGCCCGATGGGGAGCGGCGACACGATCGTCGGTTGGTTCCCGATGGCGAACCCGTTCGCCCCGTAGTGCATGATGCTCCCGTAGTCGTAGCTCCCGATGTCCCTCCCGTTCGCCCCCGTCTTCTCAAAGTTGTTCTCCATACCCGCCTTCACCTGGCTCATGTCCACATACACGAACTCGTCACGGTCGTTCCTCGCCTGCTCGTGCGACAGCCCGATGCTGTGCCCGATCTCGTGGATCGTCGCCCCTGTCCCGCAGTTCTCCGCCAGGTTGATCTGGTTCACGTCCCCGTAGGTCCCCACGGGGGAGTTGCACGCCGATGCATCGGAGATGAAGTACAGGTAGGGCTTCCCACAGCCGTTCTTCGTCGCACACTTCGTGAAGCGCAGGCACGTCTTCGTCTCCCAGTGTGCCAGGGATGCCAGGATCCGAGGGTCCGTCTCCGTCAAGAGGTACGAAGCGGGCCTGGCACTGTTCGTGTACTGGGTCTCGATGAAGTAGTTCAGGCGGCCCCCTGCCCACAGCTGGTTCGTCGTTGTGAACCCCGATGACCCGAGGGTCTCCCCGCCACGTGTCTCGCGCACCTGGATGTCCGACTGTGTAATCCTGTACTTGTACTCCTGTGTCGTGGGCAGCTCCGCCACAGCAGCCGCCGCGAAGAGAACCGTGACCAGTCCTCTTATCATTTTACTTTTTGTGCTAACTCCTAAAGTGTGAGTCGAGGGAACACTAAGAAGCCAAGGTGCTCGAATTACCAAGCAAGACTGTCATGCGAAACTGCACCATCTTCTCTCTCGCTCTCGTTGCGGCATTGGGATGACGCACAAGGCTCGCACTACCCTTGCAGTATTCAAAAGAGGAGGCTCAAGGCCTCAGAAGTGCCAGGCACGAAATACTGTTCTAAGTTCACTCCGTCTCAAAATAGGAACGAAGAGAGCATACGGCCATCAGACTTTCACCCGGTTGCCGAGGATAAAAGGAGTAGATATGCGCAGTGCAACACTTCTTGTACACGGGGTGCTGAAGGGACGATGGAAAGAATAAAAAAGGGGGTAAGTGGGAGTGGGAATGAGTGGCGGGCTGGGTGGAGTGATGAACAAAAACAAAAAAGAAATTTAAATCTCTTCCCCCCCCCCCCCCCCCGTAGTTGTTCTTTTTTTTTATTTGGGTAAACAACGTTTTTTTCAGTAAAACTTTCTTTTTTTTTTCTTTGTTTTTCTTCTTCTTCCCTTTGGAAAAAAAAAAAAAAAAGGTTTTTTGATTTTTCACCACTTAGGCTACTGATGACAGTGGATACCGAAAACTTAAGTTACAAGTTTTAGTTTCAAAGTGACTGATAATCACAAGTAAATTGGAGTTTGAAAAACGGTGGGGAGCAAACTTTCCAGCTGAGAAGAAGCGTAGCTACTGAAAGAATGGTGGGTTCCGAACTTCCCAAATATCCCCCCCCCCCCCCCCCCACAAGAAAAGAGTTACTGAAAACGTTGATTTACCCCCTTTTTATTATGATCTCACAAAAAAGAAGAAAGAAAGAAAAAAGCAGAATCCACATGGAAAGTGAGGTGAGTTTGTTCCGGAGCATACACAACTTACTATCGTAATTGCTCTGGAAAATAAGGTTCACCAGCCTTTCGTGTTTCATTTGCTTGTTTGAATCAATATGAGAAAAAGCAAGTAACAACGGAGGAGAGGGGAAAAGAGAAAAATGAGAAAGACACATTATTTTAAAGGGGGCCATGGGTTCTCCTGATCCCTGTAGAGACAAAACATTCTTTTTTTTTTTTTTTTTTTTTATTTAACTCCATCAAAATTTTCGTGGGTGGGAGTGAAAATAAAAATTCACTTTATTTCACTCCTGACTTTATTTTCACGCTCCGGCTTCTAAAAGAAATTAGGCCCAGGAGTGAAAAATTCTGATAGCGTTAAAATAAGAAATATTATTTCACTCCTGGGCTAATTTAAGCAAAACCCTCCAAAAATTCCTACCAAGGTTCCTTTGGGATAGGCAAGAACCCGACTGCACAAGAGGCGGACGCAGCAGGGTTCACCCCCTTCCAAGAGCCATACGAAAAGGAGTGGGCACGCTTTTGTGTGTTTCATAATTATAGGAAGGAAAAGAAGGGCCCGTCCGAAAGAAGAGGATTCTATTCTACGACGTGAAGCAAGGCCTCCTGCCGTTCAGTCCGGGCGGCTTATTCAAGGCTAAACTCGGTTGTGAGGAGGAATTACAACAAGCAGTTGCAAGACCACCCCCGACTAAAGGTCCCCCTCAAGAGGTTCCAAGAAAGCGAGTCAACAAAAAAGGCGAACATCTTTACCCAAGAGCAAATAACAGAATTCTTTAGCACCGAGGTATGGCATCGTCCGCCACGCTTATGCAGCGTTGATGTTTGCAGGAAGCATGTGCACTACCGAGGCACATATCCGACACCTGTTGTAATTGGTACCACCTGTACCTCCCACCCACTCAAATTTTGCTGTCGTTAAATAAAATATCGTATTTGTGAATATAAGATTGATGATTTCACTTGTGGTGGCAGTTTTGACTCGTTAAACGTTATAACACTCGCTTCGCTCGTGATATAACCGTCATTACTCATCAAAACCACTGCCACCACGCGTGAAATCATAGGATCTTATATTCACTAAATAAATAGTTTTTTTTTTTTTTTTTTTTTTTTTTTTTTTTTTTTTTTTTTTTGTGCCGAAAAAAATGACGGCCTGTGAGATATTTTGTGTTCTCACGAAACTCGTCCATTCTCTTCCCCCCGCTTCCCCTTTGATTTCGCTTTTTCGTCTTTTCGTCAAGAAAAAACAACAAAAAAAAAGGGGGGTGGGGGACACCGCCCTTTCATCCTACTCCTTTTACCATATCCTTTTGTTTTTTTTTAATTTTTTTTGTTTTTTTTTTTTTTTTTTTCTTTTTGGAGGGAGCTAGAAAACTATATTTACTGTAAAATCTCTTTTCGTTGGAACATCAGGAAAAAAATCCATAAAAATATAATCAAAAAACTATCAGTGCTGGCCAAGCGAATGGTAACACACTATCGTTTTTTTTTTTTTTTTTTCTTTTTCTTTTTTAATTGAAGTAATTAATTGCACGAAAGAATAGATTTACAGCTTTTAAAAGGTGGAACAGGGCCTTTTTCTTTTTCTTTTTTTTTCCCTTCTTGTCCCCATTGATTTTGCTTTAATTATATTTTTTCCTTTTCTTTTTGCGTTTTTAAATTCAAGTGGCTCTGGGGGGCTGGAGAAAAAGCTACCTATTTATTTCTTTTCTTCTTTTTTTTTATTTGAGAAAGAGACAGGATTTAAACCCATTTGGAGAAAGGTGGGGGAGGGGGAGGGGGTGCAAACCCCTAATTCCCCCACCTTCCTGCGCAAGTGAGATATGGTGTACGTTCCCCACCTTCATTTTTTTTTTTTTCCCTCCCCGTTTTTATTCCTCGTCACGTGGGCATGGGGGAGAAGAATAAGAGAGAATAAAAAAAAAAAAAGCTTTTTCTTCCCCTCTTATACTCTCCTCCCTCCCCCGCACCCCTCTTCTGTTTTCATTTTTATCTTTTCCCCACAAGTGCTCGCGAGAAAAACAACGAAAAGAAAAAAAGTTTCAAAAAAAAAAAAAGAAGAAGAAGGAGAAAACCGGGGCGGGGTGGGGGGGAAATATCTATACGTTACTTTATGATTATCGGTACGTGGCAGGGGGTGGGAAGGTAAAGGGGGAAGGGGTAAAGGGGCAGTTTGATTCAGGTGGAGAGAGAAAAAGATTCCACACATATGGTGTTAAAACAATTTTTGAAGGGACATTCTTTTTTTATTATTATTATAAGCACCAAAGTGCTTTGAAATATTGCAAACCAAAGAAAAAGCTTTTAAAGAAAAAAGGGGGGGGGGGTGTCGGTCACTTTCGGTAAACCTAATTCCTTGATGTTGATTTTTTTGGGGGGGGGGCCTTATGGAAAGCTCTTGGCACGTTGCCAACGTTCCCCTTTTGTTTAGACAAGTCGAAGACTCGTTCTTGCAAAAACGGAAAAAGAAGAAGAAAAAAAACGAAGGTTTTTTTTTTTTTTTTTTTTTTTTGTTCGTTTTTTTTTTTTTTTTTTTTTTAAAAGTATTATTATTGCGTGTGCATAGATTTAAAAAAAAAAAAAGCAGGCAAAAAAAAAAGAAAAAGAAAGAAAGAAAGAAAGAAAGAATACCATTTAAGCAAATTTTACGTGCATTCGTTGTCCACTTTAGATTTAAAAAAAAAAAGAAAAACAGGGCAAAAAAAAAAAGAGTCAGCTGATTGTTTGTGCAAGCCGTTTTCACCTACAGTAGGGATAAACGGACAAGCTGCCTCTACTCTTTTTTGCAATAACAATTCTTTTCAAAAATTTGTTTACTTGTTCCAGCAAAAAAGAAGAAAAAAAAAAAAAGAAAAAAAAAAAAAGGCCTTGCTTGTTCGCAGCGAAATAAACTTTTTTAAGTTGCCTCTTTTTTTTCTTTTCTTTTTTTTTTCCCCGCTTGTGAGGAAAGCTTCTTGATCGGCAACAGAAGAAAAAAAGGACAAATATTACTGGTTGGGAGGGGTTTCAAAAGTAGGGGGGGACACTTTTCTCGATTCTTTTTTTTTTGTGACACTTCGCGACCTACGGGATAACGAAGGTCAAGGAGCTTCTCACCAAAACAATTTTGGTTGCTGCAATGTGCCCACTAAAACTACACATACCTCTTTTTTCTTCCCCCCCAAATTAACCTGAGTGGACCAGGTGGGTGCACAGTCAGGCCGTGGCACTACGTTAAAAAGAAAAAAGAAAACCGGGAAAAAAAAAAACGAAAAAGAAGGAGAGGGAGAGAGGAGCAAGAGGGTGCAATTGGTACAGAAGAGCTTTTTCAGAAAGATCGTCTCCCCTCCTTTTCCTCGGTATAAAGAAAAAAAAAGGGGGGGGGGGAAGAGGAAAAAAAAAGAAAAGAAAAGAAAAGAAAAGAAAAGAAAAGAAAAGATCCTACTTATTTTGCTACTCTTTTTTCCGAAGACCGAAGGGGTAGAAGATAAAATGAAATTAGAAAGAATACTTTTTTTTTTTTTTTCTTTTTTTTTTTTCTTACGCTTCATATCCGCTTAGTGACCACAGCCCGCATTTTGAGGGGCTAAAATTCAAATGGAAAAGTGCCCAGGTGCAAAAGTTTGCAACTAGTCAAAACCCAAACTGGCGATTCTTTTTTTTTTTTTTTTTTTTTTTTTTTTTTTTGGAAGATTTCTTTTAGAACACTTCCTTGGAACACCTATGACCCAATTTGGACATAGGCCGGGCCACTTAGCGGATCTGGAGCGTTGTTATTTTTCTTGGTTCCCTCTTTTCTTCTTCTTCTCGCCCTCAATTTCTCCTTTCTCACTAATCACAAAACTCTGAACAACAACAACGTGAAAGAGCCTAACTCAACAGGCTCCTAGGGGGCCGGGGGGGGGGGTGCTCTTCTTTCTTTCTTCTTTTACTGATGTCTTAGAGTCCCAGTCGTCCAGCTAAGGGCGGACTAAAAAAAGGCTGTGCCCAACAAAAAAAAAATGTTTCTTTTTTTTTTTTTTTTTTTTCCCTTTTTTTTTCTTCCTCTCCTTTCATTTTTTTCTAGTTTCGTTCATCTAAATGTTGATGTACTCCCTTTCACCATCGCCTTCAGGGTGGTCGATGACGTTGACGCCCTGCATCTCTGCCCTCTCGTCTATGTCCTTCAGGAACTCTTTGATGTACACGTCGTTCTTGTTCCTTCGCACAAGGAAGTAGACAAGGCCCGCTCCGCACACAGCAAGGACCCCGCCCACCACTCCCAGCACCCACCAAGGGAAGGACGAGCTGCTGTCCTCCTCAGGGACAGCCTCCGGGACGAGCCCCCCACCGACAACGGGTGCCGACCCATTCCCACCCGTCGTGTCAGGCGCGTCAGTGGCAGGTGCATAGGTCTGCCCGTCAGGCAGAGGTGTCGGTGCAGCGGTGTCGGGTGCTCCTGTCGCAGGGGCGTCGGTCTTGGGAGGGTAGGTCTGCCCTTCAGGGAGGGGTGTCGGTGCGACGGTTGCAGGGGCACTTGTTGCTGGTGCCATCGTGTCTGGGGCGGTTGTCGCAGGTGCACCCGTTGCAGGTGCGTCGGTCTTGGGAGGGTAGGTCTGCCCTTCAGGGAGGGGTGTAGGTGCAACAGTTGCAGGGGCACTTGTCGCTGGTGCCATCGTGTCCGGGGCAGTCGTCATGGGTGCACCCGTTGCAGGTGCGTCGGTCTTGGGAGGGTAGGTCTGCCCGTCGGGGAGGGGTGTAGGTGCCACCGTGGCGGGTGCCGTGGTATCGGGGGCCCCCGTCTCGGGAGCACCGGTCGCGGGTGCCATTGTCGGTGCTGCCGTGTCAGGGGCGGGCGTCTCCGGCGGGTAGGTTGCCCCTGCAGGGAGGGCCGTTGGCTCCGCTGTGTCCGGTGCCTGCGTCACTGGTGCCGAGGTCTCGGGGGCCCCTGTCCTGGGAGCACTGGTCGCGGGTGCCATCGTTGCCGGAGCCGTCGTGTCAGGGGCGGGCGTGCTCGGTGGGTAGGTTGCCCCTGCTGGGAGCGCTGTCGGGGCGACCGTGTCAGGGGCAGGTGTCGAGGGTGCCATCGTGTCCGGTGCTCCTGTCGCCGGAGCTGTTGTCGAAGGTGCCGATGTCACAGGTGCAGAAGTGTCGGGCGCTGTCGTGTCAGGGGCGGGGGTGTCAGGTGGGAAGGTCTTCCCTGCGGGGAGCGCCGTCGGGGCGACCGTGTCAGGGGCAGGTGTCAACGGTGCCGTGGTGTCAGGGGATGTCGTGTCGGGGGCACTTGTCGAAGGTGCCGAAGTGTCAGGAGCACCAGTGGCAGGTGCCATCGTGGCCGGTGAAGTGGTATCAGGAGCCGTCGTGTCAGGGGCGGGGGTGTCAGGTGCAAACGTCTTCCCTGCTGGGAGAGGAGTGGGGGCCATCGTGTCAGGGGCAGACGTTGCAGGCGCCGAGGTGTCAGGGGACGTGGTGTCAGGGGCACCAGTGGCAGGTGCCATCGTGGCCGGTGAAGTGGTATCAGGTGCATTCGTGCTTGGGGCGGAGGTATCAGGGGCTGTCGTGTCCGGGGCGGGGGTGTCAGGTGGGAAGGTATTCCCTGCTGGGAGAGGAGTGGGGGCGATAGTGTCAGGGGCCGTCGTGTCGGGGGCAGATGTCGCAGGCGCCGAGGTGTCTGGTACTGTTGTATCCGGAGCACCAGTGGCAGGTGCCATCGTGGCCGGTGAAGTGGTATCAGGTGCATTCGTGCTCGGGGCGGAGGTATCAGGAGCCGTCGTGTCAGGGGCGGGGGTGTCAGGTGCAAACGTCTTCCCTGCTGGGAGCGCAGTGGGGGCGATCGTGTCAGGGGCAGATGTCGCAGGCGCCGAGGTATCAGGGGACGTGGTGTCAGGGGCACCAGTGGCAGGTGCCATCGTGGCCGGTGAAGTGGTATCAGGTGCATTCGTGCTCGGAGCAGATGTATCAGGAGCCGTCGTGTCAGGGGCGGGGGTGTCAGGTGCGAACGTCTTCCCTGCAGGTAGCGCAGTGGGTGCGATCGTGTCGGGGGCAGATGTCACAGGCGCCGAGGTATCAGGGGACGTGGTGTCAGGGGCACCAGTGGCAGGTGCCATCGTGGCCGGTGAAGTGGTATCAGGTGCATTCGTGCTCGGGGCGGAGGTATCAGGAGCCGTCGTGTCAGGGGCGGGGGTGTCAGGTGCAAAGGTATTCCCTGCTGGGAGAGGAGTGGGGGCGATCGTGTCAGGGGCAGGTGTCGCTGGTGGCATCGTATCAGGAGACATGGTATCGGGTGCAGTTGTGTCAGGTGCAGAAGTGTCAGGGGACGTTGTGTCAGGAGCCATCGTGTTGGGGGCACTCGTATCAGGTGCCGAAGTATCCGGGGACGTGGTGCTAGGCGCTGAAGTGTCAGGGGAAGGGGTGTCAGGAGCCATCGTGTCTGGCGCTGATGTGTCTGGTGCAAATGTCATTCCAACAGGCAGAGGTGTGGGTGCAATCGTGTCAGGGGCAGGTGTCGCAGGGGCCGTTGTGTCCGGTGCCACTGTATCAGGAGAACTCGTCTCAGGTGCAGACGTGTCGGGGGCGTCCGTATCAGGAGCACTTGTGCCAGGAGCACTTGTGTCTGGTGCCGAAGTGTCGGGAACACTTGTATCAGGTGCCATCGTGTCAGGAGAAGTCGTGTCTGGAGCACCTGTATCAGGGGCACTTGTGTCAGGTGAACTAGTGTCGGGGGCACTCGTGTCCGGAGCCGTCGTATCAGGGGCAGGAGTAGCTGGAGCGGGCGTATCGGGTGCGAGAGTTTTCCCGACAGGAAGCGGTGTGGGGGCAATCGTGTCGGGTGCCGGCGTATCAGGAGCCATCGTGTCAGGAGCACTTGTGTCGGGTGCAGTTGTATCGGGGGCACTTGTATCAGGGGCAGTTGTATCAGGGGCAGTTGTATCAGGGGCAGTTGTGTCGGGAGCAGTCGTGTCAGGCGCCATCGTGGCCGGTGAAGTGGTATCAGGTGCATTCGTGCTCGGAGCAGATGTATCAGGAGCCGTCGTGTCGGGAACAATGGTGTCGGGAGCAGTTGTGTCAGGGGAACTTGTGTCAGGAGAAGTGGTGTCAGGAGAAGTGGTGTCAGGAGAAGTGGTGTCAGGGGCAGTTGTGTCAGGAGAAGTGGTGTCGGGCGCAGTTGTGTCTGGAGCAGTGGTGTCAGGGGAACTTGTGTCAGGAGAAGTGGTGTCGGGAGCAGTTGTGTCTGGAGAAGTTGTGTCAGGGGAACTTGTGTCAGGAGAAGGGGTGTCGGGAGCAGTTGTGTCAGGAGAAGTGGTGTCGGGAGCAGTGGTGACAGGGGCTGTTGTGTCGGGAGCAGTTGTATCGGGTGCCGGGGTGTCGGGAGAAGGTGTGGCAGGCGCATCAGTGGTTCCGCTGCTGCATGTAGTGAAGGTGCCAGCAATGAGGATCCACCGGTTCCACGAGGCAGGGAAGTAACAGATCTTGTACTCAGTGTTGTCCGCCAGGCCCGGGAGGGTTCCTGGACTCCACTCAGTCGCAACCCCTTCGACCTTCACAAGGGAGCCGACAGAAGCGGAGCAGGCATTCAAAGCCGCACACTGCGTCTCCGCATTGCTGCAGTCGGTAGCTGTGTTCGGGACCACAGCAATCCTGTCAGAAGTCGCGAGCTCGTCCGTCCCAGGATAGAAGTGGAACACGGGGGCATCCACCCCTGGCTTCGGGCAAGTCGGCTTCGTTGAGAACAGAGGGTCACGGTGATCGCACAGCAGGGACAGGGTGTCGATGTAGCAGCCACTCGCACCGCTGTTCACAGCCATCTGGACTTGTGCCACAGCACCAAAGGTGGACGGGATCTTGGGTGCGATGGTTTGTGCCGCCCCATCCAAGGAGGTCGTGATGGCAAGGTTCTGCCAGTTCAGCCCGAGATCCAGCTTGTACCAGGTGTTCGCTGAGGTCGTCCCAAAGTACTCGATCGAGTTGGAGTTGATCTTCACACCGAACTGCGAGAACACCCCGATGTACACACGGATGCTGTCACCGCTCGAGGAGGTAAGGGTGACAGAGAGCTGCGAGGTGGCGCTCGAAACACGTGCCCAGAAGCTCAAGGTGTTGGGCTGGATCCCCCCAGCAGGTTCGCTGTAGAGGTAGCCTGCCTGCTTCATGGCGAGGGAGCCCGCCCCCTCCTTCTTCACCGAAGTAGACACACCCGCAACAGAGGAGCTCACAGAGCCTGGGTCGTCGTAAGCACGGTTCACACTGTGGTGGCACTCTCCGGGAATCTGGAACTCCACGTCCTTCACAGACCAGATGGGGGGCTGCCCGCTCGTGAACATGCTCCCCTTCAGGTAAAGGTCCACAAGCTCAGTCGCAGCCGTGCGGAAGGTGGAAGCCGCCTTCAAGGGACCAATCGTCACCACCTGACCGTTGATGTTCACAAGGGAGGTGTCGATCATGCTGGAGCGCAGACCGTTCCACCCCGTGGTGGAAGGGTAGTCCGCAATCATCGCGTCGATGATGGCCTGCTTGTTCGCTGTCGTGTCCACCCAGGAGTCGTAGTCTCCGACGAGGGTGAGGGTAATGGAAGTCCCGCCCGCCCTCAGCTGGTCCTGTGTCAGCCCTTCCACCACAGACCCGGTCATCAAGATGTAAGAGGTGCACCACAAGTGGAACTCATCCATCCAAGCCGGTCCGAACATGATAGCCTTGTTGAAGCCATTGTTGCAGCCGTTCCTGAAGGCCACGCCTGTGACCTCCTGGTGACCGTCGATGAACAAGTCGGCCGTCTGTGCCCCCCAGTTCACGTGGATGTCGAAGTGGTAGAAGTGCTTTCCCAGTGCCTCAGCCCCTGCCTGCTTGTTGTTCAACCACCAGCCACCGCTCTGGAACATCACCTGGAAGCAAGAGGTGTCACCGTCACGGAAGTCGAGAGCGGGGGTCTTGGAGTCGTCCGTGAAGCGTGCCATGAAGAAGGTGATCCTGCGAGGCTTGCTGTTGGAGAGGAGGGTGAGCTGTCCCTGGGCGGAGGCGCCAGGGTCCGCTTCGTCCCCAACCCTCCACGAGCCGCCACCCTCCGCGTAGAAGGCCGTGTCCAACTTAACAGTGGTCCCGATCGGGGCCCACGTCCCGATGTCCTCGTCGAAGGCATGCAGGTAGTTCTCAGGACAGTTCGAGAAACCCAAGCACTCCAGCCCACCGTAGGCCCCGTTGCAGGTACAGGGAGCGAGGGGGTTGTTCCCACAAGTCCCCCTCCCACCGCACACCTTCGGGTCGTCAGAGGAAACCCCGAAGCACACCGCATCCGTTGCCGACACCGACACCTCCACAGAGCAGGTCGTCGTCGTCCCGTCGCTCCCGGTGAAGACAGCCGCCAAGGTGTAGTCGTTTCCAGCGTGTGCCGCGGTGGGGGTGAATTTTCCAAGAGCGAAGCCGACCCTCCCGATGTTCGACCCGGTGGCGACAGACCACGTCAGAGCCGACGAGGGTGCCGTGGTGCCCCCGTAGGCCACAGTCATGGTCTTCCCCGCCGCGAAGAGGGCGTTGAACTCCACACGCCAGAGCTTCGAGTGCGGGATCACATGCTTCTTCCCGGACTGCTGCGAGGACCTGCAGATCGGGGCCGCGAAGGTGTCCGAGCAGCCGTTGTACATGAAGTTCACGGTGTCGACGTCCCCGTCGCTCAGCCCGAGACGCTGCCCGATGGGGAGCGGCGACACGATCGTCGGTTGGTTCCCGATGGCGAACCCGTTCGCCCCGTAGTGCATGATGCTCCCGTAGTCGTAGCTCCCGATGTCCCTCCCGTTCGCCCCCGTCTTCTCAAAGTTGTTCTCCATACCCGCCTTCACCTGGCTCATGTCCACATACACGAACTCGTCACGGTCGTTCCTCGCCTGCTCGTGCGACAGCCCGATGCTGTGCCCGATCTCGTGGATCGTCGCCCCTGTCCCGCAGTTCTCCGCCAGGTTGATCTGGTTCACGTCCCCGTAGGTCCCCACGGGGGAGTTGCACGCCGATGCATCGGAGATGAAGTACAGGTAGGGCTTCCCACAGCCGTTCTTCGTCGCACACTTCGTGAAGCGCAGGCACGTCTTCGTCTCCCAGTGTGCCAGGGATGCCAGGATCCGAGGGTCCGTCTCCGTCAAGAGGTACGAAGCGGGCCTGGCACTGTTCGTGTACTGGGTCTCGATGAAGTAGTTCAGGCGGCCCCCTGCCCACAGCTGGTTCGTCGTTGTGAACCCCGATGACCCGAGGGTCTCCCCGCCACGTGTCTCGCGCACCTGGATGTCCGACTGTGTAATCCTGTACTTGTACTCCTGTGTCGTGGGCAGCTCCGCCACAGCAGCCGCCGCGAAGAGAACCGTGACCAGTCCTCTTATCATTTTACTATGACTTAAATGTGCTTCTCAGCTGTGTGGTTAGTCGTCAGCAAGAACAAAATAGGAGAGCATTAAAAAAAATAAAAATAAAAATAAAAATAAAAATAAAAATAAAAAAAGAATCACCTCATTTTTCTAGCATAACTTACGGACAAGTATTTATGAAAGGTAGCAAGGCAAGTGATCTCCGCAAACTTAAAAGCGGCGTTGTCAGGAGTGGGCACCCCTTGGGAGGAAGGGAAAAAAAAAAAGAAGAAGAAAAAAGACACAGGGAGGAAACACAGGAGGGAGGATGGAGGTTCAAAACACGCATGCGTGGCCTAGCCAGTTTCGAAACTAGGGAAAGTGCTACGCCACTAACTTTCTGCATTAGTTTCCGCAGTTTGACGCAGTGCTAGCTCTGTAGGCGGGTATTGCAATCAAAGCAGAAGGGAACGGTAGCAGATGTACTACAGAAAGAGTCGGTGCTGGCGTTGGAGAAACAGAAGGGGGGAAAAAAGTGCATGCATATGGTTCACAGTTTCTTGTTTAGTAACACTTCATATCGGGGATATGCTCAAAGGGTGACCTTTAAAAACATGCTTGTACACAACCGGGATATTGTAAGAGTTACTTATTTGTATTCTTTCTTTTTCCCTAAACAGGAAGGGGGGGTGGGGGGGGGAGGGGAGACCGTCATATCTAAGAGTCAAAACCAGAGTGCAAAGTTGAACCAAATAAAATTAACCCATAACACTCCGGGGCCTATCTACATAGGGGTCCCTTTTTTGCTCCTTTTCATAATTTGAGGGGGAAAATGGCAGCATTTAACCCCCGTTTGCAGGTAAAACGGGTTTTTTGGATCAGGAAAATTAAAAAAAAAGTTCAAAAATTAATAAAAATACAAAGGGGATGAAGAGTTGGCCGTAGGGTGCTCAAAAACGACCATGTCAAAATGGGTTGTGCACGGGGGGGTGTAAATTGAGCATCTTGGGACAAAAAAGGCAGCATCAGGACCCCTCAGATGTCTCAGACCGAGAGAAGTGCCTTTTTGCGGGTGGAATATCGGCCTCGAAATCGTCAAGAGGCCTTTTTGGGGTGACGGAAGAGTGGTACGAAAAAAGCACTTATTTGGACAGAGGTGTTGGTTTCAGGTGTAGCATTCGTAGATTGTGCGTTTTGTGCATCCTTTCAACCTGCAGACCCTAGAGGTGCTCCCTTTGAGTGGCTAGCGGTCACGTTTGGTGTAATCTGGGGTATCGGGGGTGTGTGCTCCACTAGTTGGGTGCCGGGAGTGATGTTTTTGCAACGCTGGACCCATCAATCAGGCTCTCTCGAAAGCGCTCTTTAAAAGCAGCCAGGGTTGTGTATCTCTTTGGCATCCCTGAACCATATTTTATTTGAAGTGCATGGCAGTTAACTATTGTCACTTCTAGGGCCCACCAGAAGAGTCCGCACGAAATGCAAGCCCCTCACAGTTTTTTCACAGGGCTTCGGCCAGACCCACAGTCGAAAAGTAGCTATCGCAAACTACCGTGTTGTCATTTCCCCGGAAAGGCTCCGTTAGCCCCAGCACCGCCTTTTCCACAACACTGAAATTTTCAAGTGCGTGCCCCTCGATTTTGGTGGCGTGAAAACGCAAAAGATAACCCGTGCTCGTGCAGTTTAGGCAGTAGATTTTTATGCCATATCTTTTACGCTTGAGAGGACAGTAGACCCGCAGCCCCCCAATTGCCCCGTGAAGGTACGTGTCTCGTCAATGCTTAAATATTTTCCTGGCACTGCTGCTTTTGCCCACTTGTCACCAATTCTGCCCAGAAACCCTCGTATCTTCACAACACGTCACCGTTTGACCCTCCTGTGTGAGTGAAGTGGAGGCTACTTTTGATTTCCTGGTAGCGTCTCCTGGGCTTCGTGTTACTGAAAAGGGGGATTTTCATGGTCCTGTGGACCAATACGACTGCTGATTCTGGGCACGCCGTAAACCCATCGCAATGCTCAATCCGAGTAAGCGGTGGAGTCTTGGGTCGAAATTTTATCAATCTCAGCGTCCTTTTGCTTGTTTGTCTCTTCTTGGATGACGTCTGTGAGCTTCCTATAAAAAAACCGAAGGAATAACCATTTTGCGTCGTCAGGTTTCTGCGTACCACGGGACAGCTTTTTTTCTCCCCACTGGCCTATTTTATGGTCTCTATGGGTACCAACTCCCTTACCCATGAAGGTTGGACCTCGTCCGTAGCTGTTTTGGCTTTACCTTTGCGTTTTTTGGAAACAATTTGGACACAGTATGCACACCCGTTATTTTGCGTTTTTAGCCTATCTACTCGGATTTGGGACCCACTTGGTGGGTGGATAACAAGGTTAAGTGACGCAGCGCAGCATGAAATGCAGTTGAAAATAACTCCTCATTATAGTCGTTCTTGGAGATCCAGGGGTCGAGTGGCCGAAAAAGTACTTAGAGAAAAAAACGATTTTTCAAAACGACAAATATTTGCGCCTTGGAGTGTTATGGGTTAAAAAGAAAAAAGAAGGGGGGGAAAGGAGGTCAGCCAGTGTTGGTGGCGCCCTGCCTCAAGCACGGTCTAATAGGCACAGCGAGAGCTGTTGGTTCCTTGCATTCCGGAGTCCGTCATTTGGCTCTCGCCCCCCCCCCCCCCCCCCCCCCCGAGGGGCCCAAGATTCTGTATTTGTGCAGTTTGCTAGGGGATAAGAAAAAAAGAGAGAAAAAAAAAAAAAAAAGACTCTTTGGCAGTAGATATGAACAAAAGAAGAATGGAAGAAAAAGAACAACGAAACAACAACGGTTGGTTCCTTAAGGGGAAACAAAGCAAGGTTTATTTTAAAAAAAAATGTTCCTGTAACAAATTGGGGGGGGGGGGGGGGGGGGGGAGGTCCCGAGGGACTGATAACGAGGAACTTGAAGAAGAAAAAAACCGACTTTATCCCCAGGAATAACTGTTGTTTATTTCCACAAGTTTTTTTTTTCCCCCCAGCAAACAAGAAAAAACAAACAAAAAAAAAAAGCCGTAATTCTCAAAAGAAACAGAAACAAAAACAGGTCACAATTGGGCAATTCGAGAAACTTAGCGGTGGGGAGAAAAATTAAACTGCAAGGGAGAAATATTTAAAAAAAGAAAAGAAAAAAAAAAAGAAAAAAAGAATAAGAAAACGAGGGTTTTTGCGTTCGCGCACGAGCGATTATGTGTTTTTTTTCTTCTTTTTTTTTCTTTTTCCCGAAATATTTCGCAAAAAGTTTCTTTCATAACTCAAAAGAAATAAAAAAATGATATTCCAATGAGGTTTGTTCTGAAACATAAAAAGAAAAAAAAAGAAAGGGGGGGAAATAAATGTCATTTCGTTCTTGTTCTTTTTTTTATTTTATTTTATTTTATTTTATTTCCTTTCTTTTTTGGCTGCTGGGGGGGGGGGGGGGGGGGGCGCACCCTAATATCATTTTTGAAGGTTTTAATCCGTGGAACCGCCAGCAGGCAATAAAAAAAAGAAAAAAACGTTTCCTTTTTTTTTTTTCTTTTTTTTTTCCCCCCCTCTTTCTTGTTTTCTTATTCTTCCTTCTTCCGAGTATGTAGTTTTCATTCGTTTTTTTTTTTTTTTTTTTTTTTTTTTTTTTTTCGTTTCTCGTTCTTGGAGATTCTTGTAACTTCATTGTTTTCACATTCTTAATTTCGCTTCATATTAACTAAAAAACTGTCAAACCAAAGATTACACAGGAGCTTCGAAAACACCCCTGGTACGGAAAACGGGTGCTTGCCGGCTTTTAGAAATACTAGGCATATTTTTTGTTTTGTTTTGTTTTTTTTTTCTTCTGGCGCTTCAGCTTCAGGTCTGATTCTAATACGCGCACTTCATTGATTTAGCAGAGAAAGGGAAAAAAAAAAAAAAATAAGAGGGGAAAAAGTCCTGAAAATTGCAACTTTTCAAAGAGGAGAGCGTAAAATCACAGAATAAGTAACCCATTGGGGGGGTGCCTATTAAATTTTAAAAAAAAATAAAAACAAGACCATCCCCGAGAACATGAATCTCAGGATTTTTTCTATCTGGCATTTTGCTACTCCTTTGAAGAAGGGAGGGAAATAAGAGGGGGGGTGGGACTGCAAAGTGCAAGAAGTTGGCTTTTTTTTCCCCCTCCTTATTTTAATTATTATTCCTTCTATATTTTTTTTTTTTTTTTTTTTTTTTTTTTTTTCCCCTGTCCCCTAATATGTTCTTAATACTGGGTGGTGGGTGGGAACGGCGGGGATTCGTGTTTCCTTTCACAAAAGGTTATTTTGAAAGAATAATACCTTTAATTAAAAAGGTCCTTTTTTTTTTTTCTTTTTTTTTTTTTTTTATATTCTTTATTCTTTTTTTTTTTCCTGGGGCTGGTCTGTTCCTCCCATCCCCATTCTTTCTTGATTTCTTCTTTTTTTTTGCCGTAAAATAAAATTTGGGCTAATTTCTAAATAGGAGGGTCAATATTGAAATATTCCGGGATTTTGACTGTTTTATCCTGTTTTTAAAACCATTTTTTTTTTTTTTTTTTTTTTTTTAAAGGAACATCTAACCTCTAGCTGCACAAAGCTGCTTCCCCCAGACAGCAGCAGCTTGTCCTCGTTATCAGAGGGGAGGTCCCTCTGAAAAGTCGTTCTCAACAATAGAAGGACAGAAAAGTTAAAATGGGAAAAAAAAAAAAAAAATGCACCACGCACTCCCTATTACCCGGTGACAGAGCACAAATTTGACCCCCTATTTAGAAATTCCCCAAATAAAAAAAAAAAGAGGGGAGGGAGGGGATATAAGGGGGGAGAAATGTATGACGGTTCACACCCCTATAGGAAAAAAAATAATAAAATTAAAAAAGGTTTTCTAAATGCGAGTCTGTTCCTGTCTGCCCATCTCATGTTCCTCCTCCATGCCTTTCAGGAACTCATCAACAGTGACAGTACTGCTCTGCTTGCGCCACATCACGAAGGCGACACCACCGCAAGCCGCAAGAACGCCCACGGCAATGAGGATCCAAATCCAGAACGGGGTCGACGACGACGAGCTGTCCTCTGGTGTGCTCACGGGGGACTGTGCAGCGGCTTGCAAGTTGAGGGGTGACTGTGCGTACCCATTGCACCCCAACAGCACAGGGCTGCCCTTGCTGCTGACACCGGTCCCGTCGATGCACTTGCAAGTGTAGTCTTTCTTCTTGTCAGTGGTCATGTCGCCCTCCACGCATACTTCACCGTCGCCACATGGGTTGCTCAGGCATTCGTCAACGTAGTCACATGTAGCCACCTGCTTCCCTGTCTCGTTCCTGCTGGTCCCTGGGCAGCTGCACACGTAGTCCTTCAGCGTGTCCGTGCCTGTCGGGTCAGTGCACACTTGCCCCCCGCAAGGGTCATCGCTGCACTCGGTCTTCTCCGTGCACGTAGTAGCGCGTCCCAGTGTGCCGTGGCCTTCGTACCCCACCTTGCATGAGCACAGGTAGTCCTTCAGTTTGGTTGAGCTTGTGTCCTTGTCCTCGCAGTCCTGGTTGGCACCACACACGTCAGCCTTGCACTCGTCCTTCACATCGCACTTGGCAACAGGCCCCCCTGTCTTTGTCGTCCCCTCCCCCTTGCAAGTGCAGATGAAATCGTCCTTCTTGCTCATCCCGGTCGGGTCGCTGCACTCCTGTCCATTGCAAGGGTCCTTGGAACACTCATCGGTGGCAGGTGGCTGTGACAACGTGTTTTGTCTTGAAAGTAACGTAAACATACCGCAGGGCAATTGGCCACAGGGGCGCCGGTCTGGGTCTTGCCGTTGGTGTTGCAGGTGCACGTGAAGTCGTCCTTGCTGTTCGCCTTGGGTGAAGGGTCCTTGCAGTCCTGGTTCGTCCCACAAGGAACTGGGTCCGCAAGGCACTCGTCCAAATCATCGCAGGCAGGCACAGGGCCGCCAGTGTTGTTGGTGCCCTTCGACTGACAGGTGCACACGAAGTCACCAGTGGCATCACTAGGGTCATTGCATTGCTGTCCGTTGCAAGGGTTAGGAGTGCATTCGTCCTTAGCATCCCTAGTATCTGGGGTGCATGTCGCAGCACCGCCAATTTTGCTGCCATTCATCTTCTCCCCGTTGGGGCCATCCTTGCAAGTGCACACGAAGTCACCAATGGCATCACTGGGGTCATTGCAGTCCTGTCCATTGCAAGGGTTAGGAGTGCATTCGTCCTTTGGTTCTGAGGTGCATGTCGCGGCACCACCAATGCTGCTGCCGTTCATCTTCTCCCCGTTGGGGCCATCTTTGCAAGTGCACACGAAGTCCAGGGTCGAGGCAGGTGAAGTGTTTGGGTCGTCACACTCCTGTGCGGTGGGGCACGGCGACGGGCTATTGCCTGCAGGCTTGCACTCATCGAACACGCAGGTCGCCGAGCCTCCAGTCTTCTCCCCTTCACCCGCACTGCATGTGCACACATAGTCCCCTGTCTTCGTCTCGTCAGGGTCGCTGCAGGTCTGGTAGTCACCACAGGGCTTGGTTGTGCATTCACCCTTTAGCACGCACTCCGCAGGGCCGCCCACCTTCGTGACACCGTTGGGACAGGTGCAAGTGAAGTCGTTCAGACTGCCAGCCGAAGTGTCGGGATCGCTGCAAGTCTCCTTCACGGACGGGTCTCCAGCCCACACACAGGGGTTGTTCGTGCACTCGTCGCACTTCGCCATCGGGGCACCCTTGTTACTCTGTGTACCAAAGGGACAGCTGCACATGAAGTCACCGCTCACAAGCAGGTCAATATCTTGGCAGCGTTGGCCTGGCCCGCAAGGGTTCGCAACGCACTCGTCGGACCCACAGCTGGGAACGGCTTTGCCAGTCGCATTGATGTCGGTCTTGAGACAGCTGCAGATGAAATCTTTGTCGCTGCCAAACGCAGTATCAGGGTCGCTGCAACTCTGGTCAGCACCGCAAGGTTTTGTGTCACACTCGTTTTTCTCGCAATTTGCAGGGCCACCTTCCTGAACCATGCTCTTGTCAGAATCACAAGTGCAAGTAAAGTCGTTTATGCCTGTCTTATTGAGATCACTACATGTTTGCCCAGATCCACAAATCACTGGGTTGAGAACACATTCGTCAAAGTCACAAGTAGCAGACGCACCAATGGTGACATCACCATTTAAGCAAGTGCAGGTGAAGTCATTTAAGCTCTTGAATCCAGTATCAGGGTCCGCGCAGATCTGACCTTGGCCACAAGGTTTAGTAGCACATTCATCGTTCTCACATATTGCCGAACCACCTATCTTGCTAATGCTAGTGTCAGAGTTGCAGGTGCAGGTGAAGTCACCTTTGCTCATCTCCGACTTGTCTGGGTCGTTGCAGGTTTGCTTTCCACCACAGGGCGGGGGGGTGGTAGCACATTCGTTATGATCGCAAGCAGCCGGAGTGCCAGTTGCAACAATACCGTTCGTGCAAGTGCACGTGAAATCTTTAGTGCTTGCAAGAGCGGTGTCGGGGTCGTTGCAGGTTTGCCCCGTGCCGCAAGGATTGGCGACACACTCATCTAAGGTACACGTGGCGGCACCGCCTGTTTTAGTACCGGACTGAGGAGCCTTACAACTACACTCGTAGTCGTTCAAACTCTTTAACCCAGTATCGGGATCTATGCAACTCTGCCCAGCAGCGCAAGGCTTGTTCTTACACTCATCCTTCGTGCACCTTGCAGGGCCATCAATCTTAACAACGGTCGTGTCAGCATCACAAGTGCAGGTGAAGTCGTGTTGGCTTGTCTTTGCCTTGTTGGGGTCATTGCAAGTTTGACCAGTACCACAGGGAGCAGGGGTGGCAGCACACTCATCGATCTCACAAGTTGCAGAAGTACCAGTGGCAACAACACCATTGGTGCAGGTGCAGGTGAAGTCATTCAAGTTCTTCAACCCAGTGTTGGGGTCGTTGCAAACCTGTCCCGTTCCACAAGGGTTGGGGACACACTCATCTTTCTCACATTTCGCAGGGCCATCAACCTTAACAATGGTCGTGTCAGAATCACAAGTGCAGGTGAAGTCGTGTTGGCTTGTCTTTGCCTTGTTGGGGTCATTGCAAGTTTGACCAGTACCACAGGGAGCAGGGGTGGCAGCACACTCATCGATCTCACAAGTCGCAGAAGTACCAGTGGCAACAACACCATTGGTGCAGGTACAGGTGAAGTCATTCAAGTTCTTTGTCCCAGTGTTGGGGTCATTGCAAACCTGTCCCGTTCCACAAGGGTTGGGGACACACTCATCTTTCCCACATTTCGCAGGGCCATCAACCTTAACAATGGTCGTGTCAGAATCACAAGTGCAGGTGAAGTCGTGTTGGCTTGTCTTTGCCTTGTTGGGGTCATTGCACGTTTGACCACCACCACAGGGAGCAGGGGTGGCAGCACACTCATCGATCTCACAAGTCGCAGAAGTACCAGTGGCAACAACACCATTGGTGCAGGTGCAGGTGAAGTCATTCAAGTTCTTCAACCCAGTGTTGGGGTCGTTGCAAACCTGCCCCGTTCCACAAGGGTCGGGGACACACTCATCTTTGATGCACCTTGCAGGGCCATCAACCTTAACAATGGTCGTGTCAGCATCACAAGTGCAGGTGAAGTCGTGTTGGCTTGACTTTGCCTTGTTGGGGTCATTGCAAGTTTGACCACCACCACAGGGAGCAGGGGTGGCAGCACACTCATCGATCTCACAAGTTGCAGAAGTACCAGTAGCAACAACACCATTGGTGCAGGTACAGGTGAAGTCATTCAGGTTCGTCTTTCCAGTGTTGGGGTCGTTGCAAACCTGTCCCGTACCACAAGGGTTGGGAACACACTCATCTTTCCCACATGTCGCAGGGCCATCAACCTTAACAATGGTCGTGTCAGAATCACAAGTGCAGGTGAAGTCGTGTTGGCTTGTCTTTGCCTTGTTGGGGTCATTGCAAGTTTGACCACCACCACAGGGAGCAGGGGTGGCAGCACATTCATCAACTTCACAAGTTGCAGAAGTACCAGTGGCAACAACACCATTGGTGCAGGTGCAGGTGAAGTCATTCAAGTTCTTCAACCCAGTGTTGGGGTCGTTGCAAACCTGTCCCGTTCCACAAGGATTGGGGACACACTCATCCTTCCCACATTTCGCAGGGCCATCAACCTTAACAATGGTCGTGTCAGCATCACAAGTGCAGGTGAAGTCGTGTTGGCTTGTCTTTGCCTTGTTGGGGTCATTGCACGTTTGACCAGTACCACAGGGAGCAGGGGTGGCAGCACACTCATCGATCTCACAAGTCGCAGAAGTACCAGTGGCAACAACACCATTGGTGCAGGTACAGGTGAAGTCATTCAGGTTCTTTGTCCCAGTGTTGGGGTCGTTGCAAACCTGTCCCGTTCCACAAGGGTTGGGGACACACTCATCCTTCCCACATTTCGCAGGGCCATCAACCTTAACAATGGTCGTGTCAGCATCACAAGTGCAGGTGAAGTCGTGTTGGCTTGTCTTTGCCTTGTTGGGGTCATTGCAAGTTTGACCACCACCACAGGGAGCAGGGGTGGCAGCACACTCATCGATCTCACAAGTCGCAGAAGTACCAGTGGCAACAACACCATTGGTGCAGGTGCAGGTGAAGTCATTCAAGTTCTTTGTTCCAGTGTTGGGGTCGTTGCAAACCTGCCCCGTTCCACAAGGGTTGGGAACACACTCATCTTTGGTGCACCTTGCAGGGCCATCAATCTGAACAATGGTCGTGTCAGCATCACAAGTGCAGGTGAAGTCGTGTTGGCTTGACTTTGCCTTGTTGGGGTCATTGCAAGTTTGACCACCACCACAGGGAGCAGGGGTGGCAGCACATTCATCAACTTCACAAGTTGCAGAAGTACCAGTAGCAACAACACCATTGGTGCAGGTACAGGTGAAATCTTTAACACTTGCGATGGCAGTGTTGGGGTCATTACATACTTGCCCTGTGCCACAAGGTGTGGCGTCACACTCGTTCAATATGCACGTGGCTGTGTTTCCTGTCATTGTGCCAGACTTAGGTGCGCTACACGTGCACACAAAGTCCTTGCTTGTCCCTATCGATTGGTCAGGGTCGTTGCAAGTTTGTCCGTTTCCGCAAGGTGTAGCGTCGCACTCATCCAACATA
This sequence comes from Diplonema japonicum, assembly GCA_964019335.1. NCBI lineage: Eukaryota > Euglenozoa > Diplonemea > Diplonemida > Diplonemidae > Diplonema > Diplonema japonicum. Next base: position 589,385 of record OZ025681.1, read on the forward strand.
CAGGTAGCTGCCTTGCCAACTGCTGACCCTGTTCCTGTGGTGCAACTACAGACATAGTCGTTAGCCGGTGCTGATGCTTTGTCGGGATCAAGACATGTCTGGCCTGTAGGACAGGGTGTAGCAGTACACTCGTCATTCGCACCATTGTTACAACTGGCCGGCCCACCTACTTGCGTTATAGCCGTATTCGGTGCAGGGCAGGTACACACATAGTCTTTTGTAACAGCAGCCGATGGATTGGGATCATTGCAAGTCTGCCCTGTAGCACATGGGTTCGTTGCACACTCATCTTTGGTACAAGTAGCTGGTCCGTCAACCTTCTTGATGCTAGTGTCAATGTCACAAGTGCAGGTGAAGTCGTGGAGCATGTTTGCAGCCGTGTTGGGATCATTGCAAGTTTGCCCAGTGCCACAAGGAGCGGGAGTTGCCGTACATTCATCATTCGTGCAAGTTGCTGGACCACCAGTCACGACAATAGTTGTCCCAGTACAAGTACAAGTGTAGTCACCAGTCTTGCTTGCTGATGTGTCAGGGTCATTGCAGTCCTGCCCAGCACCACAAGGAGAAGGGGTAGCCGAACACTCATCTTTGGTGCAGGTGGCTGGCCCGTCAACCTTCTTGATGGTGGTATCACTGTCACAAGTGCAGGTGAAGTCGTGGAGCACGTTTGCAGCCGTGTTGGGATCATTGCAAGTCTGCCCAGTGCCACAAGGAGCGGGAGTTGCCGTGCATTCATCATTCGTGCAAGTTGCTGGACCACCAGTCACGACAATAGTTGTCCCAGTGCAAGTGCAAGTGTAGTCACCAGTCTTGCCAGGAGATGGGTCAGGGTCATTGCAGTCCTGCCCAGCACCACAAGGAGAAGGGGTAGCCGAACACTCATCTTTGGTGCACGTCGCAGGCCCGTCAACCTTCTTGATGGTGGTGTCACTGTCACAAGTGCAGGTGAAGTCGTGGAGCACGTTTGCAGCCGTGTTGGGATCATTGCAAGTCTGCCCAGTGCCACAAGGAGCGGGAGTTGCCGTGCATTCATCATTCGTGCAAGTTGCTGAACCACCAGTCACGACAATAGTTGTCCCAGTGCAAGTGCAAGTGTAGTCACCAGTCTTGCCAGGAGATGGGTCAGGGTCATCGCAGTCCTGCCCAGCACCACAAGGAGAAGGGGTAGCCGAACACTCATCTTTGGTGCAGGTGGCTGGCCCGTCAACCTTCTTGATGGTGGTATCACTGTCACAAGTGCAGGTGAAGTCGTGGAGCACGTTTGCAGCCGTGTTGGGATCATTGCAAGTCTGCCCAGTGCCACAAGGAGCGGGAGTTGCTGTGCATTCATCATTCGTGCAAGTTGCTGAACCACCAGTCACGACAATAGTTGTCCCAGTGCAAGTGCAAGTGTAGTCACCAGTCTTGCTTGCTGATGGGTCAGGGTCATTGCAGTCCTGCCCAGCACCACAAGGAGAAGGGGTAGCCGAACACTCATCTTTGGTGCACGTCGCAGGCCCGTCAACCTTCTTGATGGTGGTATCACTGTCACAGGTGCAGGTGAAGTCGTGGAGCATGTTTGAAGCCGTATTGGGATCATTGCAAGTCTGCCCAGTGCCACAAGGAGCGGGAGTTGCCGTGCATTCATCATTCGTGCAAGTTGCTGAACCACCAGTCACGACAATAGTTGTCCCAGTGCAAGTGCAAGTGTAGTCACCAGTCTTGCTTGCTGATGGGTCAGGGTCATTGCAGTCCTGCCCAGCACCACAAGGAGAAGGGGTAGCCGAACACTCATCTTTAGTGCACGTCGCAGGCCCGTCAACCTTCTTGATGGTGGTGTCACTGTCACAAGTGCAGGTGAAGTCGTGGAGCACGTTTGCAGCCGTGTTGGGATCATTGCAAGTCTGCCCAGTGCCACAAGGAGCGGGAGTTGCTGTGCATTCATCATTCGTGCAAGTTGCTGGACCACCAGTCACGACAATAGTTGTCCCAGTGCAAGTGCAAGTGTAGTCACCAGTCTTGCTTGCTGATGGGTCAGGGTCATTGCAGTCCTGCCCAGCACCACAAGGAGAAGGGGTAGCCGAACACTCATCTTTGGTGCAGGTGGCTGGCCCGTCAACCTTCTTGATGGTGGTATCACTGTCACAAGTGCAGGTGAAGTCGTGGAGCACGTTTGCAGCCGTGTTGGGATCATTGCAAGTCTGCCCAGTGCCACAAGGAGCGGGAGTTGCTGTGCATTCATCATTCGTGCAAGTTGCTGGACCACCAGTCACGACAATAGTTGTCCCAGTACAAGTGCAAGTGTAGTCACCAGTCTTGCTTGCTGATGGGTCAGGGTCATTGCAGTCCTGCCCAGCACCACAAGGAGAAGGGGTAGCCGAACACTCATCTTTGGTGCACGTCGCAGGCCCGTCAACCTTCTTGATGGTGGTATCACTGTCACAGGTGCAGGTGAAGTCGTGGAGCACGTTTGCAGCCGTGTTGGGATCATTGCAAGTCTGCCCAGTGCCACAAGGAGCGGGAGTTGCTGTGCATTCATCATTCGTGCAAGTTGCTGGACCACCAGTCACGACAATAGTTGTCCCAGTGCAAGTGCAAGTGTAGTCACCAGTCTTGCTTGCTGATGGGTCAGGGTCATTGCAGTCCTGCCCAGCACCACAAGGAGAAGGGGTAGCCGAACACTCATCTTTGGTGCACGTCGCAGGCCCGTCAACCTTCTTGATGGTGGTGTCACTGTCACAAGTGCAGGTGAAGTCGTGGAGTGAACCAAGTGCCGTGTCTGGATCGTTGCAAGTTTGCCCAGTGCCACACGGCGCAGGTGTTGCTTTGCATTCATCTTTCGAGTTACCACATGTCGTAAAGCTGCCAGCAATGAGGACCCACTTCTTCCACGAGGCAGGGAAGTAACAGATCTTGTACTCAGTTTTGTCCGCCAGGCCCGGGAGGGTTCCTGGACTCCACTCAGTCGCAACCCCTTCGACCTTCACAAGGGAGCCGACAGAAGCGGAGCAGGCATTCAAAGTCGCACACTGCGTCTCCGCATTGCTGCAGTCGGTAGCTGTGTTCGGGACCACAGCAATCTTGTCAGACGTCCCGAGCTCGTCCGTCCCAGGATAGAAGTGGAACACGGGGGCATCCGTCCCAGGGGTAGGGCATTTTGGTTTCAACGAGAACAGAGGGTCACGGTGATCGCACAGCAGGGACAGGGTGTCGATGTAGCAGCCACTCGCACCGCTGTTCACAGCCATCTGGACTTGTGCCACAGCACCAAAGGTGGACGGGATCTTGGGTGCGATGGTTTGTGCCGCCCCATCCAAGGAGGTCGTGATGGCAAGGTTCTGCCAGTTCAGCCCGAGATCCAGCTTGTACCAGGTGTTCGCTGAGGTCGTCCCAAAGTACTCGATCGAGTTGGAGTTGATCTTCACACCGAACTGCGAGAACACCCCGATGTACACACGGATGCTGTCACCGCTCGAGGAGGTAAGGGTGACAGAGAGCTGCGAGGTGGCGCTCGAAACACGTGCCCAGAAGCTCAAGGTGTTGGGCTGGATCCCCCCAGCAGGTTCGCTGTAGAGGTAGCCTGCCTGCTTCATGGCGAGGGAGCCCGCCCCCTCCTTCTTCACCGAAGTAGACACACCCGCAACAGAGGAGCTCACAGAGCCTGGGTCGTCGTAAGCACGGTTCACACTGTGGTGGCACTCTCCGGGAATCTGGAACTCCACGTCCTTCACAGACCAGATGGGGGGCTGCCCGCTCGTGAACATGTTCCCCTTCAGGTAAAGGTCCACAAGCTCAGTTGTAGCCGTGCGGAAGGTGGAAGCCGCCTTCAAGGGACCGATCGTCACCACCTGACCGTTGATCTTCACAATGGAGGTGTCGATCATGCTGGAGCGCAGACCGTTCCACCCCGTGGTGGAAGGGTAGTCCGCAATCATCGCGTCGATGATGGCCTGCTTGTTCGCTGTCGTGTCCACCCAGGAGTCGTAGTCTCCGACGAGGGTGAGGGTAATGGAAGTCCCGCCCGCCCTCAGCTGGTCCTGTGTCAGCCCTTCCACCACAGACCCGGTCATCAAGATGTAAGAGGTGCACCACAAGTGGAACTCATCCATCCAAGCCGGTCCGAACATGATAGCCTTGTTGAAGCCATTGTTGCAGCCGTTCCTGAAGGCCACGCCTGTGACCTCCTGGTGACCGTCGATGAACAAGTCGGCCGTCTGTGCCCCCCAGTTCACGTGGATGTCGAAGTGGTAGAAGTGCTTTCCCAGTGCCTCAGCCCCTGCCTGCTTGTTGTTCAACCACCAGCCACCGCTCTGGAACATCACCTGGAAGCAAGAGGTGTCACCGTCACGGAAGTCGAGAGCGGGGGTCTTGGAGTCGTCCGTGAAGCGTGCCATGAAGAAGGTGATCCTGCGAGGCTTGCTGTTGGAGAGGAGGGTGAGCTGTCCCTGGGCGGAGGCGCCAGGGTCCGCTTCGTCCCCAACCCTCCACGAGCCGCCACCCTCCGCGTAGAAGGCCGTGTCCAACTTAACAGTGGTCCCGATCGGGGCCCACGTCCCGATGTCCTCGTCGAAGGCATGCAGGTAGTTCTCAGGACAGTTCGAGAAACCCAAGCACTCCAGCCCACCGTAGGCCCCGTTGCAGGTACAGGGAGCGAGGGGGTTGTTCCCACAAGTCCCCCTCCCACCGCACACCTTCGGGTCGTCAGAGGAAACCCCGAAGCACACCGCATCCGTTGCCGACACCGACACCTCCACAGAGCAGGTCGTCGTCGTCCCGTCGCTCCCGGTGAAGACAGCCGCCAAGGTGTAGTCGTTTCCAGCGTGTGCCGCGGTGGGGGTGAATTTTCCAAGAGCGAAGCCGACCCTCCCGATGTTCGACCCGGTGGCGACAGACCACGTCAGAGCCGACGAGGGTGCCGTGGTGCCCCCGTAGGCCACAGTCATGGTCTTCCCCGCCGCGAAGAGGGCGTTGAACTCCACACGCCAGAGCTTCGAGTGCGGGATCACATGCTTCTTCCCGGACTGCTGCGAGGACCTGCAGATCGGGGCCGCGAAGGTGTCCGAGCAGCCGTTGTACATGAAGTTCACGGTGTCGACGTCCCCGTCGCTCAGCCCGAGACGCTGCCCGATGGGGAGCGGCGACACGATCGTCGGTTGGTTCCCGATGGCGAACCCGTTCGCCCCGTAGTGCATGATGCTCCCGTAGTCGTAGCTCCCGATGTCCCTCCCGTTCGCCCCCGTCTTCTCAAAGTTGTTCTCCATACCCGCCTTCACCTGGCTCATGTCCACATACACGAACTCGTCACGGTCGTTCCTCGCCTGCTCGTGCGACAGCCCGATGCTGTGCCCGATCTCGTGGATCGTCGCCCCTGTCCCGCAGTTCTCCGCCAGGTTGATCTGGTTCACGTCCCCGTAGGTCCCCACGGGGGAGTTGCACGCCGATGCATCGGAGATGAAGTACAGGTAGGGCTTCCCACAGCCGTTCTTCGTCGCACACTTCGTGAAGCGCAGGCACGTCTTCGTCTCCCAGTGTGCCAGGGATGCCAGGATCCGAGGGTCCGTCTCCGTCAAGAGGTACGAGGCGGGCCTGGCAGTGTTTGTGTACTTCGTCTCGATGAAGTAGTTCAAGCGGCCCCCTGCCCACAGCTGGTTCGTCGTTGTGAACCCCGATGACCCGAGGGTCTCCCCGCCACGTGTCTCGCGCACCTGGATGTCCGACTGTGTAATCCTGTACTTGTACTCCTGTGTCGTGGGCAGCTCCGCCACAGCAGCCGCCGCGAAGAGAACCGTGACCAGTCCTCTTATCATATTGTTTGTAAAAACCCTAAGCCTGCGTTGATGCACAGCAGAAGGAAACCAAAAAGGAAATAACAACAAAAGAAAAACAGGGGAAAGGATAAATAAGAAAACAGCGGGGGGGGGGGTCACATGGTCCTAAAAAACGTGGTTAAACGTGAAAAAAGAGTCGGCTGATTGTTTGTGCAAGCCATTTTCACCTACAGTAGGGATAAACGGACAAGCTGCCTCTACTCTTTTTTGCAATAACAATTCTTTTCAAAAGTTTGTTTACTTGTTCCAGCAAAAAAAAATATATATGAGTAAAAGGAGGCCGGTGTTGGTGGCGCCCTGCACAAGAACTGTCTACTTGATTACGGGGGGCGCACCGCGGCCGAGTTGTAGCTTCTTCTGCGTTCCGCGTTGTGTCCTTTATGCGTGCGGTGTACAGCTCAACCCCAGCCGGTGCGTCCCGGGTAACCAAGATTCTGCGCTCGTGCAGTTTGCTGCCTGTTCGTCACCCTGAGCATCTGCGTTACGTTCTACTCGGGCGCTACCGGTGATGACCGACGAGGAAGTCAACAGCGAACAACACATCTGATGTTTTTCTTATATTTTCATGTTATCCCCACCACCTTTTAAAAAAAGAATGATAGATATTCATCAGAAATGCCGCGCAAAACACAGAAAAGTTCACAATCGGACAATGTAAGACAGTACTCTGCCGTTCAAACGGTAGCGGCGTCCTAAATAGCCGCGTTCAAAGGGTGGAACACCATGGTCAAATTCTAAAATTTTCAGAACTCAGAAACTACAGGGGAGACAACAGGCCAGGTGGTCACCAGTTTTAAAAATGCAAAATAATGATTTGTAGGTGCCCAAAAAGTAAAAAGTACCGGGCGGAAATCGATTTTTTGGTCGAGAAAGGGGCGTTTTACATGGTTTAAGCGGCTCCCGTGTTCTGCATTTCCGAATTTGAAAAAACCCACTTTACCACCCCCATGTGACCCCCCCTAGGGCTATGCTGGCATGGAAACGCGTTTCCATGCATTTTTTGAAAAGTATGGAAACGGAAACGGAAACGTTTCCTTATGTTTCCTTAAGAAGGAAACACGTTTCCATAAGAATTTTGAAAAGTGGAAACGTTTCCTGCCAGCATAGCCCTGGGGGGGGGGGGGGGGGGGGGTGAAGAGAAAAGAAAAAAGGGATAAAGACAGAACGAAATATAAACCCACCCCACATTTTGCTAACCCACCTACTCACCAGTTTACTTCACGTTGACATCCTTTTTTTTTTTTTTTTTTACAATCAACCTCGCCTACAAACGTGGTTCCCACTACTGTGAAAACGAAAAGAGTTTCGTCGAAAAAGATTTTTGTCGTTTTTCTTTCCCTGTTGTTTACGTCACTTTTTCCTGACATGAAAAGTTTTCTGGGTAAGGCACTTTTCAAAGTCAAGAATCTTTCTCAGATGCGTCTTTTGATTTCTTGTCAAAATCATCCGAAAGACGAAAGGCAACTCAGTCCGGTTAACCAATAACTCCCTGAGATCTTGGACACAGAAGCCAGGTCACCTCCAGGTACGACTCGCACAGTGCATTGAGGTAGCTCAGCCCTTGCAACCAATTTCGCAACCTTAACAGCAGTAAGACAGCTACGCACAAGTACCGTTGGATCCTAGGCTAGGGTTGTTCTTAGCGAAGCCGCGGGGTGAAAAAACTTTTTTCTTCTTTTTTCCGTCACTTTTTTTCTTGACGAAAGTTTTTCGTTTTACAGTAAGTAGTGGGGGGAAAAAAAGGGGGGGGAAGAAAAAAAAAGAGAAAAAAAGGGGATAGAAAAGAGAAAAAAAGAGAAAAAAAAAACTACGAGACTAACCAGTGTGCCGCGATAAAAAAGAAATTGAAGAGAACCAACCGTCGTTGAACATGGAAGGGACGAGGAGGACAGGGAGGGAGGGGGTGCAAACGGAATTTTCTCGTGGCCGTTGGGGAGATGCACATACAGTTTCTTTTTTTTTTTCCGACCATTAAGGGACTGGGGGGGGGGGGGGGGGGGGGGGGGATAAAAAGAAGAGGAAAAAAGTCATTATAGAAATTTTATATTTAGAAATATATGGAGGGGGGCCGTTTGCGAATTTGTCACATCGACGCTGCACGAGGCTCCTTCGGGGCGAAGGATTACATCCTTTTTGTCATTAAATTCATTGAATTTCATTCTTTCTCCCCGACGGTGTAATTGGCTGGGACCACTGTCACCCCAACACCAAAACTTATTTGATCACAAACTAATTGAGAGGCATGGGTCTAAACAGAAGTGAAGAAATACACCGTAATTACTTTAAACGCTCTATACTCTTTTGTAGTTGGAGCGAAGAGGGGAAAAGAAAGGGGTACAAGCGGCTCTTGTTTCTTTTTTTTTTTTCTTTTTAGAGGACGTGGCTTCAGCCAGTGGAACCCTGTAAAAACGAGGAGTATCACTATGATAGGCAACGAAGAGGTAAGCAACGGCCTATCGGAAAAGAAAGGAGGGGAAAATGTCAGTGTAGGAATCATAATGGGGAGAGAGCAAGATAAAAGCCCAGTGAACCCAGTGGAGTGGTGAAAGGGGTATCAAAAGCCCGGAAGAGTAGCAACATGCGGAAGCAGTATGCACTCCCCCTACTTGGAAGTGACACAGAAGGAAAGAAAATGTATGTATGAAAGGTTTTAAAAATAAAAGGACCACGCACGAGAAAAAAAAAAAGAAAAGTGGGAAAGAAGAAACATTTCAAAAGCTTCCTGCGCCCGCCCTGCACATAGCCTTGCATATGCGTATCTTTTTTTTTTTTTTTTTTTTTTTTTTTTTTTTTTTTTTTTTTTTTTTTGTTTCTTATCGCAGGAAGGTTCTTTTTCGGACAGAGAAATGCGAGTTTTATTTTCGCCCACCTTTACACCATTTGGATA